>CM055099.1:39341191-39941191 GCA_029204225.1 Diphasiastrum complanatum | reverse complement strand
CTTTTTTTGACACTAGCCCATAGTTTTTCGGTTCCTTCATTAAAAAAAAATTTCCATTGTTGGTTATTCTATTTGTACAATTTTTTGCAGCACTCACAACTCAGGGTTTCATTGGCAAACTATCTCTCCTGAAAATACACTAGGTAATTATATATTAGTAAAAAATAAACCAGTACCTGGAAAATTTTAGCTCGGCGATGCCGACAATTACAATTCATGTATTCGAGCCAATTCTAAGGTGGTAAAATATTTTATGAATCAGTTCTAAACCCACAAAATTTTGTCTAGCCACATTTTGGGTGAGTTTGGACCCCTATCTTTAGGTAATTTTATGCCAATTTTATCATTAATAGCTAGGTTTTACATGGTAGTTCTCACAAAATTACAAAAATCACTATACAATAGCTCGATTTTCAATGTGAAAAATTCAGCTAACAAAAGGATTTGTCTTCATGGATATGTTGGTGGCTATGGTATCTTTTGATGGGACACTGGATGGATGTTCACAAGCCGCAGCGGAATAGAGGCCATCGTCCCACCAAAGAAAAACAATGATGAAGAAGGACCTTGGATTACTTAGAGACTAAGATGCAAAGTAGTTCTGATTTGTTTAGATGTGAGAGAAGGTGTCGTAAACAACCATAGAGAATGCGAACAATTTAGTCGTGCTATTCTCTGTTTCTAATAGATAAGTTCTAATAATAGAGAGAAAGAGTGAGAGGCATTCAAACATTCAACATGAAAAATAGCGCCTATGTATAACAAGGGTGTTGTAATAACAACAATATCAGATCACAAAACAATCGCGCAAAGCATGTGATCCTACTTACAAAGGCTAATGAATGTTATCTTCCATAATACTCTTTATCTCTCTAAATTATCACTAACTCTAAGGCCGAGTCAGCTTCTAGAAGACCACTTTTTGTCGTTTGATCTCTGTCAGTACATTGATTGATTATCTTTGTATGACATTGTCTCTTCAAATTGCTCAGATATTTATATAGCTATCAAAAGATCTTTTGGTTATTCTAATTATAGTTTAAAAGTTCATTAGTAGTCCTTGTACTTGATCCGTAGATCAGTTATTGGTGCATCGTGAAGATGTGAAAAGGTACAACAAAAGAATCTCCTTCATACATGTCACGAGCATGAAAATGTTCAATTTGCTAAAGAATTGCAATGGTTTGTAGGCTAGAGTGTTGCGTTTAGTTGCGATTGACTCTTTCCGTTGGTGTTTGTATGTGACTGTAAGTGATGACTTACGGTGTCTTGCGGTGCCTTTGGTGGTGAGCTATAGTCTTCACTTCGTTGACCATAAGCAAGACCTTGTGGTGTCTTGTGGCTCGTTCATTTCGTATGTAACCATAGGCGAGACTCTATGGTTTACTTTGGTTTCTTTCATAAGTAATCGTAAGCTAGACACTTACGGTTCTTGGCGGTGAGTCTTCACATGTGACCGTAAGGAAGACTTTACAATTTACTTCGGTCTCTTTCGTAATGGACCTTTTGCAAGACTCTATGGGTGTCTGCGGGAAACCGTTTGCAGGAGTCTGTGATTGCCTTCGGTGGCCTTCATTGAAACCGTATGCAAGAGCGTTGCAGTTGTTTGTGATTTCTGTCTATTGGCAGTGTCCGTGTATTTCTACAAACTATCAAAAGGGTAGACTATTTCTGTAGATTCTTGAGAGAGTGATTTCCTTAAGAGATGAAGGGGGTGAAAAGGATGATAGGAGTAAGATTAAACTCCAACATCTTTGGCATCAATTGTACAACCTTGAACATTTAGTCCATGCTTCCAAGTAGCTCACTAGCAAAATCCCACATATATTCACTTTCTTGAATTTGCAATTTCTCTAAAGCTTTGGTGAACATGTCAAATGGAGATGAACAAGAAGACATTGAGACAATCTCTTCATCATTTTCCTCTCTCTTATCATGATGGTGTCATTTAGATTGATTGGTGGTGCTATTGTTATCACTTCTTGAGATTTCATGTGCATTTTGTATCACATAATCATAAGTTTCATCACCTATTATGTGGCACTAGATGTTCTTGGACAATCCAACCATAAACTAGGAAATTGCATTAGTGTTTGAAATACTAGCCAAGGTACATTGACCATTTAACTTTTTGATCCTTTTGATGTAATTGCAAACAAAGTCATGACTTTTGCTTTGCATTGTTCAAGCTACAAGAGGGGATCTTTCATGAATTGGGGTAATCTTTACGAACAAAATGAACGATCTAGTCAATGAATTCTATTTTTGTTTTCTAAGAGGTTTGGGATTGAAATACTAGTCACTAGTGGCATCAATGAGGTAGAGGTTAAAGTATTTCCTCATGGAATTATCCTCATCAATTTTGTAAGCCTTGCAGGTTTCTACACATACCAACTTAAAATCAAGAGGGTTTCTCCAAAAATGCAAATGAATCAAGTGCTTTGTCATTTTCTCCCCCTAAAATCTTCAGACTAGATATCTACTAAAATTCTTAAAGGATTTCTATAATATCTAAATATCCTATCGTTTCTTATTCTTGGAACAGGTCCGTCATTTATTCACATAACAAATTCCTCTTAGAATCTAAGTAAAAAAAAAAATCTTAGAAAATGCTTCCATTAGCCATTTTTGTGACATCGTCCACGGTCAATGGGTAATTAAAATTACCTTCCAAGGATTCACAAAAAATTGGGTTAAATAAATGATTAAGAAATTCACGAATATATTGTGAAGATTATTAAAATATTTGCTTCCTATCTCAACTTTGGGGTCATGTCCATGATAATTTCCACTAGATTTCATGTTGTACATATAAGAAGTGTGAATCCTTCTAGTGTAGCTCGGATTTGAGTTAGATAGGTTCAATTATGATGACATGCAGATGTTTTGATAGCATGCAAAGTCTTACTTTATGCATGCAAGCTACATGCAATCAGTGCATGCAACATGCAAAGTAGTTTCTGTGATCTACACATGTCTAGGCAATTTTCTGAGTTGACATGCAGTACATGCACCATACATGCATGCAGTTACACATGTGGATCTCTGGTAGGTGAATTAGTTCAATTAAGTGGACTTTCCATACAACTCCACTATAGGAATTCGAGTCTCTCTCATGTAGGGAAAGTTGGGCATGTTTTGCCATATTGTGAAGATTGAGATTTTGGTGTTTTGGACTCATTCTCTCTCTACCCAAGTTTTCTATCTCTACTCGAAAGCAGCCTCTTTTTCCTATACTCAACACTAAGAATTATTTCTGACATTCATTTCTCATAATGAAGAGTTAGATTTTTTCATCAGATGTATGTCATTGTGCTCTTGGCTTAGATTTTTCAAGCATACTGTTCTTTGATCAATATTGTGCAATCACAACACCTCAGTAAGATCCTGTAGGGTGTGTGGTGAAGTTCACACTTGCTAAAAACTTCACATATATCTCTTACAAAGAAATAGCTTGCCAGGTTTCCAGTTTTGTAAATTTGAGATATCTAAAAGGGGTCATGACCAATATCTCAAATTTCTAACAAAACACCCGTTTCATGACCCATAGTATTTGGCATCAATTAGATTTACGGCCATACTATAGTCAACTGTGTGAAAAATCAATTTTGAGTGATTCTCTCCATTTGTCTACATTTGTTTTGATTGTTTTGAGGTTCTATCAATGTGTACTTGATTTTTAGGTTGGATTCCGTACTCAGACAGTGTTTCACACGTGTGAAACCATAAAGTACACCTACCTTCAATTAATGATTGTTCTTGTTAGGATTTTGTGTCTAGACTTGATCTAGATTGATCTTAATCTCTAGTAGATTGATAGATCAAGTAATCTGACAACCAATCCCTCTTGAGGATCATATTAGGATTCACTCTTGGTCCTTTTTGTACTTTTTGCACAAACTGATCCAATTCTTTCAGATCTTCATTTTGGAATCGCCTGCGTCCCATACCACAGGTTCTTCCTCCATGAAAGCCCTCCACATCCTGATCAAAGTGTCAGAAAGAATAATTACAAGTATATGAAATTCTTGAGAATTATTAATAAATTTCAACTTCATAAAACAATTTCCAAATGATAAATATTTTCGCCCCTTTTCATAATCTCTACGATCATTGAAAGGATAGTAGTATTCGTCCTAAAATGCCTTGAGTGACAAATTTAGAAATGGGGAAGAATGAGTCGGCTTTTTCTTGTTCGCAAATCAGGTATATGCTGCCAAAATTTTCAAAAACCCTTGTCTTGTAGGTTGCCTCATCCTTCAATCGCAAGATAGGCTTTCCTGTAATTTATACCATCATAACATGGCTTTATTGATTTACACAAGCCTGCAAACATTATTAGTTTTCTGAAAAAATCTAGACTGAACCTGTGAATCAAAAAGAAATTCCCATGCAAACTCTATAAAACGCCACCAAAACTTTTCACAAAAAATTAGTCTTATTGAACGTCTTGTGAAAGATTTCAGATCCTTAAGATCCAATCTACTTGAATGATCTTTGGTTAGAAAGAGAAATACACTACCAATTTCACCAATGTAGAAAAATCAGCATCTACACACAATTTGAGATGCAAACACTAATAGAACTTGATCACACTTGAATGAAATGATTATGTACTGTTGTTGTCCGTAGAAAACCAGCAAGCTACTATATTTCACATGTGTGGATCCAAAAATAGCAAATATAGATCATTCTACACATAGAATTGCAAGCAATCACCAAGATAGTGCACCAATGGATAGTAGAACCCAAGAGAACCATCTATAAGCATGAAATGAGATAGAGAAGAGAGAAGATGACTCTCTCCACGAGTTACATCATTTTATAGCAGGTCCAAACCCTATCTGGCCACTTGGCTTTCCCACCAAAATGCTAACCCTACCGATTTTGGGTCTAGATTCAATGTACCCAACTTATTCAAATTGAATCTACTCAAACTCGCATTATATCTTTCCCACACTTTCAGAAAGTGTTTATTCAAATGAAATTTAGACTAATGAACTTTGAAAAGTCAACCTCTAAGTCTAAAACAGGTTTTGGCCTCAATATGCCAAATATGGAAATATTGCAAAATGTGATGAAACTAGTTGAATCTTTCACACGTCTTTCATGCTTTTCTTGGATTAAGCCCCAAACCTGGCTTCTTCACAAAAGAAAAAGACAGCCAATACAAAAAACACACAACTCATTGTTATGTGAAGAACAAAAAGCCATAAAACCCATTATTTCCTCTAATTGAACCCCTTGTTATCAACAAAATGCTCTTAATGATGTAATCGACAACATAAGTGATTCAAGAAAACCAAAATTCACTTCCTAAATACCAGTTTGAAGTGCTTGAAAAACCGAATCGATTGTATACCTAGTAGTACACATACCACACAACCGATTATACTTCAAAAAAGGAATTTATAGGAAGAGGAATTTGAATTTTCACCACTTGTTGCTTACGCCACCATTTTCTCAAAAGTGTGTCAAAATTCCGTATCACACAACGAAAAAGTCCCTACACAATTCGAGATTCCATCTATAGCACACAACAATGGCAAAACATGCTTAGAATTGGCTCTGATACCAATATAAAGTCCTCATCCAAGGACCCTATTCTAAGCATGCCAATCACAAGCAACACAAGGGAAACTGATGGTGGACAAACCACTCCAACCAAACCCCCAAGCTATGGATTAATAAGAGGAATGAGACATCGCACCAGCAGCATACTGCTACCAGTCATGCAATCAAGCATACACTAGTGAGATCCCAATAGGTATACTTATACTTTCCAAGGCCCATGCACCACTAGTAGTGCACAATGACACCTCACTGGACACCTCTGCAGCCGATCTGGGCCACATCATCCAGTTCCTCAATGACTCACTGATAGACCCATACAAATCCACCATCAAGAGTTTAGGCCCACAACCATTAATTGTGACCTTAACACACATAAGGGCCCCAAGTAAAAAGTTGTCTTGTTTTTTTCTCTCTTGTAACTTGTTTTCGAGTGATCCTAATGCAATCAGCTCCTTAAAAAAGATTAAAATTTGATTACTTGCCATACAAGGTATTGTGCTTCAAGTCTTCATTGTTTATTTTCACTTTCTTTTGATTACTCTTGCTAGTAAAGATCAAGATTTTGACTCTAGCTCAATGAATTGGAGATAGATGATCAATGAGATAGATCTAACTATGCAATCAATCAATCTTGAGGATTTAAAGCATCCGTTTAAGATTCTTTATTCTATGATCTCAGGACTTAAAGCAACCTCAAGTATTTGTTTAGCTAGGGAGCGAACACCTTGTTGACAAGCTCAACAAAGCTCTCTATGGATGGAAGCAAGCATCGCAAACATGGTGTTCTTGCATCAACGAAAACTTCTAATGAAAAAGAATTATAAAGAGTATTGCAAATCTTAACTTTTAAATCCTACAATATGGTTCTAATTATGTGTTCGTTACTACATGCTGATGATTTGATCATTACTAGAAGCAATTAAAGTCTAATAGATCAGATCAAATTAGATTTGTCCACATCTTTTGACATTAGTGACTTAGAATTGATGCATTATTTTCTTGTGATTAAAGTGTGTAAAAAAGAAACAATCTTTTTTCTTAATCAAAACAAATATGCGCATAATTTGCTTCACAAGTTAAATATACAGTATTGTAAGCCATTGAGCACATTGATGGATGCCAATACTAAGCTAACTAGATATGATAAATATGAGAGAGTAGATTCCTATTTACAGAGACAATTGGTGATTAGTTTGATATATTTGGCGCACACGTGTCTTGATATTGCATATGTTGTTGAAGTCATTAGATCAAGATCCTAGACAAACCAAACAAATTCTCCTTTGTGGAACATTTAATTATGGCTTAAAATATGATTAACATAAAGTCTCAATGTTGGTAGGTTATGCATATGCAAATTGGCAAGTAATATAGATGATAGATGATCTACCACTGGTTATACATTTGGTTTTGCTATAGTTGTAGTTTCATGGAGTAGCATAAAGCAACCCACAATAGCTCTATCTTTGTTAGAAGTTGAGTATCGCGCTCTCGACAGTGCTACACATGAAGTTGTGGTTACTCAAATTTCTTCTTGACTTAGATCAACCACAGGGTGGATGCAAGTATTGTATCTTGTGATAACTAAAGCTATATTTGCCTTGCCAAAAGTTTAGTTTGACATGCTTGAACCAAGCACATTGAGATTCATGTCATTTGGGTTGAGAAAAATTACTTGATAATACCACTGATCTTGTCTTTTGTAAATTTGAAAATCAGGTGGCATATATTTCCACAAAATCATTAGGTAGGATGAAGTCTAATTTTTTTTGCACTCAATTAGGTATAGGAGAGAGCAAAATTTATCATTGAAAGAGAGTGTTAGAATTTTAATGTTCACAAAGCTAACTATACTCTTCATTCTTCATTGGCTAATTGTACTCTAGACTAGATTATATGTCAATTACTAGATTCTCTCTCTCTTTCTATTTATTCTAATGATAATACAATGTTTGTGTGGGTTGCTTCTTGTTAGATGTTAAGGAATTATAGTAGGGCTAGCATAGTCTATTCCAAATAGCCAATGCACTCTCATCTTATAGAGGATGCCCCACCTAGCCCAATGTAAGCTAATGGCATGCATTATGTCATTATTAATTATGACATCTCTACCAATTCATAGGACACCTAACTGTTATTTCACATGTCAACACCCAACTTAGGGCCCTATGTTGAAATTAGGCCTAATTTACAAGGTATGTTCCCCATTAGTCTCTAGCCCAACATTGGGTCCATCTGTTTATGCATGCCACTTACATTTTCATTCCTTATACCATGACCTCCAGCATCTATTGGTTTGTTAGGGTTCATCTTGAGTTGCAGACTTCTAACAGTTCTCCTCATGTGTAATGCATGTCATGTGTATGCCATTGTTCTACTGATTGTTTCCATATTTGTTGTCCCATACAAAAAGTTTCATTAGGTGGCGCTACATAATTCCTCGTCCTTATTGATGATTTTTCAAAAAAATTGGATCTATTTTTGAAGCATAAGAGTGCTTTTGGCAAAAGGTATAATTGCATCAACTATCTAACCTATGCAAAAATGTTCACCTCCTAAATATTTTAAAATCAGTTTCAATTGCTACATTTAAATTGTATTGATTTCTTGTTGCGCCTTTGGAAATGTGGATTTTGTTGATTCAGATCTTTTGTCAATGTTCTAATGCTATAAAATGTGAGACACATGCATTATAAATGACCTCAAAGATCCCAATCGAACTGTTTGTTCAATGTTTCCAATGCTTCTAATTGTCAAACTTGAGATGGAAACGAAAAAAAAAAAATCAATTTGCACAATTTAATAGCACAATTTGTTGAATGAGAATTGAGTGATTTCCAAAGGATTTTAATTTTCACCAAAATTTTCATGTAGTCACCTAGCGGAATGTGTATGTGCTATGTGATAACTAGTCATTGAAAAATGTCCATAGGCATATGTTGCCATTAAAAAAGACGTAATTATTAAAACATTATTTTAGATGAGGCATGCTTCACTTGAGCTTTTTCAACCTTGTACAAGTGACACCCTTGGGCTCTCACCCTCAGCCATTGCATGGGAGCATGACCTTTGTCTCCATAATGCATATTCACCATGCTATTGTAGACAACTTTTGATAGTTCTTTTATTGTACATTCATGTAGAGCATTAGACTTTGCAAAAAATGTCCAACCTCCAAATATAACTTAGGAATAGTGGTAATTTAATGGCAAATCTTGCCTTTTGTGAGAGTTTGTAAAGGTCATATGAGTAAATATTAAAGACATTGACATGACCTCCATATTATAAATGTAGACCTCTACAAAGAGATACATGTGAAGCAAATTCAATGTCCACGAAACAGCAATCAATCCGCATTCTTTCTTTTCTGAATGAATACAGATTCGTGATCGTCGTCAGTAGTCGTCATCCAGCTGCCTGCTTTGCTGCACCACTCTCTCTGAGACTTTAGTTGTCATAACTGCTTTGGCCATCAAGCTGTTGGCAAGCTATAGTATGCTAGTCTTTTCATTAGAGTCCAACTATTGATCAGCAATAGCTTTCTGTTCTTCACTAGCAATTGCATCTGCCACCATCTATTGATTGATGTGTAATCCTTTCGGGTTCTCTCCTTCTCCAATTGTTTCCATACATCAGCTATCTGTTATTTATACACTCAAAAGATTTTAGATGTAAATGTAGAGGATGACCCACAAACTAATCCTTTCACCTTACTTTCCAAGATTTAAATCTTAACTTTTCGGACAATGAAATTTCATCAATAGAAAGGTGGAGCTTTGCAAACGGAATCCTTAACTGCATGTCACCAGCAGCTATGGCGACTCGGGTTACTTCTGGAAAGGCGTGCTTTCTGCTTTTGATATTGTGCTATGGCTCCTTTTACAGTTCACTAGGAGACAAGTGGTGTGCGTTGGCGCTTCTCAATGTATCCGTAGAAGCCCATAGCTCTGAGCAGGAAACAGAGTTAAGTAAGCATAGAGTTCTGCAATCGCATGCTCCAGATGAAGTGGGTATGCGTCTGAGTCTCATCCATCGCTATTCCATCCAGTCTCCATACTACAATAAGAATCTGGCTCCAGCAGAAATATTGCTACATTTGATGGAAATGGACAGTCTTAGATCCATTGAGTTCCAACGTGGCTTCATGATGAAAAGAAAGCCACAGCAGCGAGAATCTATAGCCAATGGCGATCGTAAAGCTTCTGACTCTGATGGAACCATCAAAGCGATGTTCTCTGCTGATCAGTTAGACATTCCGAGATCTATCGTATACTCTGGGGTCTCGCTCGGTCTGGGCCAGTATCTAGTAGAGTTTTGGCTTGGATCGCCTGCTCAGAGATTCCTGCTGATAGTAGACACAGGTAGTGATTTGGTTTGGGTGCAATGCTACCCGTGTCGCAGATGCTCTTCCATTGCAGGTCCTATTTTCTTTCCCAGCAAATCTGCCAGCTTCTCCCAGGTTCCTTGCTCGTCTGACGAATGCTTTCTAGTCCCAGCTCCCGCTCACGACTTTTGCGATGCCCACAATCCAGCTAGCTGTAAGTATATGTACCGTTACAAAGACCAGTCTCAGAGCAGCGGACTTCTCAGCCGAGAGACAGTAACACTAAACTCTACTTCAGGACATTGTGTGCAGTTTGTGAATGTTGTATTTGGGTGTGGGATGAGGAATGCAGGTAGCTTCAACGGTTCTGGAGGGGTTCTTGGTCTAGGACAGGGTGACATATCCTTCAGCTCGCAAATCGGTCACAGATACAGTAAATTCTCCTATTGCTTAGGGGACTATCTGAGATCCAACTCAGCCAGTAGTCTGCTGCTATTTGGAAACGTAACTCAGAATTTATCACAAGATATCATCTTCCGCTATATACCTTTGGTGAAGAATTCTCTGGCATCAACGTTTTACTACGTAAGAGTGGAGCAGGTGAGTGTTGGAGGGGAGATTCTTCGCATTCCTAGCAATGTGTGGGAGATTGATCTTTTGGGCAATGGTGGAACTATCTTTGATTCAGGCTCTACTCTTTCTTTCTTCAAAATGCCAGCCTACCTTATCATTCTTGGCGCTTTTGAAAGGGCAATCCGTTATCCTCGCAGTCATTCTTTCCAAGGTTTAGATCTTTGTATTAATGTATCAGGCATCTCTCAACCTCCTCTGCCTGCCTTTTCCATTTCATTTGAAGGATCTTCAGTTTTCCAGCCTCCGTCTTCCAACTACTTCGTTGAAGTTGCCAAGGATGTCAAATGTCTCGCTATTCAGGGGGTCATATCACCTTTCGCGTTCAACACTATCGGTAATTTGCTCCAACAAAATTTCTACATCGAATTTGATCGTGGCAATGGACAGCTTGGCTTTGCACAAGGAGATTGCGCGGTCTTGTGAAAGTTTTCCACCTTTCATCTGTTAAAAGTGTCCAGCTTCTTGGATTTATGAGCCATCATTTAGCTGTCTCATGCAGATGGTATGATATGATTAATGCAGAGGTGGTCGCTGTAACCACTATCAAAATACCAGTTCCCCAAATGGACTTACAGAAAGAAGTGTAATCTGACATGTGCATTTCGTTCATTTGCAGTGTTTTTAGCTGGCAATGTGTCAGTAGAGATAAAGCTGTGGGTCATTAAAAATCGACACACGCAGTGATAGTATTTCGGACAATTTATTTGCATGATTGTATCATGGCGTATCTTAATTTCGCTTAACTTAAAATTTGGGTTTCAGTTTAAAACAGGTTCAAGATCCTCTTCTTTTCACATGCTTCAATTAAAAAAATCTGCTGCTGATTAATAAGTGTTTGAGATGAAGTTTGTGGCAGACTAGAACCTTCCAATGTCCTGCTTAGGATTATGTGATACTCCTGTCAGCTTGTAGTTCTCTTGATCCAGGTGATTGTAACTGACACAAAGAGTTCAATCCTCTTTTGTACCATAAAACCATGACCAGGAGCTATTTGATTACAGTTCTTGGATCCTCTGTATTCAATGCTGGTATTGTTTGTTGCAGAAATTCGCAAAGCATGAAGATTTCTTCGCAGATCAGAAGTCTTGGTAAATCTATTCATAAATCCAGTGAAAAAAAAGTACACAAACGATCCATCTACCTAAGAACTCTGGTAGACTAAAATTTGTCGTCACTTAAGCTGTTACGAGTCATGTCACGTCTTGGTATCTTTTGAAATCAATCAAAATGCAAAGCTATCCAGCACATTTGTGACAATTTGGTCTCATATTTATCCTTTGGATTTTCATTTTAAGAGAGTCGAACAAATGAAAATTACCATGACATATTTTATATGGTGGATAGATCATAGTCGTGAGAAAGTGTTTTTTCTTCTTTCAACTCAATGCAAGGATAAGAAATTAACCAATTCAGGTCACCCAGATCTATCAAACTTATGTTTCCAAGGGAACTAGGGCAATTTTCATTTTGAAATACCTGTGCACTCTAGGATCACAACTATTTTTCTCAATTGCTCCTAGGATTTTTCTGAAACTTAATAAAACCACTTCTATTTATATCAAAAGCAAATACAACTGACTTATCTCAGAAGTGTGATGCCTGTTATGGAAAGTTCGGAGCGTGCTTGGTAAGCTTCCGTTGACCTTCATTTATGCTTCTTGGTTTCCAAGGGGAGGCTCGAACTTGCGACCAAAGAAACTTTGGATGGCAACCTAACCAACAAAGCCAATCCCATTGGTTATGAAGAGACTGATAAAATAATGAAATCCAGAGACAGCAAAATAGTTACACCTTAAAACTGCAGTTGATATGCTTCGGGAATCATGAGATCTTCCGGGGGACATAAACAAGGAACTCAGTCAACTCAAAAATCAGAAATATTGCAATGATCAGAAAACTTATATTGGCTTAAAACTATGTTCGTTCACTTGAGTTGGAAAAGCAGATTTTTCTGTCTTCCGAACTTTTCAGAATTCTCAAGGCCCAGTGAGATAAAGTATTCAACAATCAGATATAAATTGCACGATCGCATTGAAGCCAAAGCTTTAGCTGAGCACTTTTTCCATATTTTCCGAGGTCAGTTATCATGTCTAGATTGATCTTTAAAATTATCTGATCTGGCCAATGCTCCAAGGACAAATTGAATTCTAATCCAGCCCTAAGAAGTCTTCAGCATGACAAAAACTATGGTATTGAAGTTGTCGTTACAGACTTTTCTTCGACCTCTTGGGCATTCATTGAAGTTTGTACTTTTGCATGCATTGAACTTGGCCTTGGAGGCTAAGGATGTTCGATCCTTGGCTATAATTTTTACCAGTTTAAAGATTATTTCCATCCTTTTTCTCCACCTGATCCTCTTGGTATCCCACCCTTTGGCATTTGTAATCAATTTGGTTATATAAAGAGTCACAATATTTTTAATGTTCTCTATACTTGAACAATATCTTAGAAATTTTGCTTTAAACATAGTTTGATCTGCTGTTGGCCTTATCTTCTCGGGTCGTAAATCCTTTGGCTTTGCAAGCCTCTCTAAAGTTATAGCAAAAACATTTTGGGACATTACTAAAGCAAATCATATCAAATTAGGCTACTACTAAATCCATATAAAAGCTAGCACCCTTTAAAGCTAGTTTCCAAGTGTGTTTGCAAATTTTTGAAAATTGGCAAATTTTTGAAAATTGACAAATTTTAGCTTGGTTGGTACATAGATTTTTGTGAGCATTGTAATTCACATGTGTGAATCTATGTTGCCATGTGTGAACACTAGCCTTAATAGTTTAGATTTCATTCATAAGGACTAGTTAGGTTGTTTGGTCATGATTCTTGAATTACGGGACCAAACTCCTCAAATCATCGAGGTAGTTGAGTAACCTAACCATTAAATTGGCATAATTAATGTTAAGTAAGATTGACATATTAGGGCAAAAAAATGTTAATTAGTCTCCTCGAAACACGTTGGATTTTCACCTAACTTTAAAGGAAAAGAGCTCTATTGTATTATCAATCTATCATTCCCTACATACAAAATAGAGATTTGAGAGCAAATTGGCAAATTTTGAGTTTTTCTTTCATTTGTTTTGTGATTTTATGAATCCATAGAAAACTAAACTTGATTACATTCATTCTCTCCATAGGCTATATTGAAGGGCATACCCCACATGCGTGAGGTCGGATTTACATGTTTGATCATTGTTTTTGATTGCTTTTGATTGTGTGATCCTAAATTGCTAATCTAGATCAAAAAATTGATGACTAGTTTTGAAATAGATTCGTGTCTCAATCAATCAATCACACTTGGAGTCTTTTGTAGGCTCATTTAAGGTCCTTGGTACAGTACTTTCAACATGGTATCAGAGCCAAGTACAAGAGTATAACTAATGATCAAAGCACAATTCATTTTTAGTAAGTTTCTTGCTATAAAACTAGTCTTGTGAGGGCGAGTTCAAATGAAGTCTTAGTGTGAGGTTTTCTTATCCAAACTTGGTGAGGGTCAGCAATCGTACTTCCCACACGTGTGTTCACCTCTGTACTTGCACTTAATTTCAAATATTCATAAGATTTGATTCTACATTATCTTGATGAGTTTTTGATGCCGATTCAAGGAAAAGCATCAAAGTTTGTTTGCCATCAATGAGAATTGACTTAGTGTCATGAGATCTAATTAATTAAGGTTGAGTTCAAGCCCTTTGAATTGGTTTTATAGGCCTTGAAGAACCATGGAGAAGAGGGAGAGAGATCAACGCAACCTAGCCACACGTGTTTGGTGATGGTCGTAGAAAGCCGTGCACTGGCCAGAGAGTGGGAGTGCATTGATCAACCATAGCAAGAAAGAAGCTGGATGGGCCCCAAGGTGGATCGATGGTTAAGATTGAATGGATGAAGATCGTCTTGGAACGTTGGATCTAGTATAGCCATTGGATTGGCTTGAAAGAAGCTTTGAAGGGGTCCGAAGAGTTAAATTTGTTTTGAAGGCCATATTTCTTTGTGTTGAAGAAATAGTTTATTTTTAAGGCCATTTTCCTAAGGCCAGTTTGGAAGTGGATAACTTTGGCTAGAAAGGGGCTTTTGGGGCCAAATAAGGGCCAAATTGGAGCTTGTAGACAGAGTGACGACATCGTCAAGGGAGAAATGCATTTTGACATGTTATCGGCACAATTTGTGCTGTAAATCTGCAAGGAAGGCTAGGAAAAAGGCGTGTACCTATAGTCAAGAAGCTCTGAAGTGGTTTTCAAGTGGAAAGGACAAAATTGCATCGGAGGAAGCTAGTTAATGTGATTAAGTTGCAATGAGGCATCGTGAAACTCTTGATTGTCAAGAATTGAGAGAGGGAAACTGTTGTAAAGCTGACTCGGGTGCATCTAGTGTTCCCTGTAAGACTCTAAGGGGTGATGCTCCCTGTGGTCCTAGATCAAGTTAGAAAGTCAAGGACTGACCCTCCGACCTGTGGTGAGCCAGTCAAGTAGTCACAAGTCATGAGCTAGCTCTGGAGCTCGAGTCATGGCCTAGTCAGAAACCAAGTTGATTCTACCGTCGAGACGGCTCCCGGAACCCATGTCCGAGAGCCAGACTGATTCAGCCAGGCTTAATTAACAAAATAAAAGCTGAGTCCAAAAAAGCATGCTTTACCAGAAAGCACTATATTCCAGGACGGAGGGAGCGTGTCGAATCACACCAGAACTATAGGGGGAGTCCAGCAGACAGAAACTTGGGCAGCTCAACCAGCGCCAGGAATCCAGTCACTTTCTCAGCTCCCTCTACCAGCACGAGCCATGCACAATGCCCAGCACGTGTTGGTGGCCCCGAGGCCAATCAGTCTATGTATGAATGTAACCTCTTCCAAATTTAATAAAGTTGATCCTTGGGGATGATTACCATTTCAGTTTCGCCTCCGGGACTGGTCCAAGTGGAAGGACCCTTACTACAACCTTTTTGCGTTGCCGGTGCCTGAGGGTCCACGTCACCGACGTGTGGCTCGCCGCTATGCCATTTGGTCAGTTTGGCGACCACTATGCCTTGAGTTTCATGTGTGGCTTGTCTTTGCCTTTGATTACCTTTTGGAGATGGATTTTGAGTTGGCTTTCGGGTTGGTTGGGATTCCAGTTTTCTCAAGTCTGAATGGTTAAGCTTGTTACGTTTCTAAGTTGGCTTTTATGTAAGTGCATGATGGATGAATGTTAGACTTATGCGCGTGTTGGGGAAACCACTCAAGTCCCAGCACCTTTGAGGCGCCAGCGCAACATGAACTCGGCAAGCAATAGACAGCTACATGCCCAACGACTTCAATTCAACTATTCGGACGGCTGAAATGGTTTGCGATTACGAGATCACGCCGGCACCAACTGCTCCCTTAACGACAACAAAGGTACTCAGTGGATCCAGACCGAGTCCAAGCTTCTTCCCAAGGGGGAACTTAACTTCAAATGGCAACCAAGCCTTAGGTAGCGTGAATAGATTCCCAACAAGAACAAGGTTTGGCAACCAAGGCAACAACTGAGAGAATACCTTCCAGAGAAGGAGCAACTTTGGTCCTTCAACTAGTCATAGCAATAGCTCACCAACAGTGGGCAGTTCCCTACACTGCTTTAATTGTCAATAGCAAGGTCACTCTTGGAGGGTATGTCCCAAACCATTGAATAAACAAATCATGGCGGCAACCGAAGTGTTTGATAAGATGGAAAGAGAGGCATCTGATCAAGCGGACTGTGAATAAGATGACAAAGAAGATCCAAAAATGGATTTGATGGAGTCCGACCTGAATGCCCTACAACAAATAGGGGCACTTGCAGCTTATCGTGAACATCTTATGGCGACTCCTACAAAAGGATCAAAGTTGTTGTACCTCAAAGACTGCATCCAAGGCAGATCATTCACTTCATGGTAGATCTGGGAGCATCACATAACTACTTGTCAGAAAGTTTGGCAGAGGAATTGGGCATTCAATGTGAAGAAAATGCGACCTCTATCTGTGTGGAGACCGCCAAAGGCACAATGACAGCTTGTAGATTGGCAACAATCTCGTTGGGGACTTAGAAAAATTGATTAACGTTCACAGTCTTGAAAATGATTGCTTTCGATGCCATCTTAGGACTAAGCTGGTTTAACAAACATGTGGTGGCCTTCCTGGCAAAGGGGGTTAACCTTGTGTTGTTATATAATGGCAGAAAACCTTGCGTCGTCAGAGATGTGCTAGGAGATCAATTAGAGATGAATGATACAATTGAAGCTCAGCCAGCAATCCCTTCAAATCTCATTCACCTCTTTAACGAAGTAGAACCAGCAGAAATCAATCAGGTGCCAAAGATGGATCTGAGTGTCGATTTTGAGCTCAAAGTGCTCACCTTGTGTGACCAATGAAAAATCTAGAGTCCTAGTGGACTCATTCGGATGAGCTACAAATGACATATCTTAGGCTCAATGGAGCCTAGGTACCTTTTTATTTCCATGTTAATAAAGCAGGTTGTCAGTTTTCATGGGGCCTAAAGTACTTTAAATTATGTTACAACTTTACACAGGTTTTACGTACGTGAACTAGATCTACAATTTTCCTGTAATAAGTGCAAAAGTGATTTCTTATTTTCTAGAAGTTTGTCTTTTCCTTGGCCGGTGAATCAAGCTCGTGCCCTTGTAATTGTGAATAAAGTTCGGCCGGTGAATCAAGCCTGTGCCATGAGTCTTAAGTTCTAGTTTGGCCCTCATGAGGACATCAACTTTCTCAAACAAGGGGAGGATGTTGTAAAGCTGACTCAGGTGCACCCAATGTGCCCTGTAAGACTCTAAGGGGTGATGCTCCCTGTGTTCCCAGAGCAAGTTAGAAAGTCAAGGACTGAGCCTCCGACCTGTGGTAAGCCAGTCAAGTAGTCACAAGTCATGAGCTAGCTCTGGAGCTCGAGTCATGGCCTAGTCAGGAACCAAGTTGATTCTACCGCCGGGACGGCTCCCGGGACCCATGTCCGGGAGCTAGACTGATTCTGCTAGGCTTCATTAGCAAAATAAAAACAGCGTGCTTTACTAGAAAGCACTATATTCCAAGACAGAGGGGGCAAGCCGAATCACACCAGAACTATAGGGGGAGTCAACTAGCGCCAAGAATCCAGTCGCCAGGTCTCAGCTCTCTCTACCAGCACAAGCCAAGCACAATGCCCAGCACGTGTTGGTGGCCCCGAGACCAGTCAGTCTATGTATGAATGTAACCTCTTCCAAATTTAATAAAGTTGATCCTTGGAGATGATTACCATTTCGGTTTCCCCTTCGGGATTGGTCCAAGTGGAAGAACCCTTACTACAACCTTTTTGCGTCGCCGACGCCTAAGAGTCCATGTCACCGACGTCTGGCTCGTCGCTATGCCATATGGTCAGTTTGGCGACGGCTATGCCTTGGGTTTCATGTGTGGCTTCCCCAACACACGCTTAAGTCTAACATTCATCCATCATGCACTTACGTAAAAGTCAACTCAGAAACGTAACAAGCTTAACCATTCAAACTTAAGAAAACTGGAATCCCAACCAATCCGAAAGCCAACTCAGAATCCGTCCCCAAAAGGTAACCAAAGGCAAAGACGGGTTACCTTTTGGGGATGGATTCTGAGTTGGCTTTCGGGTTGGTTGGGATTCCAGTTTTCTTAAGTCTGAATGGTTAAGCTTGTTACATTTCTAAGTTGGCTTTTACGTAAGTGCATGATGGATGAATGTTAGACTTAAAGCACGTGTTGGAAAAACTGCTCAAGTCCCAGCGCCCTTTGAGGTGCCAGCGTAACAGAAACCAATCACAGGTTAGATTCGAGCGTTATGCCATGTTATGCCAGTGAATATGGTGGAATGTGTTGGGGGTATTCCCAACAAAGTGTAAATAAATAAAATCATCCAACAAAATGTGTTGCAAGGGCATGGCTTCCTACGTGTATAAGCCCATGGCCCAATGAGCACGCAAATAAAGTTGTAAATAAAATAAACATGACTTGGGCCTTGGAATTAAAATAAAACTAGAGGCCCAATGTCATTTTTAAACTTAGAGATTACTTTTTAGAGTTGGGTCCAAATTGGGACTCACATGAATCTTGTGATTTCTAATGTACTTTTTGTGGACACTTGGATCAAGTTGGGTCCAAGATGAATGGATAGGATCATTGTGAATATTAGCCAATAGGATTGAGGGGCAAGGGCCTTCCCCATTTTATAAAAAGGCACCATTTGTACACTATTTTCATGCTTAATGAGAAGGAGGAAACTCTACCAATTTTGGAAGAGAAGCATCCTCATTTGCAATTCAATGCTTGCTATTGCTCTTGTTGTCTTCAATTGCTTTCAAGTTCATGCTTTTTGGTTTCAATAGTTTATGTTTCTCCTTTAGCAAGTATAATGTACATTTGAGCTAACCTCCACCCTCACTCTCTTTCTCTCTTCTCTTCTCAATCTCTTCTTTTCTATCCCTTCCCTTCACCCAAATCATGATGAATGTTAGTGTAGAGGAGTAGAGTTGAAGGAGAATAGTGTTAGTGGTGAGTAGAGTTAAGGGAGAAAGTAGGAAACTAACTAAAACTAACATCTATGCATAGTTAGGTACCTATCCAGTGATCTAACCTTTGTTGACAGGTGGGAAGGCTATACTATGTGAGGTCTTCGACCCTACAGTGGCGCTGTTGCCGGGGATAGGTTTTCACTAACTAGTTTCGCTGCATTTTAGCTATTTTCTTGCTTTTTAGAGTAGTTTAGGTAGATTTTTGGGAGTTTCGAGTTAGTTTTCTATATATTTTTTGTGTTTGGAGTGTTCACAACTAGCGGAGGAGGTGTGAGAGGGTAGAGGAGGTCCTGAACAGCCTCTAAGGGCTTGAAACCCAAACCAACCAGCCAAAAAACCCAAAAAACACACCAATCTGTATTTTGGAGGGAAAAAGAGCTTAAAATCTCACCAAATTTTTATATCTCCAGAATCAGTGAGAATTAACCCTTGCATGACTGGCAGCAGCTCCAGGGTACTGTCCCAGACCTGCATAGAAGCCTGCGAGAGTTAGTTCCAAGCAGATTGTAAAAATAAAAATAAAAATCATAAAAAATTCAAACTTGAAAAAATCTAAAAAAATTCAAATCTCCATAAGAACTCTCGCAGAGCCCTATGAAGTTCCATCTCAGTGAGACCAGGACACAAAGAAGTTTGCGAGAGTTAGTTTGATATCTAAGTGCCTGTGCAAGAGTTCCCAGTGAAAAAAAGATGGGAAAGTACCAGTGAACCCTCGCAGACAGCAAAATTTTCAGTTCCAGTGGTCAAGAACTCTCGCAGAGGATTTTGAAGTTCCATCTCAGTGAGACCAGGACATAGAAGAGCTTGCGAGAGTTAGTCTGATTCCAGTGAGCAAAAAATTGGATTTAAGTGCAAAAAAATTCACTAAAAAGTGAAGATCCAGCAAATTCTTCCTGTAACAACTCTCGCAGACCCTCTCAATTGATTCAGAATGTCAATTTACATCAGTGATGAAGCCTGCGAGAGTTAGTGTGAAGATCTGGTGAAGATCAAGCCAAAAAAGTGGTTTTGAACCCTCACAGACAGTGAAATTTTCACTTCTTGCGAGAGTTAACTCTCGTAGAGAATTCTATAGTGAGATCTGCATCAGATTTAGCTACTGTGAACCTTGCGAGAGTTACTTCCTAGAGATCTGAAAGATATCAAATTTTGTACCTACAAAAATAGCTAAAGAACCCTCGCACAGCCAACCCTCACACAAGATAACCCTCGCAGACCAGATCAGTGGAAAGATCTGCATCAGATCCAGCTACTGTCAAAATCTCAAGTCAATCAGTGCAAGGAGTAAATCGTTATCAAGGAAAAACCACCATAAAAGGCCTAAAATTCACTTCCGGCCGATCAGATCGATCAGATCCTTGAAGATCCAGACTTCATCCTACTGTATAAGTAAGATCCAATCACTTTGGAACCCATCAGTGGATGAATCTGAAATCAAGACGATCAATAGCATGAAGGATAGCAAATCAGATTAGCAGTTGTGCAACAAGAGGCAGAACCGGAACCAACACCAATGGATCCAATGGGCCAACCCGTACCTGTAGCTCCCTTGCAAGCATTCCGGAGAGCACCACGGATGGAAATACCAAAATACGACGGATCATCAGATCCCATCCGATTCCTCCAGATCTACAAGCAAGGTTGTGAAATCTACGGTGAACGGACACCTGCAGAGAAGCTGATGCTATTCCCTATGTCCTTACTGGTAGTGGCTCAAGATTGGTTTTTCAACCTGTCAGAGGAAGAAAAATCCACCTAGGAAGCGGTTAAAGCGACTCTCATTATGCGCTTTAAACCAAGAAAGTTCCTGGAAGACCCGTTTCTCTTGCTGAGCAAAGTCAATATGCAAAAACAAGAAAGGGTCCGGGACTATATTGAGTGGGTCAAACATCTACGATCCGAGTGCAGTGCAGCCCTAACTCCCGATCATGTGGTGATCATGTGGTTCCTAGCCGGATTACCACGAAGCATCAGAAGAGAACTGAAACGACGGGAGCAGTACGCTACTCTACAAGAAGCTATGGAAGATGCCATCAGAGAAGAGGATGAGGGATCTGACGACGAATATCCTTCCACCCACACTCCTACTCCCTCGATCGCATTGTCATCATCAAACACATCTTCCATCATTCCTGCTGCCACCATTGCTTCCATTCCATTCATTCCTTCTTATTCACAACTGTCCCCCGACACTCTGGCATAGATGCAAGTTATCAATTTTTCACCCCCACGTCAGAGACTTTATGCTCCATCCTCACCTTCTTCCATACTCCACACCACCCTCCAGTTTCCCTCTGTTCCTCCCATCCTCTCGTTCGGACAAACCGTCCTCACCCCTGTTTCCATAGTTATTTCTCAAACCCCACCCGCTTCCCCAACAAAGGCTGCCGAGGGCAACCAACCATTGCCTGATGACACATTTGTTCAAACAGTGTTTGTACCATCGCCAGATCGGGCTGATCCTACCACCCCAGATGGCATCAGGTTCAATGAGAACCTGATAGAAGATAATGACGACGGGATTCCACAAGTTGTCGGGGCCGATACAACACAAGCCCCTGCTAGTGCTAGTGTATCGGCTGCTCTCACAAATCTAACGATGGCATATCAAACTCTGGGGAAATACATCCTAGATGCGGTAGCGGCCAAAGCTATTCTAGAAAGTAGGGTACTACACCTGGCGACAAGTAATACACAGCTGCGTGAAGACCTCACCAAGCTGCAGCAAGAGACGATTTTGGCTTAGCAACACGAACAAGCAGGGCACCAGGAGATTGCCAAGCTGCAGTAGAAGGAAGAGGGCCTCAACAAATATATCTAAAGCCTCTCCAATGCGCTGACTGAGGCCTCCACAAAGGTGCAGGAGCTTCAAGCTGAAGCATTCCAATGGCTTGCCCCCATCCAGACGCAACTTACCCTTTTTGGAAGTAGAGAATATGTGCCTGGGGACGGAGGTCAAAGCCCTACAAGACGAAAAGCTTGTCTGGTTAGCTCAACCTGCACCGGACTCAAGGCCGCTTTCTCAATCAGAGATGAATTTTCTACAGCATCAGATGCAGGTTTATAGCCAAACCTTAAACAACTACCAGACAGAATTCAACAAGTATCGGGCAAGCGCAACTCATGAGCTCGCCCAGGCCAAGCAAGCCCTCAAGGCGTGCCAAAAATTCATGGACGCGAAGGCCCAATCCACCCCCATGGTAATTCCACCGCCACATAATTTTGATGCTGCACAGACTAGTACCAGCCAAGATCAGAGCCAGCGGGCAGCAGGGGGATCTCAACCAGATCAAGGGTCCGGAGGCCAAGACCAGGGGCAGACGGATGTGACTGTTGAGACATGAGACTAGGGCCAAGGCACAACCACCAGCCAAAGCCAAGCAACATCATCCAGAGGTTTGCGTACGATATCTGACAGCCGGGCCTTCCGAAGATCAAAGTCCGTGGAGGATAAAATCAATGAATTTTTATCAAGGTATCCCTACGAGTCATCAAGAGGCGGCTGGCAGATGTCGTTCTCAGCTCAGACCATAAAGGAAAACAAACTACAAGCATTGCCTGCCCTCCAACCACAACCAGAGTGGCGTCAGCAGTTATTCGAAAGAGACCCTGCGGCCATCAGGGCCTACGTGACGAGTCCACAACAATTACGGGTGAACGCGCACTTTCTGCCATGTCCACGAAGATCCAAATGGGTGGAATGCGGCACCCCTCTGGACAAGATCACACTTCAGAATTTCAATTGGCTAGTCGTACAATCAGAATATGGGTGGACTACGGATGTAGATGCCAGAAGGGCTCTCATCGCATTCGCCAACCAATATATCAATTGCCCTGATCCTAGAGTCTGTGCGACAGCCACTTACGCCCGAGATTTAGAACATCTGATGGGGATCGAAACTAAATGGGACCATTTTCTCCCATCCATATTCTTTGATGTTAATAAGGTGCTACCTTCAGACAAAGTTGAAGATAAGCTGCCAATAGCTCGTGTATATTACCGAGCTGCGTTTCTGGGTGATCCATGGACACGCCGATTCCAAACATGGGTCGACCAAGATTGGCTACGGAGGGTCCACAAGTCTCTTCACACGCCACAGGACTTGAAAAAATCCCAACAAAGTGTAAATAAATAAAATCATCCAATAAAATGTGTTGCAAGGGCATGGCATCCTACGTGTATAAGCCCATGGCCCAATGAGCACGCAAATAAAGTTGTAAATAAAATAAACATACTTGGGCCTTGGAATTCAAATAAAACTAGAGGCCTAATGTCATTTTTAAACTTAGAGATTACTTTTCAGAGTTGGGTCCAAAATTGGGACTCACATGAATCTTGTCATTTCTAATGTACTTTTGTGGACCCTTGGATCAAGTTGGGTCCAAGATGAATGGATAGGATCATTGTGAATATTAGCCAATAGGATTGAGGGGCAAGGGCCTTCCCCATTATATAAAAAGACACCATTTGTACACTATTTTCATGCTTAATGAGAAGGAGGAAACTCTACCAATTTTGGAAGAGAAGCATCCTCATTTGCAATTCAATGCTTGCTATTGCTCTTGTTGTCTTCAATTGTTTTCAATTTCATGCTTTTTGGTTTCAATAGTTTATGTTTCTCCTTTAGCAAGTATAATGTGCATTTGAGCTAACCTCCACCCTCACTCTCTATCTCTCTCTCTTGCTCTCTTCTCTTCTCAATCTCTTCTTTTCTATCCCTTCCCTTTGTTGTGAGTGTAGAAGAGTAGAGTTAAAGGAGAATAGTGTTAGTGGTGAGTAGAGTTAAGGGAGAAAGTAGGAAACTAACTAAAGGTAGCATCTATGCATAGTTAGGTACCTATCCAGTGATCTAACCTTTGTTGATAGGTGGGAGGGCTATACTATGTGAGATCTTCGACCCTACAAAATGCCATGGGGCTTCTAGTTCAACTTTTCAGAAGTTAGAACCTACCAAGGTCAGAGACGCTTGGAGCGACATCTCAAGGTGAAAATCGACAATGGTAGTGTCAAATTTGGTGGTTACGGTTATTTCACATGCTTTTGAGATCTATTGGGGGGACATTCATAGTAGCTTGTTATTGGTGGCAATGCAATGATGGCAATCGCAAGGTGAAGCATGCCAATGGTAAGATCAGGTGGATAAGCCAAAGTGGAAAAGTGGTAACTCAGAAAGGCAAATTTAGTAACTTGACTATGTTCATGAAGGGGAAAAGATGCAGAGAGGCCATGTAATGAACTATTCATGAAGGTGAGTAGCAAGTGCACTACTAGAGTTTGCAGAGTTGAGTTTGAACTTTTTGACAAGTTTGAAGGTGACAAGCTGTTATTACTTCATAGCGGAAGTGTGGTGGAGCTCAAGCTTGGGATACTTTTAAGTAAGTGTAACGCATGAATGCATACTTGAGATCTGTCCAAATGATGGAGATCATGTCTTGTGATTTAGATCTACTTCAATTATCAGTTCATTTCAGGTTGACGTGCTATATCAGAATGCAAAGTGGGATTGCATGGTCTAGTATTAGAAGGGAGAGGTCGTTTGGATGCAGCGAAGGAAGATCTCATATGTGAGCTAGATGGGATATCAGCGCACACCATTGGGGATAGACTTGAAGGTGATATTAAAGTGAAATAGGTGGACAAGATTGGTATTGTAAGTTACTTTCTTTGAGTCTGATTGTGTTGCTCATTAATCAGTAAGATTTGGCTATTATAAGCAATTTGATGAAGCTAGATGTCAATGCAAAGATAAAGGTGGCAGGTACTTTGTGAGAAACATGACTTCAGATAAGCGACAAAGTTTTTCTAAAGGTTTCTAGCATGGCATAGTCCAATGCTTGGAATGCAGGTCAGGAATGATCCGTGTGGACATCAGCTAGAGCTTGAATGTGGGATGCCAATATATTTGAGCCAAAAGGTGGATCAAGCATGTTGCCTATAGCAATGGAAAAGGTAAGATACCTTGCAAGCCAGTGTTAGGATAAAGAACTGATGGTGTCAATGCATTATGGAGGCATTATGGTTGTTGAAGATCTATTATAGATGGATGGATGGTGAAAGGACCTACTTCAGTGGAATCATATTTTGCATTGGTAAGAGAGATTAATCTCTATGATCTACTGGAGGCATATTATTGTAGTGGCATAGACTTCATGGTGCGCATGAGATGTGTGCATGGTCAGCAATGCAGCAGAGGTCAAATCTTGAATTGACATCGATGGAGTGCTATCTACCATTAGGAGCATTGGTAAGCCATCTCTTTGGGGCTTTCGTACATGAGCTGTATTTTCATGTGTGTAGGCTTGGCATTGTATGCTTGAACCGTGAAACTCCTTGGAATATTTTTAAAATTCTTTTTTTAAAAATTAAACTACTAGAAATTCATAAGTATTTATGCATTTTGTGAATGAATTTAAAAAATACTTTAGAAATTCATAAATATTTATGCATTTTGTGAATTAAGCATAATTAGCATTCAATGTATTGTACGAGTTACTTTTAAAGAGTTAATTTAGACAAGTAGAGATGCATAGATATTCATGTATTTTGCTCACAATTGGACAGTCTAGATGTTTTTGGGCTTTATTAAAAAGTTTAATTTGGTTTGGCATGGTGTACTAATTGCTATAGTCAAAGTGCATTCGTTTGTATTGATTTCTATGTTAATTTCAAGAATTTTTTTCTTAAGAAACATGTTTCTTACCTTGTTTTATCATCCTCATCCATGCTTGTGCTTTGTGATTTCCAACACATATTATGAATTTTATGCTCCAAAATCAAGTGTGTCGGTAATGTGACATACATATGACTTTTGCGGATACATTAAGACTTCTAATGAGACAACATCGTATAGCTAATGTTGACGACATTAGCTTTCAGCATCAGTTTTAACATTAATTTAATGAAATTGAGATTAAATTGTTGTAGGATAAACAATATTTTCAATCAGCTTACCAATTTTTTGATGCATTTGATTAGCATTGGTGGGTGGAATCAATTTTCTCAACCTTGGAGATGCATCTTCACTTGAAGATTTTTACAGCCTTTGAAGTCAGTAGTTACAATGACAACTATCAGATTTTCAAATGCTCCACACATTCATGAGTTTTTACGACTTGGCAAAGCAAGGAACGTGACATTGATGTGGGCTCAAAAAGAAATCCACAAATTGTGAGAGGTGCCCAAATGAAGTGTTGTTAGCTTTAAAAATTAACAAAGGACATCTGTTTTGGATTGCAAAAGTGCTTCAAGTCATTTAAAATAGTAACCAGACAAAAGTGTTATGGGTCCATTGGTTGCACACCACGTCAAGTAATAGAAATGTTGCAGATAGATCCGAAGGCCAAGAAAAAATGATCTCCCAAACATCAACCAAGGGTGATTTAAATCTAGAAGATTTAGATGGGTTTCAAGGAATTGCTTTCGAGGAGTGGTGCAACTTAATACAAGTCGGCAATAATTCAAGTCTTTTGAAGTTGGATAAAGATGGTCATGTGTGCATCTTTTTTTTTTGGAGAGTACTTGAAATTGAAAGCTCACAAAAAGCACCATAGACAAGTGCTGACAAATTTTGTAAGAATGGAGGTCTTTAAAAAAAAGTGGAGTTTGTTCGAAAAAAAATTGCGCAGCATATCCGATGAACTCACAAGGGAAATAACTCATGGCATTTAGTATTGTATATCCACATTTTTGGTTAGGACAACCGTCATCAGATACTCGTAAACTCATGGAAGTCCATTTAAAATGCATCAACTCTCACTTTGGTCGTTCTATGGAAATGGATGGAGTTACATATTCTGGAGTTTTGGATTTCAAAATACTATATGAGCAAGCTTTTTTGTTTGCAGAACAATGCATGAACAAAATAACATTTTTCAAAATGCAATGGAGTTAGGATCATTCACAAGACTTTGGAAGCTACTTGACAAAAGTTCTTTTTAGGGATTTCAAAGTATTTCAAACTTGCAAGCTTGTGTCAAACTTTCATCTTGGGTTCTATTGAAGATGAAAGATGCTTTAGTACTTTAAACTTTTGAAGGACAAACTTAGAAATAGTCTGGACACTAATCTAGAGTAATGTCTTTGATTATTTACTACTTCGTATTCTATTAGAAATTTTTCATATGAGCAAGCAATAGCATGTGGAAATTTGAATGTAGGCGACATGGTGGACATTATTGATATCGTGTTGAAAAACTCATGGTTTTTTTTAATATTTGAAAGTTCACTTGTGGTTTTATTTTGATTCAAATAAGTATTTAGGATTAAATTTGATATTCTATTTTGCAAAATAATAAACATCACCTATGTGGCTATTTTTTACATTGCTTCAAATTAAATCGCCTTTGTTATGACAATAAATATATTTTTGTTTTTGAATAAGAAAACACTACATTCTATGCTTCCCAATTTGTCAAAGATCAAGTTTAGTTCAGCCGGTTTGGCTATCGAACCGTTAACGTATCCCCATAGCTCTTTTTTTATCAGAATCATTCTCGACCTTCCACATGTGAAAGTCATCACGTTGAACTTGTTAATCAATGGAATAGGTTGAACCTTTCATGATTAAAGAATGATATTAAGAACACAGACCTGCAATAATCGTGAACTCGATAGATAACTAGAACCTGCTCTAATACCACTTGTTGGAGATATTCGATGACATAGTGGAATGTCCCCAAGAGAAAAATAATCATTTTACTTCATACTAGAACGATTTTTTGATGTTTGGTCGAATCACTAGATAATTATATCATTCATTTAACTTAGTAGAATATCTTACGTAGATGTCCACGCATGAAGAGTGCAAATAACTTAGGTATTTGTGATAGCCATGTATTCTTCGATTGATATTCTACGTTAATCTATGAAATAAGAATTTTTTTCTTTAAAGAGAAGGAACACGAGAGCATTCGACATATGATTAACAAATATATACATAATAGAGAATCTATGAATTGAAGCTATTGTAATACAATGATCAGATCATGAAAGGAATATGTGACTGATGAAGTTCATAGTAGATGTGCGTTGAGCACTATGATCCTACTATGCTTCTTCAGTTGATCAAAGATAAAACTGACCGATAAGTCTATCTCTCAATTGGTTTAGATGCTCTCACTTTTTCGATTGATTCTGATTTTGATAATTCTTATTCCGCTCCTACTCTCTTTGTATATATATATTAATAAAAAGTCGAGTTTATCATCTAATCAATTCTTATAAACTATGTGTTTTCAAGAGGAGACTAATCTGATCAGTACTTTCTACATTTTGAACTGTAGTCAATAAGTGGAGAATGATAAGTGTCTGCATACATTAGCATGATCAAATAGTGCTTTGCGTTGTCTCGAATATCTGTGTTCTTCTACAGACTATTCTAATAATGTAATATTGTAGACTATCACAAGTAACAGTTCATTTTTGCAAGCTATTATAAGGAGTGAGTATGTATAGTGGATATAAGTTCTCAAAAGATAAAATTAGGTGAGTAGGAGCAAGATTAACTCCAACAACATCCTCTCTAATAGCTCTCTTGTTGTCACAAATACATGCTAAAAATACATCTTCTTTAGTCTTCTCCGATTTTTTATAGCTCAGTGCAACTTTTTTGTCATCTAAAGACAGATCCTTTCTAGTGTCATGACTCAATGAAGAATCAAATATAGATCCATTAACTCCTTTTATGCAACCATGTTGGAAATAATCCATCTCTAGAATTAATAAATATTTTCAAAGGTGATAAAGATGGAATATGAGCCAAAACATCATAAAGCACACCTTTCTTGACATATTGAGCTAAAACAAAATCAAACCAAGAGTCTCAATAGAACTCTCCATCAGAATCTTCCATACTTGACCATTTCTTAAATCATAGAAATCGTTAATCTTGAACCATTAACCTTGCTTGTATTGCCATGTGTGCTTCAAGTACAACCTCCAAAGTCACAATCGTTCTTTCTTGTTACAAGAAAACCACCTTTGGCCCCTCCAATGAGAATCATATAGTTGGATCAAAAGAATCAACACAAGATACAAGACTAGACATATTACCTCCAATGCAAATCATGCCTCCATCAAAGAAAATCAAACCACCACCATCTTTGGGTGTCATCATTAGCATCATTAGTGCTATTGCTTTGACTACAACAACTATTTGTTGTCTCTCTATTCCTCATAAAACATTCACTTGCACAATGAACAAATTCACCATAATGCAAACATTGAACTTGAGAATTGTTCATGTTACCTTTCATGTAAGGAAGTACACCCTTCCAAAATGAACTTGTATTTTTGCTTGCTACCTCTCTTGGATTTGTTCTTTCTCTTTCTTTTGATGGAAAATACTTCTTTATTTTCCTTTGAGTTTATGGGTTGATGTTTCCCCCCTTGCTTGCATGTTGGCATATAGAAAATCCTTGCTCACCAACTCATTTTGCAATTCCTTTAGGTGGTGGAATTGATCTCCAAGTAGGTGACTTCTCTGAATTTGGTGTACTTTCAGCTTAAAGATCATAATTATGGGGTTTCTCCATAGTTTTTGGTGGAAATCTATGGATTTTTTATGGTTTAAGTGGATTTTTCACTTAAATTTGAAGTTTTAAGCTTGAAATTGATCATAGGTACTGGTGTAGTACGTTTTCCAGATTGTACTTGCTGTTTTACAGTCATTATTGATTGGATCTAATGATTGCATGATGTTGGAATAGTCAAAAGGTTGATTAGATAGTGATTTTGGACCAAAAATTGAGGTTTTTGGACCATAAATGGGCTATAGAAACCATGTTTGACTAGAATCAGAACTTTTGGTGCTTGCATGCAATGTATTTACAGGGATTTGGATCTGATTGCACGAATTTGTGGGTTTTTCCCACAAATTTTGGTCAAAATCGGTCAAAAAACCAAGGTTTTTTGAAGTTTTTTGGACTAATTTTGGGGTAGATCTCAAAATTCTCAGCCAAGACTTGGTATGAATGCTTTCAGAGATGTAATGAAGCTTTCCCTGAGCTGTCATGAAGTTTGTAAGGGATTAGACACCATTAGGGGGCTCAAAATTGGGCAAAATAGATCTGGATGTAGAGGATTCTTGGAGGAAAAGTTGGTGGTATGGGACATCAATGATTATAAAGGGGATTTCTTGGGTAGAATGATCTGTAGACCGATGGTTAGGGATTGCTGTAATGGTAATACTAATAGAGTCCATTGGTTTTTGTTAAGGGTATTTTGGGAATTATGAGATATAGATCGATCCCTTAATGGTATCTCATTAATTACAAAATATGGAAGCCCTTAAATCTATTTCTCTATTATATTAGACCTCTACTCTTTAAAAATTTCTTATTACATGACAATTGGATTGAGATTCATATAATTCCTTCTAGTGTAGAACTCTGTTATGAAGGACTGTTATAATTATATGAAATTGTACTTCCATATAAGATTTTTGAATACGGCTCGGAACTTAGGGTTCCTGAACCCTAACGTTAGTCTCTATTTGATAGTTGATTATCGAAAGTTAATATTTTTATCATTCAGAATAAGATATTCTACAATTCTGAGGAAAAAGTCTCGTTTGTAATAGTAATGGATACTTATTACCGACTTTTTCGAATCTTTGATATCTTATACGTTGTCTCCTGAGAACTTTTAAATCAAAATTATGGTATTTCTTTTTTAAAAGGGGGGAAGAAAAGATAGGGATGAGTCTTTCGAGGAATCAGCCAGTTGCATTGATTTTGAAAAAAAATCTTGTATGTGTGCAATGGTAGAACTATCCAATTTGAAATAGACAAGCTCTCTAAGTGATTATTTTGAATAATCTGGAACTAGATGAGTTTTGGGGTTATTGAGCTGTGAGATATTCATTAATATGGGAAGTATTGATAAAGATTAAATTAAGATTCACTGATTGTAACCAAGTACCATTTTGATATGGATTGGATCAGTGGAATAAAGTTTTAATCTTAACTCTATGTCCAAAGATGTCTGTATGAGTTAGCCTAATCTTGGTTTGTATGCTAAGATCTGTTGTAGGCTGATTGGTAGAGAAATTTTGTTAATAAGAGTTAGATGGTTGGAAAACTTGTGATGTGGAATTATTCACTTCAAAGATTTCCTAGATATGTTATTTACTCATGAGAAATAGAGTTCTTTGGTAGCTGAGTTGCAAGATTCTCAGTGAATTATGTGAGTAACATATGCAGATCGTGATATCTGTCAGTTTATAGCCTATGTTTATGTATAGGAACATAGTTGGATAAGTTGCTTATGTACATCTTAATCTTGTGGATCTACTATGTGTTTCCTATGTACTGAGTTTATATCATATACTTAAACTAGTCAGAGTGCATAGACATATGAACAAGTAATGTGTGGAACAGTTACTTGCAGGTTAATGTCTCTTTCTGTGGAAAGGATAATTCATTAACTTATTTTATGGTTTGGAAGAAGATCTAAATGTGCTGTTATACATGTATAATTGAGATATGCACCTAGACATTTAAGATTTCTGAATCATTTACAATTAACTTGAGTAATTGGATTAATCCTGATTAGAAGTTAATTGGATAAGTAAGCAGTGTGAAGAAAATTCACCGGGGAACTATTTATTTTGATCTATATTGCTTATAAGTCACATGATTAGTGAGTCATTTGGATTCATTTATGAGAACTGTGCATAGAATATAGAAGATTATTGATATAGAATATTTCTTGAAGGAGAAATATCCTAAGTTATTGACTACATCCCAGTGAGCTCATATACATACATTGGATGACAGAGTCTAACTAATGTCAAGGATAACCACTAAATTCAGTTGGAATTCAGCAGAACTTTATAATCTCTAGATGTGGTTCTAGGTGATTGTATGAAGTTTATTATTTGTTAAAGACAAATGTTATAATGGTCTTTAATCTCTTGGTTGATTGTAGAATTTGGAGCTCATAATCTGGTTAAGAATCAAGATGGAAGAATATTCTTGGAATCCAATAATTTTCCTTGTGGAAAAGATTTTAGAATGTTTCTTATATTTCCTGAGTGGTATGTTAGGCATATACTCCAGTATCTCTAAATGATTATGGGTTTAGAATCTGATAGATTATGATTGACGAATCATAAGATTCTAAATGTTTATGATTGAAGGATCATAAATTGATACTTAAAGGTCATTAGATGATTATATGGGAAACATGATGATTTTTAAGATGATGAGTAATTCTTGATCAATTGGTGGAGTTAAAATTTAGATTTGTTATTTGAACTCTAAATTTGTATACAAACTTGAGATTGTTTGGATCTCACAGGCATTTTCATTAAGTAATTGTTTACTTATGAGAAATTTGCTTACCTTTATAGATTGTAGTCTAGGAATGCTTGTGTACTATTTTTCAGCCTAAAATCTCCAGTTAATTAGGAGCAGTTTAAGTCTATCAAGATTGAATGGTTGTTATTTTTCTGGCATATGATGCTAGGGATAGAGCACTTATCTCAGGAGAGTATTTTGGGGTACTCAGGACTGAGTTGAAGTCATTTTTATCTTGATGGATCTCCTAAGAGATTTTGGTGGGATGAGTTTTGTACCAAGAAGCATTTATGACAGGTCTACAAGTAATTGTGGATAGTCTTGGACTATAATTGTTTTGGATCTTGAACTTTTGAACATTGATTTCCAATATAAGGTGAGGACTCACCCAGTGATTCATGTAAATTGAGGTACATGAAGGTGATGTTATTAGATTGGAGAGAATCAAAACCAATAGGGAAATTTGTCTTTTAGTGTACTTCTAAAAGGTCAATATAGTATTTCAGTGTTGAGATAGATAATTTGAGAATTATCCCATCTCTAAATACTTATTTGATATTGAAGTCAGACTAAAGATTGATTTTCAGGGTAATTGTGAAAGTTAAATGATTGATTTGTTAGCTTTTAAACTTAATATTCAAGTTTGGTCGACTGTTCATCCGGTGTATCATGTAAATTTAGTTTATATGATGATGATGGTTTGATGTATTGAAGATTTTGCCCATTTGAAAGATTTATCGCTCAATGTACTTTGGACCCTAAATGAGTACTCAGGATCAGAGACAAACAATTGAGAAATTGTTTTATCCTTGTGTGCTTGCTTAAGTTGGTTGGTCAAATTGAGGGTAATGATTCATGGGAAGAGTTAAAAGCATACAAATTGGATTTTCCCTAGTACTCGTTCTGAGGACAGAACTGGTTTAAGGGGGGAAGAATGTTACGTCCATGTCCTGTACAAGGGAATCGGAATAATTCCTCACGTGGATAGCAGGTCACTCCAGGTGTATATGGTTATTGGTTATGCAATCATTTCGGGCTTGGCCTGTAAAGTAATTAATAATCATATGAGGGCCCAGACCTATAATTGGACATAGGAGTACATGCATAGTGAATGACTGCTTTCATGCAAGAATAGGAGGTCAATAGCTCAATATGGGTTGCATGGGGATCCTAAAGAGAATATTCTCTCTCTCTTCAGGAGAATAAGTCTAGTGGAAATTCAGTTTCTTGAGCCTGCTTCTCCTCCTCTCTCTTAGGTTCTTCACTATGGCTTGGGGGCTAGGTGCAGGAGGAAACTCCAGGAGGGATCTAGGTTTGGATGGGTGGTTTTGCTCCACAGGTGTCCTTTTGGTTGTTTTGCAACATGATCTAGTCAGATCTTCATTTGGTGATCTTTACACTCCTCTAATATCATCACCAAAATGAGGTATGTACATTAACTTACTAAAATTTTAAAGTATTCATCTATTTATAGCTATAGTAGGCCACATTTGAAAGGTTCTAGAAGTAGGGTTAAGCCTTAAAACTCCACCATCCATCAAATCAATGGTCTATATTGACTTTTGACAATGACCACACTGTCTTCTGAAATATGTACATAAAACAATATCAAAATGTCATTTAGAATTTCTTGCCACCCTCCACATAATTTTCACACATGTGGCCTCCAATTTGACCCTTGGTCAAACTAATTGAAATTTTCATATTTAGGCCTCAAGTTGATATTTGCCAATTTGGACTATTTTTCACACTAATCACATGTAGGACATGACAAATAAGACAAGGAAATACTAGAAGTTAGAAGACATCCATTCACTTCAAAACATTGCAACAATGAGTTACCTTGAAGACACCAATAATAGTTGGCACATCAGAATACCCAAAATGATGGGTCTTGACAATCATTGATACTGATTAAAAAAACTCACAAAACTTATATACTGAAAACATTTCTAAACTCGTTCCTTCATTAGATGGTGTTCTATTTTTTGCTTGTTCAAAGGATGATCAAGTTATTCAAAACAATAAGAGGTAGAATGCTTCACGTATGTAGTTTTTCAAAGGTGTTTATATTTTTTACAATGAAATCAAGCCCATTATCAAATATACCAACTATAATAGCTAAGTTGGCAAAGAGGGTTTTTTTTTTTTTTTTAAAGGATCCAAGTTTTCAAGTCAAAGTGAATATCCTCTTTATCTTGTTTTGAGGAGTGTAGAAAGCAAAAATAATAGCCTAGTTCTTAACTTTATGATTTTGTCAATCTATTTACTAGAAAATTTCTTCTGTACCAACATGCAATTGATAGCTAAGTGTCCAAGTTGTAAACATGTTTTCTTGAGGGCCGACGAAAGGAAGGTTTCTATGAATGAAGAAAAGGGTAAACTTTTTGGATAATTTTTTTTCTTGCAAGTAGTGGGAAAGAGGTTTTGGTGGCTAAAAGCGAATAAAGGGTGTAAAGATGGTATCATTGTCTTATATCATAGTGTATACACAACTTTCTAGAAACGATGATTTGAAAGTGCATAGAAGAACTAGTTGGGTGAATAGGGCCTTGATGAGAGTAATTTAATAATGTGGTGAGCCAAAAGCTTTGTAGCATTTGAAAGGGAAAGGGCCTTTTTCCAAATCAATGTTGATTAATGTAGCAATGTTGTTTTGGTACATTATTGTCTATAGTGGCCCAAACATTGAGATTGATGTCAAAAATGGATCTTTAATGAATCCTTACTAATCCTGAGAGACAATCATGGGAAGTAAGGAAGTGAACTTCATGGCAAGGGATCTAGCTATAGTCTTTTAGAAGTATTGAGCACGTTGAGAGTTCTAAAGTCTTTGACTGATCTAGGGAACAATTTGATAAGATCGTCATCACATATTCAAGGAGGGATCTAGAGATATCCGCAAATAGAGTAGGGTTGAGAAAAGGTCACCAAACTCTGTATCAAAGTTTTACTATTAGAATAGAGAGTTATGGTGGGCTAGGAAGAAGTTAGGGTAGACTCTGTTAATGCCTAAACTTCTCTCTTTGTTTAGGCACTTAAGGGCTAACAAAAAATCATCTATGGACAATGGAATTATCCTATTCTCAAGAGGGGTCCGATTTCTAGAAATGTAATAAAATTTAAGGTCTTAAAGATTAGGGATGGCTTAAAGGTTGAACAAGTCTTTAACATGGGTGGTTAGGCCACATCTAAAACTAAGGGGGGGGATTCAAGCCCATGTTATCACACTTTAGCTCACCTTTATCTTATTTTGTGTTAGACCTTCAACTTTTTGCAGACGAATGTTGAAGGAAGATCGGCCACAATAAGCTAATTTGGTGCAATCTTCTCTTAATTGTAGTAGTTGTGGTTTGGTATGCAAAATTCAGAAATTTATTGGGCACTTGTCGGCTAACTTAGAAAGCAGCTAATTGTTGTGTGGTGGAAGGCCTTGGTCGAGGGCCTTCTATGCAGGGAGGGCCCTTTGGCCGAGGGCAAGGTCTCGACCTGCACGGAAGGCCCTCGACCTAGGCCTTCCACAATGTAATGTAGGTGCAAGAGTGAAGAGAGAATGGCAATTCATGACGAGACAGAATGGCAGATTCCAGAGATAAAATGCGCATTTTGGAGAGAGAATGGCAGAATCCAGAAAAAGAATGGCAGATTTTGGAGGAGAGAGAAATTTGGTTGCACATTCTACTCCTGGAGTCACCTCCAAAGTACAAAGAAAACCCAAGCATCTAGCCTTATAGCTAAGGTAAGTTGGAAAAGAAAACCCCTAGCTCCTAGCATTACACGTGAGGTAAGTAGGAAAAGAAACCCAAAATACCAAATTTTTGCCTCGTTAAAGTAGAATCGAATATTTTTTCAACTTTGTAAGCTTGTTGTGTAGAAAATGCACTCTTAGGCAGTGCTCGGATTTTTCTAAATAACCGATTTAAGAGATAAAATGCAAGACTTTTTAAAGACCGACAAAATTCTATTTTGTAAAAAAATTTATGTTTAGTAAAATACATGGCAAGTGCTCGATCTTCTGCCCAATCTTTTTATATAAGTTACGTTTGTATACCTCTTTGTTTATACGTGGCTAATTTCTAACCTTATAACACATTCTTCCATGAAAGTAATTGTTGGAATGAGCTAGGTTGATATGAAGAAAAATAGAGGATGCAATTTATGATATTTCCAGGATTTTAAACTGCAACAATTTTGAGTTAAAGGTTTTAGAAAAAACTATTTTTTAAAAGTCAAATATGTAATCTACATATACTAAAAGAATTTGGGTTTTCGAGCAGCTCACGCTGCCCGTCACGCTCTCACAGGTAGCGTGAGCCGCCCAGAAACCCATGTTTCAAAGTAAAAAAGGCTGGGGAAGGGTGAAGGCCACATCCAGGGGATGGCATGGGCAGGGGCGGGGACAGGGCGGGTAGGGGGATGGGCACTGGCCCTCCGCCCTCACATTTGAATTTGCCCGCCATCGGCCGGGCAGGTGTTACTAATCTATATATACTAAAAGAAAAGTGATTTTTGGGCAGGGCAGCTCACGCTCTCACGGGCAGCATGAGCTGCCCGGAAACCCATGTTTTTACGTAAAAAAGATGAGGAAGGGTGAAGGCAACGGCATGGGAGGGCACGGGCAGGGGCGGGCAGGGGGATGGGCACGGCCCGCCACTCACATTTAAATTTGTGCGCCGTTGGGCGGGCAGGCATTAGTAGAATATTATAAGGAAACTTGAGGGACGTTTCTAGGCATAGGAGGTATTTTGTACAGCTCAAACTGGGACATTAAGATTCGGTGTACGGAATAAAATAATAGTGTCAGCATCGCTAAAGGAAGTGATAAAGGTACAAGGTAAGCAATAAAGAGAGCGGGCGGAGCAGAACAGCTCAGATCATCCGGACTGAGGAGGCGATACTGCTGTAAATAATAAGACACTAGATTTAGGTGAACATTAAAGTAACGCAGCAAGCTTCGCTTTCCTTCTTCTTCTGCTACGAAGAAAGAGCACTTCATAGTAACTCACATGTGCCCACTGCCTTGTCCCGACTTGTCGCCGGTTCCGGCCCGGGTTGCCAGACTCGGAACAGGGACTCTTCTGACTTGCACAGCACCTATGACCTACAGGCTACTCTAAATTACTACGTTCAACTTTGGTCCTTTGTGCCGTAGTTTGTTATATAGTTCGCTGGAGTCTGGACTGACTGGACACCACCTACTCTACAAACTTCTGAGTCCGACTCCTCAGTCCTCAAGTCTCATCGCCAATCCTTATACGTTCCTTGCACAAAGTAGTTACTAGTACGTCTCGAGTCCCACACTGCACAGCGACAACGAGAGACTCTCAGACTGAGAGTCCAGAGTCCAGACTCGAGACCAGGCTTGCATTTGTTTGAGGAATAATTACTTGCACTGTCACCTTTGAACAATAGTACATAGTACATAGGTAGTGTAAAATTGTAAAAACAGAAGACCGGAAGAGCTCATTATTAATCTATGGAGCTGGGTAGGATTGCTAAAAGTTTTAAATTCATGTTAAGACAGTAAGACTCAAGACTCCCGAGTGACCGAGTCCCAAAGGTTCGGTCTCAGACTGCAGACTCCAGAGGAAGTGCAATGAGTTAGAAAAAGGTGAGACTATCTTCCTAGCCTCTAGGTCTCTTGTCTTGCTAATGAGTGCCTTCATTTTGATCGCTTTAGCCTTTCATTATAATGGACATTGGAGTCCATTGAACTTAGGCACTACTTGCTGATCCTGATCCTCTGAGGAGAACCTTGGACAATAAGTGAGGTTATTATCAAATTTTATGATATGCAAAAAAGCTAAGTCACTTTCAAATGTGATGTTCAGTGTTTTATGGGCACCTTTGTATTCACTCCCTCCAATGGAATCATAATTTCTTGAGGAACGACAACCTTTGCGAGATTCAATCATCTTCAAAGAAATGTTACGAACAAATGCTTTATTCTATGGGTAAGATTATTTGTGTCCCACAATTTTTTGACTTTTAAGCTTTGTCACGATAGCAGTAAGCTATTATAACGATTTGCTAAAAGTCGAGATTTCACTCCTAGGTAAATTTAAGCATTAAAATCAGTCTATTTATTGATTTTATTTTATTAAAATGAAATATTCATTTTTTTATTTTTCAATGATTTGAAGGCGCTACATAAGGCAAATTCTCGTGATATATCAATTACCTTGTTATGGGGTGGAATGTACTCCCAACTTTACAACTATTAAGGGACATAATTTACTATTGAAGTTTTGTATGGATTTCAATAAATATAATTTGGCATTTTGATTTTAAAAATGACTATTTGCTTCACATTGGGTTACAAGTCTTGTTCATATAGTTGATAGAAACATCCACAGAATCCATAAAAAGTGACAGTGACAAGGCCATCGTAGTGGTAAATTCATGGGAAACTACATTCTTCGCATGATTTGTTGTGACAAAGTTTTATTTGGGCTGGGGGGAGGTGTTGCGCCGGCGCCTCAAAGGGCACTGGGACTTGAGCGGTTTCCCCAACACACGCTTAAGTCTAACATTCATCCATCATGCACTTACGTAAAAGCCAACTCAGAAACGTAACAAGCTTAACCATTCAGACTTAAGAAAACTGGAATCCCAACCAACCCGAAAGCCAATTCAGAATCCGTCCCCAAAAGGTGTAAAAATTACAGCAAATAAGGATCCTAAAACACTTGAAATGATGAGGGAAACAATAGATTATGATTTCATAAGATTAGCACAAGTTGAACCATCAAAATCCATCAAAAATCTATGCTTGAACCTCACTAAATGGCCCAAATCCTTGAAGAAGGCTTCACACGTGTGAAAGTACGGCCTCCCACAGTCTGAGTACTGTACACCAGACCTACATTCAATCCTATAATCATTAGTAATCACAAGTACTCAAACAATTATGAACATAGAGAGCAATTGCACCATTATGAGAGAAAAATCATGAAATTGCTTGATTGATTTTGGTGAGATATCATCACCTATATATACATGATCCATCACGGTTTTGGGCAGGTATGAGTAGCCCTAAACCTATCCCTAATGCTAATTTTGGTGGATCTTTCATCCCTACCAAGTTAGGGTTGGAATCTTGGAGATCCCTCAACAATGCAAAAATTACCAAAAATAGCTCCTATTTTTTCTCCCTTGTATCTAAGCATAATTTGGACTCATTCCAAAGGTTCTAACACTTAGGTCTACTTGAGAACATCCTTATGAATGGAATCCTATGCTATTTGGCACGTGTGACAAGCCACATCATGACCATCTAACTATTTACAAGTCATATGACCAAAACTAGTCAAGCTAGAATTGTGAATTTTTAACACTCCTCCTCACTATCTAGCTTGGTTCAATCATTGCTTTACTAATCACTCCAAGTGATGATCTGAACTTCATAAAAGGTGTCTTTTGAAGTGGTTTAGTAAGTAGATCAGCTACACATTCATTGCTTGGAACATGCTCCAAAGCAATCTCCTTGGCTTGCACCATTTCTCTCACAAAGTGATGGCATATCTCAATGTGCTTAGATCTTGCATGGCAGATTGGGTTAGATGCAAGGTGTTGGGCTGATATATTGTCATTGTAGATGATTGGTGCCTCCTCTGAATCCATGATCTTTAGCTCCACCAATAATCTCTTGATCCAAAGTACCTCCTTTGTAGTGGTTGTCAAAGCTTTGTACTCGGCCTCGGTTGAAGATAGAGATATAGTTTCTTGCTTTTTTGAAAGCCATGAAACCACACCTTCTCCTATGAAAGTTGAATAGGCACTTGTTGATTTCCTATCCCTCTTGTCCCCTGCAAAATCTGAATCACTAAATGCATGAAGGTTAATCACATCTCCTCTATATAGAATCCTAAAATCCAATGTACCCAAGATGTATCTTAGAATCCTCTTAGCCTTTTTCCAATGGATATTCAATGGCTTTTGCATGGATTGGCTCAACCTACATACACTAAAGCTAAGATCTGGTCTAGTTATAGTGATCCACATTAAGGAACCTATAAGTTGCCTAAACAAAGTGATGTCCATGAAGGATCTTTCATCATCTTCATTTGGCACTTTTACATCTTGCTCCATTGGTGTGTCAACACTTTTGCATACTTCCATCTTAAACTTCTTCAAAAGACTTTGAGCATAGTTTACTTGACTTATAAAGATAAAATCAGACCCTCTAAGTACTTCTATGCCTAAGATGAAGTGAAGACACCCTAGATCTACCATCTTGAACTCTAAGGATAGATCTATCTTGATTTTCTCAATACCATCAACACTATTTCCACTAATGATGATGTCATCTACATAAATGAGTAAAAGTACAATACCAACATCATCAAACTTAATGTAAAGAGTAGGATCATATTCACTTTGAACAAAAGAAAGTGAAATAAGATAGCAATTTAGTCTTGAATTCCAAGATCTCGAGGCTTGCTTCAAGCCATAGATGCTTCTTTGGAGATGGCATACTTTGTTCTCCATTCCATGCTTGATGAACCCTTGTGGCTGCTCCATATAGATATCCTCTTCCAAAAAACCATTCAAGAAAGCATTAGAGACATCCATTTGACATAGAATCCATCCAAAATGTGATGCAAGTGCAATGATTAGTCTTATTGTGACCATCTTGGCCACGGGTGCAAAATTTTCCTCATAGTCTATCCCTCTCTCTTGAGCATAACCTTTTGCAACTAATCTTGCTTTATGTTTGTTAACACTCCCATTTGCATTCAACTTAAGCTTGAAGACCCACTTGCATCCTATTACATTCCTTTGAGGTCTCTCAACAAGCAACCAAGTTTCATTCTCAATCAAGGCATCATACTCATCCAACATAGCTTTATACCATTCTTTGGAGTTCAATGCATCTTCAACATTAGACGGTTCTTCAAAACTAGATAAAGCATAAGAAGTGGATGAGATACCCTCAACTTGCTGTCCTTTGCCTTGATATGTGAGCCTTGATGGCTCCACTTTTGCCCTTGAAGATCTCCTTGGTGTGATAGGTGGGTTTGGTGCTTGCTCCTCCATGAGCTCCTCCTCAAAACCAAGATCTTGCTCCTCGGCCATCTTCTTCTTGATTGTTGGAGCACTTGAGCCTTCTTCAAGCATATGCATATGATGTTCATCAAAGATGACATCCCTTGAAACAACAAATTTGTTCAAGGATGGGAGATAGACTTTGTAGCCCTTGCTTGAGCTTGCATATCCAAGCATGATCCCTCTTGTGGAAGATGGATCCTCCTTGGTTCTTGTTTCCAATGGCACATGCACATAACATATACACCCAAAAACTTTCAAGTGATTAAGATTGGGTTTCTTTCCATACAACATCTCATAAGGAGTTTTGTCTTCAATTGCTTTGCAAGACACCCTATTCATCAAGTAGTTTGCACATACAAGAGACTCACCCCAAAAGGATTTGGGCAAACAAGCATCTAATCTTAAAGCCTTAGAACATTCACATAATGTTCTATTCCTTCTTTCAGCAACTCCATTTTGTTGAGGAGTGTAAGGACAAGAAGTCTCTTTCTTGATCCCTTCCTCCTCACGAAAGGCCTTGAACTCATTGGAGATGAATTCTCCACCATTGTCACTTCTAAGAATCTTGATGCTATGATTATGATGCTTTTCCACAAACAACTTGAACTTTACAAAAGTATCAAATACTTGAGACTTGAAGGAAAGTAAGAACACCCAACAATATCTTGAGTAGTCATCAATGAAGGTTAAAAACATGGATGAACCTCCATTAGATTTGGTGATAGCAATGTGCACATCCGAGTGTATGAGTTCAAGAGGATGAGATGACTTTGTGATGGATTTAGGAAACACCTTCTTATGTGCCTTGGATAAGGCACAAGCTTCACAAACCTTGTCTTCCTTCCCAATAGACCTTGGTAGGCCTAAAGCATACTCCTCCTTGATCATAGCCTCCATGGAACCCGAGTTGACATGTCCAAGTCTTTTGTGCCATAAAGTAAAGGTAGATATCTTGCTCTTCTCGGCCAACATGACAACATTAGTATCCACAAATGCATCCAGCTTATAAAGTTTGCCAAGTCTAGTGCCCTTAGCCACTATCTTACCCTTCTTCTTGATGAAACATTCATTTGAAGCAAAGTCAACATTGAAACCATTGTCTACCATTTGGCCAACACTTAGTAGATTCTTTGTTATTGTAGGAATGTACAAAACACCTTCTATGTTGATCTTTTTGGAAGATCCTAAGCAAAGGGGAATGATACCAACTCCTTCAATCTTACAAGCTTCATCATTTGCTGTATAGATAGACTTTATAGGTCCATCATAAGATAAGAGAGAAGAGAAAAACTCCCTTTTACTAGTCATGTGTGAACTAGCACCCGAGTCAATCCACCAAGGATCTTCTCCTTTGAAGCTTGTTGAAGAAAATATGGACATCATGAGAGAGTCCTCATGTGAACTCTCCTCCTCCTCCTCTTTGCTCATGTTGGCTTGGCTTTGATCTTGCTTCCTCTTGAAGCATTCCGAGGCATAATGCCCCATCTTGCTACAATAGTAGCACTTCACCTTTGATTTGTCCTTCTTGACTTTGGTGGTTGATGGAGATGCCTTTGGGGGTCCTTCTTGATCCTCAAGCTTTGTATACTTCTTGAATCTTGATCCTTTGCCTTTGGACTTGCCTTTGCCTTTGTTGAAGAGAGCTTGGTCATCTCCACCTTGGATGGAAAGCCTATCCATCCTCTCTTGCATTTGGGTCCTTCTTGATTCCTCGGCCATGAGTGTGCCTTGGAGTTCTTCAAGTATGGGTAGCTTACCCATAATTGCATATCCCTGAACCAAATTGCCAAATTCAAAGCTTAGTCCATTCAATATGAGTTGAACAAGCTCTTCATCCTTGATAGGGTCACCTATAAAGGCTAGCTCTTTGTTCAATTCCTTTACTCTTAGGACAAAAGTATGTGCACTCTCTCCTTTCTTTTGATAGCTTCTATAGATTTGATTCTTCAAAGCTAACATTCTAGTTTGGTTCTTGGATTCATAGACCTTTTGCAAAGTCTCCCAAGCATCTTGAGCTGAAGTGCAATCTCCTACCTCTCTTAAGAGTTCATTTGCAACATTCATTTTTATGCAATGTAGTGCAACATTGCACCTCTTGATGTATTTGGCTTTTTCTTGAGGATGAATAGGTTCACCCTCCTTACCATTTACAATTTCCATCAGATCTTGCATGATCATGATGGATTCCATTCTAACTTTCCATATGGAATAGTTAGTTTTGTTGAGCCTTTCATTAGTATCCAAAAGATATGCATTTATAGATGCCATCTAGTCTCCTAATCAAGGACTTGACACAAATGAAGGTTACTTCTATTGATTTGATTGAAGGTCTACCTTATCCCACTTCTTAGGGACCTGAAAAGATCAGTAATAGACTTCCTATAAAGATCTAAGAATGATCTCTAACAAAATCAAATCATAGAATACTAGAAACAATGCACTTGCTTGATTGAAGTAGACAATACTAGTAGAATTGCCCCTCTTTCTATAAAGAACATTAAAGCTTCCAAATGATCTGATCAAGAGTGAATTTCAGCAACCTAATATACTTCCAAAATCACTTGTAAAAGATCTAAATGGAACTTAATGAGGATGCAACACAATCTACTATCCAATTACAAGCAAAAAATGATCAAAATTGATGAAAAATTGATCTAATTTGGTGCATAAGTCAAGCAATGGTTGGACTGAACCTAAATCACTTTAGGAGGTGCCTACTACACCTTAGAACAGCCTTGAAGAGTCCCCAAAACTCTGATCTTCCCTCTCCTTGAATGCTAGAAAGCCTTCTCTATGAAATCACCTCCAAAACTCGCCTAGAAATCAATGCTTGGAGCAAGCAAAACTTGCTATCTTGGTAATGTGAATTGAATTCAACTTTCCCTCTCGTTTTAGACACCTAAACACCTGCAAATGAAGTCACACAACACCAATCTCCAATGTATTTGACTCACTTTGAGTTCTAGAATCCATACTAGATGCTAAGATCCAATCTACACAAGATTTAGATCAAAAATTGTGATCAAATTGAATGCAAACCAAGGATTTAGCTCATTTCAGCCTTTAGGCTCTGATACCATGTAAAAATTACAGCAAATAAGGATCCTAAAACACTTGAAATGATGAGGGAAACAATAGATTATGATTTCATAAGATTAGCACAAGTTGAACCATCAAAATCCATCAAAAATCTATGCTTGAACCTCACTAAATGGCCCAAATCCTTGAAGAAGGCTTCACACGTGTGAAAGTACGGCCTCCCACAGTCTGAGTACTGTACACCAGACCTACATTCAATCCTATAATCATTAGTAATCACAAGTACTCAAACAATTATGAACATAGAGAGCAATTGCACCATTATGAGAGAAAAATCATGAAATTGCTTGATTGATTTTGGTGAGATATCATCACCTATATATACATGATCCATCACGGTTTTGGGCAGGTATGAGTAGCCCTAAACCTATCCCTAATGCTAATTTTGGTGGATCTTTCATCCCTACCAAGTTAGGGTTGGAATCTTGGAGATCCCTCAACAATGCAAAAATTACCAAAAATAGCTCCTATTTTTTCTCCCTTGTATCTAAGCATAATTTGGACTCATTCCAAAGGTTCTAACACTTAGGTCTACTTGAGAACATCCTTATGAATGGAATCCTATGCTATTTGGCACGTGTGACAAGCCACATCATGACCATCTAACTATTTACAAGTCATATGACCAAAACTAGTCAAGCTAGAATTGTGAATTTTTAACAAAAGGTAACCAAAGGCAAAGACAAGCCACACATGAAACCCAATGCATAGTTGTCGCCAAACTGACCAATTAACATAGTGGAAAGCCCCATGTCGATGACAGGGACCCTTAGGCGCCGGCGACGCAAAAAGGTTGCAGTAAGGGTCCTTCCACTTGGACCAGTCCCGAAGGCGAAACCGAAATGGTAATCATCCCCAAGGATCAACTTTATTAGATTTGGAAGAGGTTACATTCATACATAGACTGACCGGTCTCGGGGCCACCAACACGTGCTGGGCATTATGCCTGGCTCGTGCTGGTAGAGGGAGCTGAGACCTGGTGACTGGATTCCTGGCGCTGGTTGAGCTGCCCAAGTTTCTGTCTGCCGGACTCCCCCTATAGTTCTGTTGTGATTCGGCACACCCCCTCTGGTTTGAAACATAGTGCTTTCTGGTAAAGCACGCTTTTTAGGACTTGGTTTTTATTTTGCTGATTAAGCCTGGCAAAATCAGTCTGGCTCCCGGACATGGGTCCCGGGAGCCGTCCCGGCGGCCGAATCAACTTGTTTTCCTGACTAGGCCATGACTCGAGCTCCAGAGCTAGATCATGACTTGTGACTACTTGATTGGCTCACCACAGGTCGGAGGCTCAGTCCTTGACGTTCTTACTTGCTCTGGGACCTTAGAGAGTGTCACCCCTTAGAGTCTTACAGGGCACGTTGGGTTGCACCCGAGTCAGCTTTACAACATTCTCCCCTCGTTTGAGAAAGCTGATGTCCTCATCAGGGCCAAACTAGAACCTAAGACTCATGGCACGGGCTTAATTCACCGGCCAGACTTTATTCACATATACAAGGGCACGTGCTTGATTCACCAGCCAAAGGAGACCAACTGTAAAGAGAAGTAATGATATTGTGTTTGCACCCAGCACATGAAAAGTGTGGATCTAGTTCACTTACGTAAAACCTGTGTAAAGCTGCTGCACTTAGACATTAGACTGAAGCTCACTCCTTGATGAAAAATGCGGCTTACTTTATTAACATGAAAGAAAAAGGTACTTATGGCTCCCTTAAGCCTCAGATATGTCGTTTTCGTCGCACGTCTGGATGAGTCCCTTAGGACTCTAGATATTTGGTTTGGTCACCCAGGTTGAGCTCCTTGAGCTCTGCATCGGCACTTAGATTCACCTCTGATGTAGAAGCTGCAAGCAATGTTGGCTCCATTTGACCTCGCGTCAGCTGGTTTGTCATTGTTGAATGTCCTTCGTTAAAGAAGTGAGCTTTCGCTTGGTCACACAAGTTGAGCTCCTTGAGCTCTACATCGGCACTTGAATTCACCTTTGATGTAGAAACTACAGGCAATGTTGGCTCCATTTGGTCCCGTGTCAGCTGGTTTGTCACTGTTGGCTGTCCTTCGTTAAAGAGGTGAATGAGATTGGGAGGGATGGTTGGCTCAGGTTCATTTGTGTCGTTCTTTTCTAGTTGGTCCCCTGGCACAGCTCTAAGGACACAAGGTCTCCTGCAATTATATAATAACACAAGGTTAACCCCTTTTGCCAAGAAGGCCACCACATGTTCGTTAAACCAGCTTAATCCCAAAATAGCGTCGAAGGCATCCATCTTCAAGATTGTGAACATTAGTCGATTCTTCCAGGTTCCCAGGGAGATTGGTAAGTTGGTTGCCAATCTACAAGTAGTCATTGTTCCTTTCACGGTCTCCACACAAATAGGAGTCACATTTTATTCACATTTGATGCCCAATTCCCCTGTCAGTTTTTCTGACAAGTAGTTATGTGACGCCCCCAGGTCTACCATGAAGTAAATGATCATGCCTTGAATACAGCCTTTCAGGTACAATAACTTTGATCCTCTCGCAGGAGTTGCCATGAGATGTTCATGATATGCCGCCAGTACCCCTATCTGTTGTAAGGCACTCAGGTCAGACTCCGTCAAATCCGTTTCTGGGTCCTTTTTGACATCTTGTTCACCATCTTCTTGATCAAATGTCTCTCTCTCCATCCTATCAAATCCTTCAATGGCAGCCATGATTTGCTTGTTCAATGGTTTGGGGCATGACCTCCAAGAGTGACCTTGCTGATGACAATTGAAGCAGCGCATGAACTGCCCACTGTTGGTGAGCTGTTGCTGTGACTAGCTGAAGGTCCAACATTATTTCTTCTCTGGAACATGTTCCCTCCATTGTTGCCTTGGTTGCCAAACCCTGTTTTTGTTGGGAATTTGTTCACGCTACTCGAGGCTTGGTTGCCATTTGGAGCTGAGTCCCCCCTTGAAAAGAAGCTCGGACTCGGTCTGGATCCACTAAATACTCTTGTTGAGGTTGCGGGAGCAGCTGGTGCCAATGTGCTCTCATAATCACAAACCATGTCAGCTGCTCGAATAGTTGAGTTGAAATCATGGGACATGTAGCTGTCTATCGCTGGGTCCAAGACTGCATTCCAGACAAGAGGTAATGAGTTTTGTCCGCCTCAGACATATCTTCAATAACCCATACACTCTGTCTGTATTGAGGTACTCTCGCAATGACCCTTTTTGTTTGAGCCTCGATAATTCTGTCCTCAATCTCATGTGTGAATCCTTTGGTATGAACTCCTCTCGGAACGCGGTTTTGAATGCGTCCCATGTCTAGAAATGCATTCTTGCCATCCAGTACCAATTTGTAGTGTAGCCCTCAAAACATGCTAATGCCAAGTCCGTTCTTTCTTCCTCAGGAGTGTTCATCAGACGGAAGTAATGGTCCATGTGAAACAACCAATCTTCCACAATTTGAATGTCACGCTCTCCTTTGAAAGTAGGTGGTGCTTTTACTTTGGTAGTCTTCTTTGGGCCTTCCGTGTTTCGCGCTCGTGGTTCTCTTGGTATCTGTGGAGGAGGCACCACTGCATTCCCTCTAGTTGCCTCCAACTCTTCAAACTTGGCTTCGAGCTGTGTTAACCCGTCTCTCATTTCTCTAGCAAGGTTAAATTGAGTAAGGTTCATGGTTCGCAGAGATGTTTGCCATTCTTTCCTTTCTATTTCTTTGTCCTTCTTCACCTCGCTAAGCATAGCCATCATTGTGCTTGATAAGTATTGCCGCATCTTCACTTCAAAGAGGTCTTGTTGCGCCTCTGGCAAGGGTTTGTCTCTTGGTGTAGGTTCAGAAGGGCCACCCATCTTGTTGTAAAGCTACCTTTACAAGCTTTACTTCCGACGCCACTGGCGCCAGCTATGTCCCCGGCGCCAGTAGCGCCCCTGCTGCTCCTGGCGCCACTGTGACCGAAATCCAGCCGGCGCCAAGTTCTTATGGCTGAAAATCTTTGATCGGTTCTAGCGGAGTCCAGAGAGCTCAGATCGATGTGAAATCACCTCACACGATCTAGGCATGATTAAAGGAAGCCTAGGGATCAATAAAATCTAGAGAGAGAAAATGACTTTCTTGAAAGAGAAAATCCTAAAGAATGAAAAACGTGCTTTACCAGCTTGAATAGAGTGCTTGGTATGAGGGGGGTGCTGAATCACACCAATACTATAGGGGAGTGCGGGTTGCGACTCAAGACGAGCTGGAATGTTGTCATGGCTCTCGCCTTGGCATGCTAGCGCCCCGGAGACTAGGGTCGGTCACACACTTGAAAACCTTCTCAGATTTATCAATAAAGTGGGATTTTCCTCAAACTGACTCTGATTACCTTCTGGGTTTCAGTGTTCGGTAAAAGCGCCAGTTGTAAGGCCGCTTTAAAATTTTTAACTTGGCACATAGCTGAGGGTCGTATCCCGGGACGCCAGCGGTATGCCGTCGGGACCATTCGGTCCGTGGCGCCAGCGGTATGCTGTCGGGACCATTTGGTCGAGGAACTGGTTGTCTCCATATCTGTCGCGGCTTGTGGTTCTGAGTGTTCCTTGCATGAACGTGAATGGGTTAAGCTCTTGGGGAACGGGCTCTAACCTGTCGGCTGAGTTGGATGGCTTGCTTGGGTGGAAGTTACCTGTTTATGGTTGTCCAGTCTGGCGTGGCGCGAGGTTGGCTTCCAGTGCTCGTGACGAAGCTTTCAGTTGGTTAAGTCTGATGTAAGTCAGACCGCTTGCTTGGAATGGATGTTACTCGTTTGTAACGAAGCTTCGAGTTGGTTAAGTTTGATGTATGTCGGGCGGCTTGCTTGGAGGGAAGTCACCCACATCGGGACCCCCGATCTGGCATGGCGCCAGGTTGGATCTCAATGTTGGTTTTCGGATCTTCAAGTTGGTTAAGTCTGATCGTTGTTGGCGAGTTGGCTGCTTGTATGCCAAGTGGGTTTGGATGGCAAGAGTTGAAGGCTGGGAAGCTAAGTTGTGGTTCCCGGCTCCCTTTGTAGCGCAGGCATCCCAAAGGGAGCCGGGAACCACGACTTAGTTTCCCAGCCTTCAACTCTTGCCATCCAAACCCACTTGACATACAAGCAGCCAACTCGCCAACAACGATCAGACTTAACCGACTTGAAGTTCCGAAAACCAACATTGAGATCCAACCTGGCGCCATGCCAGATCGGGGGTCCCGATGTGAGTGACTTCCCTCCAAGCAAGCCGTCCGACATACATCAAACTTAACCAACTCGAAGCTTCGTTACAAACGAGTAACATCCATTCCAGGCAAGCGGTCTGACTTACATCAGACTTAACCAACTGAAAGCTTCGTCACGAGCGTTGGAAGCCAACCTGGCGCCACGCCAGACTGGACAGCCATAAACAGGTAACATCCACCCAAGCAAGCCATCCAACTCAGCCGACAGATTAGAGCCCGTTTCCCAAGAGCTTAACCCATTCACGTTCATGCAAGGAACACTCAGAACCACAAGCCGCGACAGATATGGAAACAACCAGTTCCTGGACCAAATGGTCTTGACAGCATACCGCTGGCGCCACGGACCGAATGGTCCCGACGGCATACCGCTGGCGTCCCGGGATACGACCCTCAGCTATGTGCCAAGTTAAAAATTTTGAAAGCGGCCTTACAACTGGCGCTTTTACCGAACACTGAAACCCAGAAGGTAATCAGAGTCAGTTTGAGGAAAATCCCACTTTATTGATAAATCTGAGAAGGTTACATTTCAAGTGTGTGACCGACCCTAGTCTCCGGGGCGCTAGCATGCCAAGGCGAGAGCCATGACAACATTCAAGCAAGGGAGGCTGAGACTTGGTTGGAGCTCGCCCTGAGTCGCAACCCACACTCCCCTATAGTATTGGTGTGATTCGGCACCCCCCTCATACCAAGCACTCTACCCAAGCTGGTAAAGCACGTTTCTCTCTCTCTAGGATTTTCTCTTTCTAGAAAGTCATTTTCTCTCTCTAGATTTTACTGATCCATAGGCTTCCTTTAATCATGCCTAGATCGTGTGAGGTGATTGCACATCGATCTGAGCTCTCTGGACTCCGCTAGAACCGATCAAAGATTTTCAGCCATAGGAACTTGGCGCCGGCTGGATTCTGGTCACAGTGGCGCCGAGAGCGGCGCTGGCGCCATTGGCGCCGGGAGCAGCAGGGGCGCTGCTGACGCCGGGGACATAGCTGGTGCCGATGGCACCGGAAGTAAAGCTTGTAAAGGTAGCTTTACAACATCAACCCCACCTTTATAAAATCTGATGTCCTCATCAGATGTCAGATTAAAGTAAAGGTGTCTCCCAATTAAAATGACTATACATTTAAGCTACTTGGCACAGTACTCAATTTACTGGCCACTTTTTATTAACATTGAAGCTGGCACACCACAAGTCGGAGGCTCAGCTCTTTGTACTGAAAAATTACATAACTTGAAAAAAATATCTTTGTCTGGGAAAAGCGTAGATTTGATATCGCTTTCGTAAAACCCGAGAACCTTATTAACTGGTGACAGAGGCCTTTCTTTGAAATGTACGCCCCTGTCGCTTCTGACTTTCGACTTTGGAACTCCTTTGAGCTCCTGATTTGTCCTTGATGCACTTTGTGTTGAGCTCCCTGAGCTCCAGATTTGTTCAGTTCCGCACACCCCTCATACCAAGCACTCTACCCAAGCTGGTAAAGCATGTTTTCTCTCTCTAGGATTTTCTTTTTCTAGAAAGTCATTTTCTCTCTCTAGATTTTATTGATCCATAGGCTTCCTTTAATCATGCCTAGATCGTGTGAGGTGATTGCACATCGATCTGAGCTCTCTGGACTCCGCTAGAACCGATCAAAGATTTTCAGCCATAGGAACTTGGCGCCGGCTGGATTCTGGTCACAGTGGCGCCGGGAGCGGCGCCGGCGCCGAGAGCATCAGGGGCGCTGCTGGCGCCGGGGACATAGCTGGCGCCGGAAGTAAAGCTTGTAAAGGTAGCTTTACAACACCCTTTGGGATGCTTGCGCTACATGTGGTATCAGAGCCGACTGGCCGGTCAGCTATGCGGATCTCACAGAAATGGCCACGGTTTGGGGTTCATCAAGACAAATGTTGTGCAAGGTGCTGCCCACAGTGTAAGCACGGGTGCGTCCACGGTCGGGGTGGTCGGCAGAACGGGGGACTTGATGAGTCAAGGTGCTGCCCTTGAGGTGTAAGCACGGTCACGGGTTCGGGCCTGGCTGCTTCTACACGTAGGACAGATGAGGCAAAGTGCTGCCTAGGTAGGTGAAAGCACGGTCTGTGCCTTTTGGGGTGCGGGGTGACATGTTCGAACTGTACGGGTTAACCATTGATAGATAGATGATGTTCGAAATCAGGTGTAAGGCACGGGTGGTTAGCTGCCGGTGCGGGATAGCTGCCGATCGTTTAGCTATAAGGGCTGTCGACCAAAAAGTGGTGGGGCGTGACTGAGGCAATGTGCTGCTTAATGGTGAAAGCACAGATAGTTGGAGGGGTGTCCTATGTGGGCTGATTCTGTGATCGATCTGTATGGGCGTGGCCACGCAAAGGTCCATTGGCAGGACCATCTCAAAGGGGGACCTTGTCTTTGTTACTTGTTTGTAAACCTGCCTGAGTGTCTTACTTGTATATATTCGTGGTGAGTCTTAGTACTTGTGCTTTGCCTGGTTTGCATGATTGCTTGTGATACAAGGTGCTGATGGCTCGAGAAGAAACCTTTTTTTTGAAGGCTGATACCATCAAACAAAGAGGACTACAGAATCTGTGGGGCGGATTTGCAATTCAAGTACTCGCACATGAACGGCAAAGGACGACTCAATGTTTGCAAACGATGGATGGCTAGCCTGTTTCTTGGGTTAGCTTCATTTGCGACAACGCCCACCGGACGCAAGCAGAAAGTCAAAAGTTGGAAAGGGCAATTTCAAGGGAGATCTTCTATGGAGCAGTTGGTCTTCATTTTGGGACGGCCACCTTCAGAACTGAAACTCACTGAGCATGGGTGATATCCAGTATCAGTTGGGTTTCTCCTCAAAGGGGAAAGACTAGGATCCTCTTCAGATATTGGCAACAAGTTAGATCGAGCCATAATCCTAGCAAATGGGAAGCAAAGTGTTGGAAAGGCTTTTTGTTCGAAGAACTCTACTCTAAGTCCGATCAGCTGATTTTATAATTGGAGGGGCACTATCACACACACCTCTCTCTTGGGGGGCAAATTTTGAATGAAAGTTGATCAAAACGGGGGCAAATTCAAGGTGACCTAGCCATACTCACACGAGGAGACTGGCAAACTTTGGACCTAATAAGTTGACAAGTTTTTGTTGTGGAAAGGAAAGCTTGTAATAGGCTTTCTCTAGACCAACAATGATGAGGAAACATATGAGTACGCTGGCTTGTGTTACGTGTAAGGCAGCTGATCAATGAAGGAACTATGAAAGTTGAGTCTTGCATGAGAGACTTGGTATTTCGAATGGACGCTAAGGGACAGTTCGCGTTGAGATCGGACTAGTGCAAACTCTGGGTGCATGTGTCTGATTCAAAGAGAGCTACTTGAAGCCAAGCTCGATGTACACTTCTTGTTTTGATTGTGAGGCAACTGACCAGTGATGGAATTGTGAAAGTCAAGTTTTGCGCGACAGACATGGTACTTCAAACAAACGCGAAGAGATAGTTTGTATGCGGATCAAACTGGTGCGACCCTTTGGCTTTCCACGAGGTCAATGGTTACATTTCGGCTGATTTCAAAGAGCTACTTCAACCTAAGTGAGAGGTGCATTGCGGAGTACTCAATCTTTGCCTACCTTAAAGAGCCAAGATGGAAAAGTATCAAGATCAGGCTGGGACAAGGAGAGAAATCAAGGTGCAGAAGCAACAAGGTACGGAGTGGACCATAAAGTGGGCAATCAAACGATAAATCCTTTGGAATCAATGCTAGAGCATGCTAGATTGGATTCTACACCAAAATCGAGTTTCCTGCATATGTAGATTGGATCTTTTGTAGATCAAAACCCTATATGGAGTTTTATTATTGATCAATTCTGATTTCACACCATACATGTTGGATTTGGCCAATTTCTGGATCATTGGAAAAGCCTAAGTGGTGGCTAATAGATTGCATCTCAAGTTTTTGGCATTTGCATGTAGATTTTGAGATAATCAATTTTTTGTGATTTTGTCAAAATCCTAACTTTGATTGGATCTCTAGATTGTGAGGTTACTGAACTTCATTTGAGTGTGTTTCGATCTTAGGAAGTGACAAAAGTCATTAGATTGAGGATAGATCGTAGGTTGATCAATATTTCACTATTCTATGTGTTGATTTGCTTGGTATAAGTGCTAGAAGAGAATTGAGTACTTTCATATCTTTGTGATTTCCTTTTGAAATTTTTTTTGTTGTTCAAAGGAGTGCTTTGTGCATTGAAATAGGTTGAAAGAGAGGATCAGGTCATTGCTACATGGCTACATCAAGTGGAGTCATGTTGGAAGCCAATGACAGACTTACCTCAAGTAACTATTCATTGTGGAAAGTTGAGGATGGAATCACTTCTTGAGATGAATGATATTTTGGATATTGTTATAGGTTTGGAAGAGAGGCCAACAGCACAAAAAGATCAAGTGAGGTATAACAAGAGGGCCAAAAAGGTTGTACACATGATAAAGATGAATGTTAACAATGAGCTTCTCAACAAAGTTGGTAAGAGTACTTCATCAAATGATGCTTGGGATTCATTGAAGAAGCTTTATGCATCCAAGTCTACTTCTAGAGTGTTGATTCTAAGATGGCAAATCTTTTCTTGTTTACAAAATAATGAAGAAAGTCCAAATACTTTTATTTTGAGGGTGAAACCATTTAATGATGAGTTAGCTTGCATTGATGAGAGCATTAAGGAAGGAGAGGTTGTTCAAGTTATTCTTAATGGATTGTTGGATGCTCATGCTAACATTATTCAAAGTCTTGCTATTCAAGAAACTTTGTCAAGTTTGAGGGATCCGCAAGAGATCTTGATCAATGAAGAATATAGGCTTCAGGCAAGAGTCAATAGCTAAGTAAAGGCCTCAAAGTTGAGTTTGATGGAGATGCTAATATCATCTTGAGTGGTGGAAACAATCAAGATGTGGAGGACATCAAGATTGCTCTTAAGAAAGAATTTAAGGTGCATGATCTTGGTCAGTTGCATTACATTTTGAGAATAGAAGTCATTAGGTTTTCTCAATCTACTTTCACTTGTAAAGAGAAGTATGCTAATGCTATTCTAGAAAGATTTCATATGGTAGATGCAAAAGCTTGTGATACACCTATGGAGTCTCATGTGCTAACTATAAGAGGCAATGAAAGATCCTTCAAGGACATTACTCTCTATAGGAAGCTAGTTGGTTCACTCATCTATCTAACCATTACTAGACCAAATCTAAGCTATTGTGTTGGAAGATTGAATCAATTCATGCAAGATTCTAGTGAGGAGCATTGGAAGCTAGGAGAACGAGTTTTGAGGTATATCTTGGAAACTCGAGATTTTGGCATATTGTATGAGGGATCATAATCTAGTCTTTTTGGATTTTCAAATTCAAATTATGCTGGAGATAAAATGGATAGGAAATCCATAAGTGCTTATTGTATTTTCAAAGGTGATGGAGCTATATGTTGGAGGGTTTGCGGATCCCAAGGCAACCCTAACCCTAATTATAAGTGAGAGGGATTTGGCACCCTATGTGTGTAAGTCCAACCGATGATCACATAGTTATTTGATAAATAGAAAGTCAATAAATGGACTTTAGGCCTTTTTGCGAGACTTTTAATGTCACAAGCCTAAATGTCAAGTTAGTGAATAAAGTTGGTGAATAAAGCCAGTTTTACCCTAGATTGATTTGAGTTAAATTCTTTTTTTGTGAGTTCGACGAAGGTTATTTCTATTAAATTTGTCAGAAAAGCCTGATCATAGAGTGTTTACCAAAAATAACATTGCTGAACCTTCGTCTAGAAAACCTTCACCAATACTATTTTTAGATGATGATTTTTTAGATCAAGTCTCTGTCAATTTTTTGGTCAAATCTAGTTCAACTTGATTCTAATTCTGAGAATTCTTCATTTGAGAAGTGTCGATCGCTTGATCATAGATCTTTTTCTAGGAATCAAAAATCTGATTGTTGTCAAGTGAAAGAAATTTTGAAGATCTGAACTGAGATAGATTCTGATCTAAAATCTAGATCCAATCTCATTGTTTGATTGATTTGTAAAAATGGCTGCTCCTGAAGGTGCTCCACAAGAAGTCAATCCAATCATTGTTAGAAGATCACCCTGTTTGGATCTACCCAAATACAATGAATTAACAAATCCAGTTAGATTTCTCCAGATCTATGCAGAATGTTTTGAAGTCTATGACGAAGTTTTTTCTTAAAATAAACTTAAGATATTTCCAATGGCCTTAAGGGGTGCAGCACAAGATTGGTGTTATAATCAAGATGAGACTAAGCGTACATATTGGAAAACTGTTAAACAGGCCCTTATCACACGGTCTAAACCTCGGAAGTTTATGGAAGACCCTTTTCTAATTTTAAGTAAAATTAAAATGGGAAAGCAAGAAATGGTATGAGATTATATTGTGTGAAAATTGTCAACATTTCCTAGCTAGTTTGAGGCCTAAATTGGCAATTTTTGTACATAGTTTTGGATCTAACCTTTCACACGTGTGAAAGAGGACTAGATACTTTTATTTTGATATATATTTTATATTGAAGAAGTCTCAAACTTTAGGACCTTCAAAATGACACCAAAATCATGTTATTTGGACATATAGGCCAAAATTGGCTATTTTAGGCTAGTGGTGTCCTAAAATTGGGTCCTAAGTTCTAGAGAGAGGAGAGAGAGAGTCATCTCTCTCACCTATATTAGGCTGAAATTTGTGGAGAACAAGTTGGAGAAACTTATTGTATTGTTGAGAGAGATCAATAGATCATTGTCACAGTTTCTTCCTCTATTGAGAGCATTGCTTTGTGTATTGTCTTCAAGCTTTTGTGTATGATTTTAAGAGGTTTTCAAAAGTGGTAGGCTGCTGTTGGGAGCCCTGTTTACTATTATTTTTGGCTGTCATCAGTACCTTTTATTAGTTTCTTTTGTATCTTGAATGCTTTGTCAAGTTCATGTGTATCAAAGGTAACATTAGGATGCTTTGCCATTTCTAGCTTTTGTAGCTTGTTGTGCAAAGATCTTAGCCAAGTATTTTGGGAGTTTGGATTCATTCAAGATCCACCTTTTCCACATGGTATCAGAGCTACCTGTCTACTATTTTTAGTAAGTGTTCACAGATTCAATGAATCTGTGAACACGTTTTTTTTTCTTTTTTGTTGCTTATCTCTCTTGGATTACTTCTGTTGTTATGGTTCTTTGTGATTACTCTTCTTATTAGAACGGTTACAGAGTAGAAGCAATGTTCAAGGATGCATTACGTATTTCCCAGCCTGTCAGTGGGTAACTCAAATCCGATACTCAGCTACATGCATACACTAGCCATGCAACCATCTACAACTCAAGCAGATCAACGTTCAGCACAGAGAGCGATCCTACTACTAACTACTGAATCAAAGAACAATCAAGAACTAGATTAGCTACTGAAACTAAAACAAGATTCAAGAAACAAGAAACAAGATTCCTAGCAGCATTTAACAATCTAAGAATCAAGAAACACACATTACTTGATGCCTAGATTATCCAAGAACATCAAGAACTAGAATGTCAAGACTATGCAAGATTTACACCACATTTCTAGCCTCTATAGTTTACTTGAATGTTGATTTCTACAAGATTCCACAAGCAAGAACTGAAGATAATCCACAACTAAGCAAGAACAAGAAACAAGAACCTAGTTAATCCACAAGCAAAGAATCAAGCATGCTCATAGAAATATCACTCAAGATCATTGCCATGAACAAGGAGCTTAGTGATCTTCAAGAACTCGTGGAGGATCCTCTTTATTAGCTCAAGAGAACTTTAAAATACAATCAAAAGCACCCTCACAAGAGAGGGGGGCCCTTAAATAAGCAAGAAGGCTGCCCATGTGGAGCCCATGTGGCAATTCCACTAAATTAGAAATTACATGTGGAATTTGCCCTTCCACTAGAGGTCACCATCAAAAGGTGGCTCGCTCTTACTATTTTAAGGGGAGTCTACATTTATTACAACTATGTGTTACTAGCTCCTACATGGTCATTCCTTCTTTGGGATACACCATGTAGGCTCACATAGTTAATCACTATCTTCCTAGCCAGCATTTCCTCGGCTCTCATGCTCGGCTTTCAGCTTCTTCTGCTCTCTTCCTTCTGAGACCTCCTCGGTCATGGGTGAGAGATAACTTATGTCTCCAGCTTGGCTCGGCACTGGAGAATCGGCTAACATTATCCACCCCTAATCTATTGCACGACCCACTGCAACACCGGTGATGTCTTCCGCTTGGCACTTAGAAAAGCGTGGATTTTCGTTCGCTTCCGTAAAACCAGGTGCTTATTATCCGCAAAATTTATTTGCCAAAATTGGAAGTCCCTCAATTGGCCACTACATATCAGCCCTCTTGAGCACTTCTTGTGAATCATGTTCGCCTCGTCGTCGCGCCGTGTACTTTCGCTCGCTCATCTTCTGGCCCAGGGCTTCAAAAACTTGGAAGCGGAGCTTACTTCCGAAATTAAGGGGCCCCAGATATTCTCTTATTTTTTCTATGAAGCCCATTTCCTGCCAGTCTTCCACCATGGTCACATAGCGTGATGACATGAAGGCCACTCTGTAGTATAGCCTGGCCATCATCTCATGGTCTTCTTCTGACTGGAGGGCTGTGTTTGGGTTGATCCTAATGGGATCCAGACCTCAATTCCAGAAACACTCTTGCTACATCAAGAAGGCCATGGATCTGCAATACTCAGCACTTTTCTGCACGCAGAGATCAGCACTTGACTTGTATTTGTGTCCGAAGTCTAATAACTGTAGCCTCAGATCATCCGAAGAGGTTCTCTCTGTAATTTTCGGAATGACTGGCCAGGTTACTAACTCCACTTGAGGCTTTTCTACCGGCCATGGATTTCTACGTTTGAGCAGCATGTAAAAAGGATCCACTCGCTTCCATGTCGGTGCCCTCAAATATTCTTGGAGTCGTCTGCTATCCTTCAGGACTTTGCTCTGCCATTCTGGCTGCGGTTGTAGTGCAGCAATGATCTCGGCCCTGGTGGAGTATTGGCTTTGATTGATGTCTTCTTTGCCGCCCCTCATATTGGGAGGATATTTTCTTTCAAATCTCTCTGATTCCCTTGTATCAGCCAGTTTACTTCTAGGTTGGATAGGGGAAGTTGTCCTACGCGGCTGGAGCGGCCTTGCCAGATAATCATCAAGGGCCTTGGTGCCCGTGTCTTTCTCTTTTGCTCGCTCGCTTGTCGATGGCTCATCTACACCCTTGTCTGGCCTGGGCGAGAATCTTCTTGTCTCCGGTTGGTCAGCCAAGAAGTCACATCGGCTCCAATGTATGTGTTAGTTTTCGGAAGGTCGGGGATGGAGTGATCAGGGGATAGGGATACGGGGGTGAACGGTTTAGGAGGAGGCAAAAATAATAAGTTATACGCAGCACAGGGGGAGTAGAGTTGTTGGAGGAAGTCATCCCGTTGGGCTTTGTAGGCGTCAGCTGGACCTTTTGATGGGCCCGTTATTTGACTAGGAGGTGATGAAGAAAGGGGAGATGGAAGAATTGGGTAAGTTGGAATGAATGTTTCAAGGAAATTAAATGCGGAGTAGGAGGAAGGGTTAAAGGTGGGAGGGGATCGGAAAAAGCTCATGGAAGCAGCATCGGCTCTCTGGCCACCCGATCCTGAACTACCGTCTGATGGGTGGGTTTGCCCGTCCTGATTCCCTGCTCCATCATTCCCATCATCGTCCCGTGGCTTCGTTACGTGAGCACCTTTTTGGGCCTTGCACGCCGTGTCCCATAATTGGTTCACCTTGTCCAAGACTTGCTGCAGGGCCTTTGTTGTTTCTTCCAGCTGCTTTTGGGACTCCAGGATGATCTTCTCTTGTTTTGCCATAATGTTTTCAAAATTCTCTTTATCGGCCTCTCGCTCTTGGATAAGCCTTATGTATTTCTCCATCCGGATGGCTGAGGCCTGCGGGGCCTGGATTTGAATGTCCTCGAGCTTGACTATAGGAGCATTGACTGTCATTGCACCCGACGATCCATCTCATACTTGGTCGATTTGGACCATCTGGTGCTTCAGTTGCTGCTGACCTCTTCCAAGGTGGATTTCTGTCTGGCCATCATGGATCTGCTTTCTACTGCCTCTTTTTCTTTTTCTTTGGCCATCCTTTGATATCGCGCAATCTCTTGGTCTTGATGTTGGACCTTGCTCTCCAGAACTTGATGTTGGCTCACCAACCAATGCATGTGGTAGCTCGTTTCGGATAGGCCAATCATTGAGCGTTTGGCTGCTTTAGTGAGCTTTTTAGGGTTAGAGAGAGTTGGATACTGATCTGGGGTGTGGGATGGTGAGGCTATACCAAAAAATAGGCGTGGTGTTAGAATTGAAGATGGAGGTGGAGGTGTCTGACTTCTTCCTGGTTGCTTCCTCTTTTCTGGTTCGTCATCGCTTAGCTCCAACAGGTCTGCAGCATCAAAATATTGAGATGTGTCCAATATGTGGACTTGTTGGGCCTGTGATTGTTGATCTTGGGTTGCTCCCGTGTCTTGGGGACTGGATATCCCCACTCCTCCTCCCCCCAAAAAAAAACTTGTGCCAGTGGTGATGCTGGTAACATTGGCGTTGTAATCAGTGTGGTGGGTGGTGGCTTCATCCGGCTGACTTGGGACTTGAGGTACTGTCGTGTCAAGTGCCAGTGTGGATGTAGTTGCTCCATCACCCTCGTCGATGACATGTGAGGGTGATGAGTGTTGTTGTGATGTTGTGGACGAGCTGCCACCATCTGACGTGGAACCATGTGAAACTGATGCCACCGGTGATGTGCTCCCAGCTTGAAGCTTGTCTTGTCTTCATTGTTGCCGTGTACCTAGCAACTGAGCCCTTGAGGTATCTGCATGTTGAGCTCCGGAGGTTGTAGCTATTTGTGGATTCTGGGGTGGGCTTCTTGGCTTGTGTACCAGAGGGAGGATACTGGTGTTGACTCGTTTGGCCTGGGACCCTGATGGTGAAGTTGTTCTTACATGCTTGGGCTTCTTGTGTTCAATGGAAATATCCCATGCCTGGTCCGCAAGCTGCAGTTGTTGTTGGAGCTTTGGCCCATTTTGTACTTGATGTAGAGTGATATCTGTCATCAGATATCCTAATATCGTGATAGGCTGTTTGTGCTTAATGCACTCATGAAGACAATTCGAAGCAAACTGTGCCCAATCATAGAGGTTCTAGGCATGTAGTCATGAATCTGCCATCATGTGAAACAGGGACATGGGTACCCTCAACACTTTCATTCAAGGCTTTTGTGTGCATCTGGTGAGATATGCACATGCTGTTTGAAGTTGCTTGTCGTTGATTGCTTCCAGCCTGTACCCATCCTTGTTCTTTCACTTGGTCATAGAGAGATCAATATATTTGAAATATGTCGTTTGCTCTATCTTCTGGATTGTCTGTGTGACAGTGTTTGGCCCTCGTGGGAAACCATAAGGTTGCAAGTCAGCTGCCACAAAGGATACGTTATAGACATAATTCTTGATAGGGGGAACTATGATCTGACATGATCTTGCCATGGTATGATAATTGGCATATGCCATGTGTACTAGATAGGGGCTTTGATAACCTGTCAAGACAGGGATCTGAAATTCGATTTCCTTGAAGAGGGACTCCTTCTGTTCGTACCAGGTCTGCATCTCTATAAGGTCAAGCTTGCACAGTTGGATGTCTAGCTTGCTTGCTTCGAGATGATTTGAACTTGAACTGGGGTTGGACGACATGGTTGGAAATTGGAAGAAGGAGGGTTTTGGAAAAAATTGCTTCGGTTGAGAGCTGAGACAGTGGAAAGGGCATCGGTTGAGATGTGAAGGGTTGGGCTCCGGTTGAGATCTAATGGAGGGGCTTTGGATGAGATGTGAAGGGTTGGGCTCCGGTTGAGATCTGATGGAGTGGCTTCGGTTGAGATGTGAAGTGTTGGGCTCCAGCTGAGATCTGATGGAGTGGCTTCAGTTGAGATCTGAAGGGTTGGGCTCTGGCTGAGATCTGATGGAGGGGCTTCGGGTGAGATGTGAAGGGTTGGGCTCCGGTTAAGATCTGATGGAGTGGCTTCGGGTGAGATGTGAAGGGTTGGGCTCCGGTTGAGATCTGATGGAGTGGCTTCGATTGAGATGTGAAGGGTTGGGCTCCGGTTGAGATCTGATGGAGTGGCTTCGGTTGAGATCTGAAGGGTTGGGCTCTGGTTGAGATCTGATGGAGTGGCTTCGGTTGAGATGCGAAGGGTTGGGCTCCGGTTGAGATCTGATGGAGTGGCTTTGATTGAGATCTGAAGGAGTGGCTTCGGTTAAGATGGGAAAGGAGGACTTCAGTCAAGTGTTGAAGGAGGGGGCTTCGGTTGAGATGGGAAGTGGCGTTGCAGAATGGTTCGAAAAGTGTGGGGGGAGGGATGTATGAACGGGTTTGGAAAGGGAGTTATGTGGAAGATGGCTGTGTTGGGTAGAGCGGTGTGGGTGATGAAGTAAAGTTGGGTGAATAGATTGAGGTCGAGTTAAGAAGATGGCGAGTGGAATAGGAGGAAGTGGAGGTGTTTGACAATGGTTTTAATTTTATGGATGTGTATCTTTCAGGGATGAAGCAGGTTGAAGGTGTATGGTTTGTGATTGTGATTGTGATTGTAGGATATTCAATAGTGTGACAGGAGCGTGATAAGTGCTCGTGTGACACTACCCCTCAGCATGCAAAACTTGAGATATAAGGTATCTTGTCGGCGGCGTTTGTGTTGAAGGTTTCGGTGATGGCACTCATAAGGGAGTGATAATGATGGTGAGAGGGTGTGAAGATGATGACGGACGGATTGAACATTTGAGCGCCAGGATCGGTGTCAAGAGCAGGAAGATCATCGCAGATCGTCGCCAGAAAATGCTTTAGCTTTGTACTTCGCTGAGGTGCAAATGGCTTCGGTGAGAGGGCATTTATTGCCGCCGTTGTCTGGTTGCATGGGAGATGGGACGTACTGGTTCATAAAATTCGAATGTATGTCCTCCGATCGAGATTCAAAATGACTGCTCTACTTTGTGAGGGAGTGCTAGAACTGATATTATAAGTCCATTTGTTGAAGTAGAAATCTAATTTGAGTGAAAAACTACAAGAGAGGGACCTTAGTGAGTTTCTAGAGACAATCAAATTCATTTCTTGGCAAGATTTGTTTGAAAGTAGTTTTCACTTCATCTTATCTTCATTCCAGCTTTGTGAGGGAGTGATTGGATTAAAAATCAAATTTGAGTGAAACATTGCAAGTGTGAGACCTTTGTGAGTTTCAAGTCATTCAAATCTATTTCTTGTTTGTAGAAGTCACTAGTAAGATGGGATCTGCTGGAGCATACTTCTAGAATCTAGTGAGAGATTGAATTCTACAAATTATGCTATTTGGAAGGTTAGGATGGAGTCACTCTTGGTGCTCCAAGACCTTTATGAGTTCTTGATTGAAGATGAAGATGAACCTCTAGGTGCACATGAGTTAGCTAGATACAAGAAGAGATCTAGGCTTGCACTTCATTGTGTGAAGATGAATGTGAGCAATGATTTGTTGAGAGAAGTATCAGCATGTACTAGTGTTAAAGAGGCTTGGGAGTCTTTAAAATCAATCTATGAATCTAGTAACACTTCAAGAGTACTCATGCTTAGAAATCAGATTTTGCAAAGCATGAGGAGAAGTGAGGAGAGTGCACAGGAGTATGTACTTAGAATCAAGTCTCTAAATAGGGAGTTGGCTTCCATTGGAGAGAAGATTCATGATGGAGAGCTTGTACAAATTATCCTTAATGGTCTAGGATATGACTTTGCAAATTTGGTCCAAAGTTTTGCCATCCAAGACACTTTGCCAACTATAGAAAAATCTCACAGTGTATTAGTGGCTGAAGAGTGTAGGATGCTCTATGCAAAATCTAGGATGAGTTCCTTGTCTTTGTAGGATGGTGATGAGAAAGCCAATTTCTCATTCAAGGGCAGAAAGAAGACCAATGGAAAGAAGAAGCATCCAAAGGAGGCCAAAGAAGAGGATGATGCATCAAGCTCAAAGGAGAAGTCAAAGCAGAAATGCTTCTTTTGTGGAAAGAAGGGACATTATGCATCTGAATGCTACAAGAGACTAAGAGCACAAGTGGAGGAGGACAAACAAGGAAACCTTGCAAAGGAGGAGGAGGATGAAGTAGATGTATTCTTGATGGCATCTACATCCTCACCAACAAGCAATAGCAATTTAAGAGACAATTGGTGGATCGACAGTGGGGCTAGCTCCCACATGTCTTGTGAAAAGGAATTTTTCTCAGCCTTACACTCATTCAATGATGCTAAAAATTTTGTCTTTACTGCAAATGATGAAGAGTGTAGGATAGATGGTGTTGGCACCATCTCTTTGTGTCTAGAATCCTCAAAATGCATGGATCTAGAAAATGTCCTTTATGTACCATCAATCACCAAGAATATGCTTAGTGTTGGTCTACTCTTAGAAAGTGATTTAAATATCCACTTTAAGCATGGTGTTTGTTTCATCTTGAAGAATGATGTTTGCATTGCAAAGGGGTTTAAACATGGAAGATTGTTTAAGTTGGAAGCTAGTGTTGCTTTTGAAAGAATGAGCTTGGCAAAGGAGGAGATCACTCAAGAGGGGATCTTGGCAAAGTGTGATCTTGCTTGCATTGAGGAGGAGCATCAAAAGAAGGAAGATCTTGAGGATCAGCCTCAAAGCATGAGAATTCCAAGGGAGTCCTCAATGACAATGGCCGAGTCATCAAATTGCAAGCAAATTGTCCATTCAAGTGTGCATCTTGCAAGGGTGGTGAGCATTGGAGAGTCTACTATCTTTGAATACTTTTTGGAAAGTAGTAGTAGACATGAGGTGACTGTTAAAAATTCACAATTCTAGCTTGACTAGTTTTGGTCATATGACTTGTAAATAGTTAGATGGTCATGATGTGGCTTGTCACACGTGCCAAATAGCATAGGATTCCATTCATAAGGATGTTCTCAAGTAGACCTAAGTGTTATAACCTTTGGAATGAGTCCAAATTATGATTAGATACAAGGGAGAAAAAATAGGAGCTATTTTTGGTAATTTTTGCATTGTTGAGGGATCTCCAAGATTCCAACCCTAACTTGGTAGGGATGAAAGATCCACCAAAATTAGCATTAGGGATAGGTTTAGGGCTACTCATACCTGCCCAAAACCGTGATGGATCATGTATATATAGGTGATGATATCTCACCAAAATCAATCAAGCAATTTCATGTTTTTTCTCTCATAATGGTGCAATTGCTCTCTATGTTCATAATTGTTTGAGTACTTGTGATTACTAATGATTATAGGATTGAATGTAGGTCTGGTGTACAGTACTCAGACTGTGGGAGGCCGTACTTTCACACGTGTGAAGCCTTCTTCAAGGATTTGGGCCATTTAGTGAGGTTCAAGCATAGATTTTTGATGGATTTTGATGGTTCAACTTGTGCTAATCTTATGAAATCATAATCTATTGTTTCCCTCATCATTTCAAGTGTTTTAGGATCCTTATTTGCTGTAATTTTTACATGGTATCAGAGCCTAAAGGCTGAAATGAGCTAAATCCTTGGTTTTCATTCAATTTGATCACAATTTTTGATCTAAATCTTGTGTAGATTGGATCTTAGCATCTAGTATTGATTCTAGAACTCAAAGTGAGTCAAATACATTGGAGATTGGTGTTGTGTGACTTCATTTTCAGGTGTTTAGGTGTCTAAAACCAGAGGCAAAGTTGAATTCAATTCACATTACCAAGATAGCAAGTTTTGCTTGCTCCAAGCATTGATTTCTAAGCGAGTTTTGGAGGTGATTTCATAGAGGAGGCTTTCTAGCATTCAAGGAGAGGGAAGATCAGAGTTTTGGGGACTCTTCAAGGCTGTTCTAAGGTGTAGTAGGCACCTCCTAAAGTGATTTAGGTTCAGTCCAACCATTGCTTGACTTATGCACCAAATTAGATCAATTTTTCATCAATTTTGATCATTTTTTGCTTGTGATTGGATAGTAGATTGTGTTGCATCCTCATTAAGTTCCATTTAGATCTTTTACAAGTGATTTTGGAAGTATATTAGGTTGCTGAAATTCACTCTTGATCAGATCATTTGGAAGCTTTAATGTTCTTTATAGAAAGAGGGGCAATTCTACTAGTATTGTCTACTTCAATCAAGCAAGTGCATTGTTTCTAGTATTCTATGATTTGATTTTGTTAGAGATCATTCTTAGATCTTTATAGGAAGTCTATTACTGATCTTTTCAGGTCCCTAAGAAGTGGGATAAGGTAGACCTTCAATCAAATCAATAGAAGTAACCTTCATTTGTGTCAAGTCCTTGATTAGGAGACTAGATGGCATCTATAAATGCATATCTTTTGGATACTAATGAAAGGCTCAACAAAACTAACTATTCCATATGGAAAGTTAGAATGGAACCTATCATGATCATGCAAGATCTGATGGAAATTGTAAATGGTAAGGAGGGTGAACCTATTCATCCTCAAGAAAAAGCCAAATACATCAAGAGGTGCAATGTTGCACTACATTGCATAAAAATGAATGTTGCAAATGAACTCTTAAGAGAGGTAGGAGATTGCACTTCAGCTCAAGATGCTTGGGAGACTTTGCAAAAGGTCTATGAATCCAAGAACCAAACTAGAATGTTAGCTTTGAAGAATCAAATCTATAGAAGCTATCAAAAGAAAGGAGAGAGTGCACATACTTTTGTCCTAAGAGTAAAGGAATTGAACAAAGAGCTAGCCTTTATAGGTGACCCTATCAAGGATGAAGAGCTTGTTCAACTCATATTGAATGGACTAAGCTTTGAATTTGACAATTTGGTTCAGGGATATGCAATTATGGGTAAGCTACCCATACTTGAAGAACTCCAAGGCACACTCATGGCCGAGGAATCAAGAAGGAGCCAAATGCAAGAGAGGATGGATAGGCTTTCCATCCAAGGTGGAGATGACCAAGCTCTCTTCAACAAAGGCAAAGGCAAGTCCAAAGGCAAAGGATCAAGATTCAAGAAGTATACAAAGCTTGAGGATCAAGAAGGACCCCCAAAGGCATCTCCATCAACCACCAAAGTCAAGAAGGACAAATCAAAGGTGAAGTGCTACTATTGTAGCAAGATGGGGCATTATGCCTCGGAATGCTTCAAGAGGAAGCAAGATCAAAGCCAAGCCAACATGAGCAAAGAGGAGGAGGAGGAGAGTTCACATGAGGACTCTCTCATGATGTCCATATTTTCTTCAACAAGCTTCAAAGGAGAAGATCCTTGGTGGATTGACTCGGGTGCTAGTTCACACATGACTAGTAAAAGGGAGTTTTTCTCTTCTCTCTTATCTTATGATGGACCTATAAAGTCTATCTATACAGCAAATGATGAAGCTTGTAAGATTGAAGGAGTTGGTAGCATTCCCCTTTGCTTAGGATCTTCCAAAAAGATCAACATAGAAGGTGTTTTGTACATTCCTACAATAACAAAGAATCTACTAAGTGTTGGCCAAATGGTAGACAATGGTTTCAATGTTGACTTTGCTTCAAATGAATGTTTCATCAAGAAGAAGGGTAAGATAGTGGCTAAGGGCACTAGACTTGGCAAACTTTATAAGCTGGATGCATTTGTGGATACTAATGTTGTCATGTTGGCCGAGAAGAGCAAGATATCTACCTTTACTTTATGGCACAAAAGACTTGGACATGTCAACTCGGGTTCCATGGAGGCTATGATCAAGGAGGAGTATGCTTTAGGCCTACCAAGGTCTATTGGGAAGGAAGACAAGGTTTGTGAAGCTTGTGCCTTATCCAAGGCACATAAGAAGGTGTTTCCTAAATCCATCACAAAGTCATCTCATCCTCTTGAACTCATACACTCGGATGTGCACATTGCTAGCACCAAATCTAATGGAGGTTCATCCATGTTTTTAACCTTCATTGATGACTACTCAAGATATTGTTGGGTGTTCTTACTTTCCTTCAAGTCTCAAGTATTTTATACTTTTGTAAAGTTCAAGTTGTTTGTGGAAAAGCATCATAATCATAGCATCAAGATTCTTAGAAGTGACAATGGTGGAGAATTCATCTCCAATGAGTTCAAGGCCTTTTGTGAGGAGGAAGGGATCAAGAAAGAGACTTCTTGTCCTTACACTCCTCAACAAAATGGAGTTGCTGAAAGAAGGAATAGAACATTATGTGAATGTTCTAAGGCTTTAAGATTAGATGCTTGTTTGTCCAAATCCTTTTGGGGTGAGTCTCTTGTATGTGCAAACTACTTGATGAATAGGGTGTCTTGCAAAGCAATTGAAGGCAAAACTCCTTATGAGATGTTGTATGGAAAGAAACCCAATCTTAATCACTTGAAAGTTTTTGGGTGTATATGTTATGTGCATGTGCCATTGGAAACAAGAACCAAGGAGGATCCATCTTCCACAAGAGGGATCATGCTTGGATATGCAAGCTCAAGCAAGGGCTACAAAGTCTATCTCCCATCCTTGAACAAATTTGTTGTTTCAAGGGATGTCATCTTTGATGAACATCATATGCATATGCTTGAAGAAGGCTCAAGTGCTCCAACAATCAAGAAGAAGATGGCCGAGGAGCAAGATCTTGGTTTTGAGGAGGAGCTCATGGAGGAGCAAGCACCAAACCCACCTATCACACCAAGGAGATCTTCAAGGGCAAAAGTGGAGCCATCAAGGCTCACATATCAAGGCAAAGGACAGCAAGTTGAGGGTATCTCATCCACTTCTTATGCTTTATCTAGTTTTGAAGAACCGTCTAATGTTGAAGATGCATTGAACTCCAAAGAATGGTATAAAGCTATGTTGGATGAGTATGATGCCTTGATTGAGAATGAAACTTGGTTGCTTGTTGAGAGACCTCAAAGGAATGTAATAGGATGCAAGTGGGTCTTCAAGCTTAAGTTGAATGCAAATGGGAGTGTTAACAAACATAAAGCAAGATTAGTTGCAAAAGGTTATGCTCAAGAGAGAGGGATAGACTATGAGGAAACTTTTGCACCCGTGGCCAAGATGGTCACAATAAGACTAATCATTGCACTTGCATCACATTTTGGATGGATTCTATGTCAAATGGATGTCTCTAATGCTTTCTTGAATGGTTTTTTGGAAGAGGATATCTATATGGAGCAGCCACAAGGGTTCATCAAGCATGGAATGGAGAACAAAGTATGCCATCTCCAAAGAAGCATCTATGGCTTGAAGCAAGCCTCGAGATCTTGGAATTCAAGACTACATTGCTATCTTATTTCACTTTCTTTTGTTCAAAGTGAATATGATCCCACTCTTTACATTAAGTTTGATGATGTTGGTATTGTACTTTTACTCATTTATGTAGATGAAATCATCATTAGTGGAAATAGTGTTGATGGTATTGAAAAAATCAAGATAGATCTATCCTTAGAGTTCAAGATGGTAGATCTAGGGTGTCTTCACTTAATCTTAGGCATAGAAGTACTTAGAGGGTCTGATTTTATCTTTATAAGTCAAGTAAACTATGCTCAAAGTCTTTTGAAGAAGTTTAAGATGGAAGTATGCAAAAGTGTTGACACACCAATGGAGCAAGATGTAAAAGTGCCAAATGAAGATGATGAAAGATCCTTCATGGACATCACTTTGTTTAGGCAACTTATAGGTTCCTTAATGTGGATCACTATAACTAGACCAGATCTTAGCTTTAGTGTATGTAGGTTGAGCCAATCCATGCAAAAGCCATTGAATATCCATTGGAAAAAGGCTAAGAGGATTCTAAGATACATCTCGGGTACATTGGATTTTGGGATTCTATATAGAGGAGATGTGATTAACCTTCATGCATTTAGTGATTCAGATTTTGCAGGGGACAAGAGGGATAGGAAATCAACAAGTGCCTATTCAACTTTCATAGGAGAAGGTGTGGTTTCATGGCTTTCAAAAAAGCAAGAAACTATATCTCTATCTTCAACCGAGGCCGAGTACAAAGCTTTGACAACCACTACAAAGGAGGTACTTTGGATCAAGAGATTATTGGTGGAACTAAAGATCATGGATTCAGAGGAGGCACCAATCATCTACAATGACAATATATCAGCCCAACACCTTGCATCTAACCCAATCTTCCATGCAAGATCTAAGCACATTGAGATATGCCATCACTTTGTGAGAGAAATGGTGCAAGCCAAGGAGATTGCTTTGGAGCATGTTCCAAGCAATGAATGTGTAGCTGATCTACTTACTAAACCACTTCAAAAGACACCTTTTATGAAGTTCAGATCATCACTTGGAGTGATTAGTAAAGCAATGATTGAACCAAGCTAGATAGTGAGGAGGAGTGTTAAAAATTCACAATTCTAGCTTGACTAGTTTTGGTCATATGACTTGTAAATAGTTAGATGGTCATGATGTGGCTTGTCACACGTGCCAAATAGCATAGGATTCCATTCATAAGGATGTTCTCAAGTAGACCTAAGTGTTATAACCTTTGGAATGAGTCCAAATTATGCTTAGATACAAGGGAGAAAAAATAGGAGCTATTTTTGGTAATTTTTGCATTGTTGAGGGATCTCCAAGATTCCAACCCTAACTTGGTAGGGATGAAAGATCCACCAAAATTAGCATTAGGGATAGGTTTAGGGCTACTCATACCTGCCCAAAACCGTGATGGATCATGTATATATAGGTGATGATATCTCACCAAAATCAATCAAGCAATTTCATGTTTTTTCTCTCATAATGGTGCAATTGCTCTCTATGTTCATAATTGTTTGAGTACTTGTGATTACTAATGATTATAGGATTGAATGTAGGTCTGGTGTACAGTACTCAGACTGTGGGAGGCCGTACTTTCACACGTGTGAAGCCTTCTTCAAGGATTTGGGCCATTTAGTGAGGTTCAAGCATAGATTTTTGATGGATTTTGATGGTTCAACTTGTGCTAATCTTATGAAATCATAATCTATTGTTTCCCTCATCATTTCAAGTGTTTTAGGATCCTTATTTGCTGTTATTTTTACATGACTTGTTTCTTACCTTTAAGATTCATGGTGTTTATTACTTTGTATGACAAGACAATGAAATGGGATGCTTTGAAATCTGCATTTATTGTTGATAAAGCAATTTCATTGGATAACTTTTTTTGTAATAGTTTGAATAGAGTCATAAAAGATGAGACATCATTTGCTTTAAAAATCTTTGTGTCCACATGCTTTGTGCATGATCATTCCAATGTAAGGACCAAAGATTATCCTATTTCAATGATAGGAATAATGGTAGTGTTTTGCTCTTCAAGTAGAGATTGTAGAATCTACTTGTTTTCAACCAAAGAATTTGTCAATGGTGGAAATGTGATTTTTCAAGAGTGGAAGATTTGTAAATTTGAAGAAGCACCTTTGGATCAACACCTTATTCAATTCATTGATGGTTTGGAGTCAAGTCAAGTGGAGGAGCAAGCTCAAGACCCGAGGACTCCAAGAAGAACCTTTAGTATCAAGATGGAGCCATCTAGGCTCAATCATATGGATCAAGCAAGACAAGTTGTTTTTGGCAACATTATTTATGCACTTAATATTTTAATTGATGTATCTTCAAGTGCACAAAATGCCTTGGAATCCATGGCTTGGCATGATGTTTAGTTTTGAAGTGTGCTACATGTAGACACATTTATGGAACATCTTGTAGGGGATCCTCTAAGAGGTGGTGAAAGATCCTTCATGGACATCATTCTCTATTGGAGTCTCAAAAGTTCCTTGTTTGTAGCTGGATTTTTTAGACACTTCTAAAAGCTTTCATTCATCTATCAAGAGAGTTGTAGATAGATCAAGCTAAATTTGAGGAGTGTGAAGAATTGCCAAAAATTGGCAAATCTAGCTTGATCAAAAACCATGTAGAATAGTGTAAATTGTGTACACAAGTGGGTCCCACACATGTGAGGCCATGATGCCACGTGGGAAACCCATCCTAATGTAGGTTAGGTCAATTCAAAAGAGTTGGTCATGTCTATTTGGTGGTCATCCCTACTTTATAGGACCTACACCTAAGTTTAAGGTGAAAATTTGACCAACTAGCTACCTACCAAGCATAAGTCTAGGAAATAGACTAGGGTTTCATTTTAGGTCAAGGAGAGTGAGTTAACTTCCTTATTACATGCTGGAAATCCACCTAAATTCAAGAAGGAAGTCGAATTTGCTATGTATTCCCTCTCTCCATAGTGAGAAGATAGAAAATTTTTGGAGCTCATTGGCAATCTCAAGCTAGTTCACTATGTACATTGAGTTTTTGTGATCCAAATGAAACCAAACCAATTTCTACTTGTTTCTCAGGTTGAAGGCCGTACTACTGCCTGTAGTACACATGTGTGGGCTCGGATTTCAATGTTGATCAATGCTTTTGATTGTTAATGCTTGTTGTTTGTCAAATTGCCAATCTAGATCAACTTTTTTGTGTCTAGTTTTTTGATAGATTGTTAAGCAAGCATCCAATCACTCTTGTGGATCTTTTGTAGATCCATTTATGGTCCTAAAGTACATTAATTTCACAGTACATGACAAGTACACTAGTTTCACACGTGGGAACATGCTCCACACATGTGTGTTTATCTATATACAAGATTTTTGGCCTCTACCAAGCTTATTTTTGCATTTTTCACACTCCTCAAAAATCTAGCTTGGTAACTTTAGCTTGATGGAAAACATGATGATCTTGAACTTGAATCCATGGGCTGAATTGGTCTTTGCTAGTTCAAAAGGTGTGAAGATTAGCCAATGAGCTTGATGTTGATCTGAAATCACCATATCCATGATATTGCTTCTTTGATGTTGACATCTTTGATGAACTTGAGAGCTTTGCACCATCCTAGCATCTTTGAAATTGATTCCTTCAAAATTTCATGTAGATGCTTGACTTTGAGGCTTTCTCCTTCTTCATGTGCATCCTCCTCCATGAGAAAATAAAGATTTCTTCTTGACTTATTAGGATCACAAAGATCTAACATCATGTTACCATGATCTAGAGAATCAGACTTATCCAAATTGGCAAGACTATGCATGCTATAATAACAAAGTGTTTGCATCATATCTTCATGCTTGTTTACCATGCTAATCTCAGATCCAAGGAGGCTAAATACTTCATTATGAAGATAAGTGTATTTAGAAGATGATTCACTTACTCTCATAAAGAGTTTACAACTTGCCTCAATACAAATTTTCAAACTACGTGTGAACAAATCACTTTTGCTCTTACATGACTCAAGGGCATACATTTGATGAGATAACCATCTGCTTTCTAATTGATTTAAAATAAATTTCAACCTTTTAAGAACATCATCTATGTTCTCAAGAGAGACTTCATACTCAACTAGTATGGCTTTACTCCAATTTTGAGATGCAATGATCTCACTAAAGCAAATTGATTTATCAAATGACATAAGAGAAGTAAGTATGTGATGTATACCACATGAGATATGCTCCTCTTTCCCTTGAAATGTGAGCCACATAGACTCAACCATATTTCTTGAGTTTATTTTTGGAATCACAATTTGAGAAGGTCTCTCCTCCTCAATCCTTGGCACACTTGAACCTTGAGAAGGATTCTCCTCCTCAATCCTTGGCACATTTGAACGAAACAAATTGAGTAGGTTTGAAGAATGTGACTTGGATCTCAATCTCTTTTTTAGAACTCTCAATTTAAGCCAATCTATGTCAAATTCTACAAAAGATTTGCATAGATGGTCTATATGCACTAGAAACTCTCAAAGGTTTCGACAGATCCAAGGATGTTTTCTAGCAAATTGATGCTTCTAAACTTGACCCTATCACTCTTGAACAAATCTAGAGTGATGGTACAATGGATTTCATCCTCTCACCTTGCATATCGCTCCTTAATCTATGATTTTTAGCAAAATCTCTCTCAACTTCAACACGCACTCAAAAAATCAGAGATAGTCAATTAATGCACCTAATTCAAGCTTCAAATTTAATTTCTTGGCTGATCTAATCCAAGAACTAATCAAGGGATTAGATTGTCTATAGAAAATGCTTGATTTTCCACAAAAAAATCACTCAAACTAGGTATGTGAGTCAAATTCTACACTTTTTTGAAATTTCTTAGTCAAAACTGGAGCTGTACGGTCTCACACGTGTGAAAAGGAAACCTACAGCCCACAACAAGATCTGGACCAAAAATTTTGAGGATAGCTATCAAATCCAACTCGCTACACAAAATTTGACTAGTTTCCAAAAAACTGCTAATTTTGGCTTTGATTTGGATTAACCCTATCAATTTCAACAAAACCTCTTGTACTAGGATCTGATACCATGTGCAAAAAGTACAAAAAGGACCAAGAGTGGATCCTAATCTGATCCTCAAGAGGGATTGGTTGTCAAATTACTTGATCTATCAATCTACTTCAGATTAAGATCAATCTAGATCAATTCTAGACACAAAATCCTAACAAGGAAAATCATTAATTGAAGGTAAGTGTACTTTATGGTTTCACACATGTGAAACATTGTCTGAGTACGGACTCCAACCTGAAAATCAAGTACACATTGATAGAACCTCAAAACAATCAAAACAAATGTAGACAAATGGAAAGAATCACTCAAAATTGCTTCCAAAACCAAGATTGGTGTCTCACATTGATTATGGCCAAATGTGGCTCTATATATACAATAAGTGGGAGCTCATGGTACTGATCATCCCTCTGATCCCACATGTGTGAAGGTGCTTTGTCATATGATGATTCATCATGCAAAACTGACACTTGGACAAAACCTTCTATTTTGAGAACTTTTGGTCTATTTTCCTTCTATATGGAGATCTACTTGGAAATCTTCTAGAACTCCAAATTCACCTACTTCAGCTTATTCCACATGTGTGAGCTGTCCTCTACACATGGGATATGACATCTAACCAAAGGATGTGGCTCATGCAATCAATAGATTGATGCCATGTGTCATATGTCTAGAAAACTAGTTTTTGGCCTTTTTAGCCACTAGAACTTGAATTAAATCATATGTACATCCTATATGATTATGGTACATGACAAGTACACTAGTTTCACACATGGTAATAGGCTCCACACATGTGTGTTTATCTATATACAAGATTTTTGGCCTCTACCAAGCTTATTTTTGCATTTTTCACAGTGGATTAGCTTCAGTTCTTGCTTGTGGAATATTGTAGAAATCAGCATTCAAGTAAACTATAGAGGCTAGAAATGTGGTGTAAATCTTGCATAGTCTTGACATTCTAGTTCTTGATGTTCTTGGATAATCTAGGCATCAAGTAATGTGTGTTTCTTGATTCTTAGATTGTTAAATGCTGCTAGGAATCTTGTTTCTTGTTTCTTGAATCTTGTTTTAGTTTCAGTAGCTAATCTAGTTCTTGATTGTTCTTTGATTCAGTAGTTAGTAGTAGGATCGCTCCCTGTGCTGAACGTTGATATGCTTGAGCTGTAGATGGTTGCATGGCTAGTGTATGCATGTAGATGAGTATCAGATTTGAGTTACCCACTGACAGGTTGGAAAATACATAATGCATCCTTGAACATTGCTTCTACTCTGTAACCGTTCTAATAAGAAGAGTAATCACAAAGAACCATAACAACAAAAGTAATCCAAGAGAGATAAGCAACAAAAAAGAGAAAAAAACGTGTTCACAGATTCAGTGAATCTGTGAACATTTGGCGTCGTTCCACAAGCACACACACGCTCAACCAAGCCATATCTCAATCTCCTGTGTTGCGACACCATCGTTTGAGATCTCCTACACATTCATTGCCGAGCTCATCACTTCACTCTTGACTGAAGTCTTGCTCGTTTCTCAACCGAAGTCTCACAATCCTCACCATGACGAGCTCCACAACTCAAGTCTAGACCGGACCACTAACTCATACCTCTCGACCGAATCACAACTCCATGATCCTAACATGTTCTGAGTTACACCTCAACCACCGCTAATCGTTCAAAACTCGAACGGAGTCATAACTCAACATTTAGAACGAACATCTCTTTGACATCTCGACCGAAGGAAACCATCACATCTCAACTGGACCCTTCAGTCCAAATTTCAACCGGAGTGCTCAATCCAAACTCGACCAGAGCACTGCCATCAATTCTCAACTGAAGCATTTCTTCCGCACCTCAAATGGAGTGCTCAGTAAAAAACTCGATCGGAGCACTGCCTTCAATTCTCAACCGGAGCATTCCGCTCGCATCTCAACCGGAGTGCTCAGTAAAAAAAACTCGACCAGAGCACTGCCATCACATCTCAACCGGAGCATTTCACTCACATCTCAATCGGAGTGTTCACTCCAATCTCGACCGAAGCACTCTGTTCAGATCTCGACCGAAGCATTTCGCTCAGATCTCAACCGAAGAACTCTCCTCAGATCTCGACCGGAGCACTCTGCTCAGATCTTGACCGGAGCACTCTTCTCAAATCTCAACCGGAGCACTATGCTCAAATCTCAACCGGAGGCCACAGTCACCTCTGAACCGACGGCCTACTTTCAGTCTCAACTGGAGCCGTACCCCTGTCAAATTTCAACCAGAGCCGGAGCCTCACTCCAGTTCCGACCGATGCACATCCGTCCTTGACCGTCACAAACCGTAGTAGACTACAATATTACGGTCTATGGCCTTCAACGACCTCCATCGACCATCCCAAACCGAAATCAACCCGTAACAGACCACAACAACCGCATTCCGACAACCGTATCCACCGTAACCAGAGTGCACGAGTTTATTTCCACAATCCTACGACACTCTACGAGTTGTCATGGATTGCCCTAACGATACGAATACTACAGAGGACTATCCACCAGAGATGCTCTCCCCATCTACCGAACAAGCTCGATATAACATGTATTCTAGGATGAAATCCCAAGTCCAAGAGCCATCCACAAACCCATTCGACAGATGGGAACCTACGCGTTATGAAGCTCCATACAAACGACCACAATTCCATGCTGCCGAATCATCCAATGAAAGAGCTCACTTAAATGGAGCTTTCGCAAATAATGTTCCACGTAATGAGAAAAAGACCCCAAAGCTAGTGTTGTAAAGCTGACTCGGGTGCACCCAGCGTGCCCTGTAAGACTCAAAGGGGTGACACTCTCTAAGGTCCCAGAGCAAGTTAGAACGTCAAGGACTGAGCCTGCGACCTGTGGTGAGCCAGTCAAGTAGTCACAAAGTCATGAGCTAGATATGGAGCTTGAGTCATGGCCTAGTCAGGAAAGCAAGTTGATTCGACCGCCGGGACGGCTCCCAGGACCCATGTCCGGGAGCCAGACTGATTCTGCCAGACTTGCCAAGCTTAATCAGCAAAATAAAAACTAAGTCCTAAAAAGGGTGCTTTACCAGAAAGCACTATGTTTCAAACTAGAGGGGGTGCGCCGAATCACAGCAAAACTATAGGGGGAGTCCAGCAGACAGAAACTTGGGCAGCTCAACCAGCGCCAGGAATCCAGTCGCCAGGTCTCAGCTCCCTCTACCAGCACGAGCCAGGCACAATGCCCAGCATGTGTTGGTGGCCCCGAGACCGGTCAGTCTATGTATGAATGTAACCTCTTCCAAATCTAATAAAGTTGATCCTTGGGGATGATTACCATTTCGGTTTCGCCTCCGGGACTGGTCCAAGTGGAAGGACCCTTACTACAACCTTTTTGCGTCGCTGGTGCCTAAGGGTCCCTGTCATCGACATGGGGCTTGCCGCTATGCCAATTGGTCAGTTTGGCGACCACTATGCCTTGGGTTTCATGTGTGTCTTGTCTCTGCCTTTGGTTACCTTTTGGGGACAGATTCTGAGTTGGCTTTCGGGTTGGTTGGGATTCTAGTTTTCTTAAGTCTGAATGGTTAAGCTTGTTACATTTCTGAGTTGGCTTTTACGTAAGTGCATGATGGATAAATGTTAGACTTAAGCGCGTGTTGGGGAAACCGCTCAAGTCCCAGCGCCCTTTGAGGCGCCGGCGCAACATGTGGTATCAGAGCCGACTAGCCGGTCAGCTACGCAAGTCTCACAGGGATGGCCACGTTTTGGGATTTGTCAGGACAACCATTGCGCAAGGTGCTGCCCACAGTGTAAGCACGGGTGCGTCCACAATCGGGGTGGTCGGCAGAACGGGGGACTTGATGAGTCAAAGTGTTGCCCTCGAGGTGTAAGCACGGTCAGTTTCCGCGGTTCAGGCCTGGCGCCGTTTGCACGTAGGACAGATGAGGCAATGTGCTGCCATTAGGTTGGTGAAAGCACGGTCTGTGCCTTGTGGGGTGTGGGGTGACATATTTGAACTGTACGGGTTAACCATTGATACATGCTGCTCGAATTCGAGTGTAAAGCACGGGTGGTTAGCTGCCGGTGCGGGATAGCTGCCGATCGTTTAGCTATAAGGGCTATCGACCAAAAAGTGGTGGGGCGTGACTGAGGCAATGTGCTGCTTAATGGTGAAAGCATGGATGTTTGGATGGATGTTTTCCCGTGGGCTAATTCTGTGATAGATTTGTGTGGGCGCGGTTAGGCAAAGGTCCTACGTCCGGTCTCAAGGGGAGTGTGGCTTGAGAGGGATCCTCTATGTTTGCTTTGGTTGGTATGTTCGTTTGTGGAGTGCTTGCTTGGACACAAATGACCTGGTTCCTACTTGGCTCTCAGGTGATGTGGGCGTGCTAAGTTTGAGGAAGGGATATTTTCATTGAAGCTGAATTAATAAAGAAGAAAAGAGAGCTATGGGGCCCGGCCGACAGAAGGGAGAGCTTCAAATATAAAAAGGATTGAGGCGATAATCTGTTGGAAGTACACCTCTGACTATAATGGAGGACCATCTTGAAGAGTTACGAGCATTGACGGACGGAGAAGAGCTGGCTCGAGAATACAGCTCTCGCATGCATCGAGATGGCACCAGGTCCAAGTCGAGAAAGAAAGAGCGTATGCACTCCACAGTGGCGCCTCTCCAAGAAGAGATGGGTGGCCCTTCTGAACCTACACCAAGACATGAACCCTTGCCAGAGGTGCAACAGGACCTCTTTGAAGTGAAGATGCGGCAATACTTATCAAGCGCAATGATGACTATGCTTAGCGAGGTGACAAAGGATAGAGAAACCGAAAGGAAAGAATGGCAAACATCCTTGCGAACCATGAATCTTACTCAATTTAACCTTGCTAGAGAGATGAGAGACGGGCTAACACAGCTCGAAGCCAGGTTTGAAGAGTTGGAAGCAACTAGGGGGAATGCAGTGGCGCCTCCTCCACTGATACCAAGAGAACCACGAGCGCGAAACACGGAGGGCCCAAGGAAGACTGCCAAAGTGAAAGCACCACCTACTTTCAAAGGAGAGCGTGACATTCGAGTTGTGGAAGATTGGTTGTTTCACATGGACCATTACTTCCGTCTGATGAACACTCTTGAGGAAGAAAGAACTGACTTGGCATTAGCATATTTTGAGGGCTACACTACAAATTGGTACTGGATGGCAGGAATGCATTTTCAAACATGGGACGCATTCAAAGCCGCGTTACGAGAGGAGTTCATACCGAAGGATTCACACATGAGATTGAGGACAAAATTATCGGGGCTCAAACAGAAAGGGTCATTGCAAGAGTACCTCAATAAATTCAAACAGAGTGTATGGATTATTGAAGATATGTCCGAGGCGGACAAAACTCATTACCTATTGTCTGGAATGCAATCTTTGACCCGGCGTGCGATAGACAGCTACATGCCCCATGATTTCAATTCAACTATTCGAGCGGCTGAAATGGTTTGTGATTATGAGAGCACATTGGCACCAGCTGCTCCCACAACCTCAACAAGAGTATTTAGTGGATCCAGACCGAGTCCGAGCTTCTTTTCAAGGGGGGACTTAGCTCCAAATGGCAACCAAGCCTCGAGTAGCGTGAACAAATTCCCAACAAAAACAGGGTTTGGCAACCAAGGCAACAATGGAGGGAACATGTTCCAGAGAAGAAACAATGTTGGACCTTCAGCTAGTCACAGCAACAGCTCACCAACAGTGGGCAGTTCCATGCGTTGCTTCAACTGTCATCAGCAAGGTCACTCTTGGAGGTCATGCCCCAAACCATTGAATAAGCAAATCATGGCGGCCATTGAAGGATTTGATAGGATGGAGAGAGAGGCATTTGATCAAGAAGATGGTGAACAAGATGACGAAGAGGACCCAAAAACGGATTTGACGGAGTCTGACCTGAATGCCTTGCAACAGATAGGGGCACTTGCGGCATATCGTGAACATCTTATGGCGACTCCTGCGAGAGGATCCAAGTTATTGTACCTGAAAGGCTGTATTCAAGACAGGATCATTTACTTCATGGTAGACCTGGGGGCGTCACATAACTACTTGTCAGAAAAACTGACAGGAAAATTGGACATCCAATGTGAAGAAAATGTGACTCCTATTTGTGTGGAGACCGCGAAAGGTACAATGACCACTTGTAGATTGACAACCAACTTACCAATCTCTCTGGGTGCCTGAAAGAATCGACTAACATTCACAATCTTGAAGATGGATGCCTTCGACGCTATTTTGGGATTAAGCTGGTTTAACGAACATGTGGTGGCCTTCTTGGCAAAAGGGATTAACCTTGTGTTATTATATAATGGCAGGAGACCTTGTGTCGTCAGAGCTGTGCCAGGGGACCAACTAGAAAAGAACGACACAAATGAACCTGAGCCAACCATTCCTCCCAATCTCATTCACCTATTTAACGAAGGACAGCCAACAGTGACAGACCAGCTGACACGGGAACAAATGGAGCCAACATTGCCTATAGTCTCTACATCAAAGGTGAATTCAAGTGCCGATGCAGAGCTCAAGGAGCTCACCTTGTGTGACCAAGCGAAAGCTCACTTCTTTAACGAAGGACATCCAACAGTGACAAACCAGCTGACGCGAGGTCAAATGGAGCCAACATTGTCTGCAATTTCTACATCAAAGGTGAATCTAAGTGCCGATGCAGAGCTCAAGGAGCTCAACCTGGACGACCAAACGAAATATCTAGAGTCCTAGGGGACTCATCCAGATGTGCGACGAAAACGACATATCTGAGGCTTAAGGGAGCCGTAAGTACCTTTTTCTTTCATGTTAATAAAGGAAGCCGCATTTCTCATCGAGGAGTGGGCTTTAGTCTAATGTCTAAGTGCAGCAGCTTCACATAGGTTTTACGTAAGTGAACTAGATCCACACTTTTCTTGTGCTGGGTGTAAAACACAATATCATTACTCCGCTTTACAGTTGGTTTCCTTTGGCTGGTGAATCAAGCTCGTGCCCTTGTATATGTGACTAAAGTCTAGCCAGTGAATTAAGCCCGTGCCATGAGTCTTAGGTTCTAGTTTGGCCCTGATGAGGACATCAGCTTTCTCAAACGAGGGGAGGATGTTGTAAAGCTGACTCGGGTGCACCCAGCGTGCCCTGTAAGACTCAAAGGGGTGACACTCTCTATGGTCCCAGAGCAAGTTAGAACGTCAAGGACTGAGCCTCCGACCTGTGGTGAGCCAGTCAAGTAGTCACAAAGTCATGAGCTAGCTCTGGAGCTCGAATCATGGCCTAGTCAGAAAAGCAAGTTGATTCGGCCGCCGAGATGGCTCCCGGGACCCATGTCCGGGAGCCAGACTGATTCTGCCAGGCTTGCCAGGCTTAATCAGCAAAATAAAAACTAAATCCTAAAAAGCGTGCTTTACCAGAAAGCACTATGTTTCAAACCAGAGGGGGTGCGCCGAATCACAACAGAACTATAGGGGGAGTCCGGCAGACAGAAACTTGGGCAACTCAACCAGCGCCAAGAATCCAGTCGCCAGGTCTCAGCTCCCTCTACCAGCACGAGCCAAGCACAATGCCCAGCACGTGTTGGTGGCCCCGAGACCGGTCAGTCTATGTATGAATGTAACCTCTTCCAAATCTAATAAAGTTGATCCTTGGGGATGATTACCATTTCGGTTTCACCTCCGGGACTGGTCCAAGTGGAAGGACCCTTACTACAACCTTTTTGCGTCGCTGGCACCTAAGGGTCCCTGTCATCGACATTGGGCTTGTCGCTATGCCAATTGGTCAGTTTGGCGACCACTATGCCTTGGGTTTCATGTGTGGCTTGTCTCTGCCTTTGGTTACCTTTTGGGGACGGATTCTGAGTTGGCTTTCGGGTTGGTTGGGATTCCAGTTTTCTTAAGTCTGAATGGTTAAGCTTGTTACGTTTCTGAGTTGGCTTTTACGTAAGTGCATGATGGATGAATGTTAGACTTAAGCGCGTGTTGGGGAAACCGCTCAAGTCCCAGCGCCCTTTGAGGCGCCGGCGCAACAGCTAGACTTACCTAAGTACGATGGTAACACTGATCCTCAGCGATTTTTCCAAGTCTTTGAGAACACCTGTGACGTCTACGGTGAGACATCACCAGAGGCCATGGGACAGCTCTTCTCGATGACCATGATCGATCGTGCACGAGAGTGGTTTTTTAACCTTGATCGTGAAGATAAACGTGACTGGTTACTCTTGAAAGAGGCATTTATCAAACGGTTCAGGCCTTTTCGCTTGATAGAAAGTCCTTTTGTCAAACTAAGTAATAACAAAATGACAAAAGACGAAAAAGTATGTGACAAATTGAATTTTTTTTGGATAAAATGAATACCATGCATTAAATGCAGGTTCAGAGGTGCCCACACATGTGGATAGTATGGATTTGGACCCCTACCAAGTTTGGGATCAAATCTCCTCACCAAAATCAAGATTCTAGCTTGCCCTCTCAATACAAGTAGATCTCCATATAGAAGGAAAATAGACCAAAAGTGCTCAAAATAGAAGGTTTTGTCCAAGTGTCAGTTTTGCATGATGAATCATCATATGACAAAGCACCTTCGCACATGTGAGATCAGAGGGATGATCAGTACAACGAGCTTCACTTATTGTATATATAGAGCCACATTTGGCCATAATCAATGTGAGACACCAATCTTGGTTTTGGAAGCAATTTTGAGTGATTCTCTCCATTTGTCTACATTTGTTTTGATTGTTTTGAGGTTCTATCAATGTGTACTTGATTTTCAGGTTGGAGTCCGTACTCAGACAATGTTTCACACGTGTGAAACCATAAAGTAAACTTACCTTCAATTAATGATTTTCCTTGTTAGGATTTTGTGTCTAGAATTGATCTAGATTGATCTTAATCTGAAGTAGATTGATAAATCAAGTAATCTGACAACCAATCCCTCTTGAGGATCAGATTAGGATCCACTCTTGGTCCTTTTTGTACTTTTTGCACATCCACACCTAAGCAAGAACAAGAAACAAGAACCTAGTTAATCCACAAGCAAGGAATCAAGCATGCTCATAGAAATATCACTCAAGATCATTGCCATGAACAAGGAGCTTAGTGATCTTCAAGAACTCGTGGAGGATCCTCTTTATTAGCTCATGAGAACTTGAAAATACAATCAAAAGCTCCCTCACAAGAGAGGGGGGCCCTTAAATAAGCAAGAAGGCTGCCCATGTGGAGCCCATGTGGCAATTCCACTAAATTAGAAATTACATGTGGAATTTGCCCTTCCACTAGAGGTCACCATCAAAAGGTGGCTCACTCTTACTAGTTTAAGGGGAGACTACATTTATTACAACTATGTGTTACTAGCTCCTACATGGTCATTCCTTCTTTTGGATACACCATGTAGGCTCACATAGTTAATCACTATCTTCCTAGCCTGTATTTCCTCAGCTCTCATGCTCGACTCTCAGCTTCTTCTGCTCTCTTTCTTCTGAGACCTCCTCGGTCATGGGCGAGAGATAACTTATGTCTCCAGCTTGGCTCGACACTAGAGAATCGGCTAACAGTAAGATTTCCATTTATGGTGATATTTGGATGTTTGATTAAGTTCTAGCATGATTATGCATTGCATTGTTGATCAAATCTTACTAACCTTTGTTTGTTGAGTTGAACTTGTGGATAAAAAACATATTTCAGGTCTATTGAAGATCAGAGACTGAGAAGAAGCTATTTTGGATCAAATCATAACACCTAATCATTTGTTGATTGTGAGGCTTGTGCATATTCAATACTAACAATGTTCTATTCAATGTATTGTTGACAATCTCCACTTTTGTGGTCTCCTTTGTGGATGAACACTTTCCTTAAGTGGATGAACCTTCTCCTTAAGTAGTGTGATCATTAAGAGAGAGTCTTGTGAAGGAAAGGAAAAAGGAAGAGTGACTCTTGGGAAGATCCAAGGCATGGATCTTACATCTATTCATCAACTCAAAGGATGCTATGATTGTGGTGGAGTGTTCATGCATGATCAAGATGGCAAAAGGTTGGATGAAGAAGACTACATGGAGCAACTCAAGTGGCAATTTTTTCAAGGAAAGGAAGATCTCATTGGTGAGCTCATTGAGGTTTGGTTTGAACTCAAATGGGCTGGTTTGATTAGGTTTGATACTCAACTTCATCTACTCTTGTGATGCCACTTTATTGTTAAAAATTGAATATCAACATAAATATGGCATGATATACTCAAAAATGAAGATATGAGCTGGTTAAGTATAATTCATGAAGAGGCCTAAAGTCATTTTTCGGGAATATATCTCCTAAGTACTTGCCTTGTAATTAAGGGCAAGACCTTTAATGAGAAAGACATTACTTTGGATAACCTTTACTAGGTCATCCACACAAAATGACTAGATACGAAAAGACATGTTTAACTAGAGTAACTTTAACTCGTAGTTAAGTATACCTTTCATGGTATGATTGAATGTATTTTTAGTCTAATTGTTAACTAGACCCTTTTGCAGGAGCGATGCACCTATTGTTTTAGAGGTGTGCTTGATCGTCCCGTAGAACATATATTGATCTCACACTTTAGTCTTGAGCATCGAGAGAGAAGAGTTTATGCATATGTAAGAGATTGAAGAAGTGAATAGAGTTCTGTGAGGGCCTCTTGGCTAAACATAGGGCTCTTGGAGTATTGGAAGGTAAGTGTTGGGGCCTTGCTCTCTCCCCTCCAATTATTCTCTCTTATCTCTATTCTCTGCACTGTTGAGTGTGAGTGATCTTGAGTCTGCTAACAATCTCTAACACATTACATGAATTACTCTATGATCAGACAGATGCTCTAGTGCATTATAGTCGTTTGCTGTGTATCCGTAAAGCATGCTCTAAAAGAACTGTCTTAAAACCAACTTATTCGTCTATTGCGAATTCTTTCTTTTCGGCACTCAAATAACGACTATCTTTGGTACAGTCTAGCACGATCATTGAATAAAGCTGTATGTATACATATGAGATGATAGTCCCTGTCTGAAGAATTGAGTCTTTGATTTGTTTTCCTGATTGGCATTGACATAAGTTTCTAACGTGTTCTGAAACCATTCGTATTCTTTAACCATTAATTTGGACTTTAGTTGTTGAGGACTTCTGTCTAGAAACGAACAGTTCACGAACGCGATTAATTAATTGTCTGCACAATCGCAAATACATCGAACAACTCTCGACTCTTGTTGACACCTTAATCAGCCAGTGTAGTACTGTTGTACTACTCTGATAACATCTCATCTGTAGAACGCGTTTCATTCGATTTGATAAAGGCTAGATTGTTGTTCTGAAATTATTAACATTACATTTCCCAAACCATAAGTAATACTGGTTACTTTTTAATGTCTGTTGACAACCAGAATAACACTCGAAACCACTTGCCATAATTGTACCAAATACATAAATTTCTAACCCTTTCCTCTGTGGGAAAGATATTATTTACTATAAAATCTATATTAACCATGTTGGTATAGTACGACATATACCAATTTTTGGCGCCATTGCTGGGGATAGTTTAAAAAAGTTATAAGAAATCTGACAAATCCATCTCCATCTCTAGTGTATGTCAGATAGAGAATCCAGATTAGAACGATATCGTAAGCTTAGAGAGGAATTTTTACGAAGACAAAGTGAGAATACTAGTCAAAGAAATCTAGACAAAATCACTGCTCAGTTACTTGAACTTCTAATTAGCTTTGGTATGGAGGGCCCTGCTGCACGTTTCACTTCTATATCAAAAATTAAATACGATTATTTTAAAGGGACTTCTTCTGACGATGTAGATAGCTATGTCTCACAATTCAAGTCAATCGCTAATGCGAATAACGAAGGTACTGACATAAACTACGAATCTTCCCTGGTCTGCTAAGAAAGCAGACGCGCATCTGGTACAATCAAGTTGAACCAGGCCGTGTAGGAACCTGGTACCTACTGAAAGATGCATTTCTGAACCAGTTTAGAGAAATCGACTACAAATCAAGAATTCTCGGGCGTCTGAACAATGTTCAGATGAACAATGTTCAGAAGAAGAGTAAACAATCCCTTCGCAAATATACACAAAAGGTTAAAAATCTCATAGGAAAACTAACCGGTGTATATCCCGTTGATATGCAGATCGAATGGTTTTTGGCTAGTTTACCACCAAAGATTGATCGGTATTGCAGACAAGGGGACATGACCTCCTTAGCAACAGTAATAGCTAGTGCCGAAAATTTTTAGACCTCAAAACTAGCATGAAAGTGACGATCAACTAAGAAATCTCGAAAGTCAAAGACTGATTCTAGTGACAACGATGATGATTTAGATTCTGATTCAAGTACCAGTTCTTCAAGTTCGGAATCTGAAAGGAACAATTCATCAAAATCAGAAGCTGACAAAGGAGAGAGAAAGAATAAAGGACGATCCAAACGAAAGGATGACACGAAAGTTGTCGAAGAGAAGTCATCAACTTCTAAAGTTGAAAAGCTTTGGAAGAGTAATATGGCTGACCTTAATAAAAAGTTTAATGACTTGAAAGTGCAGATCTCTGAAATTGCAGATAAAAGACCGAAAGCGTCTTCTTCCAACTCGGGAATGTGGTGTACGAAATGTGGAACTTCAGGACACACCAAGGAAGACTGCACCACTGTGAATGTCAAATACATTGAAGTTCCTGCCCATGAGGTACTTTTTATTTTTCAAAATGATGCGACTACTAACTATGTTCAGGGTACTACAGCATCAGCCCAGCAGGACAGACCCAAGTTTGCACCAAGAAGACATAATCCTCCTGAATTTGTTGGACCAGCGAAGTCTCAAACTGCGACTAAACCAGTGTCGGGAAACTGCTATAACTGTGGAGAGCCAGGACATTTTTCACCTGACTGTCCTCAACCGCGAAAGCCGATTGGTTATGTACCGTTATGTTCGAACTGCAGAGAGCCTGGTCACAAGTATCTTGACTGCCCTCAGCCACAGAAGCCGCGACCCAAGTATCAGTATGTAGAAACAGCAGCTGCTGCAGACTCAAAAGCGAAAGCTTCGACTGATGCTGTTATGCAGAGAATTGAATTATTGAAGAAAAATTGGTGAAGACAGAAGATCAGTCCTAGCCAAGTGACGTGGAGAGCTTATTCAAAGTCACAACGAGAAGCAAAAGCTCCTCGAAACCTGACCAAAAATCTTCGATGAAGCACAGAAAATCCTCGAAGAAGAAATCTTCTAGCAAGACGACAAATAAATATACGACTAAAGAAGATCTCAAAGATGACCCCGACTATGACCGCGATGCTGCGAAGTTGTTTGCAAAAGATATCTCATCAGAGGCGAAAGAAATTATCAACGCTAAACTTCAGTTAGCTGCTGCAGAGAAGGTGGTCACTTTGAGGAAGGGGACGACGAAATCACAAAGACAAAATTGTCTAGTGCTATTATAGATAAGCCAATCTTGAAATTGAAGACAAAAGACTATGACATCGTGACTGATATTGGATCACTTCATCCGAATATTACTTTTGAGCAGCTGCTAGCAGATAACACTTATTACAGAAAACAACTGAAAGGTCTTTCTGCACCGAAAAAAAAAAATTCTTTGCCAGATGTTGGTGTTCTGTCTATTGATTTAGGTAATCTCGGTGCACCTGAAATTGATATTACCATTGCGGGATGCTTGATTGAAAAAGTGCCAGCTGACTCTGGTTCCAGCGTGAACATAATAACAGAAGATACAGCTCATGCTTTGGGATTGACTGACATTCAACCGACACAGCGAAACATCAAGTTAGCTGATTTGACACGACAAAAACCTGTTGGAGAACTGAAGGATGTCACTGTTTACATTCAAGCCAAGCCATTCACAATGAATTTCATAGTTATCAAACCACTCAGTTTGTCATCTTATTCTGTGCTGATTGGACGACCTTGCTTTATCAATCAAATGCAACTGTTCATTGGAAATCCAGAGAGCTAAGATTTCAGACTGGTGAGACCAATAATCGTGGTAAGCCAACAGAACAAATAATCACCTAGAGTTGGGACAAATATGAAGGTGAAATGCCTTTGTTTGACACCAGTTTTACATCAGAGGAATCTTCTTATCCCTTAAATGTTTTCTCTAATGCATCTGACATTGAAGTTCAATATTTCGAATGTTATGAGAATGCTGACGAAGAAGAATTCTTCGATGCTTGCAACACTGAAGCGGATGTTTCGTATTAAGAAATCATGGTTGCAGACACAAACTCGAAAGAGTCTGATGATTCAAGTGACAAATCTGAACATGAATTTGGTAACAAGAACCAAGTTGACAACAAGAAAACATCTATGGAGTCAACCATGCACAAAATTCATGGCCATACCAAGGCCAGTATGACAAAAGGTATCATATTACCAGATTTTACTGAACTAATTGAACTTGCACCTGGCAGATTTGTGCATGTTTCAAAGTCACTTGGAGAATCGGAGTTAGCGGAATTCACTGAACTATTGAAGGAGTATCAAGATGTTTTTGTCTGGTCGCTCGACGATTTGAAGGGTATACCTACAGAATTCGGAGAGCACCGTATTGATCTTAAGGAAGATGTTGTACCTGTTCGACAGAGACAGTATCGTCTCAATCCTAAGTACTCTCTCATGGTTAAGGACGAACTCAATAAACACCTTAAGGCAGGTATAATCTATCTCGTCTTAAGCAGTGAATGGGTTTCACCCATTGTTGTCGTCCCAAAGAAAAAGACTGGCAAAATACGAATATGCCAAGATTTTCGCAAACTCAATGCTGCCACAAGGAAGGATCATCATCCTCTGTCCTTCACTGATTCCATCTTAGATCAGGTTGCTGGTCAAGAGCGTTACAGTTTCTGTGACGGTTTTTCTGGTTATAATCAGGTTGGAGTGCGGAAGGAGGATCGTTCAAAGACCACATTCACTATGGATTGGGGCACTTATGCCTACAACAAAATGCCCTTTGGTCATTGTAATGCTCCAGCGAATTTTTAGCGAATCATGATGTTAATATTCGTTGCCTTCCTAAAAACTTTTCTCAAAATATTTATTGATGATTTCTATGTATATAGTGATATAAAGACGCACCTGCAGAAGCTAAAATCAACATTGCAACAGTGTTGAGATACTTGCTTATCTCTTCATCCAGAGAAATGTTTTTTCGGTATGAAAGAAGGGATATTACTTGGACATAGAATATCTTAACAGAGGAATAGAAGTCGACAAAGATAAAGTCGAGCTTATAAAGAATCTCCAGATACCAACCAATTTACGTGAACTAAGAGCTTTCTTAGGACATGTCGGCTATTACCGGAGATTCATTCAAAATCATGTTTCTATTGCTGCCTCTCTTACACATCTACTGAAGAAACAAGTGGAATACTTGTGGATGAATGAACAACAGAAAACATTCGAAGAATTTAAGCAAAGGTTGATCAATGCTCCTATTCTGAGACCACCCAACTGGGCTATTTTATTTCATAGTTATGTGGATGATTCTGCATTTGCTAGTGGCATCTGTCTAAACCAGAAGGATGACCAGAAGAAAGATCATCCCATTTACTATGTGAGTCGACAGCTCAGTGCATCAGAGAAGAATTATTCAGCTACAGAAAGGGAGGCACTTGGCATGATTTTCACTGTTAAGAAATTTCGGCATTATTCGCTGGGATATGTATTTATTTTTCATGCTGATCACTATGCTCTTAAGTATCTTGTAAATAAACCAGATCTATTAGGATGAATTGCTCGATGGGTTCTACTTCTGCAGGAATTCACTTATCAAGTAGAGCTTCGTCAAGGAAAATATCATACAAATGCTGATTATCTTTCACGACTCAGCACGGGATAATGTGGGATCATGAGGCTCCACATATCCCCTTCCTCAACTGTGCAGCAACTCGCAAACAAATTTCTTAAAGTCCAACCCGATGATCACATAGAGATTTGCTAATTAGAAAGTTAGCAGGACTTTTAATGTCGTAGGGCCTAAATGTCAAGTTAGTAAATAAAACAGGGGTTCCCACCAAAATTGGTTCAAATTCAAATTTAAACTGGTTTCCACCATTTTTTAAATGGGTTCCCTCCATTTTGTGGAGAATTAGGTTATAATTGGATACTATAAATAGGTGCAAACTCGAGTTTTAAAACATGTTCTATCTTCATTTCAATACAAGCATGTTGGCCCTCCTATGGAATGGATATAGAATGTCCTTGCTCTCTATCTCTTTTCCTCCATCTCTCATGCTTTCTTTGTGGTTGCTAATATTTGGATTTGATGCTTATTGGATTTGCTATTTCTTATACTTTTTGTGAGAGAGAAAGAGAGAGAAAGAAGGGTAAGCTATCATCATTGTGGGTTTAGTGTTAAGGATTGTAGTGTTGATGGATAGTGTTAATGGATCTTAGAATTAGTTGTGGATCATCAATGCCTACTGGATTTTGACTTATGCTATTGCTCTCATGGGATCAAACCTCCACGTGACATCTAATCTCATCTCCTTGATGCTTGTATGCTTGGATCTTGGGTTGAGAATAGGGTAGGAAATAGCCTCACAACAAAGGACTTTGGCTACTTTTGTGATGTTTTCGAGAGTCCTCTGTTCCATTTTGTTGCTGGCCTTTGTGCCATAATCAATTTTTCTCATGATCAATGTTTTCAATTGGAGCTAGACCACATGCATTAACTCTCTCTCTCTCTTCGTTCCACATGCATGAACCCCCTCTCTTCGTTCCACCCTCATTTATCCCTTCACCTTCACAACAAATCCAGGTACGGTATGCACCAGAGTATAAGCTTGCAGGATCACTAGAGAAGCCATCAGACGCTCTTGCAGAGCACATCAAGTACTGTCACACAGTTGTCGCTGTCCTCATAGAAGCCCTTTTCCTCACCTATAACAAGCTTTGTACCCTTTATTGCGACTACCACCAATACCATCCTCTACTATAACGTTGCCACTGTCATCATCTACTATAATGCGACCATGGCACACTATAATGCCATCGTCCAAGATCCATCCATCCGCCATCCATGCACCATCTCTAATTTTCCATTCATCGAATATACTTCTACCATCAACTACCAACAACTCCAACTCACATTCCCTCATTTTGACCTCCAAAATGGCGGAGATCGCACCTTCAACGAGAATCTTCAGTACATCGCACACAAGTCGAAACCACCACCTCCACCTCCAACATGACCCCAACATGCCTGAGCTCGAGATAGTCTCTCCTCCTCGTGCCACCTCTCTACCTCGCACCACCTCATGCCAGCTCGTCTCATGCTGCCTCTCCACCACCTATCATTTCATCAACCCTCAAAACTGATCTTCCATCCACCTCCACGATTCTCCCTCATACTGATGACACCCATGGTGGACCTATGGCCGTACATCAACATTGGTACCAAAAGATCTTCATGGCATCTGATTCAGAATAGGTGGCTCTCTTCATCAAGGAATATCCAAATGTTACGACAGAAGGTGGCTATAAATTGCTAGGCAAGTTCGAAGAGCTCCTCAAGCTAACATTGGCCAACCTCATTACCCTTCTGCATCCTCAATTAGACTGGCAAAAGACTGTCATGCACAGCCCTGAGCTGATCAAGAAATATCTCCAAGCTTCGGTGGCATTTAGGGAAGGTCCTACATAGCATACGATGTCCAAGAGAAGAGCATGGACGACATTGAAGACTCCAAGCATTAGGGCCTAGAATTGGCCAATAATAAAATCTGAACAGGGTTGGAAACAATGGGCGAATCACCAGGGCCCTCAACTGGTTCATGATCGACGCGGTTAACTCTGCAGATCTCATTATTCTAGAAGCGTATTATAATGTGGACACTCTTCTTACCACTGCCAAGGTAGATACCAGGTGGAATAAATGTTTTGGAGAGTTCTGTATCAATCCAAACAAAAGCTTCAAGTTGATGGCAATCGAGGATCAGATCCCTCTATACCGGACCTATCATCACCTATCCGCAACATCTTTCGTTAATATAGCGAGGTTGGAATGATGGTATACGGTGAGATTCATGGAAAATATGCACTCGGCGTTCGGCCCAATCTGCTCACAATCCATAACACACAGCTCATTGTGGTCTCGTTTCATCCGTGTTGTCGCTACGACCCATCGTCAAATCCGAGATGTAGAAGACAATAAGGGCAAACAACTCGAACAGGCTCAATGATGTATTTATCTATCATCTATATCTTCCATTCACAAAAAAAAAAAAACTATTTGATAAAAAGAAAAAACAAAGAAAAAGAAGTCCCACAAAAATAATCAAAGGACTCACTTTTATTTTCTTGTTTTTCACCATTCGTTCCGTTTTCTCTTTCTTGTAATTTACTTTTATTTTTTCAATCTATTTGTATATACACTTTCTCTGTCCCCCCCCCCCCATTTATAGCTAATCATTGTCACCCAAAAACTTTTCCTCACTTTTCACCACTTCTCACCTCCTCCTCTTGTCTATACCCCTTTCACCTTCCTTCGCAACAGTTTCACATTGCCACGCACGCCAATGCCAAAGACATATGCAGGTGCCAAGGGACTGTCACCAAATTCGCAGTGGGGGCATGTTAGAAGATTCTCGTGAAGATTTAACTGATTCAGGCTATCAAAAGAGCATAATACTTAATCAAGCAACGAAGTTGAGCCATCGAACTACCACGAAGAGCGTCGACAAATCACATATAAAGACACTCTAGAATCTATATGTACCAAGAGCGCCAATGCCAGAGAAGTCGACAAGTAGCAGACCGGCCAATGAGCAAAAACAAAGCCCAGTGCCTCACCACCATATTTTACGGTGACGGGAATAAAAGCATGGCCGACTTCAATGGGGTTGAATGTAAAATTGCTCTAAAACCATTGGATCTAAAAGCATTATGGTCCCAAAATGGTCATGCAATATTAGCAAGCTTGTAACTAGCCTATAGAGGCCTAGAGAGAAAGTTCACCTTTATTTATTAAGATAAGAGAACTTTTTGGAACCTAACATGCTTGAAAAGGCTCTATGAAAAATATGTAAATTCTATTTACATGAAAAAACATTACCTTTAAGAGTCGAGGATGTTGCCACTTCCAAGAATTCCTATAATAACTTCTTACATGAAAAATGTCTTTCACTTATAGTTTCAAAATTTTCACTTATAGTCGAGCATCATGTTCACCATTGAATTTGGCAAAGAGAACATTTTGAAGCCCTAGAACTTAGCATATGCTGCACTTTAGATTTTGGAACAATAGAAACACCAAATAATTTGGGAAATTAAAAGAATGCACAAGGGTTGGCAGTGATATTTGAGACAACAAAATTTAGAAAATGAAAGAGAAAATACGATAGGATATATATGATTTCTTTTCTTTTTTGGCTTAATTCTACCTTCTCCTTTTGTTATAGTTGTTTTTATTCTCACATGTCCTATCTTCTTATTGATGACTTACTCATCTCATTTTGACTTTTCTCAAGGCTTTTGGTCTATTTGCACCCTTGGTAAAATGTTAGTAATCAAATGAGCATTCAAAAAGAAAAAAGAAAAAGACAACCTTAAATGTGATGATAAATTCATGGCTTTTAGACATGAGAATAATGTAATTGCCAATGTGTCATGAGAATAAAACATGTTTTGATTTATAAAAAAAATCAATATATATTCCTTAGATTCTTTGTCGTTGATACTTTGTCATTAAAGACATGTGTATTCAATGAATATCTTACTGGGGAATGTCATTAATTAGACTAACTAATGCTACGAGAATGAATACGACTATGTGGATTGTGCCACAAAAAATTTACATATGAAAAGTCTATTACAAAAAATAGACAAAAGTAAAGATTTATTGTAGATCACTATATCAAAGTTCTACTACCTACCTCAAGCACACGCACTTGTGTGGTACACATTTCATATCCATTGCATGTGAACTTATAAGTTTTAGCTTTAAATAGCCACTAAGACTCGACCTGAACCCTATTGTTAAAATCAATACATAATTGTTGAAATAAGCAATAGTTATTACCAAAGACTACACAAAAGTCTTACTAGGATTCACAAGCATACACTTGTGCAATCCACATCTCATACCCTTTGCATGTGAATACACGTTTTAGGCTCAAATTAGCCACTATGACTTTGCTTGAACTCCATTGTTATTATTAATATTTGTCCCTATAATATATTAAGCCATAAATTGCATGCACATGGAGTTTATGATGTGTATCAAAAACCTTGGCAATTGATAAATTTCCAAAATTATTGTAAGGACATTTTCTGAAACCAAATACATTAAAATGTGCACAAAGCAACAAGTAATAGCACTATGTGGTGAAAAAAAGAAAAAAAAAAAAAAAAGCATGAGACCTGTCAAAATAATAATAAAAGCTAATATTGAAATTCGTGAAAGATGTTGAAGCTATACTTTGGAAATTCACATGTATAATATATAATGCATAGTGCTACAAAAATTTAAACTAGAAATAAGAACATGTATGGCCCAATGAACAATGTAAAAAGTAAATGGAATATTTACTAGAAACACAAATATTGCAACATTGATTCTTGTAAATGATCCAAATATGAATATTATGTCTATTCAAAAAATAAATTAACCATGAAAAATATGTAAAGGGTGAATTTTATAACCATGGAATGTTGAATCCAACATTGATAAGTGTCTTGTGTAACATGCTCCATGTTACCAACAAAGGAGTAGGCTTAGAATTTTGGCACTTGTTTGTTAATAGTGAGACAAAGAATTCCCATTCGTGTGCCTATTCTTGTTTTCAATAAATGTGTCATGTTATGATGTAATAGCATCTCATTTTGTTGTTGTTGTTGTGTGTGTGTGTGGTCTTATACAAGAGATTTCTATGGATATGTAATGTGTGACTATACTAGTGTTGTGTGGTTATTTGAATTTTTTCATAATTGACAGTTTGAAAAAAATTGAAGTTTTCATACATAATGGTCCCAAGTAATAAGACAAAAAATTAATCTGGTAATAGATGGTTCTAGGTATTAGATACATGGTTGAAGTTTTGACTACCAATTATCTTAATTTTGGGAAGTTATTGGCGGGTATTTGGTAGTTCTTACAGTATGATATTGGCCAATTGTTAAAGGCCGACTATTATGAAAGATCCTAGTTCTCTATCTTTTCAACCATTGGTGATTTCAAATGAGTTTCATTTTTTGGTATTTTTACCTCCTATGGTTTAATGCATACATAACCATATCGATAACCTACGGTTAATTTACGACAAAATTAGATAAATGCCCAACATTGAAGTAGATTCATCGTTATCTTTTAAGAATTGGGTGTTTAGCGATGTGCGCCTATTCAGTGTGGAAGTGTGATTACAGGGCCTAGATACGCTGCTACCAATCACAGACAATGTAACAATCAATCAAACAATAATAGATGTAATGCATAAATTATAGTTGGAAGAACATAAATGTCTTTTGTAATTTGTTTTCTATTAGATTGCATCGCAACATAGCGGCTTGACGCTCCCCTTACAATTATGTATACTTCTTTTTCTACATAAAGCTTTTTTCATGCATTCTACTAATATCTAGTCTACACTTATGTCCCGCTAGATGGGATTAAAAGATAGATTAACTAATTGTTACAAGAGAGAATTACGCTAAACTATATGTTAACTACATCTCTCCTGCAACATTCCTTTATGGCTGAGCGTGACAATTGGAGGCTTCACACCCGACAAGCTAGAGGCCGATAATTCGACTTGTCCAACAATTCATTCTACTCGACGTCCTGCCCTCAGCACTTGTGTAGAAGTTGACAGTTCAGTGTCAATGCCCGCCGATTTGTCGGTCATTTAGAAAATGCCAGAGGAGGGCTGCATAAGTTCACCATCTCTAACACTCCCTCTTGAACGATACAACCTTTTCTTTTATCCAATTCTGATCGATCTTCTATGTTTTGTAAATAATGGTTTGTCTAGCGGCTTGGTCAGCATATCTGCAATAATATCTTTCGATTTTATGAATTCGACACAAAGCTCTCCCTTTGAGATCAGAACATGATGGTGTTTTAGAGGTATATGTTTGGTTTTTGAATGGAAAACTGGATCTTGGGGCATATAGCACTCTGAGATCTATCTTCACGGTGGAAGGGTCTTGATGTGGTATGCCATATCACCTCATTTGCCACCTTTGAAGCTTCTACGTACTCAGCTTCGCATGAGGATTGAGCTACGAGTATTTGCTTCTTGTAGGTCCAACTAATCGCAGCTCTGCATGCTATCAAACATCCACCTTTTATGGACTTGTTGTCATCTTTGCAGCTACCCCAGCTTGCATTGTTGTAGTGTTGAAGGATAAATTCCTTCTGCTTTTCATAGATCAATTCCAAATTGTGGGCGCCTTTCAGATATTGTAGTATTCATTTTTCCATCAACCAATGTTGCATGCTAGGATTGGAGGAGAATTGACTTAGTGAATAGACAAAGAATGCTAGATCAGGTCTTGTGCAGACCGTGAGGTACATCAGATTACTGATCAGATTTTGATATGATATTCTCTCCATCTTCTGTCTCTCTTCGTCTGTGCTTGAGCAATCCTGCTCAAACAATCTCATTCCTACTATCATTGCGTCGCCTTCTCTTTGCATTCGATCATCCCATGTTGCTTTAATACTTTCTCAGCAAATTTGGACTGGTTCAGATGCATAACTCCTCTTGTTCGGCCTCTTTTGATTTGTAGCCCCAGACATTTCGTCGCTTCTATGATCTCATAATTTATAGATATCTAACTATTCGTTTCATGAATCAACATCAGACAATTTTATATCATCAGAGAGTTATCCATAAATATTGTCAAAGTCACAAACTTATTTTCTATTTTTTTTAATATAGACATTATAGTCAGGATGTCTAGTAGTAAAGCCTAGAGAATTCAGAACACTGTCGAGCTTTTTATACCAAGTCATGAGGCCTACATAAGACCGTAGATACATTTACGAGTAAATCATTTGCGAGTTTTGTGAGTTTTCTTCGTATCTTGCTTTCGAAATTTCATAGCACATGGCATGCTTGCAAATGCAGGCCATTGGGATTTTTGGTAGGACCAAGTTTGGGGCTAGGGCCTGGTCCATTTGCTAGGTCCAGGGCTCGATCCAACACAAGAAACATGAAGAAGGCTCCTTGTGGTTCCGTGCAGTCAAGCCACCGTAGGAAACCGCAATGAGCCTTCTTGCAGTGGGCTGGACTTTTGTGGGTATTTCCTATACAATAAAAAATCAGTGGCTCCCACCACTAAAACTATTGTTGTCCAAGCCTTACCAAGTGAGCCCCACCACAATAGAGTAGAGCAATAAGTGCGAGGGCACTGGCACCTTACGCATATAAGCCCAACCCAATGAGCACAAGTAGTAAGTTATAATTCCTAGGAATAAGAGACTAGGGGCTTAAAACTCTAAAATAACATTAGAGGCCCTATGTCAAGTTGCAAATTAAAAAGCTAAAAGGGCCCAAATTAGAACTCACATGAATCATGTGATTGCCCTTGTGCTTTCTTAACACCATTAGATTTAAGTTGTGTTTATTGCCCCAATGAAGTGGCCAATAAGAGTGGAGGCTAACCTCTAAAATCTATAAGAGGGAGTCATTTTTTATCTTCCATCTTTTTCTTAATAAAGCTCTTATGGTTTCACTTCAGGTCTCTCTCTCCCTCTCTCCCTATGTCGAGATTGAATAGCTTTGGGTAGCCACTCGAGCCCCCAAATCCTTTCTCAACCTAGGCATTCTCTCTCTCTCTCTCTCTCTCACACACACACTCTCCTCTCCTCTCTCTCTCTCCCTCCACTCTCCCTTTTGGCTATGCAAGTGAAAGCAGGGTTGACGCTCCCAGTGTTCAAACCCTATACTACATCTGCGATACAACAGTGGCGCCGTTGCCGAGGAGCGCCACATTCTCATATCGCCGCATAGCTTCTTCTCTTTTTTCTCTCCCTCTCCTCTTCTCTCTCTTCTCTTTTTTAACACAAAAGAATTGGATTTTTTGAGGTTAGTGATTTAGTATTAACTTTGCCATTTTTTTTTGAGATTTTGTCATTTTTGTCTTGATTTTTTGTTTGGAAGCATTGTAGGGAGAGATTTTTGGGTGGGAGGTTCAGTTCCTAGCTCCCAACTCTTTCCATAGACCCATAAAAATTCATAAAAATAAAAAAAATGTTCAAATCTACATTTTGGAGAGAAAAAGAGAGCCAAAATTCAGATTTTGATTTCTCAAAAATCAGTGGGCATGAACCTTCTCATGACTGGCAGTAGCTCCAAGGTATTATCCCAGACTTGCATAAAAGCCTACGAAGGTTAGTTCTCAAAAGATTTTGAAAAAACTCACAAAAACCCATAAAATTTGAAAAAACCCTTGTAAAAATAAAAAAACTTCCAAACTGAAAACTAACCTTCGCAGAGGCTACTGAAGTTCCATCTCAGTGAGACCAGAGGACAAAAGTTAGTTCCCAGTAAATTGCAAGAAAAGTGGATTTTTGACTGCAAAACTATACAAAGAACTCTCGCATGACCAATCCTCGCACTGAGTAACCTTCACAAATAGGATAAATAGAAAGATCTGCCTCAGATCTGTCTACTGTAAAAATATCAAGCCAATCAGATCTAGGATCAGAGAGATATCTGGAAAAAATCACCAAAAATAGGCTAAAATCACATTGTTAGCCGACTAAACTGATTAGATCTTGTCAAATCTAGGTTGCAGTCACAACACCCATTAAGATCCAACACTCCTAGATTGAACCAAGTGAATGAATCTCAGATCAAGATGATCAGTACCAAAAAAATCAGTATCGCCCATACCGTTCATTCATCACTTTTTCGTTACATCCCTATTCCATCTTCCATCTCCCTTCTCGTCTGTCAAATCCATTTCTATTTTACTTTTTCATCCTTACTGATCAATCTTTTTACTTACTCTTTTCTCTTCTTCTTCTTCTTCTTCTTCTTCTTCTTCTTCTTCTTCTTTCCACTTCAAAAAAAAAAAAAGAGTTCAAGCACCAACACCATTGTGCGGACCTTGAAAAAATCCATCAACCAGCTACTTTGCGACATTATAGTGTTGGACTATGGAGACCGCTCTTGCAGGATTATCTAAACTTCAGAAGTTCTCTAATGAAACAATCCGAGACTACACTTAATAAATCTTCCATCTAGTGAAGGATTGTCCAATTCCTGAATAGATCATCATGGCAAAATACTATGCTAGACTACCCAAAAGGACTAGATCTGGTATGACAAAATTAGCATCCTATGCGTCACTTACACAACTTTGTAAGGATGCTACCATGATGGAAATCTCACATGGGATGAAAGATTTTTTCTATCTCTCTAATGAATCATCATATGGGAAATCAAAGGAACAAGAGTCAACCATGAGCAATAATGCAATCCTAAACCCTATACTAGGCAACTAAGTGTAGTAGAGTCAAGTGGATCAAGTGCCACGGAAGACCAAGAACCTTGCACTTCAAGGTCAAGTTGTTCTCAAGCTTATTCTCGCACGGTCAATTTTCTTGAGAAGGACCAATCATACATACTGTCTTGAAAATCATCTGAGTGCAAGATGTCCAACCAAGAATCTTCAACAAGGACCAAAGGTGGAGCAGAAGGCCCGATAGCCAGATCCAACGGTTCAAAGGTCACAAGCAGAATCAAGCCAACAAGAGCTCACCAGAAGGATAGATGTCAGATTGATCCACCTAAATCACAAATTTCATCAACAAATAGTGGCAAGGTGGAAGTTTTAGTCATATCATCTTGCATGTCACCGAACTCAACGGAGGACCACAATAGCCTCCTAGTCTATTTTGTGGAAGATCCTAAGGAGAATCTATTACCAATATATGCCTATCAACTTAGAGGTGATGGTGTATTGCACTCGGCTTATAGTTGGCTTTACATTCGACTCCATTGGTGTATCACAAGACTTTGCATCTACCATATGAAATCTTTTTAGAATAGAATGTGCATACTTCTCTTGACATATGAATGTAGATTGAGAAGTTGTAAATACCTCTATGCCCAAGATATAATGCAAAAGACCAAGACCATGGACCTCAAACTCCTTCTTGAGTGCAATCTTGATATCATCTATATCTTGATTGCTGCTTCCACTCAATATGATATCATCCACATAGATTAGAAGAATAGTAACCTGATTTCCAGCAAATCTATAATAGAGTGAATGATCATACTCACTCATAACAAAGTTTTGACAGAGTAAAACAGTGTTAAGCTTAGCATACCAACTCCTTGGTACTTGCTTAAGCCCATACAAGCTCTTTTGCAAATAACAAACATGATTTGGCTTACCATGAGAGATGTAACCTTCGGGTTTCTCCATGAACACTTCCTCTTCAAGATCTCCATTCAAGAATGCATTTGTAGTATCCAATTTCCATAGATCCAAAAAGTGTAGCAAGTGAAATAATGACTCGAATGATTACCATCTTTGCCACGGGTGCAAAGGTCTCATCATAGTCAATTCCATACTCTTGTGCATGTCCTTTTGCCACTAACCTTGCCTTGTACTTGTTGATTGATCCATCTTGGTTTACCTTCACTTTGAAGATCCATTTGCATCCAATAGCTTTCTTGTCCTTTGGGAGTTCCACCAATCTCCATGTTTCATTCTTCATAAGAGCTTGATATTCAAGATTCATTGCTTGGATCCACCCCTCTTTGTTCCTTGCTTCAGCTACACATGTAGGTTCATCAAAAGAGGTTAGTAAAGCAAAACTTGTACCACCAACAATTTGCTTACCCTTTTCATCATATGTGAGTCTCAAAGGTTGTTGTGTTTCTCTTGATGTCCTCCTTGGATTTTGACTTGAAGTAGGCCCTTCACCATCAACATCCAAATTTGGCCCTATTCTCCAACTACGCCTTCAAAAAGGCAACTTCTAGGTACTTAACCAAAACCCTAGGAAAACTAGTCCAAATGCAATGTACCAGATGTAACCAAACAGTTTTCACACCCCCTCTTTAACTATTTTTAGCATAGACTTTGAGAATACTCCAAGTGAAGTCCTATGCTTTGTAAACAAGTACTTTCCCAATGCTTTGGTGAAGCTATCAGCCATACACTCCCTTGATGAGACATGTTGATGCTCCACTTCCTTTGCCATGACTTGTTCCCTCACAAAGTGATATGCCACCTCAATATGCTTGCTCCTAGCATGAAAAATAGGATTGCTTAAATGAGCATACTTCTCTTGACATATGAATGTAGATTGAGAAGTCCTAAATACCTCTATTCCCAAGATATAATGCAAAATACCAAGATCATGGACCTCAAACTCCTTCTTGAGTGCAATCTTGATATCATCTATATCTTGATTGTTGCCTCCACTCAATATGATATCATCCACATAGACTAGAAGAATAGTAACATGATTTTTAGCAAATCTATAATAGAGTGAATGATCATACTCACTCATAACAAAATTTTGAGAGAGCAAAAAAGTGTTAAGCTTAGCATACCAACTCCTTGGTGGTTGCTTAAGCCCATACAAACTCTTTTGCAAATAACAAACATGATTTGGATTTTCATGAGAGATGTAGCCCTCGGGTTGCTCCATGAATACTTCCTCCTCAAGATCTCCATTCAAAAATGCATTAGTGATATCCGATTGCCATAGACCCCATCCAAAAAGTGTAGCAAGTGAAATAATGACTCAAATGCTCACCATCTTTGCCACGGGTGCAAAGGCCTCATCATAGTCAGTTCCATACTCTTGTGCATATCCTTTTGCCACTAACCTTGCCTTGTACTTGTTGATTGATCCATCTTGGTTTATCTTCACCTTGAAGATCCACTTGCATCCAATAGTTTTCTTGTCCTTTGAAAGTTCCACCAATTTCCATGTTTCATTCTTCATAAGAGCTTGATATTCAAGATCCATTGCTTGGATCCACTCCTCTTTGTTCCTTGCTTGATCTACAAATGTAGGTTCATCAAAAGAGGTTAGTAAAGCAAAACTTGTATCACCAACAATTTTCTTACCCTTTTCATCATATGTGAGTCTCAAAGGTTGTTGTCTTTCTCTTGATGTCCTCCTTGGCTTGACTTGAAGTAGGCCCTTCACCATCAACATCCAAAGTACCATCAATCACATCATCAACATCAAGAATGTTAGATCCAATGTCCACACCACCACTTGAAAAAACTTTTGGAAAGTTTCCTTCATAAAAAATGACATCTCTTCCAATGACCACTTTATCGATTGAAGGAATGTAGATCTTGTAAGCCTTGCTTACCTCACTATAGCCAACAAATACACCTTTCTTTGAAGAAGGATTCTCCTTGGTTCTATCATCAAGAGTGATGTTGATATACCAAATACAACCAAAAGTTTTGAAAAAATTGACACTCGGCCTTCTACCAAACAATAATTCAAAAGGAGTTTTTCCATCCAATACCACACTTGGCCATCTATTGCATAGAAAATCAGCACACAACAAAGCTTGATCCCAAAAGGATTTAGGAGGATTAGCACCTAACCTCATGGCTTTGGCACCTTCACATAAAGTTCTATTCTTCCTCTCGGCCACTCCATTTTGTTGTCGTGTCCTTGGGCTTGTGTAGTCCCCCTTGATCCCATGTTCTTCACAAAAGGCCTTGAACTTGGTAGATATGTACTCTCCACCATTGTCACTTCTCAAGCACTTGATCTTTGTGGAAAATTGAATCTCTCTTGCAATCTTGAACTTGAAAAAAACATCAAACACCTCATCTTTGCTTTTTAGTAGATAGACCCAACAAAATCTACTGAAATCATCAATGAATATAACATACATCTTGGCACCACTATTGCCAATTGTAGATAAACCATGAATATCCGAATACACAAGATAGAAAGGCTTACTTGATCTTGATGTAGATCTCTAGTAAGGTAACCTATGTGACTTAGAAAGTGGACATTGCTCACAAACATGGGTATTGTTTGACAAAGATTTGGTAAGACCAAGAACCACTTGCCTTTTTGCCATCACCTCCAATGACTTGAAGTTGAGATGCCCCAATCTCTTGTGCCATACCTCTTGATTTGACATGTCTTCTTTTGCCATACATCCAACTTGGTTAGCAACAACACAAGCATCAAGTTTGAACAACTTACCTTGCATTTTCCCCTTTGCAATCAATTCATCTTCTTTCTTAATCAAATTCACATTCCTATTTGTAGAAAGGGAAATAGGAATTGTGCCTTTGATTGCACACTCAACATCATTTTCCGTGTAGATAACCTTCTTGTCAACTTCAAATGACATCAAGGATGAGTAATACTCCTCATAATATGTCATGTGTGATTTAGCTCCACTATCAATCCACCAAGGATCAATGTCTCCATCATTAGCCAACAAGCAAGATGACATAACAAAAGCATCATTTGAGAATTGTTCATCAATACCATTTTCATCAATAGTTAGGTTGGTTTGCTTCTCACCTTGATCTCTCTTCTTCTTGTAGCAATCACTAGCAAAATGCCATTTGATTCCACAATAGAAGCACTTCAAATTTGACCTATCTTTCTTCTTCTTAAGATGAAGGCTCACCTTGATCTTGACCCTTTGACCACTTGCTTTTGTCTTTGCCCTTGAATTTGCCTTTGATGAATGTGGCCTCCTCATCCACCTCCTCTTGATTGAAGCCTGACCTCCTCATTCACAAATATTCTTGTGCATTCGGCATGCATAGTTGGGAAGTGACTGGCAAACATAACCTGGAGGTTGGTCCGGGTGAGGATAGACAATAGGTGTTGATTCTTCGCTTGGAGGCACAACATGCGGTTGGGTTTTGTTGGGTGCAAGTGTAGGGGCTTGGCGTTGGGTTTGTGCACGAGTCAAGTCCCATGTTAGATGAGTTTCGACTGGCAATGTTTCTACTTGCATGGAACAGATAGGGACAACTGGTTTAGATCGAAATGGACAGTCCTTCACGTGGTGTTCAATGCCACAATGTTCACAAGGTGGAGGAAAGCGAAGTTTATCAGGACAGCGAATACTAGGCTGTTTACCTGCGTAGATAAAACATCCTCGTATTGCTGGAAGTTGATGCGTGGCAAATACAGCTTGGTTAGGATCATAGGTTTGGGCATTGGTGTCAACCGCTTGAGCATTAGGATCACATGTATAATCAACAATGGTCTCAATGGTGTACCTTGGTTGAGTAGTGTCTTCCACATAATATGTTGCTGGACTGATGGTATTGAGATCAAGATAGTGGACAGCTTGTTGTGGAGTGGGTTGGTTGATGACAAATTGTTGACATGGTTGGTACTGATTTGGTGCAATTGGTACTGGTCGTGGAATGAACTATTGTAGAGGGTAGGGGTGGTATATTCAATACATGGGTCTGGGTGCTGATGGAAAATGATTTTGTAGTTGAGGGCACTCATTAGCAATGTGATGCTATGAGCAGATTGGAAACTAGACATTCTCTCTTGCTGGAAAAGATTTTTCAACAATATTTTTCATGGCGGTTTGGAAATCAACAGTGAGATTATCCATATGAGTTTGTTGAGATTTCTACCAGGTTTTCATTTGATGTAGAAGTTCAGAAGATTGGGCAGTATTTTCAAACTTCGTGTGGTTAAGATGTTCAGGATTTTTATATTTCTTTTCATGATGGTCAAAGTCGTCATCAGAACCTTTGTCTTTTTCACGGATAGCATCAGTCGTTACGTCTTTAAGTTGATCATAAAGGTCAATTGGTTTTAGTTCATGGCAGATGTTTTTAGACAGTCCAACCAAGAACAATTTGATAATTTTGCCAATACATTCTACTTTGAGACATTTACAATGCTCAATGTTAGTTTCGAACCGACTCTTCGCGATGCATCTTGATATGGGTGATTTGGATGAATGGCCTTGAGTTAGTTTGGATGGTTTGAAACGCTTGATGAGAGCATCCTTGAGAGTAGTCTAAGAAGCAAGGTTGGGAGCTTCAAGGTTGAGATACCACTCTTTGGCTGTTCCATAGAGTACCATGGAGAATAGATGGAACTTTTCAGTTTCAAAGGTATTTCCATAGAAATGGCATGCATTTATCAAAGTCTTGGAGAAATCGGACTGGGTCAAATTCTCCATCATACTTTGGCACATCCATACATGGAATTTAAAATGCGTTTCCCAAAACTCAAAAAATCGCTTCATTTTTTTCGTGCCTTTTGCTCTCTTAATCTTTTCAAGTGTTTTTGCTATGTTATTGTAAGAGTCATTATTCTTATTGTTTCTAAGAGAGAAAAAGAGTGAGGACGAAGTGAGTAGCCTACGTGGCCTAGTTTATGTAAATGCTTAGCATGGTTAGTATTGGGTTAATGTGGAATAGAGAAGCAAGAACCATAGAATCTTGCTAACCAAGCTCAAGGAGAGGTACACTCCCTTGGGATCAAACCCTCGTGTAACACATAGGAGAATGTAACCTTCTAGTTTATACTTATAAGCATTAGCTCATTCGAGAAAGTAGAAAGTTCCTCACTTTGTGGCCATGGTTTTTCTTCCAATAAGTGGAGAGTTGATGAGCAATTTGTTTTTTCGACTTGAGGTCATGAGTTTTTTCCCAATAAGTGAAAAATTAGTGATCAATTACTTTTCTCAATTTGAGGTCATGATCAATTCATTGTACAAATAAGGACACACAAGATAAGAAAACATGTACAAACTATGAGTCACCTCAAGTTTTTGGGTATGTAGATGTTAAACAAGCATTTTTGTCAACAATCAGATATGCAACATCAAGCATTGATAGAGAGAGAAAATCTACGAGTAGACTAATAGACTAGCCTACAGCTAATTACAGTTGGTAACAGCTGTCGACATTAATGTACATTGTAAACAATAATAATGAAGTTTATCATTGATTTTTAACACTCTCCCTCAATGATAAAATTACATTCTTCTATTCCTAATAGAGTACGAAACCTCTGAAATCTACATCTACCTAATGACTTAGTAAAAATATCTGCCATTTGATCTTCAGATTTACAAAAAACAAGATCAATGGCTCCATCAAAAAATTTCTCTCGAACAAAATGATAGTGTATTTTGATGTGCTTGGTTCGAACATATCAAACTAGATTTTTGGCAAGGTGAATGCAGCTTTGATTGGTGCAAGATATAGTAGTCGCATCCATCTATGGTTGACCTAAATCCATAAGAAATCTTCGTAACCATATCGCTTCTTGTGTAGCATTTCTGAGTGCTCGAATGTCCCTCGAATGTATTTAGCAGACTTCCAGTGTGCTTGACTAGGATCTTGCATAAATTGACTAACAACGCCAACAACATAAGAAATATCAGGTCATGTGTGTGTCAAATAAATCAAACTAGCTAGCAACTGTCTATACAAATAAGCATCCACTTTCTCATATTCATCATATGCAGTGCTTCATGTTGACATCCATAGGTGTACTCAAAGGCTTACAATCCTGCATATTAAACCTATAAAGCAAATCTCATGCATATTTGTTTTGTGTAAGGAAGACCATGTCTTCCTTTTTGCCATACTTCAATGCCAAGACAATAGTGCATCAATCCTAGATCGCTCATGTCATAAGCATTGGAAAGATTTGATTTGATTTCATCAATTAAGCTCTCATTACTTCTTGTAATAATCAAATCATCCACACACAACACAATTAACACTATATCTGAATCTTGTCTTAGAATGTAAAGATTAGAATTAGCATCACTTTTTACCATTCTCCTTCGCTTGAAGTGCTCATCAATGCAAGAGTACCATGCTCGTGGTGCTTGCTTCAATCCATAAATGGATTTGTTGAGCTTACAAATGAGATGCTCTCTTCCTGGCTCAACAAATCCTTGAGGTTGTACTAAGTACACCTCTTCATCCAACACTCCATTAAGAAAAGCAGATTTAACGTCCATTTGTTGGATCTTCCAACCGTAGAAAGATGTATAGTTACCATCTTAGCTACGGGTGTGAAGGTTTTCTCAAAATCAATACCTTCCTGCTGCTCAAATCCTCTCGCAACCAACCTTGCTTTGTACTTGTTGAGTTGCCCATCAGCTCCATATTTGACCTTGTATATCCATTTGCAAGTGATAGGCGTCTTACCATCAGGTAGCTCAACCAAATTCCACGTCCTATTTTTTGATATAGCTTCCATTTCTGTTTCCATAGCTTCATGCCACTCCTCGAGCTCCTTTGCTTGATCAAAAGTATTTGGTTCTTGAGCCTTGAGCACAGAACCCATTAGGGCTAGATTCATCTCTAATCTTGTAGGAGGTTTTTGAATTCTACTTGATCTTCTAAGCTCTCCCTGCTCACTAGATTCGAGAGTATTTCTCTTCTTTGCATAATCTGTGACTGATAAGTACCATTTAGATACTCTCTTGGGAATTTCAGCATCAGACTTGTCTTCTTTCCATTGGATTTTCTGTATCAAAATCCACATCCTTCTTGACTTGTACTTTCGCTCCCTCATCAAAAGGTTCAGTGGTTACTTCAGATTGTTCACCTCGGCCCATCTCGTCAAATGTAGCATCCCTAGAAATCACAAGCTTCTGTGCATTTGTGTCATACATCGTGTATGCCTTGGCCTTCTCATCATATCCAAGGAAAATACACGATAGCTTTTGCATCCAATTTCCTTTATTTCTCATCAGGAATATGAGCATAAGCATCACAACCAAATACTCTCAAATGAGAAATATTAGGTTTCTTTCCAGTAAAAGCTTCATACGGTGTCTTACCTTCCACGAATTTTGTAGGACACCGATTCAGGATGTGCGTAGCTGTGCTTTAAGCTTCTGCCCAAAAGGTTTTTGGTAGACCCTTGCTTTTGAGCATTGCTCTGGCCATCTCAGCAATAGATTTGTTCTTTCATTCTGCAACTCCATTTTGCTGTGGCGAATAAGGTGTTGTAGTCTGCCTCTTGGTCCCTTGATCTTTGTACAAATCAATAAATCTTGTCGAAAAATACTCACCACCTCCATCAGATCTCAAAGTCTTCATGCGACATCCTGTTTGCTTTTCAACTAATGCCTTGAATTCCTTGATCTTAGCAAAAGCATATGATTTTTTGCTTATAAAATAAATCCAAATGCATCTGATATAATCATCAATAAAGGTAATAAAGTAATAGTAGCCACTAAGAGATCTAGTCTGAATAGGTCCACATAGATCACTGTGGACAAGATCTAGAATGCCACTGGATCTCCTTGCTCCACTTTTGGAAAACCTCTCTCTCTCTCTGTTGTTTTCCCAAAATGCAACCTTCATAGATTTTTCCTTCAAAAGAAATATCAAGCAATCCAATAACTAGATTACCTCTTTTGAGAATTTGTAAACTTCAAGCACAAATTGTTCATGCCAAAGATCACTTTGACTATCAACAATACTTACCATAGCTTGAGCAAAAGACCTCGCATTCAATTTGTAGAGTCAATTCTCGTTGACTCTAGCTCCTGTAGCAATCACTTTGTAGTGATTCTTGATGTCTTTGACAAGACATTTGTCACTGTCAAACTCAACCTTGAGTTGTTGATCAGCCATCGTCCCAACATATAGTAGATTGTTAGCTAAGCCAGGTACATATTGCACATTGCTTATCCGCTTCATCTTCTTGTTGGTTAACGTCACTAGTATCACTCCAAATCCTTTAACAGATAGCAATTGGCCATTGGCTTGCCCAACTTCATCACCATTGTGAATTTCCTTGAGTTCTCAAAACCACTCTTTCCTTGAAATCATTTGCTTGGACGCACCACTATCAATGTACTAGGTATCCTTGGCTTCATCACTTGTCATTAATGCTGTAATGAACAAGTTTGAGCTTTCACCTGTATCATCTTCATATTGATGATCATTGTACTGATGCTGATTAACATAGTTGTCTTCATAATAATCATCATCAAATTGATGTTGATCAGCATACTTGCCCGGTTGCCATTTGCCTTTTCTTTGTTCTATCTCCTTCTGTTTCTTGAAGCATTCATGCTCCCAATGGCCAAGTTTGTTGCAGTATCTACAATTTCTAGGTTTATTTTGCCTAGAATAGCCGCGTCCTTGACCTCGGCCTTGATTCCAATTGCCTCGATTCGGGCCATCATTGGATTGTTCTTGAAATTGTTGGAACGATCCAAAATTTGAGTTTCCACCTCTTGATTGATGTCTTCCACGACCAAATCTGCCACCATGTCCTCTGACTGCAAGAGCTTGATCAAATCTCCTATTGCGATGACTCAAGTTCTCTTGACGTTGTTCTTCCTGCAAAAGCAATCCACCTAACTCTTCATAGATTGGAAGATTTTTCCATGTGGCTATACTTGTCACAAATGTCTGATGTGACTCATTCAAACTATTCAATGTCAATTGCACGATCTCACAATCTTGAACTCGCTCTCTAACTGCTGCTAATTGATCACGAATCTCCTTTACTCTCAATAGGTGATCGGCAATGGTTGCACCATCATCCATTCGTAATGTGTGCAACTTCATCTTCAGGAATAGCACTCGAGATGTGTTTGTGGTCTCAAACAATGCCTTCAACGTATCCCATGTCTCTTTTGGTCCTTCTGAATCTGAAATGTAAGGCAATCATTGCATCTCTAACTGATAAGTTGATGACATTTTGTGCTTTCCGTTTTCTCCTGTCAAATGCTCGCTGATCTTCTTCAATCACTGGCCTTGTCACTTCACCTGTCACGATCTCCCATAACTCATTTTTCATCAAAATGTTCTTCAGTTTGAATTTCCAAACTACATAGTTGTCGGCTCCTTCCAATTTGCTTGACTCATTAAGGACACTCTCGCTTAGAGTTGTCACTAGATCACGGAATTTATCACACCACAAAATTGTATATTTTTTGTTGTACACCTGATATCGGTACGACACGCGAGTGTACAACTGCTCGGGATTATCTTTAGCTCATGCGCGTGAATCCGATATTGGTACGGATATGCGATATCGGTGTGACGCGCAGATGTACGACTGCTCTGGATTTTCTTTACCTCTGGCGCGTCGATCCGATATTGGTATTGATATGCGATATTGGTATGACGCACGGATGTAGGACTGCTCTTGGTTTTCTTTACCTCTGGCACGTCGATCCGATATTGGTACGGACAAGATGAAAAGTAGAGAGAATATAAGAACTTTCAGAGGGAATATTCTAGATTTTCCACTTCGGCACGGTGGGTACGCCGCCTCCTCTTTGCAAATATTTTGAAATGTGTGATCGTTCAAAAGATAAAGATCAGTAATGTGAAAAGTATGAAGCCTCCTAACTCTGAATGGTAGTACTAGACATTGTCTACTGTGATTTGTGGTACTCCCAACAAACAAATGAGAGATGTCTTGGCAAAGCTCTCACACAGAAGGCACTTTTCACAACAACTAGGAAGTATAGTTAAAATCTTCCCCACTCAACAAATTTTCAATCTGTCTGATGCTGCCCTGGCCTTTATAATGCCTCCGGGACTGTGCTTTTCACAATAGCTAGGAAGTATTGAAAAAATCTTCCCACTCAACAGATTTTCAATCTGTTTGATGTTGCCCTGGCCTTTCTGATGCCTCCAGGATTGTGCCTTCATTCCCCACTGATGATTATGAGCTCCAAACCTGCAAAATACACCGAAGAAGGATTTCTTCTAGCCATTTTTGTCTCTCCAAGATTTTACCTCCCGTGAAGGACTTTCTCACTTCATTATGGAGCCTGTGACAAGCTGTATCCACTGATCAAGCACGCAGGACTATCGCAACTCTGATACCATGTTATCAATCAGATATGCAACATCAAGGATTCACCATAAGCAATTACCAAGTAGGGAGGCGGAAGAAGAAATGCAATATCACTCTATCACACTATTGCTAACTAAATGTAAAATGTACAAATGAACCCCGAACCTAGATAGAGAGAGAAAACCTACGAGTAGACTAATAGACTAGCCTACGACTAATTACAACTGGTAACAACTGTCAACATTAATGTACATCGTAAACAGTAACAATGAAGTTTATCATTGATTTCTAACAATTTTGGCATATAGAGGAGGCAAGGTTTGAAGGAAAATTTTGAAATTAGAAAAGTTTTGAGGATTTGGACTACATTAAGATTGATTGTATAGGATAAAGTCCTTGAGCATAAGCCCAAGAGTAGGGACCTCAATGGGTGTAAGTGTAGCGTAGGCATCCCAAAGGGAGCCGGGAACCACGACTCAGCTTCCCAGCCTTCAACTCTTGCCATCCAAACCCACTTGACATACAAGCAGCCAACTCGCCAACAACGATCAGACTTAACTAACTTGAAGTTCCGAAAACCAACATTGAGATCCAACCTGGCGCCATGCCAGATCGGGGGTCCCGATGAGGGTGACTTCCCTCCAAGCAAGCCGCCCGACATACATCAAACTTAACCAACTCGAAGCTTCGTTACAAACGAGTAACATCCATTCCAAGCAAGCGGTCTGACTTTTATCATACTTAACCAATTGAAAGCTGCATCACGAGCGCTGGAAGCCAACTTGGCGCCACGCCAGACTGGACAGCCATAAACAGGTACCCAAACAAGCCATCCAACTCAGCCGACAAGTTTAGAGCCCGTTCTCCAAGAGCTTAACCCATTCACGTTCATGCAAGGAACAATCAGAACCACAAGCCACGACAGATATGGAGACAACCAGTTCCTGGACCAAATGGTCCCGACAGCATACCGCTGGCGCCACAGACCGAATGGTCCCGACGGCATACCGCTGGCGTCCCGGGATACGACCCTCAGCTATGTGCCAACTTAAAAATTTGGAAGCGGCCTTACAACTGGCGCTTTTACCGAACACTGAAACCCAGAAGGTAATCAGAGTCAGTTTGAGAAAAATCCCACTTTATTGATAAATCTAAGAAGGTTACATTTCAAGTGTGTGACTGTTGTAAAGTTGACTCAGGTGCACCCAGCGTGCCTTGTAAGACTCTAAGGGGTGACGCTCCCTAAGGTCCCAGAGCAAGTTAGAACGTCAAGGACTGAGCCTCTGACTTGTGGTGAGCCAGTCAAGTAGTGACAAGTCATGAGCTAGCTCTGGAGCTCGAGTCATGGCCTAGTCAGGAAGCAAGTTGATTCTGCAGCTGGGACGGCTCCCGGGACCCATGTTCGGGAGCCAGACTGATTCTGCCAGGCTTGTCAAGCTTAATCAGCAAAATAAAAACTAAGTCCCAAAAAGCGTGCTTTACCAGAAAGCACTATCTTTTAGAACAGAGGGGGTGCGCCGAATCACAGCAGAACTATAGGGGGAGTCCGGCAGACAGAAACTTGGGCAGCTCAACTGTTGCAAAGCTACCTTTACAAGCTTTACTTCCGGCGCCACTGGCGCCAGCTATGTCCCCGGCGCCAGCAACAATCCCTGCTGCTCCCGGCGCCAATGGCGCCGGCACCGCTCCCAACGCCACTGTGACCAGAATCCAGCTAGCACCAAGTTCCTATGGCTGAAAATCTGTGCTAGCGGAGTCCAGAGAGCTCAGATCGATGTGCAATCTGTGAAAATTGTCAACATTTCCTAGCTAGTTTGAGGCCTAAATTGGCTAAAATTGTAAATAGTTTTGGTTCTGGAGTTTTGCACGTGTGAACCAGGCCACAATGTTTTTATTTACTGTATTTTTTCAGTATGATGAAGTGTCAAACTTCATACCCTTCAAAATGAGACCATTTTGATGTATTTTGGTCATATAAGCCATTTTTAGCTATTTTTCCTATATAGGGAATATCTAGGGTCAAGTACCTTCTAGAGAGAGGAGAGAGAGTCATCTTCCTCATCCATAAATAGTAGGGAAGTCGTGGAGAACAGGTTGGAGAAACCTTTTGTATGCTTCATTGAGATCAATAGATCATTGTCATTGTTTCTTCCTCCATTGAGAGCATTGTTGTGTGTATTGTCTTCAAGCTATTGTGTATGATCTTAGGTGCTTTCCAAAAGTGGTAGGCTGATGTATTATGGACTGTATAATGCTATTTTGGGCCGCACTTGATGTTTATGGAAGTTTCCATTTGTGATAAATGCTTTTTGATCAAGTTCTTTGCATTCTAGGTAGCATAGAATGTGTTGCCAATTCCTAGCTTATGTAGTTTGGAGTGCAAGCATTCAAGCCAATGATCTTGGAGTTTAGATCCACTTAGGATCTGTATTTTTCACAAATTCTTAGTGATTGAAGGAATGTACAAAACATTTTCAAGATTTGCTTTCCTATTTGTTGAAAGGGAAATAGGAATAGTGCCTATGCCTTTGATGTCACATTGACCATCATTTGTAGTGTAGATGATGTTACCTTCTCCCTCATAAGACAATAAGGATGTAAAGTATTCCTTATGTCTAGATCGTGTGAGGTGATTGTGTAAAAAATACAGATCCTAAGTGGATCTAAACTCCAAGATCATTGGCTTGAATGCTTGCACTCCAAACTACATAAGCTAGGAATTGGCAACACATTCTATGCTACCTAGAATGCAAAGAACTTGATCAAAAAGCATTTATCACAAATGGAAACTTCCATAAACATCAAGTGCGGCCCAAAATAGCATTATACAGTCCATAATACATCAGCCTACCACTTTTGGAAAGCACCTAAGATCATACACAATAGCTTGAAGACAATACACACAACAATGCTCTCAATGGAGGAAGAAACAATGACAATGATCTATTGATCTCAATGAAGCATACAAAAGGTTTCTCCAACCTGTTCTCCACGACTTCCCTACTATTTATGGATGAGGAAGATGACTCTCTCTCCTCTCTCTAGAAGGTACTTGACCCTAGATATTCCCTATATAGGAAAAATAGCTAAAAATGGCTTATATGACCAAAATACATCAAAATGGTCTCATTTTGAAGGGTATGAAGTTTGACACTTCATCATACTGAAAAAATACAGTAAATAAAAACATTGTGGCCTGGTTCACACGTGCAAAACTCCAGAACCAAAACTATTTACAATTTTAGCCAATTTAGGCCTCAAACTAGCTAGGAAATGTTGACAATTTTCACACTCCCTCTTCAACATTGGATGCTAGTTTCAACATAGTCTTTGAGCACATTCCAAGATTAGATCTATGCATTAAATATAGGTCCTTTCCCAATGGTTTGGTGAAGATATCAGCCACACACTCCTTTGAAGAGACATGTTGAAGCTCCACCTCTTTGGCAATGACTTGATCTCTCACAAAATGGTGAGCAATCTCAATGTGCTTGCTCCTTGCATGAAAAACAGGATTGCTTGCCAAGCTTTGGGCTGAAAGGTTATCACAAAGTATGATTGGAGTCTTCTCTGGTTCCAGCAAGTGAAGATCCAATAACATCCTCTTGATCCAAAGAATCTCCTTGGTGCATGTTGTTAATGCCTTGTACTCGGCTTCGGTGGAAGATAGAGAGATAGTTGGTTGCTTCTTTGATAGCCATGAGACCACTCCATCTCCAAGATAGATTGCAAAGGCACTTGTTGACTTCCTATCCATTTGATCACCTGCAAAATCTGAATCTGAAAATCCACAAAGGTTAGGTGTAGTACCTCCATACAAGATGCCAAAATCTCTAGATCCCGAGATGTATCTAAGTACTCTCTTTCCTAGCTTCCAATGAGCCTCACTAGGATCTTGCATAAATTGACTTAGTTTACCAACCACAAAGCTTAGATCAGGTCTTGTGATGGTTAACCATATAAGAGATCCTATTAGCTTTCTATAGAGAGTAATGTCCTTGAAGGATCTTTCATTACTTCTTGTAGTTAGCTTTACATTTGATTCCATAGGAGTAGAAACAACTTTACAATCTTCCATATGAAACCTTTTTAGAATAGAGTTAACATACTTTTCTTGACATATGAATGTAGATTTAGAAGTTCTAATAATCTCTATTCCTAAGATATAATGAAGTTTACCAAGATCTTGAATTTCAAACTCTCTTTTGAGTGCCATCTTGATTTCATCTATATCTAGATTGTTACCACCACTTAAGATAATGTCATCAACATAGATCAAAAGTAAAGTGATATCATTTTCATTCAATCTAAAGTAGAGAGAATGATCATACTCACTCATAACAAAGTTTTGAGAAAGTAAGAAGGAATTGAGCTTAGCATACCAACTCCTTGGTGCTTGCTTTAGCCCATACAAACTCTTTTGGAGATAGCACACATGATTAGGCTCATCATGTGAAACATAGCCCTCGGGTTGCTCCATGTAAATATCTTCTTCAAGATCACCATTCAAGAAGGCATTAGTAACATCCATTTGCCACATATCCCAATCATAAAGAGTTGCAAGAGAGATTAGGATTCGAATAGTTACCATCTTTGCCACGGGTGCAAAGGTCTCATCATAGTCAATACCATATTCTTGAGCATACCCCTTTGCCACCAACCTTGCCTTGTACTTGTTGATTGATCCATCTTGATTTGTCTTGATCTTGAAGATCCACTTACAACCAATTGCCTTCTTGTCCTTTGGAAGCTTTACCAACCTCCATGTGTTGCTTTTGATGAGTGCTTGATGCTCATGATCCATGGCTTGGATCCATTCCTTCTTTTGAATTGCTTCACCTACACAAGTTGGTTCATCAAAAGAGGTAAGAAAAGCAAAGTTAGAGTTGTCCACCACTTGCTTTCCTTTTTCATCATAGGTTAGCCTTGATGGCTTAGCCCTTTGCCTTTGAGTCTTCCTTGAAGTTTGCTTTGGAGTGGCATCTCCATCTTCATCCAAGACATCTTGCACATCATGATGATTAGTAGGCACATCAACATCAACATCAACAACATTGGAAACATTCTCTTCATGAAAGATGACATCCCTACTTATGACAACTTTCTTTGTAGAAGGAATGTACACTTTGTAAGCCTTGCTTACTTCACTATAGCCAACAAACACACCCTTCTTTGATGAAGGATCTTCTTTAGTTCTATCATCAAGTGTGATATTGACAAAACATGTACATCCAAAGATCCTACAATGCTTGACACTCGGCCTTCTACCATAAAGAACCTCATGAGGAGTTTTACCATCCAAGGAAGCACTTGTCCATCTATTACATAGATAGTTAGCACATGCTAAAGCTTCCCCCCAAAAAGACTTAGCAAGATTAGCATGTAGTCTCATTGCCTTGGCACATTCACAAAGGGTTCTATTCTTCCTCTCGGCCACTCCATTCTGTTGTGGAGTCCTAGGACTAGACATCTCCCTCTTAATCCCATGTGCTATACAAAAGTCTTTGAACCTATTTGAGGTGTATTCCCCTCCATTATCAGATCTTAAGCATTTGATCATTGTATTGAATTGGTTTTCCATTTCATTCTTGAACTTGACAAATGCAGCAAACACTTCATCCTTACTTTTAAGAAGATAGATCCAAGTATACCTACTAAAGTCATCAATGAAAGTTGCATACATCTTTGCCCCACCATTGCTTGTTGTACTAGAAGAATGAATATCAGAATGCACAAGTTGAAAAGCTTCTTTAGATCTAGAAGTAGATCTAGAATAAGCAAGTCTATGAGATTTGGACAAGGCACAATGTTCACAAACACTATTGTTTGCAACAAGACTTTTAGGGAGACCAAGAACAAGCTCTTTCTTTGCCATTACCTCCAAAGATTTGAAGTTGGGATGGCCCAACCTCTTGTGCCAAACTTCTTGGTTTGTCAATTGCTCCCTAGCCATACATCCTTCATGATTAGAGATCACACATGCATCAAGCTTGAAAAGTTTACCATGCCTCCTACCTTGAGCAATCAAGGATCCACATTTACTTATCAAACATGCATCTCCAATGAACTCCACATCAAGTCCTTTGTCAATCATTTGACTTACACTAAGCAAATTCTTAGTGATTGAAGGAATGTACAAAACATTTTCAAGATTTGCTTTCCTATTTGTTGAAAGGGAAATAGGAATAGTGCCTATGCCTTTGATGTCACATTGACCATCATTTGCAGTGTAGATGATGTTACCTTCTCCCTCATAAGACAATAAGGATGTAAAGTATTCCTTATGTCTTGTCATGTGAGATGAGGCTCCACTATCAATCCACCAAGGATCATTATCATCTATGTTGGCTAACAAACTTGAAGTCATAACAAGTGATTCACATGTGTTATGTTCTTCCTCATCTATTGTAAGATTTCCTTGCCTCTCTCCTTGCTCTCTTTTCTTCTTATAACATTCATTTGCAAAATGACCTTTTATCCCACAATAAAAGCACTTGAACTTTGACTTATTGTTCTTAGTAGAAGAGGAAGAGGAAGAGTGATCATCATGATCAAAGTTACCACCTTTGGACCATTTCCCTTTGCCTTTACCTTTGCCCTTGAATTTGCCTTTTGTGAAGAAAGCCTCTTCACCTCCACCTTGCAAGGATGCACCATCAAGCTTTGATTGCAACCTATGTTCTTCAGCCAATAAGATTTCTTGCAAGTCAACCACACTTGGCAAGACTCTTTGAATGGCAAAACTTTGCACAAGGTTAGCATGTTCATTTAGCAAACCATTCAACATAACTTGGACTATTTCACCATCTTTTATGTTCTCATCAATGCATGCTAAATCATCACTTAGGGACTTAACTCTCAAGATAAATGCATGAGCACTTTCACCCTCTCTTTGCCTACTAGAAAATATTTGTCTCCTTAGGGTCAATACCCTAGATGTGGACTTTGATTCAAAGAGCTTCTTTAAGGCATTCCATGCCTCACTTGCACTTTGACACTTTCCAACTTCCTTGAGAAGTTCATTTGTAACATTCATTTTAATGATATGAAGAGCCCTTTTGGCCTTCTTATCAAACCTTTGTTGCTCTTGAAGTGTGAGAGGTCTCTCTTCAATTTCTGCAACTATGTCCATGAGTTCATTCAACTCAAGTAAGGACTCCATCCTCACTTTCCAAGTAGAGTAGTTTGATGAACTCAACCTTTCACTAGACTCTAGCATGATCCCACCATTGGAAGCCATGATTCTAATGTTTCTTCAACTTTTAGGTTTTGTCCTAAAGCACTTAGCACTCACTTTTCTCTCAACAAATGATAGATAAAGAGATCTATGAAGATTTAGGACCCTAAAACACTTCTATCTTGAACCTAGATGGTTTCCAAGCATAGAAAGGAAGATTGAAACACATGCAACACTTTGCACACACTAAGAATGGATTACAAAATCAAACCAACCTGAACACACTCTTGCTTAAGCTCTCAAACTTTCCAGCAAGTGACCAAATCAAGTTATGGTGTGAAGAGTTACTTGCATTCTTAGAAAATACCCAAAACTAGGATGCCAAGATTACCTAGTAATGAACAAACTTGATCAACATATGATCAACACACTAAGATATTGATTCAACCTGTAAAACCACATGTAAACCACACTTCTAAAAGTTTATAAACTCCAGCAAGTGATAAATACAAGATTTAGAGGTGAATGAATGAGCACACTTAGTGAATCACAAGACTAGCTTCACTATCTTGTCAAATCTTGGTGTTTAGATGTAGATCTAAGATCACTTCACATGAGAATGTTCCTCAACCTGTTAAGAACCTGAAAACACACTTGCATAATGGTTAACACCTTCCAGCAAATGCTCCAATCAAATTACATAAGGAGAGTTACTTACATGCTCAACAAAGTACACCAAAAATTATGCCAAAATTGATGACAATCTTTACAATATGCTCTTCACAATGGAGCTTACAATATGTTCACCCAAAAAAGGGGATCTTTCATCCAAATGGGAGCTTTGCTCAGCCTTTAGGAGAATTACAACTCACTCAAAAGAGCATTTGTCATCCACTTAAGGAGAAGTTTCATCCACTTAAGGAGAGTGTTCATCCAAGAATGGAGATTGTCAACAATAGGATTGAAAAGAACATTGTTAGTATTGAATATGCACAAGCCTCACAATCACAAATGATTAGGTGTTATGATCTGATCCAAAATAGTTTCTTTTCAGCCTCTGATCTTCAATAGACCTGAAATATGCTTTTGATCCACAAGTTCAACTCACAAAACAAAGGTTAGTAAGATTTGATCAACAAAACAATGCAAAATCATGCTAGAACTTGATCAAACATCCAAATATCACCAAAAATGGAATACTTACTGTAAATAGAAGCCAACCAGCTCGATACCATGTGAAAAATACAGATCCTAAGTGGATCTAAACTCCAAGATCATTGGCTTGAATGCTTGCACTCCAAACTACATAAGCTAGGAATTGGCAACACATTCTATGCTACCTAGAATGCAAAGAACTTGATCAAAAAGCATTTATCACAAATGGAAACTTCCATAAACATCAAGTGCGGCCCAAAATAGCATTATACAGTCCATAATACATCAGCCTACCACTTTTGGAAAGCACCTAAGATCATACACAATAGCTTGAAGACAATACACACAACAATGCTCTCAATGGAGGAAGAAACAATGACAATGATCTATTGATCTCAATGAAGCATACAAAAGGTTTCTCCAACCTGTTCTCCATGACTTCCCTACTATTTATGGATGAGGAAGATGACTCTCTCTCCTCTCTCTAGAAGGTACTTGACCCTAGATATTCCCTATATAGGAAAAATAGCTAAAAATGGCTTATATGACCAAAATACATCAAAATGGTCTCATTTTGAAGGGTATGAAGTTTGACACTTCATCATACTGAAAAAATACAGTAAATAAAAACATTGTGGCCTGGTTCACACGTGCAAAACTCCAGAACCAAAACTATTTACAATTTTAGCCAATTTAGGCCTCAAACTAGCTAGGAAATGTTGACAATTTTCACAGAATTTGCTTAGTGTAAGTCAAATGATTGACAAAGGACTTGATGTGGAGTTCATTGGAGATGCATGTTTGATAAGTAAATGTGGATCCTTGATTGCTCAAGGTAGGAGGCATGGTAAACTTTTCAAGCTTGATGCATGTGTGATCTCTAATCATGAAGGATGTATGGCTAGGGAGCAATTGACAAACCAAGAAGTTTGGCACAAGAGGTTGGGCCATCCCAACTTCAAATCTTTGGAGGTAATGGCAAAGAAAGAGCTTGTTCTTGGTCTCCCTAAAAGTCTTGTTGCAAACAATAGTGTTTGTGAACATTGTGCCTTGTCCAAATCTCATAGACTTGCTTATTCTAGATCTACTTCTAGATCTAAAGAAGCTTTTCAACTTGTGCATTCTGATATTCATTCTTCTAGTACAACAAGCAATGGTGGGGCAAAGATGTATGCAACTTTCATTGATGACTTTAGTAGGTATACTTGGATCTATCTTCTTAAAAGTAAGGATGAAGTGTTTGCTGCATTTGTCAAGTTCAAGAATGAAATGGAAAACCAATTCAATACAATGATCAAATGCTTAAGATCTGATAATGGAGGGGAATACACCTCAAATAGGTTCAAAGACTTTTGTATAGCACATGGGATTAAGAGGGAGATGTCTAGTCCTAGGACTCCACAACAGAATGGAGTGGCCGAGAGGAAGAATAGAACCCTTTGTGAATGTGCCAAGGCAATGAGACTACATGCTAATCTTGCTAAGTCTTTTTGGGGGGAAGCTTTAGCATGTGCTAACTATCTATGTAATAGATGGACAAGTGCTTCCTTGGATGGTAAAACTCCTCATGAGGTTCTTTATGGTAGAAGGCCGAGTGTCAAGCATTGTAGGATCTTTGGATGTACATGTTTTGTCAATATCACACTTGATGATAGAACTAAAGAAGATCCTTCATCAAAGAAGGGTGTGTTTGTTGGCTATAGTGAAGTAAGCAAGGCTTACAAAGTGTACATTCCTTCTACAAAGAAAGTTGTCATAAGTAGGGATGTCATCTTTCATGAAGAGAATGTTTCCAATGTTGTTGATGTTGATGTTGATGTGCCTACTAATCATCATGATGTGCAAGATGTCTTGGATGAAGATGGAGATGCCACTCCAAAGCAAACTTCAAGGAAGACTCAAAGGCAAAGGGCTAAGCCATCAAGGCTAACCTATGATGAAAAAGGAAAGCAAGTGGTGGACAACTCTAACTTTGCTTTTCTTACCTCTTTTGATGAACCAACTTGTGTAGGTGAAGCAATTCAAAAGAAGGAATGGATCCAAGCCATGGATCATGAGCATCAAGCACTCATCAAAAGCAACACATGGAGGTTGGTAAAGCTTCCAAAGGACAAGAAGGCAATTGGTTGTAAGTGGATCTTCAAGATCAAGACAAATCAAGATGGATCAATCAACAAGTACAAGGCAAGGTTGGTGGCAAAGGGGTATGCTCAAGAATATGGTATTGACTATGATGAGACCTTTGCACCCGTGGCAAAGATGGTAACTATTCGAATCCTAATCTCTCTTGCAACTCTTTATGATTGGGATATGTGGCAAATGGATGTTACTAATGCCTTCTTGAATGGTGATCTTGAAGAAGATATTTACATGGAGCAACCCGAGGGCTATGTTTCACATGATGAGCCTAATCATGTGTGCTATCTCCAAAAGAGTTTGTATGGGCTAAAGCAAGCACCAAGGAGTTGGTATGCTAAGCTCAATTCCTTCTTACTTTCTCAAAACTTTGTTATGAGTGAGTATGATCATTCTCTCTACTTTAGATTGAATGAAAATGATATCACTTTACTTTTGATCTATGTTGATGACATTATCTTAAGTGGTGGTAACAATCTAGATATAGATGAAATCAAGATGGCACTCAAAAGAGAGTTTGAAATTCAAGATCTTGGTAAACTTCATTATATCTTAGGAATAGAGATTATTAGAACTTCTAAATCTACATTCATATGTCAAGAAAAGTATGTTAACTCTATTCTAAAAAGGTTTCATATGGAAGATTGTAAAGTTGTTTCTACTCCTATGGAATCAAATGTAAAGCTAACTACAAGAAGTAATGAAAGATCCTTCAAGGACATTACTCTCTATAGAAAGCTAATAGGATCTCTTATATGGTTAACCATCACAAGACCTGATCTAAGCTTTGTGGTTGGTAAACTAAGTCAATTTATGCAAGATCCTAGTGAGGCTCATTGGAAGCTAGGAAAGAGAGTACTTAGATACATCTCGGGATCTAGAGATTTTGGCATCTTGTATGGAGGTACTACACCTAACCTTTGTGGATTTTCAGATTCAGATTTTGCAGGTGATCAAATGGATAGGAAGTCAACAAGTGCCTTTGCAATCTATCTTGGAGATGGAGTGGTCTCATGGCTATCAAAGAAGCAACCAACTATCTCTCTATCTTCCACCGAAGCCGAGTACAAGGCATTAACAACATGCACCAAGGAGATTCTTTGGATCAAGAGGATGTTATTGGATCTTCACTTGCTGGAACCAGAGAAGACTCCAATCATACTTTGTGATAACCTTTCAGCCCAAAGCTTGGCAAGCAATCCTGTTTTTCATGCAAGGAGCAAGCACATTGAGATTGCTCACCATTTTGTGAGAGATCAAGTCATTGCCAAAGAGGTGGAGCTTCAACATGTCTCTTCAAAGGAGTGTGTGGCTGATATCTTCACCAAACCATTGGGAAAGGACCTATATTTAATGCATAGATCTAATCTTGGAATGTGCTCAAAGACTATGTTGAAACTAGCATCCAATGTTGAAGAGGGAGTGTGAAAATTGTCAACATTTCCTAGCTAGTTTGAGGCCTAAATTGGCTAAAATTGTAAATAGTTTTGGTTCTGGAGTTTTGCACGTGTGAACCAGGCCACAATGTTTTTATTTACTGTATTTTTTCAGTATGATGAAGTGTCAAACTTCATACCCTTCAAAATGAGACCATTTTGATGTATTTTGGTCATATAAGCCATTTTTAGCTATTTTTCCTATATAGGGAATATCTAGGGTCAAGTACCTTCTAGAGAGAGGAGAGAGAGTCATCTTCCTCATCCATAAATAGTAGGGAAGTCGTGGAGAACAGGTTGGAGAAACCTTTTGTATGCTTCATTGAGATCAATAGATCATTGTCATTGTTTCTTCCTCCATTGAGAGCATTGTTGTGTGTATTGTCTTCAAGCTATTGTGTATGATCTTAGGTGCTTTCCAAAAGTGGTAGGCTGATGTATTATGGACTGTATAATGCTATTTTGGGCCGCACTTGATGTTTATGGAAGTTTCCATTTGTGATAAATGCTTTTTGATCAAGTTCTTTGCATTCTAGGTAGCATAGAATGTGTTGCCAATTCCTAGCTTATGTAGTTTGGAGTGCAAGCATTCAAGCCAATGATCTTGGAGTTTAGATCCACTTAGGATCTGTATTTTTCACACAATCACCTCACACGATCTAGGCATGATTAAAGGAAGCCTGGGGATCAATAAAATCTAGAGAGAAAAAATGACTTTCTAGAAAGAGAAAATCCTAGAGAGAGAAAAACGTGCTTTACCAGCTTGGGTAGAGTGCTTGGTATGAGGGGGGTGCCGAATCACACCAATACTATAGGAGAGTGTGGGTTGCGACTCAGGGCGAGCTCCAACCAAGTCTCAGCCTCCCTTGCTGGAATGTTGTCATGGCTCTCGCCTTGGCATGCTAGGGTCGGTCACACACTTGAAATGTAACCTTCTCAGATTTATCAATAAAGTAGGATTTTTCTCAAATTGACTCTGATTACCTTTTGGGTTTCAGTGTTTGGTAAAAGCGCCAATTGTAAGGCCGCTTCCAAATTTTTAAGTTGGCACATAGCTGAGGGTCGTATCCCGGGATGCCAGTGGTATGCCATTGGACCATTCGGTCTGTGGCACCAGCGGTATGCTGTCGGGACCATTTGGTCCAAGAACTGGTTGTCTCCATATTTGTCGCGGCTTAAGCTCTTGGAAAACGGGCTCTAACATGTCAGTTGAGTGGGAGGGCTTGCTTGGGTGGAAGTTACCTGTTTATGGCTGTCTAGTCTGGCGTGGCGCCAGGTTGGCTTCCAGCGCTCATGACGAAGCTTTCAGTTGGTTAAGTCTGATGTAAGTCAGACCGCTTGCTTGGAATGGATGTTACTCGTTTGTAACGAAGCTTCGAGTTGGTCAAGTTTGATGTATGTCGGGTGGCTTGCTTGAGGGAAGTCACCCTCATCGATACCCCCGATCTGGCATGGCGCAAGGTTGGATCTCAATGTTGGTTTTCGGAACTTCAAGTTGGTTAAGTCTGATCGTTGTTGGCGAGTTGGCTGTTTGTATGTCAAGTGGATTTGGATGGCAAGAGTTGAAGGCTGGGAAGCTAAGTCGTGGTTCCCGGCTCCCTTTGGGATGCCTACGCTACATGTGGTATCAGAGCCGACTGGCTGGTCAGCTATGCGGATCTCATGGAAATGGCCACGGTTTGGGGTTCATCAAGACAACTGTTGTGCAAGGTGCTGCTTACAGTGTAAGCACGGGTGAGTCCACGGTCGGGGTAGTCGGCAGAACGGGGGATTTGATGAGTCAAGGTGTTGCCCTTGATGTGTAAGCACGGTCAGTTCTCGCGGTTCGGGCCTGGCGCCGTCTGCACGTAGGACAGATGAGGCAATGTGTTGCCATTAGGTTGGTGTAAGCACGGTCTATGCCTTGTGGGGTGCGGGGTGACATATTCGCGATAGCCACCGTTCGTTTAGCTATAAGGGCTATCGACATTTGGTGGGGGCGTTACTGAGGCAATGTGCTGCCTAACGGTGAAAGCACGGGTGCGTCCACGATTTGGGTGGTATGCTATCGTTTAGCTATAAGGGCTATCGACTAGATTTGGTGGGGGCGTTACTGAGGCAATGTGCTGCGTAACGGTGAAAGCACGGGTGCGTCCACGGGGGTGGTATATTCAAGGATAGCTGCCATTCGTTTAGCTATAAGGGCTATCGACCAAATTTGGTGGGGGCGTTACTGTTGTAAAGCTACCTTTACAAGCTTTACTTCCGGCGCCATCGGCGCCAGCTATGTCCCCGGCGCCAGCAGCGCTCCTGCTGCTCCCGGCGCCACTGTGACCAGAATCCAGCGGGTGCCAAGTTCCTATGGCTGAAAATCTTTGATCGGTTCTAGCGGAGTCTAGAGAGCTCAGATCGATGTGCAATCACCTCACACAATCTAGGCATGATTAAAGGAAGCCTGGGGATCAATAAAATCTAGAGAGAGAAAATGACTTTCTAGAAAGAGAAAATCCTAGAGAGAGAAAAAACGTGCTTTACCAGCTTGGGTAGAGTGCTTGGTATGAGGGGGGGTGCCGAATCACACCAATACTATAGGGGAGTGCGGGTTGCGACTCAGGGCGAGCTCCAACCAAGTCTCAGCCTCCCTTGCTGGAATGTTGTCATGGCTCTCGCCTTGGCATGCTAGGGTCGGTCACACACTTGAAATGTAACCTTCTCAGATTTATCAATAAAGTGGGATTTTCCTCAAACTGACTCTGATTACCTTCTGGGTTTCAGTGTTCGGTAAAAGCGCCAGTTGTAAGGCCGCTTTCAAAATTTTTAACTTGGCACATAGCTGAGGGTCGTATCCCGGGACGCCAGCGGTATGCCGTCGGGACCATTCGGTCCGTGGCGCCAGCGGTATGCTGTCGGGACCATTTGGTCTAGGAACTGATTGTTTCCATATCTGTCGCGGCTTGTGGTTCTGAGTGTTCCTTGCATGAACGTGAATGGGTTAAGCTCTTGGGAAACGGGCTCTAACCTGTCGACTGAGTTGGATGGCTTGCTTGGGTGGATGTTACCTGTTTATGGCTGTCCAGTCTGGCGTGGCGCCAGGTTGGCTTCCAGCGCTCATGACGAAGCTTTCAGTTGGTTAAGTCTGATGTAAGTCAGACCGCTTGCTTGGAATGGATGTTACTCGTTTGTAACGAAGTTTCGAGTTGGTTAAGTTTGATGTATGTCGGGCGGCTTGCTTGGAGGGAAGTCACCCACGTCGGGACCCCCGATCTGGCATGGCGCCAGGTTGGATCTCAATGTTGGTTTTCGGAACTTCAAGTTGGTTAAGTCTGATCGTTGTTGGCGAGTTGGCTGCTTGTGTGTCAAGTGGGTTTGGATGGCAATAGTTGAAGGCTGGGAAGCTAAGTCGTGGTTCCTGGCTCGCTTTGGGATGCCTGCGCTACAGTTACTGAGGCAATGTGCTGCCTAACGGTGAAAGCACAGGTGCGTCCACGATTGGGGGTATGCTGCCGATCGTTTAGCTATACGGGCTATTGACTAGATTTGGTGGGGGCGTTACTGAAACAATGTGCTGCCTAACGGTGAAAGCACGGGTGCGTCCACGGGGGTGTAATATTCAAGGATAGCTGCCGATCGTTTAGCTATAAGAGCTATCGACCAAAAAGTGGTGGGGCGTGACTGAGGCAATGTGCTGCTTAATGGTGAAAGCATGGATAGTTGGAGGGGTGTCCTATGTGGGCTAATTTTGTGATCGATTTGTATGGGCGCGGCCAGGCAAAGGTCCGTTGGCAGGACCATCTCAAAGGGGGACCTTGTCTTTGTTACTTGTTAGTAAATCTGCCCGAGTGTCTTACTTGTATGTATTTGTGGTGAGTCTTAGTACTCGTGCTTTGCCTGGTTTGCATGATTGCTTGTAATACAAGGAGGTGATGGCTCGAGAAGGAACCTTTCTTTTGAAGGCTGATACCATCAAACAAAGAGGACTACAGAATCCGTGGGGCGGATTTGCAGTTCAAGTACTCGCATGTGAACGGCAACGAAACGACTCAATGTTTGCAAAGGATGGATGGCTAGCCTGTTTCTTGGGTTGGTTTCATTTGCGACAACGCCCACCAGACGCAAGCAGGAAGTCAAAAGTTGGAAAGGGCAATTTCAGGGGAGATCTTCTATGGAGCAGTTGGTCTTCATTTTGGGACGGCCACCTTCGGAACTGAAAACTCACTGAGCATGGGTGATATCCAATATCAGTTGGGTTTTTCTTCAAAGGGGAAAGACTAGGATCCTCTTCAGAGATTGGCAACAAGTTGGATCGAGCCATAATCCTAGCAGATGGAAAGCAAAGTGTTGGAAAGGCTTTTTGTCCGCAGAACTCTACTCTAAGTCCGATCAGCTGATTCTATAAGTGGAGGGGAACTATCACACACCCCTCTCTCTTGGGGCTAATTCTGAATGAAAGTTGATCAAAACGGGAGCAAATCCAAGGTGACCTAGCCATACTCACACGAGGAGACTTGCGAACTTTGGATCTAATAAGTTGACAAGTTTTTGTTGTGGAAAGGAAAGCTTGTTATAGGCTTTCTCTGGACCAACAATGACTAGGAAACATATGAGAACAATGGCTTGTGTTACGTGTAAGGCAGCTGATCAATGAAGGAACTGTGAAAGTTGAGTCTTGCATGAGAGACTTGGTATTTCGAAGGGATGCTAAGGGACAGTTCGCGTTGAGATCGGACTAGTGCAAACTCTGGGTGCATGTGTCTGATTCAAAGAGAGCTACTTGAAGCCAAGCTCGATGTACACTTCTTGTTTTGACCGCGAGGCAACTGACCAGTGATGGAATTGTGAAAGTCAAGTTTTGCACGACGGACATGGTGCTTCAAACAAACGTGAAGAGATAGTTTGGATGCGGATCAAACTGGTGCGACCCTTTGGCTTTCCACGAGGTCAATGGTTACATTTGGGCTGATTCAAAGAGCTACTTCAAGCTAAGTGAGAGGTGCATTGCGGAGTACTCAATCTTTGCCTACCTTAAAGAGCCAAGATGGAAAAGTATCAAGATCAGGCTGGGACAAGGAGAGAAATCAAGGTGCAGAAGCAACAAGGCACGAAGTGGACCATAGAGTTGGCAATCAAACGATGAATCCTTTGGCTCAGGGAGCCTTGATACCTGTGTGGAACTGATCAAATCTGGAGCTCAAGGAGCTCAACACAAAGTGCATCAAGGACAAATCAGGAGCTCAAAGGAGTTCCAAAGTCGAAATTCAAAAGCGACAGGGGCGAACATTTCAAAGAAAGGCCTCTGTCACCAGTTAATAAGGTTCTTGGATTTTACGAAAGCGATATCAAATCTACGCTTTTCCCAGACAAAGATGTATTTTCAAGTTATGTAATTTTTCAGTACAAAGAGCTAAGCCTCCGACTTGTGGTGTGCTAGCTTCAATGCTAATAAAAAGTGGCCATTAAATTGAGCACTGTGCCAAGTAGCTTAAATGTATAGTTATTTTAATTTGGAGACACCTTTACTTTAATCTGACATCTCATGAGGACATCAGATTTTATAAAGGTGGGGTGGATGTTGTAAAGCTACCTTTACAAGCTTTACTTCCGGCGCCACTGGCGCCAGCTATGTCCCCGGCGCCAACACCGCCCCTGCTGCTCCTGGCGCCGACGCCGCTCCGGGCGCCACTGTGACCAGAATCCAGCCAACGCCAAGTTCCTATGGCTGAAAATCTTTGATCGGTTCTAGCGGAGTCCAGAGAGCTCAGATCGATGTGCAATCACCTCACACGATCTAGGCATGATTAAGGAAGTCTGAGGATCAATAAAATCTAGAGAGAGAAAATGACTTTCTAGAAAGAGAAAATCCTAGAGAGAGCAAAACGTGCTTTACCATCTTGGGTAGAGTGCTTGGTATGAGGGGAGTGCGGGTTGCGACTCAGGACGAGCTCCAACCAAGTCTCAGCTTCCCTTGCTGGAATGTTGTCATGGCTCTCGCCTTGGCATGCTAGCGCCCCGGAGACTAGGGTTGGTCACACACTTGAAATGTAACCCTCTCAGATTTATCAATAAAGTGGGATTTTCCTCAAATTGACTTTGATTACCTTCTGGGTTTCAGTGTTCGGTAAAAGCGCCAGTTGTAAGGCCGCTTCCAAATTTTTAAGTTGGCACATAGCTGAGGGTCATATCCCGGGATGCCAGTGGTATGCCGTCGGGACCATTCGGTCCGTGGCGCCAACGGGTATGTTGTCGGGACCATTTGGTCCAGGAACTGGTTGTCTCCATATCTGTCGTGGCTTGTGGTTCTAAGTGTTCCTTGCATGAACGTGAATGGGTTAAGCTCTTGGGGAACGAGCTCTAAACCTGTCGGCTGAGTTGGATGGCTTGCTTGGGTGGAAGTTACCTGTTTATGGCTGTCCAATCTGGCGTGGCGCCAGGTTGGCTTCCAGCGCTCGTGACGAAGCTTTCAGTTGGTTAAGTCTGATAAAAGTCAGACCGCTTGCTTGGAATGGATGTTACTCGTTTGTAACGAAGCTTCGAGTTGGTTAAGTTTGATGTATGTCGGGCGGCTTGCTTGGAGGGAAGTCACCCTCATCGGGACCCCCGATCTGGCATGGCACCAGGTTGGATCTCAATGTTGGTTTTTCGAACTTCAAGTTGGTTAGGTCTGATCGTTGTTGGCAAGTTGGCTGCTTGTATGTCGAGTGGATTTGGATGGCAAAAGTTGAAGGTTGGGAAGCTAAGTCGTGGTTCTCGGCTCCCTTTGGGATGCCTGCGCTACATCAACCAGCGCCAAGAATCCAGTCGCCAGGTCTCAGCTCTCTCTACCAGCACGAGCCAGGCACAATGCCCAGCATGTGTTGGTGACCCCAAGACCGGTCATTCTATGTATGAATGTAACCTCTTCCAAATCTAATCAAGTTGATCCTTGGGGATGATTACCATTTCGGTTTCGCCTCCAGGACTAGTCCAAGTGGAAGGACCCTTACTACAACCTTTTTGTGTCGCTGGCGCCTAAGGGTCCCTGTCTTCGACATGGGGCTTGCCGCTATGCCAATTGGTCAGTTTGGTGACCACTATGCCTTGGGTTTCATGTGTGGCTTGTGTTTGCCTTTGATTACCTTTTGGGGACGGATTCTGAGTTGGCTTTTGGGTTGGTTGGGATTCCAGTTTTCTTAAGTCTGAATGGTTAAGCTTGTTACGTTTCTGAGTTGGCTTTTACGTAAGTGCATGATGGATGAATGTTAGACTTAAGCGCGTGTCGGGGAAACTGCTCAAGTCCCAACGCTCTTTGAGGCACCGGCGCAACATGTGGTATGCCGACTAGCCAGTCAGCTACGCAAGTCTCACAGGGATGGCCACGTTTTGGGATTTGTCAGGACAACCGTTGCACAAGGTGCTACCCACCGTGTAAGCACGGTTGCGTCCACGGTCGGGGTGGTCGGCAGAATGGGGGACTTGATGAGTCAAAGTGCTGCCCTCGAGGTGTAAGCACGATTAGTTCCCGCGGTTCGGGCCTGGCGCCGTCTGCACATAGGACAGATGAGGTAATGTGCTGCCATTAGGTTGGTGAAAGCACGGTCTGTGCCTTGTGGGGTGCGGGGTGACATATTCGAACTGTATGGGTTAACCATTGATATAGAGATGCTGCTCGAATTCGGGTGTAAAGCACGGGTGGTTAGCTGCCGGTGCGGGATAGCTGCCGATCGTTTAGCTATAAGGGCTATCGACCAAAAAGTGGTGGGGCCTGACTGAGGCAATGTGCTGCTTAATGGTGAAAGCACGGATGGTTGGATGGATGTTTCTCCGTGGGCTAATTTTGTGATAGATTTGTGTGGGTGCGGTTAGGCAAAGGTCCTACGTCCGGTCTCAAGGGGAATGTGGCTTGAGAGGGATCCTATGTGTTTGCTTTGGTTGGTATGTTCATTTGTGGTGTGCTTGTTTGGACCTGAATAACCCTTGGTTGCTTAACTTCTTCCAGGTGATCTGATCTAGTTGGGAGTTGAAGGAGGAATTTACATTTGTGGGTGGACGACATACAAGTATGGAAAGGAGCTTCTATGGGTCAACCCCCAAGATTGGTTCAAGATTATTATTCCTATCCGAAAAGATCGCGGGGAGGAAGTCAGATTTCATGATCGACTCTGGAGCTTAGTGGAACAGTTCAGCTTGCCGAGAAATGTAACATCAACGCTCGAGGTAGAAACAACAAAGGGAGCACTGGACGCAGACAAAGCGACATTGAACATCCCGGTGCAAATTGGGAGATGGAAGGCTAAACTTAGCTTTTTGATTTTAGACCAGTGGACCATAAGATTGAGTTGGTACTAGGAACTAAACTAACTTCACGAGCACCCTATAGGATGTCCCAAGAAGAGTTGGTGGAACTGAAACGACAACTTGGTGGATTGATAGACAAAGGATTCATTAGACCCAGTGCTTCACCTTTTGGAGCCCCTGTACTATTCGTGGAAAAGACGGACAAGACACTGTGGATGTGTGTGGATTACCGCATGCTCAACAAGGGTACCATCAAGAACAAGTATCCCATGCCTAGAATTGATGACCTGTTCGACCAGCTCAAACATGCCAGATATTTTAGCCGAATAGATCTTAGATCTGGATATCACCAAATTCGAATAGCTAAAGGCGATGAGCACAAAATGGCTTTTCGAACACGGTATGGGAGCCATGAATTCAGGGTGATGTCGTTCGGTCTAACAAACGCACCAGCCACTTTTTGCACGTTGATGAACAACATTTTTCAAGACTCATCTGAAGATGACATGGACACCGGAATGTGAAGCAACGTTCCAAGAACTAAAACGACGGATCACTCAAGAACCCATCCTTGCCTTACCGGACTTTAGCAAACCTTTTGAAATACATACAAACACGTCGAACTTTGCTATTGGGGCCGTGCTGATGCAAGACGGAAAACCTGTTGCATATTTTTCAAAGAAATTGAGTGACGTAGAGCGACGATGGCCAACTCATGAAAAAGAAATGGTCGCAGTAGTTCAAGCAGTGGAGCATTGGAGACATTATGTGGCAGGAAAACCCTTTAAGACGTTCACTGATAATGTATCTCTCAAGTACTTCTCATCCCAAGGTATGCTCACGCCAAAGCAAATGCGATGGCAAAACTTTCTCTCAAAATTCAATGTAGACATTGTACACACGGCAAGAAAGAACAATGTGATGGCGGACGCACTAAGTAGACAGGAACACTTGATGGCAACAGTGACAACTCAGGTGACTGGCCTACTCCAAGAAATCAGGGAGAATTATGGTGCAGATGCGTTGGCGAAGGACTTACTGATCGAATTCCAGCTGGGAAAGCCTCATAAACATTTCACTTGGAAAGATCAAATGGTTATTTATAAACAACGCAGAGTATATGTCCTAGACAACATCAACCTGAGGAAGAAAGTCTTGTGTAAACATCATGACATACTAGCCGCCAGACATCCAGGGGTGAATTGTATGTATGAACTTCTCAAAAGAGGCTTCTATTGGCCAGGTATGTGGGCAGATGTTGAATCCTATGTGCAAACATGCCCGACATGTCAACAAGTGAAGGTGGAACCGCTAGCTCCAACAAGACTACTCCAACCATTACCGGTACCAACATACCCATGGGATTCGGTGAGCATGGATTTTATTGTTCAACTACCACGGTGCCAAGGCTTCGACTCAATTTATGTGGTGGTTGACCGCTTTTCAAAGCAAGTTCATCTAGTACCAACTAAAAGTTCAGTGACAGTTGAAGAAGTGGCAAGATTATTTTTCAAATGTGTCTTCAAATACCACGACCTGCCTAGAACGATTATTTCTGATCGAGACACCAGGTTCATCGGAAAGTTTTGGACTTGTCTATTTCGCCTCATGGGAACTAGACTGAATTTTAGCATTGCATATCACCCTCAGACAGCTGGGCAAACGGAGCGAGTCAATCGACAAATTGAACAATATTTACGAAATTATGTCGCTTGGGACCAATCCGATTGGGTCAACTACTTGGATATTTCGAGTTTGCACATAACAACCAAGTGAACAGATCTACTGGAAGGGCACCCTTCGAGATAAGCAATGGTCGGCTACCGATTGTTCCAAGCTCTTTTCTTACAGGCGTGCAGCAAACACCAGTACCCACTGTGGAGGAATTCATCAATGAGTGGCACACAAAGCTGAAAGAGGTGAAGTCATTTTTAGAGCAGTCACAAAGGAGTATGGCAGCTGACGTAAATCCACATCGACGAGAACTGGAATTTGAGGAAGGTGATCAAGTATGGCTGAACACAAAGACCATTGCGTTACCAAAAGGTTTTTCTCATAAGTTCGTTCGACCTTATGCGGGACCATATTATGTCACCAAGAAGATCAATCCAGTGGCTTACCGATTGGCGCTGCCGTCCAGCTTGGATATACAGAATGTGTTTCATATCTCATTACTCAAACGGTACAAACCAGATGAGCGATTTGATCGGCAACACGAACTCCGTCACCCACCAACGACACTTGATGATACGAAGAGGCAGTTTGTACCAGAACAAATATTGACACATAGAAAGCGAACTGGCGTTCAACGTGAATATCTAGTGAAGTGGCTACAGGCTCCACTTATTGAGGCTTCTTGGGAGTACGAAGACAAACTTAAGGTGGGAGCCCCTGAAGTACTAGTAGATTATTTGCAGAAGAACCAACGCAATAGCCGTTTTTCCAGATCGGCACACAAAGCACTACCTGGCGGCATGCCTCCTATATAAACATTCATGGCCATTCTGAAGTTCAAGGAACTTCCAGATATCTTACTTAAGTTTGTCAATAAGCCAGTCAGGTAGTCACAAGTAATGAGCTACTCTGGAGCTCGAGTCATGGCCTAGTCAAGAAGCAAGTTGATTCTGCCGCTGGGACGGCTCGTGGGACCCATGTCCGGGAGCCAGACTAATTCTGCCAGGCTTGCCAGGCTTAATCAGCAAAATAAAAACTAAAGTCCCAAAAAGCGTGCTTTACCAGAGGCACTATGTTTCAGAACAGAGGGGGTGCGCCGAGTCACAGCAGAACTATAGGGGGAGTCCGGCAGACAGAAACTTGGGCAGCTCAACTAGCGCCAGGAATCCAGTAGCCAAGCCTCAGCTCCCTCTACCAGCACGAGCCAGGCACAATGCCCAACACGTGTTGGTGGCCCCGAGACCGGTCAGTCTATGTATGAATGTAACCTCTTCCAAATCTAATAAAGTTGATCCTTGGGGATGATTACCATTTCGGTTTCGCCTCTGGGACTGGTCCAAGTGGAAGGACCCTTACTACAACCTTTTTGCGTCGCTGGCGTCTAAGGGTCCCTATCATCGACATGGGGCTTGCCGCTATGCCAATTGGTCAGTTTGGTGACCACTATGCCTTGGGTTTCATGTGTGGCTTGTGTTGCCTTTGATTACCTTTTGGGGACGGATTCTGAGTTGGCTTTTGGATTGGTTGGGATTCCAGTTTTCTTAAGTCTGAATGGTTAAGCTTGTTACATTTCTGAGTTGGCTTTTACGTAAGTGCATGATGGATGAATGTTAGACTTAAGCGCGTGTCGGGGAAACCGCTCAAGTCCCAACGCCCTTTGAGGCACCGGCGCCGTTGGCGCCGGGAGCAGCAGGGGTGCTACTGGTGCCGGGGACATAGCTGGTGCCTGTGACGCCGGAAGTAAAGCTTGTAAAGGTAGCTTTACAACAGTAAGGCCATTGCCAAACGAATTTATTTGTTGTAAAAGGTGAGCGAGCTTATGTTTTGCTTTTTGCCCAAACTTTCATGGGTGTAATGCTTTGCCCAAGTCATTATGAGCATAAAACCCAACGGGGTTGGCTCAACTGGTTAGCTTGGCATCCAAAGTTTCTTTGGTCCCAGGTTCGAGCCTCCCCTTGGAAACCAAGAAGCATTATGAGCATAATGCCCTACCAAGGCTTGCTCCACCAAAAGCTTGCAGTGTTTACAAATATTTATCGTCAAAATCTAGTCTTTGAAGAATTTTAGCCAACATGAGATTTTGAAAGCAACAACTTTTAAAAAATTTAAGATTCTAGCAAGAAGGTTGTCCAACCACCACGCCCATACTTTTCTTGATGGAGACCAAAAGTTGAACTCAAAATCATCCGACAAATTAAGACATAGAAGAAGAATGAAATTGACCTTTTGTCGTGGAAAAGAAAGTTATTTTGTTAAATTATGAACCCTTGGTATAGGAAATGGCAGGTCAAATGTGCCTAGTTGTGTGTGTGTGTGTGTGTGTGTATATATATATATATATATATATATATATATATATATATATATATAGAGAGAGAGAGAGAGAGAGAGAGAGAGAGAGAACATTATGCTGTCTCCTTCTCTTCTATTTCCTAACACTTGCATCACAGAAAATATCTCTCCCTACCATCTTTAAGCACCTGGAACGATGAGCCTCCAATTTTGACCCCCATTGTTAGTGTGCCCAAAACGACGAGCCTCCAATTTTAAAAGTGCAAGACTCATTAAACTCGTGCATTTTTCTTGAATTCTGAGTTCCTTTATGTATTTTAAGTGTTATTTAGAGGGGCTTTTCATTTGAAAAAGATAAAAACATTGGTTTGCATGTAATTTTTGAAGTTTTAACTTTTATTAAGTTACTTCTCTAATGTACATCGTACCTGCACATTGCACATCCAAAGTCACATGGAGGAAACTGGAGTCAGGTCCATGTGCACCTCATGGATACACTTAGCCCACAAATGATCCATCTATGCGCTCTCTCTCTCTCTCTCTCTCTCTCTCTCTCTCTCTCTCTCCATGTGCACCCGGATGTGGATAACTCCAGCCCACAACTGATCCATCTATGCTCAGCCTCTCTCTCTCTCTCTCTCTCTCCCCCAAGTTGCCATGATCATATGATGCAATCTGTGACGCCTTCATAGTGCACACATAGTCAAGACTCAAGCAACTGCTGCCAATACTTATTAATGTTCAAAGTCAAAGCCCATTCACCTTCCATCACCATTCCAATGTCCAATTTCCAATTTCCACTGCTGACTGCTGGGCCTGTTTTTCCCCATTCTCGAGAGTGAGTGTGAGAGTGGAATTGATGAAAGGTGAGGCGGCAGGCCGCAGACTCAGGTGTCCCCAGTTGCCAGCTCTACCAGCTCGTGGTCGTTTTTATATTACGAGTAAATGGCTTTTTCTAGAGTCATCAGAGACTTCACACTCGTTCAGGGCTCGGTGACCCGTTCATCTCTCTTTCCTTTCCTCCCTCTCTCGAGCTCGCCCACGTTGTATCACAGCGTTATAGCTGTCGCAATTATTTCATCTACAAGTATAGAAGTTCTGTGTGATCGTAGACTCCTCTTCTAACACGGCAAGTGCTTGAGGTCGTCTTCTTCTTTTTCCTCTTTGATCGTCTTTTGTTCAACCCCACGAACAGGGCTCCATTCTGTAAGAAAGTCTGATTTTGCTTCTTCTCATCCATGGCTAAAGTCCTGTCAATTGCTTATATCTCTCAACTATACGTCCTTTTGTGCATCCTCTGAATCCTGCTAAAAAGTTTCACCTTATAAAAGAAGCTCCACTCCTCAGTTTTAAGTCTGCAGGACTCGGAAGCAGTAAGTTTTTAAGCGGATCTTTTTCACAAAGCATCATTGATCTAAACTTCTCGGTTCTGTTTTTTTTTTATTCTCTTGGTAAATTCACTGAGGTGTGTTACATCCCAGCAACTTGCCATTCATGCCTATCGTACGTTTAAAACTTTTGCTATGGCTCTTTGCTGCATATATTTTACTGATCGTTCTATCGAGTTGTGGTTGCGTTCTCAGTTTGAATCTTACATCAATAAAAGATTCAGCAATCCATATGAGCACAGATGTGAGGGGAGACGAACCTCTCCTTCGCTTCCATGTGCCCACACACGCTAGCGGTTACATGAGCTCTTGCTCTTGTGATGCTCCCCAAAAGGTTTTGAAGGATGGATCTTTTGAGGTTGATGCTCGCAATCCTTGCGAGTACGATCTTCACACAGCCGGGAAGGTGGGAAATGGAGTGAGATCAAGAAAGCTGATAGAGCAGCCAACTACCAACCGGAGCATGAAAGTGAGCTTGAAGCACAGAGATTTCTTAAACAGCAATATAAGCAAAAAGGATTCGTTTAGACAAGCTCTTCAGAGAGACGGCACACGAATGCATGGTATACACGCACGAGTAGAAGCAAAAAGGCAAGCAAACACGACCCCCGTAACTGCTTCTTCCTCCGCAAAAGCTCACCGTGCAGAACGATTCATCTTAGAAAGCCTTGAGAGCACAGTGGAGTCTGGTGCATCTCTGGGTGCAGGAGAGTATTTTGTGGACTTCTTCATGGGGTCTCCTCCACGCCACTTCTCTCTGATCATCGACACGGGAAGTGATTTGACATGGGTTCAATGTAGCCCTTGCGATTACTGTTATCAACAAGAAGGTCCTCTTTTTGATCCAACTACTTCTTCTTCCTATAAACCCATCTCCTGTTCCGCTTCAGAGTGTCAGCTGGTGTATCCAGCTACGGAGGAGAATTGCACCCAGGAGAAACCTAAAAACTGCAGCTATTCTTACTGGTATGGGGATCACTCAAATACTTCTGGAACATTTGCTACAGAAACAGTGACCATTTCTGCAACAAATAAGACTACTCTTCAATTCAAGAATGTCATGTTTGGATGTGGAACGGCCAACAAGGGATTGTTCCAAGGAGCTGATGGTCTCCTTGGGCTAGGACAGGGCCCCCTCTCCTTCTCATCTCAGCTGAAATCTATTATAGGAAGCAAATTCTCTTACTGTCTTGTAGATCGGGACAATAACATGAGTGTGAGCAGCACCCTCATATTTGGGGAAGACAAATCTTTGTCTTCCCACCCTGATGTACAATACATTCCTTTTGCAAAAAGGCCAGAAGCCATGGATACCTTTTACTATGTTAAAATTGTGCACGTCTTGGTTGGCGGTGAAACTCTTCCTATCCCTGCTTCAACTTGGGAAATTGATGAGAATGGCTACGGCGGCACCATTTTTGACTCAGGCACTACATTGACCTATCTTGCCCAACCTGCTTATGAGGTGATCAAGGCAGCCTTTGAATCCCGTATATCGTACCCGAGAGCCACTATAATGCCTGAGGTGCTTGACGTTTGCTACAATGTCACTGGCATCAAAGATCCCATATTTCCTGAATTTAGCATTGTATTTGAGAATAATGCTCTTATGCACTTTGCTACAACTAACTATTTTGTCAAGCCAGATCCGGATGAAGAGGTCATATGTCTTACTGTTCTTGGAACTCAACCTTCGACTATTTCCATTATTGGGAATTTTCAGCAGCAGAACTTCCATATAATGTATGACCGTGAAAACCTCCAAATTAAGTTTGCACCTATGATGTGTGCCTCCCTCTAGTATTATATCTGATCAAATTGAGACTGGAATCAGACATGGAATGAAGTCAGGAAGCATTGTAGCTCTGTGTCTTTTTTGGACAGTTCCATGGGCAAGAAACAATTTACAACGTTTTCTATTCTTTTTTTGCACATTATATTGTGCAACAAACTAATAAATGTGTGTAATCACTTCAAAGTTGTATAGTTAAGCAAAATTGATGTATCATATCTTTCTTCTTTACTATTTCTTCCGGAGCTGGATCAATAAGGTGAGTCTTTTTTAAATATAGCTTCTCAAAAATGGGTTAGGCCTTCTGGCCTCGTCTTTTAGAGCATTCTAATGTCCTTATATTCCTCTCAGTTTAAATAGTCAAACGTCACAGGGTTGCCATTAACTGTGCTCATTAACAAGGAAACAACAAGTTCCTGACTTGGAATATTTTTAGTGGGTCGTATAGCACATGAATGCAGAATTTTGCCTTCCACCACTGCTTTGCAGATTTGTAGCTGGAAACTTGTGAACCTGTTCATCAATAACAATAAGCTCTACGCGATCAAGAACTTCCTGAATACTATGATGCTGGTTTTCTGAGTTTGTGAATCATTCGCCGTGTCAGTAACCGCACACAAATTAGAGAATTGACTCTTTTTTGTACATATAAGGGTGGTTTCAGATGGACTGGGGTCCAGCGGCCCTGTCCAGTACACTTACCCACCAACTGGCCCTTCGTTTATTGCTTGTTAGCCCCACCCCCTTTCAGATGTGGGAGCCCTGGTGTCCGCAACCGGAGGTAGTTCTTCGCGCGAGAGAGAGAGAGAGAGAAGAGGGCAACGAGATAGAGGGGATCCGCGGACCTGCTGTCCGCGACAGCCGTGCCTGCTATGGATCAGAGTAGAGCAGATCACTCCAGCATACTTTGGCTGTTTGAAAGGGCATACATTGATACATATGGGGCCAGCAGAGTCTGCAATGTGAAATAGTGTGAAAATTGCATATTGATAGCAACGGGCTCAATGCCTGGGGACTACTGCAATCAAGCACCTCTTCCGTAGCCCTGTTATTGAGCAGCCCTGTTATTGAGCAGTAGCCCCGTAGCCCTCTTATTGAGCAGTAGCCCTCTTATTGAGCAGAGCATATCATAGATCCATGGAAACATGCCTCTTTGTGCTATACCAATATACCTGCTTCACTCCCCTCAGTGCAACCTGCTCTGATTGACACTTTAGGCCCCAATCAACTTCCTAATTAAAGCTAAATGCATCATAAACATGGTGTCTAGTAAAAACCAGAATTCAACACTCAAGGAAAATATAATATGATAGGTGCTCCTCTCTTATGTTCACTTTTGGTTGAAAATTCATCAATAACTTGTAATATCACAACCCAACCGAGTGCTCCCTCCACCTTTTCCCCTTCGACCTATTGAATACATGAGCAACATCTTCAGAGGAAACCACTCTCCCCCTTTTGATGTTTGATTGTGTTTCTGCTTGTGGCTAATTGCCCTGTTGCGAATCAAAATCTATATGTAGCCCTGGAAAAGTTCTTTTGGCCACAGGTCGTCGTAATGCCAATTTCTGCAATTGTGTGGATTGTGTCGACAGCACGTATTCCGAGTCGTCCAAAGTATGTTGGCTCCAGTCTTGTTGCTCACTACAATCGTCAAAAGGCCTATACGAAACAAATCCAGATGCCATGTCCAACAGGTAGTCGTGTGAATCTACAAATTTCAACACCCATATTGTAAACATTGGGTATCAAGCACTCTTGAGCAAAGACTGACATGAACTATTGCTAATTAATGACAGATTGTTTACAAATTTGTAACCCTAAATTTCCATGGTAGTAAAAATCAAGACATGAAGTCCACCCAGGCAATAAATATTTTGTGTGTGATGATCATGTACTAACAATCGTGTCCACAATTACATAATTGTGGCAATATAGGGTGGAGGTAAAAACATGTCAAACTTTCAATATACAAGGAAATGGCTAAGCCTAACTTTGCAACAACCAAACAGGGTGGAAGTGAACTTGAAATTCACATTTTTGGCTCTTCCCTCATTGTCACTCCATTATTTTATGGAGCATCAGAGTGTTCTCCAATGTCATGTGACAGTTGCATACATAATCTCTTTCCAAGGGAATGACATAACGTGATTTCTTCAATCACCCTCTACAGCCATATTCAGAGGATGAAAAAGAAGCTGCAACTCAGGAATAGCCGATACAACCAACACAACGTTGAATTTTGCAGCCAGAAACCTCAACGAGAAGATCAATGAGAATTTGAACTCAGCCTGTTCGATACACAGATGAGTTTGCTCAGACATTGCATTTTTACTCGCAATTCCTAACAGGCGAAAAATGCAAAAAGGCGACACTGCATTTTTACACGTAATTCTTGACAAGCGAAAAATGCAAAAAAGGCGACACTGTCGGGTTTTTGTAGAGAGAGAAAATTCGACACTGTTGTCAAACTCCGTGTATTTCTGCAAACTGTGTAAAAACACTTGTAATTCTGCAGACTATAAAAACATGGAAAAATCCGTAGAACTGGATAAACAGTTGGATGAAGATTAAAAACCGATTAGTCGATTAATAGGAAGGAGAATAATCCAACACTCCCCCTTAATCTGAATCCATGAATGCCTTGACCTTTAAACTTAGTTCTGCACAAAACTTTCTATGTGCATCCAAGCTTAATGCTTTGTCAAGAATTAGATATGCAACATCAAGCATTCACCATAAGCAATCACCACAAGAAGGCGGAAGAAGAACACGCACTATCACTCTATCACACTAACACATACAGAATGTAAAATGTACAACTAAACCCTGAACCCTGATAGAGAGAGAAAACCTACGAGTAGACTAATAGACTAGCCTACGGCTGATGACAGCTGGTCATAGTTGTCAACATTAATGTACATCGTAAACAATAACAATGAAGTTTATCATTGATTTCTAACATGCTTTAGTAAAGATATTCGCTGTCATATCTTGCGTTCGACAGTACTGTAATCTGACCTCTTTGTCGAGAACTTTTCTTCTGACATAGTGATACTTCAGTTCAATGTGCTTACTCCTCGAATGAAATCTAGGGTTGGATGACAAGGCAATGGCAGTTTGATTATCACAAAATAATAATGTCGGAGTCAACCAAATTGTTTCTTTTGTAGCTTGAGATGCTGCGATATACTCTGATTCAGTGGAAGATAGAGCTATCGAAGATTGCTTGCAACTGTTCCAGGAAATTGGACCATTGTTGAGGAAGAATGTAAATCTGGAAGTGGATTTACGAGTGTCTACATCTCCTACCCAACTTGCATCTGTGTAACCACTAAGTAGATTGAGTTTGTCATTGTCGACTGGTCCATAACAAATGCAAAAGTCCATAATAGCTCGAAGATATCTCATGACTCTAATAAGAGCCTTCCAATGTGTTACACTAGGGTTGGTCATATACTGACTTCTGACTGCAAAAGTTATGTCTGGCCTGGTACGGATCATTGCATACATAAGAGATCCTATTATCGAATGATAAGGATACTCACGCATCTGCTCCTTCTCTTGAATTGTTTGAGGACACTGGTTCCATTGGTGTTGCGCCGGCGCCTCAAAGGGCGCTGGGACTTGAGCGGTTTTCCCAACACGCGCTTAAGTCTAACATTCATCCATCATGCACTTACGTAAAAGCCAACTCAGAAACGTTACAAGCTTAACCATTCAGACTTAAGAAAACTAGAATCCCAACCAACCCGAAAGCCAACTCAGAATCCATCCCCAAAAGGTAACCAAAGGCAAAGACAAGCCACACATGAAACCCAAGGCATAGTCGTCACCAAACTGACCAATTGGCATAGCGGCAAGCCCCATGTCGATGACAGGGAACCTTAGGCGCCGGCGACGCAAAAAGGTTGCAGTAAGAGTCCTTCCACTTGGACCAGTCCCAGAGGCGAAACCGAAATGGTAATCATCCCCAAGGATCAACTTTATTAGATTTGGAAAAGGTTACATTCATACATAGACTGACAGGTCTCGGGGCCACCAACACGTGCTGGGCATTGTGCCTGGCTTGTGCTGGTAGAGGGAGCTGAGACCTGGCGACTAGATTCCTGGCGCTGGTTGAGCTGCCCAAGTTTCTGTCTGCCGGACTCCCCCTATAGTTCTGCTGTAATTCGGCGCACCCCCTCTATTCTGAAACATAGTGCTTTCTGGTAAAGCATGCTTTTTGGGACTTAGTTTTTATTTTGCTGATTAAGCCTAGCAAGCCTGGCAGAATCAGTCTGGCTCAAAGACATGGGTCCAGGGAGCCGTCCCGGTGGCAAAATCAACTTGCTTCCTGACTAGGCCATGACTCGAGCTCCAGAGCTAGCTCATGACTTGTGACTACTTGACTGGCTCACCACAGGTCGGAGGCTCAGTCCTTGACGTTCCAACTTGCTCTGGGACCTTAGGGAGTGTCACCCCTTAGAGTCTTACAGGGCACGCTGGGTGCACCTGAGTCAACTTTACAACATCCTCCCCTCGTTTGAAAAAGCTGATGTCCTCATTAGGGCCAAACTAGACCTAGGACGTATGGCACAGGCTTAATTCACCGGCCTTAACAACTTTGAATTAAAAAAATACATTGGCAGTAGCACAGGAAAAGTGTAGATAAAGTTCACTTACGTAAAACCTGTGTAAAGCTGCAAGTGATTTATTGACAAACTTAAGAAAGATATCGGGAAGTTCCTTGAACTTCAGAATGGCCATGGATGTTTATGTAGGAGGCATGCCGCCAAGTAGTGCTTTGTGTGCCGATATGGGAAAACGCCTATTGCGTTGGTTCTTCTGCAGATAATCTGCTAGTACTTCAGGGGCTCCCTCCTTAAGTTTGTCTTCGTACTCCCAAGAAGCCTCAATAAGTGGAGCCCGTAGTCACTTCAATAGATATTCACGTTGAACTCCAGTTCGCTTTCTATGTGTCAATATTTGTTCTGGTACAAGCTGCCTCTTCGTATCATCAAGTGTCGTTGGTGGGTGACGGAGTTCGTGTTGCCGATCAAATCGCTCATCTGGTTTGTACCGTTTGAGTAATGAGATATGAAACACGTTGTGTATATCCAAGCTGGATGGCAGCGCTAATCGGTAAGCCACTGGGTTGATCTTCTTGGTGACATAATATGGTCACGCATAAGGTCGAGCGAACTTATGAGAAAAACCTTTTGGTAACACAATGTTCTTTGTGTTCAGCCATACTTGATCACCTTCCTCAAATTCCAGTTCTCGTCGATGTGGGTTTACGTCAGCTGCCATACTCCTTTGTGACTGCTCTAAAAATGCCTTCACCTCTGTCAGCTTTGTGTGCCACTCATTGATGAATTCCTCCACAGTGGGTACTGGTGTTTGCTGCACGCCTGTAAGAAAAGAGCTTGGAACAATCGGTAGCCGACCATTGCTTATCTCGAAGGGTGCCCTTCTAGTAGATCTGTTCACTTGGTTGTTATGTGCAAACTCGAGAATATCCAAGTAGTCGACCCAATCGGATTGGTCCCAAGCGACATAATTTCATAAATATTGTTCAATCTGTCGATTGACTCGCTCTGCCCATCTGTTTGAGGGTGATATGCAGTGCTAAAAGTCAGTCCGGTTCCCACGAGGCGAAATAGACAAGTCCAAAACTTTCCGACGAACTTGGTGTCTCGGTCAGAAATAATCGTTCTAGGCAGGCCGTGGTATTTGAAAACACATTTGAAAAATAACCTTGCCACTTCTTCAGCTTTCACTGAAGTTTTAGTTGGTACTAAATGAACTTGCTTTGAAAAGCGGTCAACCACCACATAAATTGAGCCGAAGCCTTGGCACCGTGGTAGACAATAAAATCCATGCTCACCAAATCCCATGGGTATGCTGGTACCGGTAATGGTTGGAGTAGTCCAGCTGGAGCTAGCGGTTCCACCTTCAGTTGTTGACATGTCGGGCATGTTTGCACATAGGATTCAACGTCTGCCCACATACCTGGCCAATAGAAGCCCTCTTTTGAGAAGTTCATACATGCGATTCATCCCTGGATGTCCGGCGGCTAGTACGTCATGATGTTCTCGCAAAACTTCCTTCCTTAGGTTGATGTTGTCTGGGACATATACTCTGCATTGTTTATAAACAACCATTTGATCTTTCCAAGTGAAATGTTTATGAGGCTTTCCCAGCTGGAATTCGATCATTAAGTCCTTCGCCAACGCATCTGCACCATAATTCTCCCTGATTTCTTGGAGTAGGCCAGTCACCTGAGTTGTCACTATTGCCATCAAGTGTTCCTGTCTACTTAGTGCATCCGCCACCACATTGTTCTTTCCCGCCGTGTGTACAATGTCTATATTGAATTTTGAGAGAAAGTTTTGCCATCGCATTTGCTTTGGCGTGAGCATACCTTGGGATGAGAAGTACTTGAGTGATACATTATCAGTGAACGCCCTCCACTGCTTGAACTACTGCAACCATTTCTTTTTCATGAGTTGGCCATCTTCGCTCTACGTCACTCAATTTCTTTGAAAAATATGCAACAGGTTTTCCGTCTTGCATCAGCACGGCCCCAATAGCAAAGTTCGACGCGTCCGTATGTATTTCAAAAGGTTTGCTAAAGTCCGGTAAGGCAAGGATGGGTTCTTGAGTGATCCGTCGTTTTAGTTCTTGGAACGCTGCTTCACATTCCGGTGTCCATGTCATCTTCAGATGAGTCTTGGTCTGCTCCAACAGTGGTGCCACAATTTTGCTAAATGCCTCAATGAATCTCCTGTAAAAGTTACATAAGCCCACAAATGATTTGATGCCATGAACAATTTTAGGTGCTAGCCAATCCAAGATAGCCTTGATCTTCTTAGGATCCATTCGAATCCGTCCGTGGCCTATAACATGTCCAAGGAAGTCAACTTCCTCCACCACAAACTCACATTTCTCTCTTTTCGCGAACAAACAGTTCCTCCTCAGTCGTTGGAGAACCGTCCTTAAATGCTAAATACTAATATGTCATCGATGTACACAATGACAAATTCATCCAGACAATTTTGAAATATATTGTTCATCAACGTGCAAAAAGTGGCTGGTGCATTTGTTAGACCAAATGGCATCACCAGGAACTCGTGACTCTCGTACCGCGTTCAAAACGCCATTTTGTGCTCATCACCTTTAGCTATTCGAATTTGATGATATTCAGATCTGAGATCTATTCGGCTGAAGTATTTGGCATGTTTGAGTTGGTCGAATAGGTCATCAATTCTAGGCATGGGGTACTTGTTCTTGATGGTACTCATGTTAAGCATGCGATAATCCACACACATTCGAAGAGTTTTGTCCGCCTTTTCCACGAACAACACTGGGGCTCCAAAAGGTGAAGCGCTAGGTCTAATAAAACCTTTGTCTATCAATTCACCAAGTTGTCGTTTCAGTTCCGCCAACTCCTCTTGTGACATTCTGTAGGGTGCTCGTGAAGTTGGCTCTGTTCCTGGTACCAACTCAATTTTATGGTCCACTGGTCTTCGAGGAGGTAGCTTAGCTGGGAGTTCCTCCGGGAACACATCGCTAAATTCTTCTAGCAGATCTGCCACTTCTTTTGGCAAGTTTTCTTGTCGCACGCTTTTCCCTTCTGGGACTTCTCGGCAGATGCAAAGAAAGCACTTTGACCTTTTCCCTTTCGCCATTCTTTTCATCGCTAATGCTGCAACCAGATTTTGTTCAATATCGGTATCCTTAGCATTTCCTCCGGGCAGGGCTTTTGTCACGCAAATTTGTCCCTTGTAATCCAAGAGGACCAAGTTTGAGCTCCTACCCAAAACTGCGATACAGTGCTCATTTAACCAAGGGAGGCCCATCGAAGGCATCCATCTCTAAAATCACAAAGCTAAGTTTAGCCTTCCATCTTCCAATCTGCACTGGGATGTTCAATGTCGCTTTGTCTGCATCTAGTGCTCCCTTCGTTGTTTCTACCTTGAGAGTAGATGTAACATTCCTGGTCGGCAGTAGCATCTCTGTATCAATGGTTAACCCGTACAGTTCGAATATGTCGCCCCGCACCCCACAAGGTACAGACCGTGCTTTCACCTACCTAGGTAGCACTTTGCCTCATCCGTCCTACGTGCAGACAGCGCCAGGCCCGAACCGCGAGGACTGACCGTGCTTACACCTCGAGGGCAGCACTTTGACTCATCAAGTCCCCCGTTCTGCCGACCACCCCGACCGTGGACGCACCCGTGCTTACACTGTGGGCAGCACCTTGCGCAACGGTTGTCCTGACAAATCCCAGAACGTGGCCATCCCTGTGAGACTTGCGTAGCTGACCGGCTAGTCGGCTCTGATACCACATGTTGTGCCGGCGCCTCAAAGGGCGCTGGGACTTGAGCGGTTTCCCCAACACATGCTTAAGTCTAACATTCATCCATCATGCACTTACGTAAAAGCCAACTCAGAAACGTAACAAGCTTAACCATTCAGACTTAAGAAAACTGGAATCCCAACCAACCCGAAAGCCAACTCAGAATCCGTCCCCAAAAGGTAACCAAAGGCAAAGACAAGCCACACATGAAACCCAAGGCATAGTGGTCGCCAAACTGACCAATTGGCATAGCGGCAAGCCCCATGTCGATGACAGGGACCCTTAGGCGCCAGCGACGCAAAAGGGTTGTAGTAAGGGTCCTTCCACTTGGACCAGTCCCGGAGGCGAAACCGAGATGGCAATCATCCCCAAGGATCAACTTTATTAGATTTTGAAGAGGTTACATTCATACATAGACTGACCGGTCTCGGGGCCACCAACACGTGCTGGGCATTGTGCCTGGCTCGTGCTGGTAGAGGGAGCTGAGACCTGGTGACTGGATTCCTGGCGTTGGTTGAGCTGCCCAAGTTTCTATCTGCCAGACTCCCCCTATAGTTCTGCTGTGATTCGGCGCACCCCCTCTGTTCTGAAACATAGTGCTTTTTGGTAAAGCACGCTTTTTAGGACTTAGTTTTTATTTTGTTGATTAAGCCTGACAACCCTGGCAGAATTAGTCTGGCTCCCGGACATGGGTCCCGGGAGCCGTCCCAATGGCAAAATCAACTTGCTTCTTGACTAGGCCATGACTCGAGCTCCAGAGCTAGCAGAGGAGGCCCTGAACAGCCTCTAAGGGCTTGAAATCCAAACCAACTAGTAAAAAAACAAAAAAAAAACACACCAATTTGCATTTTGGAAGGAAAAAGAGCCAAATTTCCCATCAAATTTTGTTTTCTCCAAAATCAGTGAGAGTTAACCCTCACACGACTAGTAGTAGCTCCAAGGTACTGTCCCAGACCTGCATAGAAGACCAAAAGATATTGTAGTCTCTTGAGCATTTTAGCTTAGTCTTTTGGAGATTTATTTTAGAGTCGCGTATTTCGGACTTATTCTCAGTTACTCATAGATAGCTTTAGAGTGCACGGTTTCTATCTGCTATTGTTTTGTGCTCATTAGCATCTGACCTTGTTTTTCTAAATCGATATTATTTTTTTATTGCGTTCAGTTTGTGTTAGAATGCATGCATCTCTGTATTGCTTTTGTAACTGGTAGAAATTGTCTGAGAATTCATTTCTTTATGTTTGGCTATGTAATCACTTAGTGTCTATCGAAAGTTAGTTGCTAAAGATTGGACGTGATACCCATCACTACTGCTTTGTTCAATTTTTGATAGGCGTAGTCATGCATTGGAAGTAGGAAGTTTCCGCTATTCCATTACTCAACTATTTCTGACATGGTATCAGAGCGTTGATTCTTCTTCAAGGCCAAATACTATATTAGAGTGCAAGCTCTTATACTTGATATCTTTCGCGATATCAAATTATTCTTCAGTTCGAATCAATTTGTTTTGGTATCAAAGAATTGATTTCCAATTGTAGTGTAGCACGATATCTCTCTTAATGTCGTCAGACTAAAGTTCTAGATGGATTCTCAAAGTAAAGCCTCTTATCGCAGACAAGCTGAATGGATCCAATTATTATTTATGGAAATTTAAGATGAAGACCTTGCTAACAACAAGTTGTGGGATGTTGTTACAAGTATCGAAGTAAAGCCTGAAAACGACACAAAAGACTCAAAGTGGAAGTCGAAGGATGGTAAAGCTTTCACGCTTATTATCCTCAATATATCAGATACTCAAATTGGCCACATAGCTGAAGCTAAAACTTTGAAAGAAGTTTGGGACATCTTGAGCTCACTATATGATGTGAGAGACGTAACTACTAAGTTACATCTTTAAAGAAAATTCTTCACACTCAAGATGTCGAATAATGATTCTCCCCGGAATCATATTAACCAGTTTAAGAATCTCTTGCAACATATGGCTACTGTCGGATCAGTCATAGACGATCAAGACGCAATTATGACATTGCTTTCAAGTCTGCACTCTACGTAAGAGAACTGAGTGATGATCATCACGACACACTCAGAATTAACTCTTACTAGAGTTATCACTATGTTGCTGCAAGAAGATAATCGAAGAAGTCAAGACACTTTGTCTACATCTTTGTCTCATGCTCTATATGTCAACAAGGGCTCAAAATGACAGAAGCTGAAAAGCTCCAAGCAGTCTGCATCGAATCAGAAACAGGCTCAAAGTCAAGAACAATCATCAAATCCATGTTCGTCAAAGAAGAAGATGTTTTGCAGGTATTGCAAACGCGATAACCATGAGATCCAGGATTGCCGAATTCTCAAAGTGAAGAATGCAGCCAAGCAACCTGATCAACAAGAAAATACAGTTATAGCATCTCCTAAAGTCGAAATTAAGCCTTATGATTAGCACAATAACCTGATTCTAGATTGATTAGCAAGATCTAGTACAGAAGTTATGGCATAACCACAATCTAGCATGCTAAGCATCAGAGAATGATAGCAATGAATCATAAATGAGCAAAAGTACAAGACATCAGTGTATAAGCATTAGCCTCAACACGAGTTAGAGAGAGAAAGATAGAGAGGTAGCTCGAGGTAGAACCACATTCATCCATCATTAAATGACATCTAAAGTGAAAACTAGAGTCTATGTGACATTTGTCACATCTCATGCATGAATGTCTACCAACTTTTTCCAAGTGTCCTAGTTCTAACTAGAAATGTACAAATCATCATGCATGTGTCCATTACACTTTGTGCATGCCTTGCATGTCACTATGGATCACTTACAATCAATGCATGTGAATTGCCACGAGTTTCTACTAGCATAATCTTGCTAATTCTATGTCTACAAACTATATGCAAGTTGTACTCATCAATCTAGATATGACATATCCATGTAGCTCGAGTTCTATCTAGGCCAAACTTGGCATTTTGCATTTATGAACAACATACTTGCGTGGTACAATATTTGTAAGAAGCCTAAAGTCAAGATGGATTATTTTTCCATTTCAACACATCTTGACCATAGACCAACTGGAATGGTGTTTGATTTGAACTACCTTTATAAGTTGTTTTGAATGCCCATAATGCTGCATGCAGTTTATGTTTCCAATCAAAATGATTTGCTTCCACCGTTTTTGTCATAATGTTGCAGAGAATCTTATTGGAAGATTTAGCTTGGCCATTACCCCTCGGATAATACGGAGTACTAAACCGATGAATAATGCAAAAGTCTTCCAACAGACACTTTATTGTTTTATTCACAAAATGTCTTCCGCGATCACTGACGATCTCGATAGGACATCCAAACCTAATAATAGTGTGTTACTAAAGAAACTTAGCCGTAGATTTTGCATCTGCTACTCGAACTGCTTTCGCTTCAACTCACTTGGTCATGTAATGATTTGCAACGTTGATATATCTAGCTTGAGATCCCCCTGTCATAGGATGAATAGAGCCAAGATAGTCAACGTCCCATTTCTCGAATGGTGCTTGTTATAAAATCGGATGCAAATGTTCATAATTTTGCTTTGTAGGACGTTGTGCACGTTGACAAACATCGCATGATTGAATATAATTTTTTGTATCTTTATGAAGTGTAGGCCACCAACATTCTGATTGTGAAAGTTTGCGAACAGTGATATCTGTGGAAAAATGTTCTCAGCCCATTTCATCATGGGAAAACATGATAAGTTCAGGTACTTCATGCGACAAAACACATCTTCGCATAATATCATCCATTCCTCGGCGATACGATTGGCCCACAATCAATTGATAAGGTTGGGCCTTAAGAATTGATTATCCCTTTTGTACTTTTGACAAGGAGTCATTGGGTTGGCCAAGCATAAGATATTCAACAATATTTGCGGCCCACTCAAGTACTGCTTCAATATAAAACAACGCAACATCTGGTAGTTCATCATCCACTTCAGTATTAATTGTTGTTGAATCTGGATACATGGTCAGTCAGATAATATTGTTTACCTTTTTGAACCACAACCCAAAAATTAAATTTGGTCAATAAAAGTAGCCATCTTACAATACGTCTCGTATTTCACGTTTTGTTTACTAAATAAAGTAGCGGCTGGTGATCAGTATGAAATGCAAAATGCGTTGCCAGTAGATAATGTCAAAACTTCTTAACGAAAAAAACCATGGCTAACGCTTCACATTCTGTTGTCGAATAATTCTTCTCAGCATCTGTAAGTTGTCTGCTTGCAAATTCGATGGGATAATTTTTTTTGTATTCATCTGGCTGCATCAAAACTGATCCATTTGCATATGTTGATGCATCAATATGAACATGAAACTCAATTGTTTAGATTGCAGATCGTAATATTGGTGCAGAAGCTAAAGCTTTCTTCAATTTTTCAAATGCTTCCAATGCCTCAACTGTCCAAATTGGTACAATAGTCAATTTGTATATAGGTCTTGCTAGATCCACAAAGAATAGTATGAATATTCGATAATAATTTGCATGACCCATAAAAATGTAAACTCCGCGAATTGTTCCTGGCGGAGGTAACTCGATAATGGCTTTGATTTTGGAAAAATTCAAGGAGATTTGATATTTGTGACAACGTTCAAATACTTTTGCCAAATGATCCAAGGGGTCTATATCAGTACTATGGACTCCTAGGTCATCCAAGTAGATTTTAAGAAATTATTGCAGGTAGTCTTTAAAGGTGAACTGCATGACTCTTTGAAATGAACTAGGTGCATTACAAAGTCCAAACGACATAACTTTATAAGCATAGGTTTCCCATTCTTTTGCAAAAGCTGTTTTATGGCGATCTGCAGGTGCAATCTTGACTTGGTTGTAATCACTAAATCCATCCAAAAAACTGTAAGCTTCCGATCTAGTAAGACGATCCAATATGCTTTCAGTAAAGGGTAACGAAAGTGATCCTTTCATGTCACTTTGTTCAAGGCTTTGAGATTCATGCAAATTCTCATCTTCTCACTCTTCTTAGATATGACGACAATTGGAGAAATATTCGATTTCATAAATAAAGTCAGCTTCAAGTAACCCTTGGAGCTCTTTCCATAAGAGAAACTTAGAGCCCGAAGAGGGCCTTCGAAATAGATGCTTTTTTAATTTTTTTCTTATTTTCATTGCCATGTGGACCAATTGAAACCTTGAAATCGGGGTTCTACGTAACGTAGAATTTTCCAAATATAAATAAAATAAAATAAAAAAAATTTAAAATATGTTGTTATTTCGTCGGGCAAAATGCTATTGGTTGATGAGGCCTGCCCTTCCAGCTCATCACTGCCCGAAGAGACCCAAAAATATTGAAAATGAATATGACAGATGGTTGAGATGAGAAAATCAATGTACTAATAATATATATGCATTGTCAAATCATAATTAACAGGGTTAACTAGAGTTAATTCGTGGCGCCAAATAGATCAATGTTTCAAATTTACACCAACATATTTTCTCAGATTCATGACTTTTTGTCTATGCAAATTTTCAGATTCATAGTTCAGTGTTTCGGATTTTTGTATGCACATTACAAATGGTGCCGTGCTCCTCAATTGACTTTGTGCTTCTATTCAACGAGAAAGATGATAATGGATTATGGGTGCCAAGAAAATATTCAAAAAACTCTTGGAATTTTATGCATCCATCATCAAGAGGAGCATTTCGAAAAAGCAAAAGGTCAAAACTATCATTTTAATCTTATTGGAAGGCTGAAATTTTGGATTTCACTTGAAACATTATCAGGAGAAAAATCTATTTCTGAAATTTTAGTTCAACATGTATATATGCATTCAGAGATAAATGTGCAAGGATTCAACCATCAGGATTACAAAAAAAAAACAACTGTGAGTATTAATATTTTTGATACTTAGATTTTTGTCATTCATAAATATCTAATAATGAACTTGCCAATCTGATCATTTTTCTCTTGCAGAGTTATATCCATCCAACATAAATGAATAGGAACCCAGTGGATCTTTAGTAGGTGTGTTAGATGTAATTCACACTGATATTGGACAGCTGCAATATCGAGATAGAATTGCAAAAGATCTAGTTGATAATGGGATCTTTTTTTATGAATCAATGTACATTCCTGATACAAATTTTTTTTTTGGACAAATAGTCCCAATTCTATTACCTAGTTTTGAAAGCGATGAATGAATTGCACCAGATGCTACAGTTTCAGAATCATTTCGTTGTCACAAATATATAATTAAAAATGAGCACAAGATCAAAAACAGTTAGATTGAGATGGTTTATTTTTTTGAATATAATTGTGGTTTTTTTTTCAAGTGTCGATGTACACAAAATCCCAACGATGTTTGTATGCAAAAAATTATCAGATAGTTTATTATCTGAACTTATGGATAAAGGCTGGGACAAAAGATCAGATGGGAAAATAGAATGCAGAATTAAAATGTCTTCCATCTACTTCCGTTATCAAATTGAAAAACAAATGTTGACATTATGCTTCCATTATCAAAGATGACCCAAGGGAGTTGGCTCAATTGGTTAGCTTGACATCCAAAGTTTCTTTGGTCTCAAGTTCGAGCCTTCCTTTGGAAACCAAGAAGCATTATCAAAGATGGAAAAAAAATAAAGGTGAATGGGTGCCACTCGATCAAGGCTTGGAAGCTAGTGGACATTCAAAATGAAAAAATATAGAAATTATATACAATGATGTTGTTTTGACGTGTGTTGAGGTGGAAGAAAATTGGAGTCTAAATTATATCATGCGAGAACTATTGCTCCTACAAGATGATGTACTTTCAGACTTCAGATTCATTTTCAATAGTAAACTCGTAAGTAATTGTAAACACTCGATCTTTTATGAATAGTTTCAATCAAAACTTTCTAATACAATCTATGTACTAATTGTAACTCACTACGTAAAAGACATAAGCTCGAGATCAAATGCAAAGATATTGGCAAAACAATCCAACTTATGGAAGAACACTGAGATTCACTATCAGCAAATACATGTCAATCACCATGTCTTTTTATCAATATAGAAAATTGTGTTCCAGTATTACACTATGGACACAATTTGATTGTAAGAATCTATATTGATATCAATAAAAAAAACCCATAAACGGGTTGTTTACATGTAAAATGATTTTTTTTTTTGATGTATCTCTATTTACAAATAGATCTTTATTCAGTGAATTTTTCTATATTTACTTTATCAGTATTAGGAACTGATAAGGGAACAACTCCTTTTATAATCCCGCCTTCCTCTATTTCGAGAAGGGCCTCTATGTCGTTTAAGACAAGAGGACTCTCTGCTATAATATCACCTTCCTCTGTATTAGGAAAGACTTCTAATCCTTTTTTATCATATATAATAAGATCTGTATCCTGAGCAACCTGAAAGGCTGTTAAGATAGGAGCATCTTGCTTTTGAGGGCCCTCGATCTCAGGTGCAATGCTTACACCATTTTGTGCATAGGTTTTGATCAACTCTTGCCGAAATCTATATACATCGTCAGAAGTATATATGGCTCAAGAGTAAACAGTCATCACAAAACACGAGAATAAGCAAATTACAAATAATGATAGTAAAGAAATATGAATAAGAATGAAAGGAACTACAAATGAACAGAATATTACCTTTTCAATATCTACATCCACTTGTAAATTATACCACTCAAAAAATAACTTTGTATTGTACAAGACAAACCATACACAACCAAAAGTGTCCTTTTGTTGTACACACTGCATATATTGAACGAAAATTAGTAATATTATGACAGAAAATTTATTTATGCTATGATGATAGATTTAAACTAAAAAAAGAATACATGCATGTCAGAGATAAATTGAATATACCTTGAGAGATCTAATGTTTATCTTTCCAATTGAGTTTGCCGTTGTCGGTATTTTTCGAACGACATCATGAAGTAGAAAATCAAATTCTCTATGTGTGTATTTGCAGCTGAGTTTAATTTTACACATAGAAAATTTGATACTCTCTCCTTATTTATATTTACAGAAATAATGACTGCAACAACCAAAATACAAATATCAATAAATCCATACTTATTAAAACAATGTCGCATGCAACAATCCAGATTAAAGCAACAAAAACAAAAGACCAATCCTTACTTATTTTCATATGGAATCAAGTAAAATTTTGCCACTGGACTGCATTCGATAAAATATACAACCTTCTCAAAATCGGTTTCTTTTGCCTTTATCGCTCCCATGAAAAATGGACTAACAACAAAAACTATATCATGGGAATCAGAACTAATACTATGCTGTTAAAAGGATCTTCCGGCTTCTACGATTACTGAAATTTTTGATGATTTATTTTCAGCTGGGCACAAAATTTGGGACCTAATCTAAAGCTTTTACGTGAATCTAAAAGAAAAAAATCAAAATAATTGTCGGGAAAATCAATTTTATTAGCTAGGTAGGCCTTGTACTGGTTATAATGGTCAGAATTAGAATAAACTTAGGCAGGCTCGTATGGAATTCTGAAAAAAAGATTATGTACAAGTGCAGAAAGAGAAGTAGATACAATATCTATAGATTTCTCTGTTATTTTGTCGAGCTCCTATTGGGTAATCAACACTTTTGGTGAAGAAACCTACTGAGGAGCTGGACGAATAACAGGAGGAGAAAGGGGTGATGATTCTCGATCTAAATCAGATTCACCAGCATCTGACTTAGCACTCAAGACGATCCGGGGAGGGATAACTCTAAGAGGAAACGAAGCAGTTGGCCTTCAAGATCCAGCTTTCTTGAGGACAGACTACTTCATTTTCCTCCTAGAAGTAGTCGACAACTTGGTTCTATCTAGAGACAGACCTTTGGAGGGCTGGCGTTATCAACATGCAGACTAGAAAAACAGTCCCGAAGTCTTCTGAGAAAGGCGAAATCTTTTGGCATGATGGTGCCAAGCTTACCATGCACTGCCAAAAGATAGGTATTCTAAAAGTGGGACAAAAAATCCTCTACAGCACCCTGTAAGGCCTACATGACTGTCACGACAAAATGAACATTTAGCCCAAGTGACAGAGTGACATTCTTGACAGATCGGCTGAATGGAACTCTAGGGATCAACAGTTCACTTAATCTCTAGAGTTTTCTAATCTCTCTCAACCAGACTCGCTTCCTGCCACGTCTACGGCCAGTACCAGGGGGAACACGAGCATGGGAAGGCTGTATAGTGGTTATGGCATGGGCAGTGGATTTGGTCTTGGCCATCATTCTCAAAAAAAGAAATTAAAAAAAAGAAGTTTGAACAAAAGCGTAGGGAATGAAAACAAAAAAAATTTGTGATAAGAGGGCGCTTGATATCGATACCAGAATTGAATATCAGTTTTGAGCGCAAGATATACATAGAATATTTTCAAAAAGGAGATGCACGCTCAAAAGCAATATTGGAATAACAGCAGTATCGGTCTTGAGCCCATTGTGAGAAGGCAGACGATTAAGCGGTGGGAGGGCGCGCTTGAGAGCGATATTGGGAGCAAAAACACAAAAACTAAGATCTGGTCTAGTGATGGTTAAGTATATCAAGGAACCAATAAGCATTCTTTAGGTAGTGATGTCCTCAAAGGATGCTTCATCACTTTCCTTAGAAACTTTTGCACTTAGTTCCATGGGAGTTTCAACTCCTTTACAATCAATCATGCCAAATTTTGCTAAGATTAATCTACCATACTTAGATTGACATATGAAGGTAAAATCATTACTTCTGGTGACTTCTATTCCAAGTATAACTTTAAGAAGTCCTAGATCTACCATCTTAAATTCACTAGACAAGGAAACTTTTACATTCTTGATGCCATCTAGATCATTTCCTGTGAGTATAATGTCATCAACATATAAAACTAAGATAATGATCTTTCCATCATTACATTTGTAGTACAATGATGGTTCATAAAAACTTACAACAAATTCAATGGAAATAAGATAGGAATGCAACCTAGAGTACCATGCTCTTGGTGCTTGCTTGAGTCGATAAAGACTCATCTTCAACAGACACACCTTGTCTTCTTCTCCATCTTTGATGAAGCCCTTGGGTTGGCACATGTAGATTTCCTCTTCCAAGAATCCATTCAAGAAAGCATTTGTCACATCAAGTTGGAAGAGCTCCCATTTGAAAGAAGTTGCAAGACATATGATTAATCTAATGGTCACAAGCTTTGAAATAGGTGCAAAGGTTTCATCATAATCTATGCCTTTGACTTGCAAAAAACCTTTTGCTACAAGTCTAGCTTTGTACTTATGAATGGAACTATCTTGATTATATTTCAATCTATATATCCACTTACAAGTAAGAGGCTTCTTTCCATAAGGTAAATCAACAAGTTTCCAAGTTTGATTTTCCATTAATGCATCAAAATCTACTTGCATAGCTTTCCTCCAATATTGACACTTATTTGCTTCCTCAAAACTAGTTGGTTCTTCAAGCATAGTAGTCAAGAAAGTATAAGAGTTGAGTAGTTGAGAATCTTCCCTTTGCTCCCCTTTGTCACTATAAGTGAGCCTTGATGGCTCAATCCTTGTCCTTGTTGATCTTCTTGGCACCCTTGGACTTTGAGTAGGTTCCACTTGGTCTTCATCTTCATGAAGCTCCTCCTCGACCATAACATAATCTTTGACAAGTTGAGTGTTGTTGGAAGTCACCTTTCCTTTGGCTTGGAGAGATTCATCAAAAAGTGCATCTCTACTAGCAACAACTTTTTTTGTAATAGGATCATATATCCTATAAGCTTTCTTACTTTCACTATAACCAACAAAGATGCCTTTGAAAGAAGTGGCATCTTCCTTTTTCCTTGTTTCTAAAGGAATATGTACATAGCAAGTACATCCAAAAACTTTAAAATTGCTAAGATTTGGCTTTTTGCCAAACAATACTTCATAAGGTGTAAGTCCTTTAACGACACTATTAGTCATTCTATTACAAAGAAAGTTTGCACATAAAATAGCTTCTCCCAAAATGAAAATCTTCTAGAAGTCAAAATTTGCCTACTTCAACTATTTCCACACGTGTGAGCTGTCCTCTACACATGGGATGTGACACCTATTCAAAATATTTGGCTCATGCAATCATTAGATTGGTGCCATGTGTCATATATCTAGAAAACTAGTTTTTGACCATTTTAGCCACTAGAACTTGAATTAAATCATATGTACAACATATATGATTATGGTACATGAAAAGTACACTAGTTTCACACATGGAAACAGGCTCCACACATGTGTGTCTATCCTATATACAAGATTTTTGGCCTCTACCAAGCTTATTTTTGCATTTTTCACAATGAGTGCCCAATTCACAATAAAAAATATAGATTTGTTGATTTTCAGTCTGCATTTGTTTTTTTCTTTTGTTGAATATTTTTGACGATTCGAAAGCTGGCCCTTCCACTTTTGAAGCTGTTTCTTCCAGTGGTACAAAGTCTAAAAAGTCAAAGATTGTAGATATAGATATTTTTTTAACTGATACGAATGCTAATTTAGATGATTGTTCAGATTTTGATCCTGCTCGAAATAGGACATCGTTTATAGGCCCTAGAACACCCACAACCCTTTCTCCGTTTGATAAATCTTTGATCACTTTGTCTACTTATAATATAGATAAATAATTCTTTTTTGACAATATCGGATATATCGGATCTTTTTTATTTCACTAAAGTTGAGACTCTTTGCATTTTAAACAAAGAGCTTGATGAATTTTCAGATATAATTGATTTTGATGCTGATGATCTTCTCCTTGGTGTTGATGATATACATAATGATAAGTTTTATTCAGGGAAAGATTGCTTGAAAATGGTTGTGGAGAAAATAGACAACAAAGAAGATGATCTACCTTCTGAGGAGGAGTTTCTCAGAATCCAAAATCAACTTGGTTTGCCACAACCAGCTGTCTATTCACCAACAATATTGACATCGAAAGGTGGACATAATATTGATGGAGAGAGAGTAATCAGGGAAGACAAAGCCAAATGCGTAAGTTTTTGTATCTTATCATGTACTAGTAGATTCGTTATGTCAGATTATATACTGGAGCTTACTTTGTTTTTTTTCATTTCAAGAAACAATTTTCCTTGATGATTTCACAATTTGTCGAGGAGGGCAGACATCTTCTGCGCTGGAGAATTTTCAAGAGATCATGCACTGGGGCACTATTGGAAGTTCTTCAAGAATAATGAGATAAGTGTTGCCCATTCAAAGTTTCATCAACATGGTGAGACTATGATTATGGCAATCAAGGCACTGTCTCATTTTCTTGGAGAACATAATTTTAATAAGGTGCATAAAATGATTTTTGTAAAGAAAACTATTGCGGTTAAAATTTTAGGATATGGACCAATGAATTCCATGTTCAGATCATCTCATTTTGCATTGTATGCTGCTTACGTTAATCTGAGTAAACATGAAAACTATGAGTTGTTGGATCCATACGAAAGAAGGAAATTGTTGCATGATTCTAAGTTGCAACTTTCATTAGAGAAAGTATCGGAAGCAGAGTAGATACTGCTGAATTGTACTTTGTAAATATTTTGATTTAATATACAAAATTTTATTGTGTGTCTATTGCCTATTGGCTTGTATAAATTTGCATGCTTTTTGAAATTTTTTATAATTCGTCGATTTTGTATTATGACGAATTTGGATTCTTATGTAAAACCATTGGAAAAGTTATAGTATATAGCTGTTTTTTGTGCTAGTCCTGCCATGTTGTGTACTTTTATGAAATGACGCTCTTGCTTGCCAATGAGATTTTTCCATTCCTTCCGATGACCATATGCTAAGACTTCCACTATTTCTTGCAAAGAATATCGAATGATGTCATAATATGTGCTGCATGTCATAAAAACATAATTTAAATCAGTACCAAAAGTATCTAATTTAATTGCACATATTTGTCTATAGTAGTATAACATCAAAATCTTATCATATAATGTGTTATATAATCAACACTCCATGCACTTTGAACTGCATCCACAAATTCACCGGTTGTTTTCTGTATCATTTGTACATTAGTATTTGAAAATTTATCTTTTATCAAGTATTTTACCATGTTGTCTAATTTTTTCCAAACTTCTACTTTGTGTATACGAGTAGAATCTTCTTCTTCAAAATCTTGAGTTACTACAATAATTTTTTTCCAAACCGAGTATTAAATCTTGGATTATTTGCCAGAATGATTTGATAAAAAATTTTGAGCCTTGGATCCTCCAATGCTCGGCTTGCATGGAATATTTTCTATTTTACCTGATAGCTTGTCATCTTTTTTTATTCTAACGTGGCCTTTATGTAAGCTTGCTTTGGACAACACATCATCTAATCTGAAAATAGCTTCCTTCATAGAGCCTCTGGCTCGGAATTCCATGCAAACAAGATGTGAAGATATATTATTTTTTCTATAATACGCACCTATGCATGCAATGTACAGATATGAATATTTTGAAGGAGAATTGGTAGTGCAGGTTTCCAATTAAGATCTTCTCAATATTCATGTACTCCTTGTCATGTCTTTTGCTGTCTTCATGCAATACAAACAAGCGTGTTTAGAGTTAGTGTCATGGGATACATTGAACATACATTTTAGTGTCTTCAGATCTCCTGCTAAATGCCATTCAACGTTGAAAGTGCCAATTCCAAGAATATTGAATGGAACTCCCTCCATGTGATTTTTTATGGTGGCAGGGTATGACGTTCTATAAAATATCCATGAGAGAATGTCATGGTCTTCTTTCATCACATATAAGAGAATACAAAAACGTGATTAGCCTCATAATATTAACATGGGGAAGATTTCCCAAATGAAATCCATATTAAAATGATTATCCCTATTGATTATGCGAAGGAACTACTATACCTGAAATGCTGCCAACCACCAGATATCATTTTCTGATTGAACACTGAAATTGAGGTCTTCTGAGTCTTCTGAATTTGAACGTGCTCCATTCATGATCGTGAGACTGACTCTTTTCATTTTTTGTCCTTTTATGATTTCAAACTCATCTAACTTGAGAACAACTATCAATTTGTTATTGACATTCTCATTTGTAATACCGTAAAAAATTTATGATGAATGTTAGTAAACTGATTAATGTCAATAAATGAATTGTTGGAATTGTTATATGCTAGACTTTCTCCTTTTGAGCAATACACTTCATTGATATGAGATGGATTACCAACTATTGTCTGCATACCTTGGTTTAACATGTCTTTTTTTTTTAAAAAGATGAAATGGTCGTGGGATTGGAAACTTTTTAATACTTACTGTGCAAATACCTCCTTTATCATCTTAAACACTGTTGTATATGCTTCTCTACTAATGCTAGAAAAGTCACATGCCCCTTGAAGCAATGTAGTGTCTAATATTTTTCCAACTTCATTCGTAATGCTATCAGTAACTGAAGCCTTCATTAGAGGAGTTCTAAATATCAAAAAGACTCTTTAAGGAATGCCATGTAGGTTATAGAAAAATATCAAAATAAAAAACGATATTGTTTATTTGCTTGCCCCCACCACTCCCGAGGCCTCCCCAACTCCCAATAATCTAACCATAGTGTCTATAGTCATAGTTAAGAACTGTAAATAGTTTGCAGTATAACTTGACTAAACTCAAAAATATTCTTTCCATTGGTTACAAAAAGAGCAATATTTTCACTGGATCTAGAATATGACCGCCATTCCCAAATTTGAATTAAAAAAAATTGCAAAATATTTACATATGCATTCTTTCCACGAGAATGGAAATATGAGCGCCAACTACCTATTGGAATGAAAAAATGAGCGGCATTTCCAAATTTGAATCAAGCATACAAGCATGGAGATTAGATTGATCGTACATAGTATATAATATAATCAAAGATGAGTATTTTGTTTTGCTTCATATAATCTGGTCATAGTACTTTGATGCAACTGATTACTCTATTGTTTTTTTGATGATGACATTGTATCATCTACATGTGGATATCCCTATTGATTTGGCACCTTTGCAGAGAAGAGGAGGCAAAGGAATTTTGTTTTTGCAGATCTGTATTAGTAGCTCCTCGGAATATTAAAGACAATGTTTCACTAGGAATGTCATTGGGCACAATATTGACTTGAAAATCCACTAAGCGTATCATGATGAACAATAGGATTTCAAATGTAAAGTGTAAAATAGCAGAGTCTTTGATGGTGGACATTCAAAAAAATTTAGATAAGACTATAGTTCAGGGTGCTTGTGATTTTGCAGGTATTAGCAGGGAAGCATATGCAACAATATTTAAACTAATTAGAGAAGCTTTTAAGCAAGATATTGAGGAGGTGTATGAAACTGATCGAAGATCGATATTCTATAATTCATCAAACAACTTATTTGTAGATCTAAATTACTTGCTGAGATACATCGTCACATTCTATGATATAATCTATGAAAAGGTGAATGGCAAAATAATCATAGTACTTAAGTTAGATGAGTCAGAAATTGTGAAGGTTAAAAGATGGAGAGAGTTAGTATAACTCTCATAAATGTTGCTCTATCACAAACAGAGAACCAAGAAGATTTCAGATTCAGTGTCCAGTCTGAAAATGATATATGGTGGTTGGCAGCATTTCAGGTAACTAGCCTCATTATTACATTACATTCATTGAATAGTATTTATTCATTGTAAACTAAGTCTGATTAATTCTTTGGACAGGTGTTGAAGGAGGATCATGATATATTATCATGGATATTCTCAAGGACATCTTATCCTAGGATCATGAAGAACCATATGGATGGAGGACTTCTCAATGTTCCAGGAGTTGGAGACTTCAATGTTGAATGGCACTTGGCAGGTGATTTGAAAACATTGAAATTTATGTATAATGTCTCTCACGGTGCTACATCAAAACACCCTTGTTTGTACTACATGAAAATGGCAAAAGATGTAACTAGGAGTACATGAATTACTAGAGAATATGCAGATCCAAATTGGAAGCCTGTGCTGCCTATCCCCTTGAAAAATGTGCATGTTTGCACTCTTCATGCAGAAGTTAGATTAATAGAAAAGATCATTTATTTTCATATACTTTTCGCTTGGAATACTAAGCCATCATCATTAGCAAAGGAAGCTATCTCTCGATTAGAAGATGTTTTATCAAAAGTAGGACTCCATAAGGGACATGTCCAAATTCAAAAAGATGAAAAGCTTTCAGGAAATAATGGGAACATGCTAACTAAGCCAGGCATAGGAGGAACAAAAACACGTCGTTTCCTATGAACTCATACTGGTAAGGCTTCTAATATTCAACACTCAGTCTGGACAGATATTATTGCTGCCACTCAAGACTTCGAGAAAGACGGCAAAACCAGAGTACTGAAAGTTGATTTATGGAAGAAGCTTGATAGTATGATTGCTATTTTAAGAAAAGAAAAATACTCTGATATTGATAAGAAAGCTGTCCAAAGGACTTGTGTCGAGTTTGTTAAGGCAGTATCAAAAGCATGGGGATAAGATTACATCACTCATTACATGGTTAGTATAAAATTTTCAAGATGCTTTCATATTTTCATTATATTTAGATCCAAACATAAGACTAACATTATGATTCTGACATATGCAACACACAAGCACGAGCAGCATTTCATCGAAATACACAACATGGAGGAACCAATGAAAAATGAAACTACATTTGTCAATTGTTTCAGTGGTTTTATCGTAGAGTTCAGATTCGACATATAACAAAGTCCACACAATACAACAAGTTTAGAAAAGCATGCAAATTCATACATGAAGAGAAAATTAGATGATTGTTGAGTAGAAGATTATCATTGTCATCAAATCATGACATGTTCAGAATTGCTTTGCAAATTCATTGAACAAGAGAGGAGAAATACTCATTGTAAATGTATTGAGTGTATTATAATAAAATACAAAGTGTCAACTATTCATCATCAGATCGTGTGTCAGATTCTATGGTGATTGTTGTAGGTAATTCTTTGCAGCACGTTATCAGCTCCTGTCTTTTTCGCATTTGTGACATGACAAATATTAGTGAATGTGCAATTGTAAATGATGACATTTCCAATTATTTTGTTCTGTTTTGAAATGGCAATAAACATAAAGTACTTACGAGTCTTCCGTTGATGATAAATTTGAAATATGTTGGTAGATTGGTTTGTAATAACATGAGCTCTGTTACGATAAAATCAAGCTTCCAATGCTCTTCCACCTCAACCATAGTCAAATATTCCTCATTGTAGATAATGCTTATCTCCATTCAGTTTGTGTGACCATTTAGTTCAAAGTCTTGATCCAGTGGTAGCCATGTACTTTCAATTTTTTTGTATCTCTGGTAGCTAAATGTGAAACTGAGCATTTGTTTTTTGATATGATAACGAAAGATCATTGAGGACTTTTTAATCCTGCATTCTATGTCATTATTTGTTTTACTATCCCAGCCTTGATCCATGAGATCTGACAAAGTCTCATCTGATAAATCCTTGCAAACAAATAAAGTTGGTGTTCTACGAACATTAGCACTCGAGAAAAAAATCAACAAATATATGTAATGAGATAAACCAACTTAAGTGAACAATTTTTGAGCCTGTGCATTTCTAATATCTTTTTTATTTTTGTGAAAGTACTGTACTTTAGGACCATAAATGGATCTAAAAAAGATCCACAAGAGTGATTGGATGCTTGCTTAAAAATCTATCAAAAAACTAGTCATCAAAAAGTTGATCTAGATTGGCAATTTGACAAACAACAAGCATTAACAATCAAAAGCATTGATCAACATTGAAATCCGAGCCCACACGTGTGTACTACAGGCTTTAGTACGGCCTTCAACCTGAGAAACAAGTAGAAATTGATTTGGTTTCATTTGGATCACAAAAACTCAATGTACATAGTGAACTAGCTTGAGATTGCCAATGAGCTCCAAAATTTTTCTATCTTCTCACTATGGAAAGAGGGAATACATAGCAAATTCGACTTCCTTCTTGAATTTAGGTGGATTTCTGGCATGTAATAAGGAAGTTAACTCACTCTCCTTGACCTAAAATGAAACCCTAGTCTATTTCCTAGAGTTATGCTTGGTAGGTAGCTAGTTGGTCAAATTTTCACCTTAAACTTAGGTGTAGGTCCTATAAAGTAGGGATGACCACCAAATAGACATGACCAACTCTCTTGACTTGACCTAACCTACATTAGGATGGGTTTCCCATTTGGCATCATGGCCTCACATGTGTGGGACCCATTGTGTACACAATTTACACTATTCTACATGGTTTTTGATCAAGCTAGATTTGCCAATTTTTGACAATTCTTCACAATTTTGTTATTGTTTAACATTGATTTCAAATTTAGAAGTAAAGATAGAGCCTAGTGAGTTTCCCATCGAAATCTCATCGACCAAATAGTCTTCAACACCCAATGCTGATCTGCATTGCAAACATAATGTTCATGAAAATGTCAGTAGAAATTTTGACACTCATAGTATTCACAGCAATATAATAAGCAAATCAACAGAAAGTTGAAATGAATAAATAATAAAACTAGTGATTATGGATGAATCAAAAAGTTCAAGCAATATTCAATACCAAATAAGCTATAACCTACTTGAATACACAAATTCGTCTTTTTCTATGACCTCCTCTGGATGATAGATCACATATATCCTTGGTCTTTGGGCCCATATTTTCTCTAATGTTTGTAAGATCGCGAAGGCCCTGAGGGCCTTCCTTGCTGGGAGGGCCCTTGCCCTGGGGCTGGCCCCGACCAGCAAGGAAGGCCCGAGGGCTTTGGGCCTTCCTTGCTGGAAAGGCCCTTGCCCGAGGGCAGGAGCCCGAGGGCTGGCCCCGACCATCAAGGAAGGCCCGAGGGCTTCGGGCCTTCCCCTACGTAATGCCATTGTGCGAAGGTTTTTTTTTTTTTTTTTTTTTTTTTTTTTTTTTTTTTTTCGTTTTTTGGCCGTACGGTACGGCCGTACGCGTGGACCAATTTTTTTTTTTTTTTTCGATTTTTGCCGTTTTTTTTCTCTCAAATTTTTTTACGTTTGTGGTGGAAGGTGGATGTGGACAGCCAATGACGGGCTGCCACATAGCACATGCACATTCCACCGGAGAGAGGAGAGAGAACGTGCATTCCACCAGAGAGAGGAGAGAGAACGTGCATTCCACTGGAGAGAGGAGAGAGAATGACAGATTCCTAGGAGAGAGAAATTGGATGGACATTATGCTCCTAGAGGTGGTCCCAAAATACAAAAGACACCTGAGCACAAGGCATTACGTTATGTAAAATGAGAGGCCTTTGTGGGGTCTAGGTTTTTTCATTATGCATGGGTTTGCCTCTTAAGTTGAATCGGTGCATGAATGGTCAGCAATTTGTGAAATTATGGGACTATTTGTATCAATGCTGGTTGCATGCCGGTTGATCGAGGTTTTTTGAAGAACTGACATTTTGTAGTAACTTCAAAGTTGGTTCAAAAAATTGAATTTGAAATCGACTCGATGAATTTAAGTTACTAGCATCCTGTTAGAGGAATTATGTTTCTTGGTGCTCGGTTGTCAGTGCTATAACCTTGGTTTTAGATGTTGGTTCCCGAATTATGGAAGGAGGGATTTGGTTTTTCTTTTCCATGGTTAATATGCATGTATAGGCCTTATCAACTTAACATTAGGCTTTTGGGTAATCAACTTTGGTGTGTTACCTTAAAAAACCTAGTTTTTTGGAACTTTGGTACCATTGTTTTTGTACCAAGCCGTAATAATTGGTCTAATTTTTTCTAAACCGATCTTGACAAAACCATGGTAGTGGTACGGTTCTCAGGCATGTACCCAGTAAAGGGATTTGATTCCTTGGTACTATGCTAGTTAACCACTTAACTCTGGAGTATAGATCTTCCCAGTAAATTAATGGTGTTTTTTTCTTTTTTTTCCTTTTTGACTTCGGTGTGGCACCGATAGGCTTCTCCTAAATGATTTTGATCTTTAGGATTGGGCAAACTACGGCTTTTGAAATACTTGTTAAAGTGAATAAATGGAATAAAGGTCATAAATTGGAATGTAGCTCCATATTCGATGAAATAAGTGTATCGAATATCGTAAATGAGTACCCGAATCCAAATTTTATGGATTTTCCATTAAGTTTAGGCAACTTTAACGAAGTAATACTTCAGCTAGTGTAGTCAAAAGGATAGCAACCTAGCATTTACTTGTGTCAAAGGAGGTTTCAGGGGCTCTCTAATGAAATTTTTTGGGTGACCGTAAAATCTAAGGGAGGAAGAAAATGAGACACCAGAGTAGGTAAATGTGATTGTATTATATAGTTTGAATTGGTTAATATTCCTGTAAGATAATTGCATAGCACCGGTTTATTGAATTCATTAAGTTGAATTTATTTTGAATATCTATAGGACCGAGTTGATCATATTTGTTATTGAAAATTGTGACATGGAACGAGAATGACACTTGGTTCACATTTGTACTGTAAAGAGCCTTATTCCTAAGAGTTGGAACTCTCAGATGGTAGGAATTCGAAAATTATAGTACCAACCAGATGGATTGTTTTATTTGACGGTAAAACCATGTGTAGATTCTTGTTAAATCATAATTTTGTTAATGGATTATTGTGATCCATTAGGAACAAATATGGGAGTTTGGAACTGATAATATGGTTAAGAATCGGATTGGAAGAATATTTTTGGAATCCAGATATTTTCCTTGTAGAGAAGATTTCAGAATGATTCTTATATTTCCTGTGTGGTATGGTGTACATATACTCCAGTATATTTTAATGACCAAGCATGGTGTTGGAATCTTGTAATTATGATTGACGAATCATAAGATTCTAAATGTTTATGATTGACGGATCATAAATGGATACTTAAAGGTCATTAGAAGATTATATGAGAATGTGAGGATTCTTAAGATAATGAGTGATTCTTGATCAATTGGGAGAGTCAAGGATTTAGATATGTTATTTGAACTCTAAATTTTTTTACTCCAATGCATATTTGAGATTAGGTACATCTCATAGGCATTTTCATTAAGTAATTGTTTACTTATGAGGAATTGCTTTCTTTATAGATTGTAGTCTATAAGTGCTTGTGTACAAAGTTCAATCTATATCTCCATATTTATAGGAGACAAATAAATCTATTAAGATATAAATAGTTGCTGATTTCTGGTAATGGTGCTAGAAATGGGGCTATTAACTCATTAGAGTAACTACAGTACTCTGGTTTGCATTATGATTGTCTGAGACTGATCTCCTAGATATTTTAGATGACTGAATTGTGGTATTCTAGAATAGTACCAAGAAGCATTATTTTTTGCAATAAATTGGAATGGAATTTCTTTAGCTTTTGGATTTGATTTTTGAAATAAAGTAAAAATCACCCAGTGTTTGGAGGAATTATAGCTTAATGTATCCTTGGGATTTGTTGTTGCATCTCTGAGTACTTATTCAGATGGAAAGATAATGAATCATGGGAAAGACTTGAAAGCTTAAGGAATAGTTTCATGTTTTTTTTTTTTTTTTTTCCGTTCTGACGACAGAACCTATGTAAGGGAGAAAGAATGTTACGGCCATATTCAACAAAGGATATGAAATAGTCCTAATATGGTAGACCGGCCCTCCTGTGTTCGAGATTATTGGTCACGCCTAGATTTTATTCCACATTGAGGTCTGTTGATGACTGATGACCTTGAGAGGACTCAGACACTCTACTTGAGACATATGGAGTAGTGCATATATGTGTGACAGATATAGGGAGAAGGAATGCATGAAGAGTTGTGATCTATTTATAGTTGACCTGCATGGGGATTGCATGTGGTCATGCACATGATCCTACTCTCTATATATTGAGGTAGTGATTATCCTGTTGACAACTTTGGTCTAGGTTACCAGTTGAGCTGTTCTCCTCTTGCTCACATGGCATGGCTTGGGGGCTAGATCTAGGAGGATTCTCCAAGAGGGATTTAGAATTGGTTGGGTGGTTTTGCTCCATAGTCTCTCTTGTGTTTTCCTATCCTCATCTTAGGCATCTTCCCTAGTGGTCTTTACACAATGGATGAACCTTGCTAACACCGCAATGGGGATTCACGAGCGTGCCTTTTTTGAAAAAATCAATATGGAGTTCATAACAATGGCCTTTAACACTTGGTTTGAGGAAAAATCTAAGTTCTATATTACCTACCAGGGGGCTACCCACAAGGTGCAAGTTACGGAAGCCACCCTTGAAGCCATAGGTATATCATCCAACACTCAATCCTCACCCAACCATAAGCATGCCAAAAATGTCATTAAACCCTTCATTGACATGACCATTGAGCTGAACTAGACTAATGATGGCTATCTCCTAGAGTCCATCCGAGATCCCACCATCCATGTGGCTGCACAGCTTCCGAGAATAACTTCTTGATGGTTGGCAACCTCATGAAGGAGTGCATTTCTTCACAGATCCTTCACCACATAGTTAAGTCAAATTGCAAATTCGATAAGAAACCTTTGGAGTCATACAACTGGTTTAAAACAGTTTTTGGTGAACTAAAGAGAGCCATCAAGGCTAACACCAAGCAACAATTTGTTGTCAGTTTTCTTTTGTCAACCATTTCTATTTTTTACCTGGTTAATAAGATCTATGGGTTTGTGCCAGAGTCAGTCATGTCCATCTACGAAGATGTTGAACCTGCCGAATCTGCTAGACAGGCATCTAGTCATTGACGGGTACGCAGCAAAGTCGTCATTCTTGACTCGCCTCTCGTGTCACGTCGTCGCATTAGGCAACCATAGTCAGTTGCGCTACCACCCCTTGCTATCACTCGTTCCGCACTTCCCATACCTCAATCCACTGATATTTCCCTAGCCTCTGCTTCCTCACAAGGTCAGTCTATGACCGTTGGATCCACAATTTTAATCATAGCAGCCCAAGTCGTCTCTCCCCCACATACTCAAGCAACCTCCTCAAACACACAAGCATTCATGGATATGTTCGATGATTTTGATCCTCTGGGGGCAGAAGAAGTTTTTGTGATGCCCCCAAGTCCAAGACCCTTTGAACCCCAATCTCTTGGAAAAGGTTTCGGACAATTCCACGATAGTTCTATGACTTTTGACTCATTTTTTCAAACAGATCATCAAAAAATGTAGCGGATCAGGCACCAGACATAATCAGAATCATCCATGCAATCAAATCACCAAAGCAATTCGATGCTGAAACTGTGCCTGAAGGATATGAAAGAGAAGACCTCCTCGAAGAGGAAGAATTATCGGCAAGACCTCAATGCCAAATTGGCACTGCACCTTCAGTTTTTGTTCCTATTGTTGTTGCTGCCACATCTTCCACAACGGTAGATTCTGGTGATTCTGGAAGGTGCATGTAAAAAACTTTATCTAAAAAAAAAAAGAAAAAAAATGTGAAAAATGAATTCACGCGGCGAAAGGGCAGGCTCTTCGGCCCTTCTGCCCGGGGAAGGATGTTGCGGCTTCGGGCCTCCGCCCTCGGGCGCATCACCTTCCCAGGTGGAAGGGCCTCAGAGCCAGCCCTTCCCTCCCCCATATAATTCTGAATTGGGTGCCCTTTCTAAAGAATAAGAAAAATGTGAAATGCCCATGCCCACGCACCCACTTCCCATTCTCTCTCCCTAAATAAGGGAAAAAACAAGTGGGGGGTGTAGATGGTAGTTAATGCCACCGCCATCTGAGCCACGCACCCCCCTTCCTCCCCCGCCCACCTTCTTCCCCACGCACTTCGCTGTATGTTTTTGTGTTGGCTAGGCATCATTTTTGAACGTGGGCTGACTGGGCATCATTGGCTGATCTCCCTTTCTGCCAAGGGAGGCTATTTACTGGTTGCTGTTCACAGGTGGTTGCCACAGGAAGAACAAAAACTTTGTTTATGGTTGCTGCTCTCTGGTGGTTGTCACAAGAGGAACTTGCTGCTTGCTGGTGATTGACACAGGAAGAACGCCTCCTATTTTCCTCACTGCTGCTGGCTGCCACAATATCTAATACAGTCTTGGAGCATTTTTCTATAGTTCTGATTGCTGTCACGGGTATTCTTAATTGTGTATATCCTTGTCACAGATGTTTTTTAAGGGCTTTATTGTGTGTACACCTCAGATGAATCGTATCTTAGAGGAGTGCTCACCACATCTTATTTCTTATGACTTGATTCCAAGCAGGAGGTTGAAGAAGCTGATTTGAAGTGGATTTCAAGCAAAAGACACAACATTACTGTTTGATAGCTACATGATCAGTTCTCACTAGATTTCAAGCAAGACGTAGTTCGGTATGTCAGAAGATTTGCAATTGTTGTTGAAATTTTGTTGTTGCTGGAAATCCAATTTGCATGCTATTATTTGAATTGCATTAACCAAAATATTTGAATAGGCCAAGCATTGAGTGAGACGAAGAAGTTTGGTGTTTCATAGTATTGCAATAATTGGGAACAAACGTAGGCAAAATAGGCTCCAACCACTATTGATTAGATTTTGTGTCTACATATTTTTAGCCAAAATTTCATACTAATTTTCAAGAGAGTCCATTAGAACACCACAAACCACGGAAATAAAATTTTGTTTTACAAGTATATTTTGTTTATCTTTGATGAATAGAAATAAAATTCTGGCTATTAATTATCGTAAACCAAAGCTAACGTCAACATTGCATGGTAGTACTTCTATCATTAAATTGATTATACCTCATATATGTCATGGAAATCTCCAACCAACCACAGCCAATAACATGTGCTCTTGCATACGACCCTGACTAGGTATACTTGACATTTTCGCTTGTCTCCAAAACCTTGCTGAGATAATGAACTCGCTTGAACTCTGACCTTTCTCAACTCAAGCTGGTACAACGTTACAGACATCAACATAAAAGCACCCTAGGCTACACGTTACAATGATTGATTGGATTAAGAATTAACCAAGATATCGTTTGTGGGATCTTTTTTAGTTTTCATGCAAAAAATTCAGACTTTCCATAGTAACACTAATGCACGCAGTGCGGAACCATAATTCCTTATTCAGCAGAAAATGACATAACAGTGTTAGTGTATGATGATAGTTTGTCTTGTTGGTAGCTAGAAAATGGAATAAAGTAAGATTACTCATAAAATTGTTGCGATAATGTGGTTATGGCTTTATTGAAATTATAGTTAAGGTTGATTAATTACGTGGCCATAGAAGACAACCAGAGTTAGCTTGATATATATACCTATTGAATAAACTTCGACAAATTTTCATATGAGCATTTCAAGAATCATAGGAGATGCATGGAAGTTGTCCACAAGGAGGAGGTTTTTCCTTTTAATGGTATATTCTAGAGCCTTGTAATCGTTGGTGAGGGTTTAGGTATGTTCGCGTGGATTTCTTGTGATAGCCTGCTTTTTTTTCCGAGTGAGGGTGATTGTGCTTGTCTATTAATAGTCCATGATTAATGAAAGCAAGACACATTGTATTCGGACCTTAGAATAAAAATTCAAATCAATCGTGAAGTGTATTTATCAGCATATTTAGTAGTGTGTTGGAAATGTCATGTTCATCATCTCTATTAACCACAAGTAGGAATACGACAAAAGTTTCTCAAATCAATTCCATACACTTCACATAGGTAGAGTAGGTGTATATTGGCATAGTTATTGATGAGCATTGTTGCCAAACTTGTGACAACAAAACTCCTTCAGGTGTATTTTTAAATTACCTAAAGACTATGCACAGATCTTGACGAACACTGTTCGTCAAAACATAAATGAAAGAAATACTAAAAAACATTTTCAGCAAATTTTCTTGACAACAAATTTTAGTTTGATGTAATGATGATAAACTGCTTTGCAATCTAGCAAATACACTTCTAATTGGCTACTAGAACATCTACAACTAAAGCATAGGTCTTGACAAACATTGTTTGTTAACAATTATGATTTAGAGATAGACCAAATATCTCTCTCAGTTTATCGGAAGTTAAATATGTTTTCTCTGAAAGTTAAAACTACACAACTGGCTTGGACATATATGAGAGCCTTTTCTTAGCAAATCGTACACTTTTGAGTTCAAACATAATTCTTGACGAACAACGTTTGTCAAAATTAAAGACGACAAAACTCTTTTATGGCTTAGGAATTATATTTCAATGGGTTAGTATAAAGCCTAGAGCTTAAGCACAGGACTTGACAAACATTGTTTGTCAAGATTCATGGATGAGAGAAAGTCTCTCTCTCTCTCTCTCTCTCTCTCTCTCTCTCTCTCTCTCTCTCTCTCTCTCTCTCTCTCTCTCTCTCTCTCTCTCTCTCTCTCTCTCTCTCTCTCTCTCTCTCTCTCTCTCTCTCTCTCTCTCACACACACACACACACACACACACACACACACACAATGTCACAATGTCAAAATCTAAGAATGTTTTTACTATGATTTTGAATTTATCATTTGGCTTGGAGATATATGGGAGACTTTTTTAACATATTTGACAACAATTGTGGGTACACTTGATATAAGTATTGACTTTAAAAGGCTGCATCTCCTCCTCTTACTACTTCCATTATTGAAGCCCCTCCTATTTACTTTTTGTTGTTTGTCTTTGTCTTTAATGATGCTATCACATTCAAGCTTTAGCATTAGCACAAGAATTCCACTTTTAGTTCAAGAAACTAAATCCATAAGATACATAGTCCAAAGAAATAGGTGTCAGATCCTCACACACCAAGAAGTGATCATCAAAATCCATAGGTAGGATGTTTTAATATATTATATACCTCCCTTGAGAAGATCAACCTCAAGAGGAGAAGATCTAGAGCCATTGATGCCTAGATAACCAAAAGAAGAACGAGAAGAGAAAAAGAAAAGCAAAAAGAAGATTTATTGTCACAATCTAGGCACCATTCCATGTTTTGATCACACACTAAGGTTCATTGACAAAATTTCTAGATTTCACACATGTGGGGAATGTCCACAAGTATGATGGATCAAATTAAGCTTTGTGATTAGCACAGTAACCTGATTCTAGATTAATTAGCAAGATCTAGTTCAGAAGAAATGGCTTAACCACAATCTAGCATGCTAAGCAACTCAATATGATAGCAATGAATCAATAATTAGCAAAAGTACAAGATATCAGTGTATAAGCATTAGCTTCAACACGAGTTAGAGAGAAAAAGATAGAGAGATAACAAGCAAAATAGTTTACATCCAAAATGGCATGAGATAGCTACAAAACTTTGGTTCTTCATCATTGATTGTGAGGAGAGCTACACATATTTATGGAGTCTGATGAGGTATCTCGAGCTAGAACCACATCCATCCAATACAAAATGACATCTAAAGTGACATCTAGAGTCTGTGACATTTGTCACTTGCCATGCATGAAATTCTACCAACTTTTTACAAGTGTGCTAGTTCTAACTAACAAAGTAGAAATCATCATGCATGTGTCCATTACACTTTGTGCATGCCTTGCATGTCACTATGGATCACTTACAATTAATGCATGTGAATTGCCACGAGTTTCTACAAGCATGACTTTGCTAATTCTATGTCTACAAACTATATGCAAGTTGTATTCTTCAATCTAGATATTACATAACCATGTAGCTCGAGTTCTATGTAGGCCAAACTTGGCATTTTGTATTTATGAGCTACATACTTGCATGGAACAACATTTGTAGCAAGCCAATAAATCAATATGGATTCTTTTTTCATTTTTAACACTCCTAAAAATAATCTATATTGATTTGAACATGGATCTTGGTATAACTCCAAGATTGGCTCTATGCTTGATGAAGGAACTTTTGCTCAAAGGTTTGTTGAGCATATCAGCAATACAAGATGATGTGTCGATGTGCTCCAAATTGATTTCCCCTCCAATGAGCTTCTCTCTCACGAAGTGATGTGCAACTTCGGTATGCTTGCTCCTTGCATGGAATATCGGGTTGTTGGCAAGGGCTTGGGCTGAAATGTTGTCACACATGATCATAGGTAGATCCTCTTCCAAGATTATATTTAGTTCCACTAGTAACATGTTGATCCAAAGCACTTCCTTTGTTGTTGTAGTGAGTGCCTTGTACTCAACTTCACATGATGAGAGTGATACAGTATCTTGCTTTTTGGAAAGCCAAGATATCAAGTTTCCTCCAAGATATATAGCATAAACTCTTGTAGATTTTTGATCTGCTCTATCACTTGCAAAATCCGAGTCAGAATAACCAATAATAGAAAGATCTTCACTTTTAACTAATAAACCAAAATCAAAAGTTGAAGATATATATCTAAGCACTCTCTTGGCCATTTTCCAATGATAGATAGTAGGATTTTGCATAGCCTGATTCAACTTATGAACAATAAAGCTTATGTCAGGTCTAGTTATTGTGAGCCAAATTAAGGAGCCTATAAGACTTCTAAAAAGTGTGATGTCCACGAAGGATATTTCATGACCTTTGTTAGAGTCCTTTACATTTTGCTCCATAGGTGTTTCTATGCTCTTGCAATTCAACATATGGAACTTCTTTAACATTGAAAGAGCATACTTGGATTGACCTACAAAAGTTTTATCTTTAAGAAAGTCAATCTCTAATCCTAGAATATAGTGAATTTTTCCAAGATCTTGCATCTTGAACTCTTTTCCAAGTGCAACCTTGGTTTCCTCAACTAACTTGATACTACTTCCTGTCAGAATGATATCATCAACATAAATAAAAAGAATGACAATATCTTTATCAAAAAACTTAACATATAAGGAAGGATCATAGTTACTAAGATTAAATCCTAGTGACTCAAGAAAGGTGTTAAGTCGAGAATACCATGACCTTGAAGCTTGCTTCAATCCATATAAACTTTTGAAGAGCAAGCAAACTTGTTATTTGTCATGGATGAACCCAATAGGCTGATCCATATAAATCTCTTCTTCTAGATACCCATTTAGAAATGCATTAGAGACATCTAGTTGAAGAACCTACCAATTGAAAAAACAAGCAAGAGAAATTATGTAATTGATACCATCTTTGCAACTGGAGCAAAGGTCTCCTCATAATCAAGTCCATAAACTTGAGCAAAACCTTTATGTCATGCTATACCAACAAGGTTAATATAGATTTTGTAGTGAAAAGTATCGTTCCCACACATGATAGCGTTAGAAAGTTATGTTTTTGGTGTAATTATGACAGGTGGTTTCGAATGTTATTCAGGTTGTCGACAGACATTAAAAAGTAACCAGTATTACTTATATTTGGAATGGGTAATGTTAATGAATTCAGAACAACAATCTGGCCTCTATCGAATTGAAGGAAACGTGTTCTGCAAATGAAATGTTATCAGAGTAGTACAACAGACTACACTCTGGCTGACTAAGTGTCAACAGAGAATCGGGTATTGTTCGATGTATTCGCGATTGCGCAGACAATTAATTAATCGAGTTTGCGAACTATTCATTCCTAGACAATAGTCCTCAACAACTAAAGCCCAACCTAATGGTTAAAGAGCACGAATAGTTTTAGAGCATGTTAGAAACTTACGTCAATGCCAATCAGGAAAATAGATCAGAGACTCAATTCTTCAGACAGGGACTGTCATCTCATTTGTATACATGCAACTTAATTCAATGATCATGCTAGACTGCACAAAGATAGACATTATTCGAGTGTCAAGAAGAAAGTATTCGCGACAGACGAATAAGATGATTTTAAGATAGTTCTTTAGAGCATGCTTTACGAAAACACAACAAACGACTGTAATGCACTAGAGCCTTTGTCTGAGCAGAGAGTAATTCATGAAATGCATTAGAGATTGTTAGCAGACTCAAGATCACTCACACCTAGCAGTGCAGAGAACAGAGATAAGGGAGAATAACTCACAAAACTCTATTCACTTCTTCAATCTCTTACATAAGCATAAACTCTTCTCTCTCGATGATCGAGACTGAAGTGTGAAATCAATATATGTTCTACGGGGCAAACAAACACACCTCTTAAACAATAGGTGTGTCGCTCTCGTGAAAGGGTCTAGTTAAGAATTAAACTGAAAATACGTTCAACTATACCATAAGAGGTATACTTAAGTATGAGTTAAAGTTACTCTAGTTTAACATGTCTTTTCATAACTAGTCATTTCGTATGGACAACCTAGTTAAGGATTATTCAAGGCAATGTCTTTTCCTATTAAAGGTCTAGTCCTTAATTTATAAGGCAAGTACCTAGGAGATATATTCTCAAAAAATGACTTAGGCCTCTTCATGGTTTATACTTAACCAGCTCATATCTTCATTTTCGAGTATATCATGCTATGTTTATGTTGGCATTCAATTTTTGACATTTGCGTGGCATCACATATCCCCTTCCTCAAATGTGAAACGTCCTCGTGAACATATCATCTTTATTTCGAGGATTACTCGAGAAACATTCTTGTTCGACAGATTTTCGTTTAGGCAAAAAAAAATATTTCTTCATATGATTCGTCCTTTAGATATTTCTTCAGAGAATATGTGTCTTGTTGTTGCGTTGAGTAGGTTGATTTTGACTTGAAATTGTTTGATGAAAATTGGAATCAAACTTGAAAACATCTTCAAACTGCAAAGATCTAGCTTCAATATCACAGATAGGCATCAGCATGACAAAGACATGAATAATATTTATGAATTATTCAATTCTTCATATAGTTTCTGAACTAGCTGCAAGTTTTGTTGAGCTTCGATCAACAACAAATCTTCTTTGGATTTTGTATATCGGCCAACTGGGAAGTTGCCAAATTTTTCTAGTTTAACAAGGAGTAATGTTCCATCGAACAACTCCTAAGTCAACTTTGTATCTTCATCTGAATCACTTCGTAGAATGATTTCTTCACAGTATTGAGCTGAAAATCTAATAAAATTGCTTTTAACATAAAGATTCTGAACGAAAAATAATGTCTTTGCCGCAAAGGTACCAAACTGCCAAAATGAATATGTACAAAATTGCTTATATCTTAATGACTTACTTCTATCCTGCAGATTATGTCGAATCTCTGCAAAATATTCTGCAAGGTTTCGCTCCCAATCCACATATAGAATTCTGGATGCGCCATATTAATGTTGATCAGCAATCCTGCGTCGTCGAATGCGCCTAAATCCGTAACAGCTTTGGATTTGTATATTTGAAACTGTGACTTTCGCTTCCAAAAATGTTGCTTATTGTCTTCGTTCTGCAAAAATTGAAGTTCTTTGATGCAAATGTATTCGAGAGCATACATAGCTGAAGAGCCTATGTATAACTCTGCTGACCCAAAAGATAGGACTTTAAACTTACCCTGGATTATGCCCCAACATCGGACATCCTTTCTGTTCGATAGAAAGCTGGGCCCATAACCAAAGAAAGTCTTCCTTCTCCCATGGTCATTTCCAATCGTCAAAGGCGATGCCTACTGCGTCTTCAACTGATTTCGCCGCATTCATTTTGGCTGTGTAGATGCAGTTGCCAGGTCCTGAGTTTGCAACTCAGTAGCCAACTTCTGATCTTCCATTCGTTGTTGGAGATCTGACAGCTCCTGTTCGAGCTTGTCAATCTTTGTGATTGCTTCCAGATACTCAGAATGGTCTGAGGCTCCAGTGCAGGCAAGCATAGATGGAATTTGCTATGTAAGGTCATCAATTCTGAGTAAGGCCTGAAGGTACTCATTGTGTGCATCTGGTCCGCTACAAGATGGGGTAGCTTCACTTGAAAACTCCCTTAGCTCCGCCAATTCTTCCTCGACAAGAGCCTTTGAATCCTCGAGTGGTTGCAGGAACTCAACTCAAAAATTGTCGAGCATCTGATCTTGGAACTAGTCTAGCTTTGTGTCGACTGTAACGGACCCTGCATTGGTGCATACAGAGAGAGCAGCTTCTGCCTTCAGTCTTTTCATTTGCTCCTCCTGGAAATGTTTATGGAGCGCGACATTATGTTGATTTGCAGTTGTCAGTTGCTACTTTAAAGAATCATTTTGAGTCTGATAATCATCAGACTTGGCCTCAATCACCTTATTGATCTGTTTTAAAGAATCAGCTTCCTTTATTAAGGTTTGAAGCTGTGTGTCGAGAGAACGATTTCATTCAATTAGCTTCGTGTTGTCTAATTCGAGTGAATCAATCTTCTTGAAAGACACCTTGAGATTCTCTTGGCATCTCCTTTCTGAGTTGACAAATTCCATCATAAGTTGTTGGTAGTACTTGTCTAACTCATATACTTCAGCCACTAGGTTTTTGGCTTTCTTGGTCATAGTGCGAAACCACTGGGACTGGTCATCTGGTTGTTCTTCATCTGTCACAAGTGCCCCAGTGTCGCCTTCAGTAGTTGTTTGTCTTTTGTCTAATGTATCAGATTGAGTTGTGTCATCGTTAGAGGAGGAGGCAATCAGCTACTTCTGAGTTGTGGAAGTAGATGCGTGTTGTGAAGAATCAACAGCAGCAGCAGCAGTAGCTCCATCAGTCTCCATCGCCACAGCTGGAACTGGTTTCGACTGGGATGGTGCAGCGTCAAAGTCCATAGCAGTGGTAGTTGCTACTTCGACGGCTGGTGCAATTTTAGTAACAAGGCCCGAAAGATCAATTGGCATGGGGGCCAACATCCTTCCCGTTAGCAATGTTTTCTCTTGCTCATTCAAAATGTCGAAATGGGCGCATAGCCGAGATACATGTGCTCCAAGTCTAGAAAATTTTTGGTGCTTGATCCAGCGCAAAAATGCTTTATATGTAATAGTGCCGAAACAAACCGGATTACCCGCAAGTGCGTCTAAGATGTAACCAAAATTTTGCACTGAAATCGTCGCCTCCGCATCCGTCAAAAAGAGTATTTGGTTTGCAAATTTACAAAACATCTTAAATGTGGTATCACGAATCATAGAGATCTTGTACCCCTTTGTGGGTACGAAGCAATTGTTAAGGAAGTGGGCAGTTTTATCCACCAAATCCTTATTTGTTGAGATCATCTTCTCATCCATCAGTAATCCAAGGGCCGTGCAGAACAAGTCTTTAGAGATAGTGAAGAATTTGCCTCGCACATGGACCTTGAAATCCACCTCCGAAATGGAATGAATGGAGTTGACAAACTCTGTACTAACTTCGGAGAGGATGATGGAGGGGTCCACTTTTAAACTACCCAACCTGCATCGATCCAAAAAGGACTAGATGGATGTCAGGCGGATTCTTGCGCGTGCTTTCCAGATGATGTTAGAGCTTTAACTGGATCCAGAAGCCATTGTTCAAATTTTTCACGAAAGCTCATAGATCGCAATAGGTCACAAATGAATGCTTTGATCGCAAAGAGAATGTGCGTAGGAAAGCATAAAATCACAGGCAGAAAGTGTAAGGAAGAAAAATAAAAAATAACTCTGACATGCAGTAGCGATGTGGAAGGGATGATGATGTGGCATGGTGACTTGACATCTGTCACTTCCATTTATGGAGTACGTGCATCGGTCAGTGTTTGAAACTATGATTTGGCATATCGATCTTTAATGACGGAAGACCGTTTTTGAAAAGAAAACAAATAAATTAAGGAGAAACAATATGTATTTTGATATGGTGAGCGTACACACGTGTGAATAATGAGGATCGCGTGGCCATCATCTTTAATAGAGGGATGTAAAAAGTAGGTAGATAGATTTTTGAAAGATTCTCGAAAAGGTAGGTTGAGAGATTCTCGAAGGATACTAGAAAGTTTCTAGAATGTTTCACGAAACATTCTTGAGAGATTTTAGAAAATGATACAGAACTTCACAAAAAATTCTTGAAAATGTTAAGCGTCATCCTAGAAAATTTCTCGAAAAATTGGAGAAAGAAAATGCTAGAAAGATTCTAGAAAAATTCTAGAAAAATTCTCAAAAGAAAAAAAAAATGACAAGTTTTAGTTCATAGTTGAGTGTCGCAAAAATTCTCAAAAAATTCATGAAACAGTTTGAACAAATGTTGAACAGTAGTAGAAAAGTTCACAAAAATTTCTAGAAAAGAAAAAAAAGTCGCGAACATTATCTAAAAAGATAGATAAAATTCACGATTGATTTCAGAAAAATACTAGAAAATAATTAGAATAAAAATAAATAAATAAAATTCTGGTCAAAGGTAGTATTTTTTTAGTCTGGGCCCATTAATACGTGTAGGTAACAGTTCCCCTTCAAGTGATTGAAGTTGCACATAACCATTGTCAAACACCTCTATGACTTTAAAAGGTCCAAGCCATCGCATATGGAGTTTTCCTGGGAACTTTTGATGGCGACTGTCATACATCAGCGCATAATCATCAGCTTTAAGATCACATTTTTTTATATGACTGTCATATTTCTTCTTTCTTTGTTCCTGGATTTCCTTCGTTAATTTTTGTGAAGACTCACGAGCTTCAGCTAGTTCTTCAATATTAGTCAATCTTTCGTTTATACATTCTGCATATGTTCGTTGAGCTCGAATAACGTTCTTTGTAGCATAATCTGTTGCAACTAGAATATAACGACATTTCGTATGTCGAGTCATATGTTTGATTGGACCGACAAAGTCAATCCCCCACTTTTCAAATAGTGCAAGAGGCAGGATTGGTTTTAAAGGCGCCAAAACTTGGTATATGTCATGCTATACCAATAGGGTTAATATAGATTTTGTAGGCTTACTAGATCTTTGGCATGGATCACATGAACGAATAAAGTTTGATACATCCTTAAATATTGTTGGCCACCAATACTTGGCAGTCAATACCTTATTAACTGTGTTCTTTAAAGCAAAATGTCCACTAGCATCTTCTGAGTGTAAGGCTTTAACGACCTTTCTAATGTCTTCGGATTCGAGACATCTTCAAAGCTGATGATCTGCACCAAGCTTGTAGAAAACATTGTTAATAATTGTATAAGGTGCTACCTTATATTGAAAAACTATTTTTTGCTCCAAATCATAACCATCCAGATATATCCGATCCTTGAGATAAGTAATGATATCAGAATATAGCAAATTTGTAGATGAAATCTCGAATAAATGTTCATCTGAAAAATCATCATTGATAGGATCTTCAATTTTTCCAATGCTGAGTCGTGATAGATAATCAGCATTTGTATGATACTTTCCATCCTGACTGCCCTTAGCCACAGAAGCCGCGACCCAAATATCAGTATGTAACAACCATAGCTGCTGCAGACACGAAAGCCAAAGCTGTGACAAATGTTGTTGTACAAGGAATTGACAATATTGAAGGAAAATTGACAAAGACTAAAGATCAATACTGGCCAAGTGACATGGAAAAGATTTTTAAAGTCACCACGAGAAGCAAAAGCTCCTCGAAACCTGATCAGAAATCTTCGACAAAGCACAGAAAATTCTCGAAGACGAAATCTTCTAGCAAGATGACGAACAAATCCACGACTAAAGAAGATCTCAAGAATGACCCTGACTATGACCGTGATGCTGCGAAGCTATTTGCAAAAGATATCTCGGAAGAATCAAAGGAAATCATCAACGCTGAACTAAAGACTACTCCTACAGAGAAGATGGTCACTTTCAAGGAAGAAGACGAAGAAATCGCGAAGACAAAATTGTCTAGTGCTGTTATTGATAAACCAACCTCAAAATCAAAGATAAAAGAATATGACATCATAACTGATATCGGATCTCTTCGACCAAACATTACTTTTGAACAGCTATTGGCAGATAACACTTATTACGGAAAGCAGTTGAAAGGCCTTTCTGTGCCTAAGAAAAAGAAGAAAATTTCTCTCCCAGATGCTGGTGTTTTGTCCATTGATTTAGGTGATCTTGGTGCACTTGAAATTGATGTTACTATTGCAGGATGTCTGATCGAAAAAGTGCCAATTGACTCTGGTTCTAGTGTGAATATAATAACAGAAGACACAGCTCATGCTCTGGGGCTGACTGACATTCAACCAACACAAGGAAACATCAAGTTAGTTGATTCGACATGACGAAAACCTATTGGTGAGCTGAAGGATGTCACTGTCTACATTCAAGCCAAGCCATTCACCATGAATTTCATTGTTATCAAACCACTCGGTTTGTCATCCTATTCTGTGCTAATTGGACGACCTTGGCTTTATCAATCAAATGCTAGTGTACATTGGAAATCTAGAGAGCTAAGATTCCAAACTAGTGAGAGCAATAACCGAGGTAAGCCAACAGAACAAATTATAACTTGGAGTCGTGACAAATACGAAGGTGAAACTCCTTTGTCCGACACCAGTTTTACATCAAAAGAATCTTCGTATGCCTTGAATATTTTTTTTTATAAATCTGATACTGAAGTGCAGTACTTTGAATGTTATGAGAATGTTGATGACGAAAAAATTTTTGATGCCTGCAACGATGAAGCTGATGTTTTGTTTGAAGAAATTAACGTTGCAAACACAAACTCGAAAGAGTCTGACGATTCGAGTGATGAATCTGAACACAAATTTGGTAACAAGAACCAGGTTGATGACAAGAAAACATCTATTGAGTCAACCATGCGCGAAATTCATGGGCATACCAAGGCCAGTATGACTGAACGTATCATCTTACCAGATTCTACTGAACTGATTGAACTTACACCTGATAGATTTGTGCATGTTTCAAAGTCAGTTGGAGAATCTGAGTTGGCGAAATTCACTGAACTATTGAAGGAGTATCAAGATGTTTTTGTCTGGTCGCTCAACGATTTGAAGGGTATACCTACAGAATTCGGAGAGCACCGTATTGATCTTAAGGAAGATGTTGTACCTGTTCGACAGAGACAGTATCGTCTCAATCTTAAATACTCTCTAATGGTCAAGGACGAACTTAACAAACACCTTAAGGCAGGTATAATCTATCCCGTCTTAAGTAGTGAATGGGTTTCACCCATTGTTGTCATCCCGAAGAAGAAGACTGGCAAAATACGAATATGTCAGGATTTCCGAAAACTCAATGCTGCCACCAGGAAGGACTATCATCCTTTGCCTTTTACTGATTCCATCCTAGATCAGGTTGCTGGTCAAGAGCGTTACAGTTTCTGTGATGGCTTTTTTGGATATAATCAGGTGGGAGTGCGAAAGGAGGATCGCTCAAAGACCACATTCACGACGGATTGGGGCACTTATGCCTATAACAAAATGTCCTTTGGTCTTTGTAACGCTCCAGCGACTTTTCAGCGAATCATGATGTTAATTTTTGCTGCCTTCCTGAGAACTTTTCTCGAAATATTTGTTGATGATTTTTGTGTGTACAATGATATAAAGACACACCTGCAGAAGCTGAAATCGAGACACTTTGTTATCTCTTCATCAAGATAAATGTTTTTTTGGTATGAAAGAAAGAATATTGCTCGGACACATAATATCTAACAGAGGAATAGAAGTCGACAAAGATAAAGTCGAGCTTATAAGGGACCTCCTGATACCAACCAATTTGCGTGAACTAAGAGCTTTCTTAGGACATGTTGGCTATTACAGGAGATTTATTCAAAATCATGCTTCTATTGCTGCCTCTCTTACACATCTACTGAAGAAACAAGTGGAATACTTGTGGATGATGAACAGCAGAAAACATTTGAAGATCTTAAGCAAAGGTTGATCAATGCTCCTATTCTGAGACCACCCAACTGGGCTATTTTATTTCACAGTTATGTGGATGTTTCTGCATTTGCTATTGAGCATCTGTCTAGGCCAGAAGGACGACTAGAAGAAGGATCATCCCATCTACTATGTGAGTCGACAGCTCATGCATCAGAGAAAAATTATTCGGCTACAGAAAGAGAAGCACTTGGCATGATTTTCACTATTAAAAAATTTCGACATTATTTGCTGGGATATGTATTTATTTTTAATGTGGGTCATTATGCTCTTAAGTATCTTGTAAATAAACCAGATCTATCAGGACGAATTGCTCGATGGATTCTACTTCTGCAAGAATTCACTTATCAAGTAGAGCTTCGTGTGACCAGGTTCTCTGCAATTCGAGCATAATGGTACGTAACCAATTGGCTTTCGTGGTTGAGGACAGTCAGGAGAAAAATGTCCCGGCTCTCCACAGTTGTAGCAGTTGCCCAAAACTGGTTTATTTGAGGTTTGAGACTTCGCTGGTCCAACAAATTCAAGAGGATTATGTCTTCTTGGTGCAATTTGGGTCTATCCTGTTGGGTTAATGCTGCAGTACCGTGTACATAGTTAGTAGTCGCATCATTCTAAAAAATAAAAAGTAACTCCTGGGCAGGATCTTCAATGTATTTGACATTAACAGTGGTGCAATCTTCCTTGGTGTGTCCAGAAGTTCCACATTTTGTACACCACATTCCTAAGTTAGAAGAAGATGTCTTTGGTCTTTTATCTGCAACTTCTGAGATTTGTACTTTCAAGTCATTAAATTTTTTATTAAGGTCAGCCATATTACTTTTCCAATGCTTTTCCACTTTGGAAGTTGACGACTTATCCTCGACGACTTTCATGTCGTCCTTTCGTTTAGTTCGTCGTTTATTCTTTTTCTCTCCTTTGTCAGCATCTGATTCTGATGAATCGCTACTTTCAGATTCTGAGCTTGAAGAACTACTACTAGAATCAAAATCTGAATCGTCATCGTTGTCATTGAAATCAGTTTTAGGCTTTTGAGATTTCTTCGTTGATCGCCGCTTTCGCGCTTAATTCGAAGTCTCAAAATTTTCTACACTAGCTATAACAGCTGCTAAGGAGTTCATGTCCCATTGTCTGCAGTATCAATCAATCTTTGGTGGTAGACCAGCCAAAAACCATTCGATTTGCATATCCACGGGATATACACTGGTTAGTTTTCCTATGAGATTTTTAACCTAACGTGTATATTTGCGAAGAGATTCTTTACTCTTCTTCTGAACATTGTTCAGTTGTCCAAGAATTCTAGATTTGTAACCTATCTCTCTGAACTGGTTCAGAAACGCATCTTTCAACAGGTACTAGGTTCCTACACGGCCTGGTTCTACCTGGCTATACCAGATACACGCCTACTTTCTTAGCAGACCAGGGAAAATTCGTAGTATACATACATCTCATTTGTATACATACAACTTAATTCAATGATCATCTCATTTGTATACATACAACTTAATTCAATGATCATGCTAGACTGCACAAAGATAGACATTATTCGAGTGTCGAAAAGAAAGTATTCGTGACAAACGAATAAGATGATTTTAAGACAGTTATTTAGAGCATGCTTTAAAGGAAACACAGAAATGACTGTAATGCACTAGAGCATCTGTCTGATCAGAGAGTAATTCATGAAATGCATTAGAGATTGTTAGCAGTCTCAAGATCACTCACACTCAGCAGTGCGGAGAACAGAGATAAGGGAGAATAGCTCACAGAACTCTATTCACTTCTTCAATCTCTTACATAAGCATAAACTCTTCTCTCTCGATGATGAAGTGTGAGATCGATATATGTTCTACGGGACGAACAAACACACCTCTTAAACAATAGGTGCGTCGCTCCCGCGAAAGGGTCTAGTTAAGAATTAAATTGAAAATACGTTCAACTATACCATAAGAGGTATACTTAACTATGAGCTAAAGTTACTCTAGTTTAACATGTCTTTTCATAACTAGTCGTTTCGTATGGACGACCTAGTTAAGGGTTATCCAAGGCAATGTCTTTTCCTATTAAAGGTCTAGCCCTTAATTTATAAGGCAAGTACCTAGGAGATATATTCTCAAAAATTGACTTAGGCCTCTTCAAGATCTATACTTAACCAGCTCATATCTTCATTTTCGAGTATATCATGCCATATTTATGTTGGTATTCAGTTTTTGACATTTGTGTGGCATCACACTTTAGCACAAAGCCTAGCCTTGTACTTGTTGATTGTGCCATCTTGATTATACTTGACTCAAAAAACCCACTTGCAACCAATGGTGTGCTTGTTGGATGGAAGATCCACAAGCTCCCATGTCTTATTGGCCATCAAAGCATCATATTCCTCCTTCATGGCAAGGTACCATTCCTTCGAATTGAGTGCATCATATACATCATTCGGCTCCTCATGAGAAATAAAATAAGTACAATTAGTGGAGTTGCTTTCCACTTGCTTGCCTCTATCTTTATAGGTAAGCCTTCTAGGCTCGGATCTTTCTCTTTAAGATCTCCTTGGTGAAAAGATTCGAGGTGACTCCTCCTCAATTCTCGGCCCCATCTCTCCATGATAGTCTTCAAGGGTGATGATTGGAGTATCTTTGTGAGAATCTTTGAACTCGGCCTCCTCAAGAATGTATTTTTGATTTTCATGGAATATAACATCTCTACTCTCAAGTATAGTTGAGGTAGAGGGAACATAAATTCTATAAGCTTTCTTGTTGGATGCATATCCAACCATGATCCCTTTAATAGAATTAGGATCATCTCTTTTCCTCGTTTCCAAGGGCACATTAACAAAGCAAGCACAACCAAAAACTCTAAGGTGGTCTACCTTAGGTTTCTTCTTAAACAAGACTTCAAAAGGTGATTTTCCAGCAAGTGCATTGTGAGGTAATGTATTGCACAAATAGTTTGCACAATTATAGCTTCCCCAATATTCAATAGGCAAGGAAGCTGCTACTTGATTTGCCTTAGCACATTCACAGAAAGATCTATTTTTCCTCTCAGCTACTCCATTTTGAGATGGAGAATAAGCACAAGAAAACTCTCTCTTTATTCCTTCACCTTCACAATATTCATGAAACTTGTTGGAGATGTATTCACCTCCTCCATCACATCTTAAAGCTTTAACTTTGCAAGAAAATTGTTTCTCAACATAAGCTTTGAAGATTAGGAAGTGATCAAAACCCATAGCCTTTGAAGAAAGTAGATACATCCAAGTATATCTAGTAAAGTCATCAATAAAGGTGACAAAACATGTTGCACCACCAATACTTTTAGAAGAGGAAAAATGTACATCTAAGTGTATGAGCTCCAAAGGATGAGTAGTTTTTATAAAAGACTTCTGATATGGCTTTATGTGTGACTTTGCAATGGCACAAGCCTCACAAGGCTTGAAATCTTTAGAAAGAGATTTTGGAAGACCAATAGCCTTCACTTCTTAACCATAGAAGACATAGATTTAAAGTTAGGATGACCCAACCTTCTATGCCACAGCTCCTCCTTAGATAACAAAGCAACTTCACAAAGGTCTGGATTCTCATAAGAATTCAACTTAAAAATTCCACCACATCTAGATCCATCAGCAAGGATCTCTTCATTTTTCTTGATAAAACAAGTATTGGAGTTGAACTTTACATCACAACCTATATCAAGCAACTTTCCCATAGTAATTAAGTTCTTTGAAAGTTTTGGAATGAAAAGAACATTACAAAGTGCAAGAACTTCTGAAGAAGCAAGTTTCAATGGAATGTTGCCAATTCCTTCTATTGGGCACTCATGATCATTAGCAGTATAAATAGATCTCTTGAGTCCTTTGTAAGGTAAGATTGAGTCAAATGACTCCTTTGAACAGCACATATGTGAAGAAGCTCCACTATCTATGTACCAAGCTCCATCTTTCTTGAAAGGTGATGAAGAAAAACTGGACACCATGAGTGATCCTTCTCCATCACTTGCAACAGAATCTTTTTCAATCTCTTTGGAGAGATTAGCTTGCTTGAGTAGGTTTTTCTTCTTAAAGCAATTAAAGGCATAGTGCCCCTTCTTGCCATAGAAGAAACACTTCACTTTCTTCTTCTTGGTCTTTGAGTTAGAAGGATGAGATGTATCATCCTCTTCACCATCTTTGTCTCAATCTTTGGCTTTGTCTTTGTTGGATGCTTGAGAGAACTGGTTCTTACTCCTTCCTTTCTGCTTGCCTTTGACAAAGAGGGCTTTGTCACTTCAGAATTTGGGCTTTTTATATTATCTTATTTACATGGCCCAAGTCTATTTCATTCTATAACACAATATTCTACACCTCACAAATGTGCTCATTGGGTTATAAGCTTACGCACGCAAGATGTCAAGACCCTTGCACCTATTTTTATTTCTCAAAAAATATTTTTTATTTTTGTCAGGCCCAGTTATTTATGTGCAGATATTTTTGACAACAGGGGCCCCAAGCTAAAGTATTGCCGGTCCCTCGACACTATGAAGAGATAAAGGTTCCCGAAACTTGCGACGCCGCTTTATTAAGTAAATAGTGACTTGTTCCATGAGTTTGAGTTGGTAGTAGTCGCTCGTCCGCAGGTAGGAATAAAACTTTATGAACGCCCTCCAACCAAAATTGGACAATCCATATTTGGAACTTATTGGGCCATGGTGGGCCGAGCATTGCCGCTCTATAATACAACCAGGTCACTAGAAGCTGGTCTTCAATGTTGTCCAACAATAGGGCTTCATTAGGAAAAAAAATATGGGGGGGCAAAAAATCGTCCCATTTGGTGAGGACCTTCATAAAAAATTTCATATCACAAGCAAATTATGCTGCCACATGAACTACTAGATCTGGGCATTTGAGATATTGTTGCGAAAATTGGACAAGAGCCCTTTCGGCATCTACATTCATGCCCCATCCATACTCAAAATGAATCTTTGGCTAGTTGATGATTTTGATGGTGATCTAGTCCAAAGGGGTTCCACGTTGTGCCCAATTTTTATGTCATGGAATGGGGACATAGTGGGGAATTATTTGCAATGATCTCGGGCTGGCCACATACGCGCTGATGGTCAAAGGTGTTTGTTCCAAAATGTATTGTCGTCATGCGTTGTGTTTCTAGCGTCGGGATGCAAGAAATCTCTTTTTCTTTTATTTCTATACGAGTAAATGAGAATTGCCACCCGCCGCATGAGGATTTGTATGGATATTTACACAAAAATTCATTGATTTCTTCCTTCATGCTCTTGGGTTTTCTTAAGGCTCTAGAGGCTTAAATGGAGCGAGAGCTTTGTGTGAAGAGGCTGGTTATCCTCCATGGATGGTGCGGTGCTTTGGTACAACACTTGGTCTTGACTTGATCGGCTTGTGCAGTGTCAAATTGGCCGGTAGTGGTGCAATTACACTTGGGATGCTTGCTATTGCACGGTCTGCTTCTACAATTCTGGCAACACGACTTTGGCTTTATATAGCTCTTTTGTGAGCCTTGCCGCCAGTTGATAATCCATCAACGTTCTCTTAAAAAGTTGCACCTAGTGAGCCCAAAATCGCCTGTGTAGTGGGCACTATCTACATCCACCATTCTATGCATTCTTGTTGCAAGGCATTGACCTCCGCTACCAGTCATGAATTTTCAGTTTCAACTACTTGGAGTTGGGCCTGGAGTGGGGCGAGCTATTGTTGAGCTTAAGTCATGGCTTCCTGGACTTTGACAACTACGTCCACCACCGACTTGTAGAATCCAATCAGACATTATAGTTCGTAAGATCCTCCAGTTTGGATGTTGGTGGCCAATGATTCACAAGGATACAATAATATGACTAAATTCGATAACTAAACTAGACGAAACTCAAACATTCGAAGAAGCTATTGATGGACCAAATAGAGATCATTGGATTCAATCAATAGAGGATGAAATGTCATCCATGTATAAGAGAAATGTGTGGACACTTGCACCTATACTTGATGGAAGAAAACTAGTCAAATGCAAGTGGATCTACAAGATCAAAATAGGTCTTGATGGAGATAACATCAGAGACAAAACAAGGCTGGTTGTGGAAGGATTTTCACAGAAATATGGGATCGACTACACTGATACTTTCTCACCGGTAGTCAAACACACTTCAATTCATTTGTTATTTGCTTATGCAGTGGCTCATGATCTCAAAATTCATATTGTGGATGAGAAAACTGCTTTCTTGCGTAAGTAAGAGACAACTTAAGACAATTTTAGACAATAAGAAACTATTGATCAAAAACGAATTTTTATAACTCTGAATCTGACTCATCAATATACATCTCTTGTTGTCTTATCTTGATGTTGTGTCTCTGATTGAGTTAGTTACAATGAGTAGTGCACATGTATTTATATTGCTACAGGACAAGTCTTTTGGCCTTTTATTTACAGATCTTTTGACCTTTTATTTCTGTAACAGTAGATATCTAACCGTTTACGATGGTTGATATTCATATAGACGCTCTGTTTCCAGGGTCGAATAAATTCTGTTTGCGAATTATTTGCGACAGTCCATCTCTTCATCTCAGCTTCATGTTTAGCGAATTGTTCGTGACATTTTTGTCTTTCACAAATTGTTCGCAACAGATGACAACTTTGAGTTTGGAGAAGAAATCTAGAATATTTTGCGAACTGTTCGCGACAGGTGGGCTTGAAGAACAGTTCAAAAGATTTTGCGAATTGTTTGCAACAATTTTGCGACATCGAGGTTTGAACAAGAAACAAAATATTTCACAACAAGATTCTGTTCGCGAATATTTCGAGCTTCAACAGAAAAGCCATGAGCTTTTACAAGTAATTGTTTTGCGAATATTTCAAGTTGACTGCAAGACAAAGTTTGTGAATCCTTCGAAGTTGATCACAAATAGAAATGTTTCGAGTTCATGTTCATTTCTTATTCTTTGTCAAGTAAACTACGCGATTTATTAGTAAAATCAAGATCTGTCTGATAAATTGTTCTACAACTCCCTCTCAAAGTGGGCAGTTGGATTAACCCCAATCTTCTTCACTGCTTCTCGAAAAAAACTTTACTAAGTGGCTTCGTAAAGATATCATGTGTCATTTCCTCTGTGGGTATGAAGATTGTCTTCAGTATCTTCTTCTTGACTAAGTCCCAAATCACATGATATTTGATAGCTATGTGCTTTGTTTTTGAGTGAAATACAAGATCTTTTGTAAGATAGATTGCTAAAGTGTTATCCATTAACAAGACATAAGGTTCAGAAATAGATTCATCAAATCCTTCTAATATTTGTTTAATCCATATCAGCTCGTTTGCCATCTTGGCTGCTGCTACATATTTTGCTTCACAGAAAGATTGAGCTACCAATGTTTGCTTCTTGCTTGTCCAGAGTATGGTTGTGCCAGATGCTAGAGTACAACCTCCTGAAATACTTTTGCTATCATTCTTCATGGATGTCCAGTTTGTGTGACTATAAGATTCGATGTGAAATCCAGCTTCCTTCGAATAACACAGTCCATAGTCTTTCGTTTCCTGGAGATATTGTAGTACTCTCTTTGCCAACTTCCAATGCAACGATCTTGGGTTCTAATTATATTGGCTCAGCCTGTATACTGCAAATGCTATATCACGTCTGGTATTGTCTGCTAGATATAACAATGATCCAATTAGCCTACGATAGGGTGTTTTGGCCATTCGTTCCTCTTCCTGGACAGTCTGCGGACAATCTACCTTGTTCAGTACTGTTCTAGGTATCATGGGAATATGCACACCTTTGCATTCGGGCATGTTGAAGTCTTCAATGATCTTTTGAGTGTACTTTTGTTGGTGAAGATACAACTTACCACCTTCAAAGTCTCTCACAATTCATAACCCTAGATAGATTTTAGCTTCTCCTAGGTCAGCAATCTCAAATATTTCAAAAATGTCTCTTTTGACATCTGAAATTAACTTATCTCTTTTTGAGAAGATAAGTGTGTCATCAACCTAGACAACTAGAATGATTATTTCATTTTGGACATGCATATAGACATTTGACTCAACAAATAGAAGTTTGAAGCCTAAGGAACATAGTGCTTCATCCTTCTTTCTATGCCATTGTCTCGCTGCTTGTTTTAGACCATAAATGCTTTTATTCATGTGACATCCGTATTCTGGATATTCTTGGCTTACAAAACCAAGTGGTTGGTCCATGAATAAGTCTTCCTCCAATTTTGCATGCAAGAAAGCAGTTTTCTCATCTACAATATAGATTTTCATATCATGAGCCACTGCATACACAAATAACAAGTGAATTGATGTATGTTTGACTACTGATGAGAAAGTATCAGTGTAGTCGATCCCATACTTCTGTGAAAATCCTTTAGCAACTAACCTTGCTTTGTATTTGATGTTTTCTCCATCATGACCTATTTTGATCTTGTAGATCCACTTGCATTTGACTAGTTTTCTGCCATTAGGTATAGGTGAAAGTGTCCATTTGACTGGTTTTCTGCCATCAGGTATAGGTGCAAGTGTCCATACATTGTTCTTATACATGGATGACATTTGGTCCTCCATTGCCTGAATCCAACGATCTTTATCTGGTCCATCAACAACTTCTTCGAATGTTTGAGATTCGTCAGAGAAACCACAAAATTCGATGGTTGTATTTAAAACATCCTAACCATACCTTTCTGGTGGTTTTTGTTGTCTACTTGATCGTCTCACAAGTGGTTTCAAGTTCGATTCTGCAGGTTTCGAGTTCAATTCTGATTTGAGCTTTTCTGTTGGAATTCGAACTGGCGATTCGAGTCTGTTAGACACTCGATCTTGACCTCCCTCTGAATCTGGTAATTCTCTTTCATCTCCTGCTTGTTTTTCTTCTGTCGTCATTGGTAGCTCATAATAGTTTTTGAGAATTTCATAGCCGACTAGATCACTGCCTGCTATGTATTTCGTCTCATCAAATTTGACATCTCGAACAATTTTTATCTTGCCAGTTTCTGGTACATAGACACGATAATATGACGAATGTAACTCGAATCCTACCAGAAAACCTTGTTTTGTCTTTTCATCAAGTTTCTTTCTCAACTTATCTGGTATGTGCATATACACTGCGCATCCGAATGTCGAGCATGTGCAAGATTTGGCTTTGACTTCCACCATATCTCATGAGGAGTTTTATCTGGTATTTGAGATTTCTAAATACAATTCTGAAGATAATTTGATGTAGCCACTGCTTTTGTCCACAACTGTTTTGGTGCTTTCGCATGAGCCATCATACACTTTGCAGCTTCCATAAGTGTACGATTCATTCGTTCAGCTATTCCATTGTGCTGAGGTGTGTAAGATGCAGTCTTTATATGCATAATACCTTGATCAGTACAGTAAGCTTTGAATTCATTGAAAATGTACTCAGCTCCATGATCTGTGTGAATCTGCTTTAGCTTATTGCCTGTCTGCGTCTCAGTCCAATTCGTATACTCAATGAATTTCTTGAAAGCTTCAGATTTGGTATGAATAAACTATACCACAACAAACTTGCTGAAGTCATCAATAAACGTTATGAAGTACTTTGCATCACCCAACGACAATACTCCAAATGGTAAACAAATATCTGAATGCACAATTTCAAGTACCTTAGTTGCTTTATAAACATCCTTACTGAAAGGTATTCTAGTCATCTTGCCTTTAAGACAAGATTCGTAGGTAGTTTGAATATTTCTACTTTTGATTTCGACTCCTTGAATTCTTTGACTTTTGTTGGCTTGGTACAAGGCCTCCATGTTCATGTGACATAGTCTCTTGTGCCACAGTACGTCTGTCGATTCTTGAGTTTGATTGACTTGTTCGATTCTTGTTCGAATGTTCAGGTGATATAAATTTCCTTCTCTGTTGCCTTTAGCAACTAGGTTATCATAATCTTTCTCGAACAGTTTACAAGAGTTCTTCATGAAGGTTACTGACATGCCTGTATCGACTATCTTAGCTATCGATAGAAGATCTTTATCAAGAGTAGGGACATAGAGAACTTTCTCCAGTTTCTTGTCACCCTGATTCGTGTCCAACCATAATAGACCATTTCCATCAACCACGTGCTTAGAACCGTCTCCAAGTATAATGAATCTCGAATAGTTCGTCTTCTTGTACTCAGACAAAATTTGTTTCGAAGAAATAAAATGTGAGGTGGCTCCTAAATCAAGTACTACTTCTTGAATTGAATTAGATGAACATCATAGATCAACACCAAGATAGACTGTTGAGTTTCTTGTTGCTCTGTCTTCTGCTGCTCTGGAGCATTTTGCTTCATCTTCAACATAGTTTGAATCTAAAGGTTCGCTTCGATTCTTTTCTGAGATTCTGATAACAGTCTACTGCTGCATGACCCCATTTATGACAATGAATGCATTCAATGTTTGGATTTGAAAAACACTCTTCTGTGTGACCTAATTTTCTACATCTGTTGCAGATCTTCTTATCACCAAAATTCTTTTGTTCTTTTCCAGATTGTTGTTCATTAGTCTTAGACTTATTCTTCTTAGACGACTCCCTCTTAAACTTAGACTTCTTAGAAGATTTATTCTTCTGAGTCAATAATGCATTTTCTAAATCACCATTGTTGTCATAGTGTTCACGAGCTTCTACTTCCTCCTTAACTCTGTCTATTGCCTTTTGAAGTGTCATTGTCGCATCTTTCACCAATAAGGTTCTTGTTGTGTGGAATGACCTGGGTAGGGCTCAACGAAAATAACTAAACTGTTTTTTCTTAGAAATTGTATTTTCTGCACCAGAATTTTGCAAGGAAACAAACATATTTTTTTTACCTTTTGCACGAATGTATTCAGGTCTTTGTCGTCCCACTGTAGGTAAGTTAATTGGTCTTCCAAGAACATGATTTGATTATGAGATCGAGTCTCATTCTTGGTTTGCAATTCTCACCATAAATCCTTTGCGTTCAAAATTGATGTAAGATCTAACATTATATTGTCATGCACTGAAGACGCAATAATTGCATAGATTTGTCATTTTTTAAACTCCATTCCTAAAGTTCTTTGCCAGGAGTAGCTACTGGCTTCTCCTCTATTGGTTCTACCCATTGCCATAGACCTTCGCCCTTCAACAAGAGTGAAGTCTTTAATTTCCAAATCAAGTAATTTGAACCTTCTGGGTCCAAGATCGTAGTGATCTTAGCTTGAATATATTGATGATGGATGACATCATCTAATTTTCTGAATCACTCCAAATAGCAGCTTGTTGATGGATGTATGACGAATGCTAGGGGTGTGAAGATACCACTGTATCGACTCTGATTCATTTTGATATCATTGTATCAGCTTTGATCCTCTATACTCTGACATCACTGTATCGGATTTAATTTTGTAAGCTCTGATACTACTATATGAAAAGTAGTATATTTCTTCCACAGAGAACACGTTGAAAGTTTGAATAAATCAAACTAATATAAGTGTCTTCAATTGGGTCTGTTTCTGATCAATGTACTAATAGAACAGTGTTTGCCTTAATTCAATATGTGTGCGAAAATAATATGCGGAAGTAAGAGACAACTTAAAAAACAATTTTAGACAATAAGAAACTATTGATCAAAAATGAATTTTTATAATCTGAATCTGAATCATCAATATACGTCTCTTGTTGTCTTATTTTGCTATTGTGTCTCTGATTGAGTTAGTTACAACGAGTATTGCACATGTATTTATATTGCTACAGGACAGGTCTTCTGGCCTTTTAGTTACAGGTCTTTTGACCTTTTATTTTTGTAACAGTAGATATCTAACCATTTACGATGGTTGATATTCAAATAGACGTTCTGTTTCTAGGGTCGAATAAATTTTGTTTGCAAATTATTCGTGACAGTCCATCTCTTCATCTTAGCTTCATGTTTCGCGAATTGTTCGCGACACTTGTCTCTTTGCGACATTTTCGTCTTTCAAGAATTGTTTGCGACAGATGACAACTTTGAGCTTGAAGAAGAAATCTAAAATATTTCACGAACTGTTCACGACAGTTTTGCAACAGGTGAGCTTGAAGAACAATCTAGAAGATTTTGCGAATTGTTCGCGACAATTTCGCAACATCTGACATTTGAACAAGAAACATAATATTTTGCGACAAGATTATGTTTGTGAATCTTCCGAGCTTCAACAAGAAAGCCACGAGCTTTTACAAGTAACTGTTTTGTGAATCTTTCGAGTTGACTGCAAGACAAAATTCACAAATCCTTCGAGATTGATCATGAATAGAAATGTTTCGAGTTCGTGTTTGTTTCTCATCCTTTGTCAAGTAAACTGTGCGCTTTGTTGATAGAATCAAGATATGTCTGATCAGTTGTTCTATAGATATAGCATTTGCAGTATACAGGCTGAGCCAGTTTAATCAAAACCTAGGATCGTTGCATTGGAAGTTAGCAAAAAGAGTAGTACAATATCTCCAGAAAACAAAAGACTATGGACTGTGTTATTCGAAAGAAGCTGAATTTCGAATCAAATCTTACAGTGACGTAAGCTAGGCATCCATGAAGGATGATAGCAAAAGTATTTCAGGAGGTTGTACTCTAGCATTTGGCGCAGCCATACTTTGGATAAGCAAGAAACAAACAACAATAGCTCAATCTTCGTGTGAGGCCGAATATGTAGCAGCAGCTTAGATGGCAAACGAGCTGATATGGATCAAACAAATGTTGGAGGGATGTGATGAAACTATTTTTGAACCTCATCTCTTGCTAATGGATAATACTTCAGCAATATATCTTACGAAAGATCATGTGTTTCATTCGAAAATGAAGCATATAGCTATCAAGTATCATGTTATTTGGGACTTAGTCGAAAAGAAGATATTGAAGACATTCTTCATACCTACAGAGGAAATGACAGCCGATATCTTTACAAAGCCACTCAGTAAAGCTTTGTTTGAGAAGCAGCGAAGAAAATTGGGGTTAATCTAACTGCCCACTTTGAGAGAGAGCTGTAGAACACCTCAACAGATAGATTTTGGTTCTACTAAAAAAGTGCATAATTTAAATGACAAAGGCTGAGAAACGAACTTGAACTTAAAACATTTATATTCTTGTTGAAATTCGAAAGATTCGCGAACAAGTTCTTGTTGAAACTCGAAAGATTCACGAGCATTATCTTGTCACAAAATATTTTTTATCCTTATTCAAACTCGTGAAACTGTCGCGAAGGAAAATCATTCGAGTCTAGAAACATAACATTTTTTGAATATCAGCCATCTTAACGGTTAGATCTATTATTACAAAAGTAAAAGGCCAAAAGACCTATCCTGCAACAATATAAATACATGTGCACTACTCGTTGTAACAACAAAAGAAACACAACAGAAAAACAAGGCAGCAAGAGATGTATATTGATGATTCAGAATCAGAATTATAAAAATTCATTTTTTATCAAAGTTTCTCAACAGATGATTTTTATCAATTATTGTGATTATCTAAAATTATCTATCACACTCACGCAATATATCTCTTAATTTCGCATGCTTTATTCAATCAAGGTTAAAATTGTTCTATTAGTACACAGACCAGAGACAGACCCGATTGAAGACACTGATATTAGTTTGATTTATTCAAACTTTCATCATGTTCTCTGAGAAAGAATTCTTAATATTTTTTCTACAAAAATCTATCACACTCTCTCTTCAACTCGTTTTAACATGGACTTTGATAACACTCCAACAGAAGTCCTATGCTTCATAAACAAGTCCTTCTGGAAATATTGTCATGGTATCAGAGCCAAATTGAGCTTTGCATGCTAACATCTCTGATTGTACAAAAAATTGAGAGTTAAATCAAACAAAAAAACAGTTTTACACTTTTTTTTCATCTTTCTCTGAAGTGTATTTGGATCAAATCAGATTGGAACTGAATTTTCAGAGCTGAAAAGTGGTAGTACAGAATTTTGGAATTCCGCACGTGTGAAAATCAGAGATTTTCAGTCCTTTCTATCTCCTTGCTTATAGATCCAAATATAGTGGCATTATAGCTTGATGGAAAGCTTATGATGTGTACATTCCATAGAAATTGAAACCAAATCAATCTGATGTGTCTATCAAGAGTTATAAGCTCTTAAAGAGGATAGAGATATGTCCAAAATCCGAGTGACAGCATTTTGATTTGATTCAACCTTGCTTTGTTCTGAATCCATTGTTTTGAGCATCCTACACAAGAAATTGAAGATCAAGACTAAGTTTGAAGTAATTGAATACCCTTTGAGCCTTCTGAGTGTCAATAGTATTTTATTTTGAAGCATTTCACACGTGCCAAAAGTAGGATTTAAACTTGCCAAAGTGTCTGATCTAGATAATCTTGTCTTGTGGTATATTTGAGATCCATCTCAAAATACAGTTGCAAGTGTTTCACATAGGAAGGTAGAACATCCTTGAAAATACCTATAGTGAAAGAGAGCAACAACTTTAATTCTGATTGGAACAAGCTCAAACATATTGCAGTCCATTAACTAAGAAGTCTTCATCTAAATGGCACCTCTGGGAGGATATCTTCTAGAAGCAAATGAAAGACTAAATACTTCTAATTACCCAGTTTGGAAGTTCAGAATGGAGTCTATTTTGATACTCTAGGATGTTATGGATATTGTGCTTGGTATTGAGGAGGAGCCTCAAGCATGGGCTGAAATTCCTAAGTAGAAGAGAGCTAGAATGGCTCTACATTTCATTAAGATGAATGTATCTAATGAATTTTGAGAGAGATAGGATCTTGCACCACAACCAAAGATGCTTGGAATGCACTTAAGTCCATCTATGAGGCGAAGAATACTTCTAGAATATTCACTCTTAGAAATCAAATTTTCCAAAGTTTCCAAAGAAGTGAAGAGAGTGCATCAAACTATGTTCTGAGAGTTAAAGATTTACATAGAGAGCTTTCCTGTGTTGGTGTTACTATTAACCAAAATGAGCTAGTTCAAGTCATTTTAAATGGCTTGAAAGATGACTATGATAATCTTATTCCGTCTTTTGCCATTAAGGAGGAGTTGCCTAATCTAGAAACTCTCCAAGGTATTCTTATTTCTGAAGAAACTAGGCAAAGCTATAAATTGTCCAAAATGAACAAACTCGAGAATGGTGGAAGTGACAAAGCCCTCTTTGTCAAGGACAAGCATAAAGAAAGGAGTAAGAACCAGTTCTCTCAAGCATCCAACAAAGACAAAGCCAAAGATCGAGACAAAGATGGTGAAGAGGATGATACATTTCATCCTTCTACTTCAAAGACCAAGAAGAAGAAAGTGAAGTGTTTCTCTTGTGGCAAGAAGGGGCATTATGTCTCTAATTGCTTTAAGAAGAAAAATCAACTCAAGCAAATCTCTCCAAAGAGATTGAAGAAGATTCTGTTGCATGTGATGGAGAAGGATCAGTCATGGTGTCCAGTTTTTCTTCATCACCTTTCAAGAAAGATGGAGCTTGGTACATAGATAGTGGAGCTTCTTCACATATGTGCTATTCTACGGAGTCATTTGACTCAATTGTACCTTACAAAGGACTTAAGAAATCTATTTACACTGCTAATGATCATGAGTGTTCTATAGAAGGAATTGGCAACATTCCATTGAAACTTGCTTCTTCAAAAGTTCTTGCACTTTCTAATATTCTTTTCATTCCAAAATTTACAAAGAACTTGATCAGTGTTAGAAAATTGCTTGATAATGGTTGTGATGTAAAGTTCAACTCCAATACTTGCCTTATCAAGAAAAATGATGAGATCCTAGCTGATGAATCTAGATGTGGTGGAATTTTTAAGTTGAATTCTTATGAGAATGCAAACCTTTGTGAAGTTGCTTTGTTATCTAAGGAGGAGTTGTGGCATAGAAGGTTGGGGCATCCTAACTTTAAATCTATGTCTTCTATGGTCAAGAAAGTGAAGGCTATAGGTCTTCCAAAATCTCTTTCCAAAGATTTAAAGCATTGTGAGGCTTGTGCTATTGCAAAATCACACAGAAATCCATATCAGAAGTCTTTTATCAAGACTACTCATCCTTTGGAGCTTATACACTCAGATGTACATTTTTCTCTTCTAAAAGTATTGGTGGTGCAACATGTTTTGTCACCTTTATTGATGACTTTACTAGATATACTTGGTTGTATCTACTTTCTTCAAAAGCTATGGTATTTGATCACTTCCTAATATTCAAAGCTTATGTTGAGAAACAATTTTCTCTCAAAGTTAAAGCTTTAAGATGTGATGGAGGAGGTGAATACATCTCCAACAAGTTTCATGAATACTATGAAGGTGAAGGAATAAAGAGAGAGTCTTCTTGTGCTTATTCTCCATCTCAAAATGGAGTTGTTGAGAGGAAAAACAGATCTTTATGTGAATGTGCTAAAGCAATTCGAGTTGAAGCTTCTTTGCCTATTGAATATTGGGGTGAAGCTATAAATTGTGCAAACTATTTGTGCAATAGATTACGTCACAATGCACTTGCTGGAAGATCACCTTTTGAAGTCTTGTTTAAGAAGAAACCTAAGGTAGATCACCTTAATGTTTTTGGTTGTGCTTGCTTTGTTCATGTACCCTTGGAAACAAGGAAGAGAGATGATCCTAATTCTATTAAAGGGATCATGGTTGGATATGCATCCAACAATAAAGCTTACAAAATCTATGTTCCCTCTACCTCAATTACAATTGAGAGTAGGGATGTTATATTCCATGAGGATCAAAAATACATTCTTGAGGAGGCCGAGTTCATAGATTCTCACAAAGGTACTCCCATCATCACCCTTGAAGACTATCATGGAGAGATGGGGCCGAGAATTGAGGAGTCACCTCGAATATTTTCACCAAGGAGATCTCAAAGAGAAAGATCCGAGCCTAGGAGGCTTACTTATGAAGATAGAGGCAAACAAGTGGAAATCAACTCCACTAATTGTGCTTATTTTATTTCACATGAGGAGCCGAAGAATGTATATGATGCACTCAACTCGAAGGAATGGTACCTTGCCATGAAGGAAGAATATGATGCTTTGATGGCCAACAAGACATGGGATCTTGTGGATCTTCCATCCAACAAGCACGCCATTGGTTGCAAGTGGGTTTTTTGAGCCAAGTATAATCAAGATGGCACAATCAACAAGTACAAGGCTAGGCTTTGTGCTAAAGGTTTTGCTCAAGTTTATGGACTTGATTATGAGGAGACTTTTGCTCCAATTACAAAGATGGTATCAATTAGAATCATAATTAATGTTGCTTGTTTTTTCAATTGGCAAGTTCTTCAACTAGATATCTCTAATTGATTTCTAAATGGATATCTAGAAGAAGGGATTTATATGGATCAGCCTATCGGGTTCATCCATGACAAAGACAAAGTTTGCTTGCTCTTCAAAAGTTTATATGGACTAAAGCAAGCTCCCAAGGTCATGGTATTCTAGACTTAACACCTTTCTTGAGTCACTAGGATTTAATTTTAGTAACTATGATCCTTCTTTATATGTCAAGTTTTTTGATAAAGATATTGTCATCCTTCTTATTTATGTTGATGATATCATACTGACAGGAAGTTGTATCAAGTTAGTTGAGGAAAGCAAGATTGCACTTGGAAAAGAGTTCAAGATGCAAGATCTTGGCAAAATTCACTACATACTAGGATTAGAGATTAACTTTCTTAAAGATAAAGCTTTTGTATGTCAATCCAAGTATGCTCTTTCAATGTTAAAAAAGTTCAATATGTTAGATTGTAAGAGTATAGAAACTCATATGGAGCAAAACGTAAAAGACCCTAACAAAGGTGATGAAAGATCCTTCGTGGACATCACACTTTTTAGAAGTCTTATAGGCTCCATAATTTGGCTCACCATAACTAGACCTGACATAAGCTTTAGTGTTCATAAGTTGAGCCAGGCTGTGCAAAATCCTACAATTTATCATTGGAAAATGGCCAAGAGAGTGCTTAGATATATATCTTCAACTTCTGATTTTGGTTTATTGTATAAAAGTGAAGATCTTTCTATTGTTGGTTATTCTGACTCGAATTTTGCAAGTGATAGAGCAGATCGAAATTCTACAAGTGCTTATGTCATATATCTTGGAGGAAACTTGATATCTTGGCTTTCCAAAAAGCAAGATATTGTATCACTCTCATCATGTGAAGCTGAGTACAAGGCACTCACTATAACAACAAAGGAAGTGCTTTGGATCAAGAGGTTACTAATGGAGCTAGAGATAACCATGGAAGATAATCTGCCTATGATCATGTGTGACAACATTTCAGCCCAAGCCCTTGCCAACAACCCGATATTCCATGCAAGGAGCAAGCATATAGAAGTTGCACATCACTTCGTGAGAGAGAAGCTCATTGGAGGGGAAATCTACTTGGAGCACATCGACACATCATCTTGTATTGCTGATATGCTCACCAAACTTTTGAGCAAAAGTTCCTTCAGCAAGCATAGAGCCAATCTTGGAGTAATACCAAGATCCATGTTCAAGTCAATATAGATTGTTTTTAGGAAGAGTGTTGAAATGGAAAAATAATCCATCTTGACTTTAGGCTTGCCACAAATATTGTACCATGCAAGTATGTTGTTCTTAAATGCAAAATGCCAAGTTTGGCCTAGATAGAACTCAAGCTACATGGTTATGTCATATCTAGAATGATGAGTACAACTTGCATATAGTTTGTAGACATAGAATTAGCAAAATTATGCTTGTAGAAACTCGTGGCAATTCACATGCATTAATTGTAAGTGATCCATAGTGACATGCAAGGCATGCACAAAGTGTAATGGACACATGCATGATGATTTGTACATTTCTAGTTGGAACTAGCACACTTGAAAAAAGTTGGTAGAGAATCATGCATGAAATGTGACAAATGTCACATAGACTCTAGTTCTCACTTTAGATGTCATTAAATGATGGATGGATGTGGTTCTACCTCGAGCTACCTCAAACTCCATAAATATGTGTAGCTCTCCTCATATTTTATGATGAAGAACCAAAGCTTTGTAGCTATCTCATGCCATTTTGGATCCAAACAATTTTTGCTTGTTATCTCTCTATCTTTCTCTCTCTAACTCGTGTTGAGGCTAATGCTAATACACTGAAATCTTGTACTTTTGCTCATTATTGATTCATTGCTATCATATTCTGATACTTAGCATGCTAGATTGTGGTTAAGCCATAACTTCGGTACTAGATCTTGCTAATCAATCTAGAATCGAATTACTGTGCTAATCATAAAGCTTAATTAGATCCATCATACTTGTGGACATTCCCCACATGTGTGAATTCTGGAAATTTTATTAAATTGGAGTATGCAGGAGATGATTTGAGTTTGTAGGAGGTGATTGGAGTTCGAAGGAGCTTATTGGAACTGTGAGGAGCAGATTTGCAGGAGTGTAGTAGCTTACTGGAACTGTGAGGAGCAAATTTGCAAAAGCAAATTGGCGTCTGCAGGAGCTGATTCATCATGTTGACAGGTACTTACAAACTTTTATCTAATTTTACCATTTCCCCCCCTTGTCGTTGACATTTGAAATGATGTTCGACTCCAAACTTTGAAGAAGTTGACTGATTTCAACATTTTTTTTGGTGATCACATTTTCTGTTACAATATACTTCTTATTAATATCACAATTCAACTAGTCATGCTTCTATTTTTTTGCTAGATGAAGCTTTTTTATTACTTTAGAACTTTCCTCTTTGAATTAACCAACTTAAATTTGTGCTTTGTAATCTCAATCTCCATTTGAGCCCTTCAGCATTTTAAATCTCTTTAAAATTTTGCTCGAATAATTTGCATTATTCAAGCTAATCACCTCATTTGCTTCCCAAATCGAATAATTACTCCTACTTAAATCATTTGTTGAAGCCAAATTTATCATTATGTTGATAAGAATATTCTTAGAACAGTGGAAAGAAGGTTGTAGCAATGGCCTACCTATGAAATTTGTCCTTGCCCGTAATAAAAAAAATCACAGTTTTTTTTGGAACAGTGTTCCCGTGTTCCAAATACATCTCTTAGTTTATATTGCCCAATCTCAAGATTGGTGATATGTATATAGTAGAGCAATTGCATGTTCATGTTATAAATTTTCAACTTTAGTTCATAATTGATGTACTCAATTTCAATCTATGCATTAGATCGGAATGGAAAGTTGACCATGCTATCATGGCCATTCACTTCCAATCCACCTCTCTTATAAAGTACAATTTAAATAGTCCCAAGAATTCAGATATATCTTGGCAATCTAGTCAACAAGCTTGGAAATATTCAACTTGGTCATAGTCCATTTAGTGTACAAATAAAAATGACCAAGATTAATATTAGTATGTGATTGGGCATGGATTATTGAGCTCGCAATAAGCTCCCAAGAAAAAAAGAATCCATTACCACATATGAATGATATTTCAGATCAATTATTAGACACAAAAATGTAAAAAGGACTTGATCATAAACCCTAAACCCTAAATCTTAAACCATGAATGCTAAACCCTAAACCCTAAACTATGTGCTACCTTTTTTGGATTAATACCCTAAACTCTAAACTCACTAAACTTGCAAATAAATTACTCATAGATTTCCAAGGCCCTTTCCTTTCTTGTTTATATGCATATCCAATTGATATATTACTAGTTTATCTTGTTCTACAACCCCATGTTCGTACCTCCCCACAATAGTCATCCACTTGGCATCAACATCCACATTGAAAATCCTAAACACATGCCTAAACCCTAAACTCAAAACCATTCCAAATGTAGCAGAAACTAGAGACCATAAGAGATCCCTCTCCATCACTTGCAATAGTGTCTTCCTTCTCATTGGTAATGTTGGCTTGCTTGAGTTGATTCTTCTTCTTGAAGCAATTGGTGGCATAATGGCCTTTCTTGCCACAATAAAAGCACTTGATCTTCTTCGTCTTGAGCTTGGATGATGAAGCATTAGAGGAATCATCTTCCTCCTCATCTTTGTCTTTGGATTTGACTTTGTCCTTGCTTGAGGATTGTTGATGTTGGTTCTTGCTCCTCCTCCCTTTGTGCTTATCCTTGGCAAAGAGAGCCTTGCCATCGTTATGAGTGAGAGAGCTTGTCCATCCTCAAGAGCTTGTACTCTTGTCTTGATTCTTCTGAAATTAGCACACTTTGTAAAATAATATCCTTTATATCATAATGGATTAAAAAAATAGTAAGGCCATCACTATGACATATTGCAAATGTTTAAAACTCAATCTTGTATAGTTCAATTTATGAAATATGCAATTGTCTTTGTTATCCTTATATTTTGAAAACAAGATTTAGGAATAAAAAACTCTCGACAACATTGACATGGCTAATAAAAAATAAAATCTTGTATCATCATGGATGTACTATCAAATATGGTTTGACTATAGTATCCAAATTAGATGCATGTGAGATAATGGATACATCTTCCAAAACTAGCTACATCTACGCATATATTGTTCTCAAGCTGTCACGTATGAACTTTAGTGTCTTTTTTGTCATGCGTGTTGGAAAGAAACTTTAGCAAAAAACACTTTTGTTAATGAGCAAATGGAAAGAAGAGTGATGGTATCAAGATTGCCATGCTAAAGAACTTTGAGTGTGTTCTTGTATGAGAGAGAGAGAGAGAGAGAGAGAGAGAGAGAGAGAGAGAGAGAGAGAGAGAGAGAGAGAGAGAGAGAGAGAGAGAGAGAGAGAGAGAGAGAGAGAGAGAGAGAGAGAGAGAGAGAGAGAGAGAGCGAGAGAGAGAGAGAGAGAGAGGGGGGGGAGGGAGGGAGGGAGGGAGGGAGAGAGAGAGAGAGAGAGAGAGAGAGAGAGAGAGAGAGAGAGAGAGAGAGAGAGAGAGAGAGAGAGAGAGAGAGAGAGAGAGAGAGAGAGAGAGAGAGAGAGAGAGAGAGAGAGAGAGAGAGAGAGAGAGAGAGAGAGAGAGATTCATGGATCATATTTGTCAAATATATAATTGACTAGATGATCTCTTCAATTCAAGCTCCAATCGTTGATATATGTGTTGAGTTTAGAAGAGAATACATAACGTGATTTCGAGTGAGAGAGATAGAAAGAGCTCTCATTCATGGATTGTTCGTCAAGATCCATGTTTCAACATATGATTTTTATGCGTATTTGAGTTTGTAACAATGTGCATGTGGACATATTCATGAGATTGCTTTGGTTCATAGATCTTGACAAATGAGGTCCATCAAGATCATTAATTGGTGTCATAGCCACGATTAGACACATGATTTTATTCATGGCCTCCAAAGCCCATCATTCAACTAGTAATAACGCATCCCGAACTTAGTCTTTCCATCATCATATGTCATGAACATTGGCAAAAAATATTCCTCCAAAATGGACTAAAAAGTTCTTTCTCTTTTCATTTTTGGACTCTAGTCTGGATGAATACCGACATCGTAGATACATTGGGTTCTCCTACCACACTCATTAGGTGCAGCGGGACAGAGACCTCTCCTTGCTTCCTTCATCATTGGACATGTGAGATATGGGTGTCTACCACTTAATGGGAGCTCTAAATCATGTACCTCTAAGCTGGTTAGCGTAGATCGGTATTAGTGCAGTGTGGACACCAGGTGGATTCTCTCCTTGGATATGCATGGGTAGGACCTGGCTGCAAGCCCTTCAGCTTTTGATCAACAACTACGTTAAGGTTAGTGGTGAGCTTTCTAATATGCTCATTGCTCTAGACGTGAAACTTCTCTATGGCTGATATGATGGAATCGGTGCTATTGGCCATCAAGGTAGAGGCATCGTCATGAGGCTTATCCTTATGTTTGGCTCTTCGTTCCTTTCTGCATCTTCGTTCTTGGTCAAAATTATCAGAGTCTGAACTAGTGCTTTCACTATTGTCGACTCTTTTGATGGCGTTGGCACAGGCTGCTTGAAAAGACATGTATTTGTCTCTTCGCTTCATTTGCTACCTGATTCCCTTTGGTAGTTCTGCCATGAACCATGTCAAGATGCTCTGGTCTAGGACGCTATCAGGATCGCATCCACCATGCAATCTCTTGATCCTTTCAATATAGTTATGTAGGGACTTGTGTTTTTTATCATACGGATTTGTCCGAATTACAAGAATGGATCTGAGAGAAAGCGGGTGGTTTTGAATCGTGTGATGAATTCAGCCTGTAAGATGTTCCAATCATCTCGTTCATTCTGCTCAAGATTGAAATACCAATCTTTTGTAATATCAGTTAGGCATAGATTGAAATATTTTAACATCTCTTATGGACTGTCGTCTCCGTAGGCTCTACACGCTTGAGTGTAAATATGAAGAAATCATCGTGGATCTCCCTTGCCATCAAACGTCGTAAGGTCGATCTTGAGGAAGTTCCGGATTGCGTGGGATAAAAATGACCTAGGATTGTGTCGAGGGTGGATCTACGTCAATAGGTTTGCGGAGTATCTTGATAGGTACATAGACAAATTTTTCGAGATCAGGAGGATTCAGAATGGATAATCTTCTACCAGATCTCAGATGCATACTCAACAATGAAAAGGTGAGGCTATTTTTGGCTTCTTTTCTTTCTGTTGTTTTTGGTTTTTTCTGGTTCTTATTACTCATATATTTTTTAGGTCTTCTTGGTATTTGGATGATCAAATGGTGGATCTGAATGCGGATTGGACCGAAATGATGATGAACTTAGATCAGGATCAGATCGATCAAAACAAAAGTTAGATAGATGCGAAGCGACATAAATGCAAATCCAAAAGACAATCGAGAAAAGTAAAAATAATCTAAAAATACAGATGGGTTCTAATTGTCAAATGTTTTGGAAAATTGTCAGTTTTCATTGTTGGCTAGTCAGAAACTGGCAAGTCAAAACTTTTTGACTTGTCGAGATATCTACTTTCTATAGATGATGATCAAAGCTATTTGGGAAAGTGACGAGTCAGATGGAGCAAGTGGCGAGTCAAAAAATAGACGAGTCAAAAAAATTTTGACTCGTCGGTCTGGTATAAAGTAGGTCAAGTACTGTACTTGCTACTATACTTATGGCGAGTCAAAATATTAAAATATCAGAGAGAAATCTCCATCAACGAGTCAGAAAAAATGAGGAAAAATAAAAAATGAACGGAAATTTTGAAATGGCGAGTCAAGACGCAAGTCAGCAGGCAGATTGACTTGCCAATTTCCAAAATGGTAGATTTGAGACTGCTAGTCACTCTGTATTGATGGCGAGTCAAAATTGAGTTGGTGATTCAAGACTTTGTCGGCGAGTCAGAGCGAGAGTCCAAATTTTGACTCGTCAAGATCACAGAACAAAGCCTGGAGTTTGCTCAATACACTGGGACAATGGCGAGTCAAGAAGGTAAGAAAAAAGTGAAATGAAAAAAAAAAATTGTAGGTGAGTCAGAAACTTGTCAAAATGCAACAAAAATTCAAGCAAAATGCATCTAAGAGTAGCTTAGCATCGTCTCCCCAGCAACGGCGCCAAAAACATGTTGGATCCTTTCTGTGCCTCTCTAATCTCTACGATCAAGAGGGCAAGGAAGGGGCTTGGATCTCTAACCGGGTGAGTATCGATGTAGTATGAGCTTCAATCCAATGAGGAGATGGCTAAGTGATGAAATAGGGGTGGGAATCTAGGCTTGCTAAGGTTGTCAATCTTAGCTTCGCATCCGATCGTGGAATAGCCTAGATTTGTATGCATTCATCTCTGATGTTTCTTCTCTTTTTGGTCTTTTCCTTGGTTGGTTTATTCATGCTTATCTAGTCATTCTTGGCTCTAGATCTTTTCCTCAAGAGGTTGGTCTTCTCAAGGGAGGTAAACAATGAAAGAAAACCTACCTACGGATCCTATTGACCATTCCATGTTTTTCTTAGTGAAAGGGAGAAGAGATGGAGAGAGAGAGAGAGAGAGAGAGAGAGAGAGAGAGAGAGAGAGAGAGAGAGAGAGAGAGAGAGAGAGAGAGAGAGAGAGAGAGAGAGAGAGAGAGAGAGAGAGAGAGAGAGAGAGAGAGAGAGAGAGAGAGAGATTTGAAAGCGAACAAAGTTTTATTAGGATGAGTAGAAGGAGATCGAATACAAAGGAAATGGCCCCCTCTTATAGATTTGAGAGGTGAGCCCCCTTCACTCTGATTGGCTACTGAAGTCCCATTAGGATCATTATCTTGACCGTCAAGATCACTTTGTGTTTCTTGAGGTCAAGTTGTGTTTCCCAACTTAAGAACTTTACAAAAGCTAACTTTAAAATATTTTATTGAATAATTGTGCTCCATGGCACTTATTAGCCTAAGGCCCAATGTTGAACTCACACATGCACGATGCCAACTGGTCACGTGTTTCTAATACTTCTGACTCTCTGCTTCATTTATATATTGTTTGGGCTTATTGCAGAAGCCTCTTGCCATATTCTAGAATAGTCCATGTTGTTCCCAGAATTGGAAGACATGGATTTGGAGTGAACATAATCTCATCCACATTGTATTGAGCTTGAAACCTACAAGGGATGGATCTAGTGTCCTTCACGATAAAATTGGCTGATCAATCGAGTGTGTGACCTATTGGCATGACAAGATATGTTCATGTGAAAGTTTCATATGTTGCTTCATGATCAACTTTGTCATATTAGACCTATCCAATACACCGCAATCCTACGAGCTGGTTCTACTTTGGCGACCTTGGTTGCATGCTTCACATGGTCTACATGATTGTTTAAAATAAAGAATTATCTTACAAAATAGAGAGAGGGCAGTGAAGGTTGATTCAACCACATGAAATATAAAACTAGCAGAACGGAGAATGATAACAAGTTCGACTACTACTATGAAAGAAGAAGACGACAAATCAGAACACTCGAGACATTGGAGGTGAATAGTGATTATGGATGACTCCCAAATTAAAATCGTTGATTGTATGGAGGCCTTAGCCATGTTTGAATTACATGATAGATCACTCAAGTGATAATTCTTCCACACAATCCGATGTTGTCGAAAAAGACGAAGATCCAAATTCTATAATAGGAGAGATGGAAAGTGAGCTAGGGAACAGTGTTCTTGAAATTCCAAATTTTATAATACAAGTTCAATGGTTACCTCCAAGGAGCCACTACTTGGGATTAGTGATCCGCAAGTGACCAAATTGAGACAAGCACTTAAACTTGATGAAGGATGAGAGTACACTGATGAAGAAGTCTTACGGTCTATGGGACTCTGAGAGGTATCACTCACCTATAACACCAAGGGCCATCTATCTCCATGACGAGGTAAGCCCAGAAGAGGTACCTCTCAACTATGCACTTCATGATGCATATGAACCCCCTAGTACCAATAGTATGAACTCTATGGTATTAGAATGGGACAGGTGTAAACATGAAGCCATCTATCAGCTAGAAGTGTCATTATGGGATGACAAATGCTAATCTAATCCAGGCAAGAAAACTATCCCAATTCCATCCAGGGCTCTAGTCTCAACAATAGAGCCTATGAGTAAAACCAAAGATCCACTTACTCCATCTATGCAAATGGAGCATGTAGATCCTCCTTTCAAGGACCCCTAAATTGAAACTAATAAAGAAAATTGACAAAAAGGTAACTAAGAGAGAAAATAAGAAAATCTTTTCAGTAGAACCTATGGTTCCACTGAATACCGAGGTGGAGAGAGAGAGAGAGAGAGAGAGAGAGAGAGAGAGAGAGAGAGAGAGAGAGAGAGAGAGAGAGAGAGAGAGAGAGAGAGAGAGAGAGAGAGAGAGAGAGAGAGAGAGAGAGAGAGAGTAATAAGATTTCACATAGTCCCTCTTGACAAGTCAAGACCAAACCCTTTGAACCCTTCAATTTATAGCATAACAGGTAAAAACACAGCTGTATAAAGTATAACAATATAGAGTACCATAAAGCGAAGCAAGTTCTAAGACACCTAGCTGTTAGCTGCCACCATCCCACACAACAAAACCGCACAAGTTAGTCGTGTGAGGAAGACATGTGTCATAGCTGAGCATCAGTTGTTATCCATGTCCGAAACAAGATTCACTACTTTATCAACTAAATTGCATTTAAAAAAATATGTCCAATCTTCCCAATCATTAACTTCATTACTAAGCAATACATTCCACCCTTTAATGAAGCCGTATCAGGGCACAAGCCATACTGATCAGTATAAGAGCAAAAGAAATGTATTAGGTTCACATTTACATTTTACATATTAGCAACTATCCTTCACTATCCTGATGGTCAAAGAATTGACCATGGTCTCAGCGTTAGGTACTAGAGCACTTTTGTGCTATGCTAGCAATCATGGATATCCCATAACTGTATTCCGGGAGTCCAAACACCGAACAACTTGGGCAAATCCATGCCATTCAAGTGTACCATTGTCAAGCTCTATATGAGTACGTGACCATACAAACAACACTCGGACATAGGATGCAAGCGAACTTAGTTAAAAAATATACAAACTCATGTCTACTTAAACGTACATAAGATCAGACTTTTGTAACTTCATTAGTTATGACTTTTAAGGGAAGAAATTTTAGAATTATAATGCAAGGATAAGACTTCATGTAATCACAAATAAGGCTACCCACCTTATTGGTGTAGTTTTGTATAGCATCGTACCTGAATGATAGACGAAGTCACCTCTTGCAAATTATCCATCTTCAGCTGTTTTAACAAATCACCTAACCGAAAGTATTGTGTTAAGCGTATAGTACTTCTATCACCCTCATAGTCTTTAGCAATAGTTAACCCATCATTTAGCCGCAGATTACTAGCTTATCATTCAACTATATTCAAGAGCAATTGCTTCCCCACAATACCCACATCATACCGATATTCATGTTCTGTACATACGTCTTCTCAAGAAGAAACACTCACACCAAGCTTCTTTTTCATTTACACTTCTTATTATCTCATCAAGAGAGCAGTAGCAAAAGCAATACCACGTGAAGGGTTACAGCCAACCGAGTTTTATGTGAGCATTCTAAACAACCATGTTTATGCTATGGCTGATGATATCTCTCTGAAACCGTTGAAAGGACAGCACTGAAATCACATTATCAATAGCATAGCATGATGACAAACACATGCAATATGGCTCATACCACGAGCTACAACAAATCGCAGTAACTGAACACTTTTATGAGTAATATTTGAGCGCTGGCCAGCGCTCAAATCCGCCTCAGTGAGGGCGCTGACCAGTAGCCATCCATTCCGTATAACGTATGAAAATGATCAAGAATAGTAAGCTTGTTGTCCAGCGCTTATTACAAGCCAAAAGAGTTGATAGCATACCTGAAAATTTGCCCACTTTTGTTCTTCGAAACAGCGTTTGATCGTGAAAGTATCCAATGACAGTATACAGGCTGATTGTCTGTTATTACACAAAGATATGCATGGTAAACCGCAAGCATTCATCATAAAGTTTCACTTACACCTTTCCTTACTAGTGAATTCTTTGTTTGCAGTATTATACCACGAATGTGTTTCCACTAGCAATCACGAGCATTCTCTTTGATCACAATCCCAGCATTACTGAGCACCATGAGAGCAAGGAGGAGGGAGAGAGAGAGCATGAGGGAAAGTGAATAGGGTTGTGTGATTTTCCTCTTTATAGAGCCAGAGGACACTTAGGTGTACCAAGTGGAAATTGTTGCCCACCGTTAGATTAGCTGTCCATAATGTGCACAGATCCTGGCCATTGAACTATTCACAATTTTCTTAGCATTTTTTTAAAAAATCTTTTTCTATTATGTGGAGTCTTTTATCATAGTGAGGCCCCCACTAGTAAATAAGGTTAGTACGCGACATTTTATATTCCACAGAGGTTTGCGAAGCGAATAAAGTGATACATGTATCAACAGAGCCCATGAGAGAGAGAGAGAGAGAGAGAGAGAGAGAGAGAGAGAGAGAGAGAGAGAGAGAGAGAGAGAGAGAGAGAGAGAGAGAGAGAGAGAGAGAGAGAGAGAGAGAGAGAGAGAGAGAGAGAGAGAGAGAGAGAGAGAGAAAAAATGGGAGCAAGAGTTGGAAGATCAATCGGTGCATGATGTGCCATCTTATTTTAAAGATTATATGATGGATGAAGTGGACGAAGTGTTACCGAGACCTCAATGATTACATCCAAAAGCTCCATACTCTTCAAAAGCTCCCATCCTTGACGGGCCTTCCAAGGTAAAACCGCTCAATCTAGCTCACCCAAGTGAGGAAGAGCACATTGTCATGATAAGTGTGGATGTAGTAGGCCAAGAATTAGAAGATCTCTAGGCACTGCTACTCAAGTATTGAGACTTTTTGGCTTGGAGCTATAGAGAACTCATATGCATATCATATGAAGTATTAATGCAGATTGTCCCACTAACACATGAAGCCAAACATGTATCTAGTAGGCCATACCGATCAAACCCACATTACGTCCACCTCATCCAAGGAGCTAACAAGATTGCTCGATGAAGGGTTTATTTATGAGGTCATACACACTTCTTGGATATCACCAATTGAGGCCGTATCCAAAAGGAGCAAAAAATTATGAATTTGTTTCAAATTCAAGAAACTCAATGTAGTGACCCACAAGGATCACTTTTCCCTACCATTCACAGAAATTGTGGCACATGGGATCAACAAACTCAAAGGTTTTATATGGTGTGGAAGAGAGCCTAGGTCTTTGTGAAAGAGCTAAAGCCATGAGGGTTACAAACTTTGCTTTTCTCACATATTTTGGTGAATCTTCTTGTGTAGATGAGGCTATGCAAGTGGATATTGATTTTTATGGAATGGAAGCAACTAATGGATCTGGAAAAGAAGTCTTATTCAATGACACTGATGGTTAAGTGGAAGATCAAGAGGTTGATCTCAAAGGGCTTCAACATCACAAAAGGGAAAGTGGCAATTTGGAGCTAGTCAAGAGCATCAAAGGGGAGTCAAGTGGACAAGGCACTTTTGATCTATTTTTGCAAGTGTTTGAAGACTCAAGTAAGGTCAAGGGAGCATCAAGGAAGTGTTGTTCAAGTTTACTTTACTTGTTTTATCTCATGTTTGAGCAATTTCATGTGAATGTGTGCATTGTTTTGCATCATTTTGATGTTGAAGTTGTACTAGCATTCTTGGCTGGTTTTGACTATGATTTTGCATTGCTAATCATGTTCTTAAAAAGTGAAGCTTTTTTTGTACATGGATAAGAACTGACGTTCAGCATTGACACATGTCTTCCTCGCATACTAACTCGCATGGTTTTGTGTTGTGGGATGGTGGTAGGTACTAGCTGAATGTCTTGAAATAAGTTTTGCTTTACAGTGCTTTTGTACTGTAGTTTACTTTTTAGATACATTTTTTCACCTTGTTGGCTTATGAATAAAGGTTTCAAAGGGTCTGTTCTTCCTTAAGCAAGAGGAACTATGTGAATGCTTAAAAATCTCTCTCTCTCTCTCTCTCTCTCTCTCTCTCTCTCTCTCTCTCTCTCTCTCTCTCTCTCTCTCTCTCTCTCTCTCTCTCTCTCTCTCTCTCTCTCTCTCTCTCTCTCTCTCTCTCTCTCTCTCTCTCTCTCTCTCTCTCTCTCTCTCTCTCTCTCTCTCTCTCTCTCTCTCTCTCTCTCTCCGCACGCGCGCGCGCACGTGCCTTGATGGTTGTGGTTTGCAAGTGATAATGCCTTTAATGGGCATATTCGGCTTTCAAAAAACTTCACTAAATGTCATAAGGCCATTATGAAACATGGCCCTTCAATTAGAAAGTCAAATAAGTAAGTAAATTTCTATCTAAAAGCCAAACTTTTTAGAGCTCCTTCGTAAATTCGTCATAAAATATTTTTTGAAGGATTAAAATCATTCTAGAATAACTATTATATCTAGATGTATCTTATAGATAATTAGTACCTTTCATCTAGAAAGGAAGGTGTGGTACACAGCCTCTTACATGAACACTATCTATTTGAAGTCAGCTTCTATTTTCTACATACATGCTTAGAGAGACTTTACTTATGATATTATTAGTCATCTTGGTAGTTGCTCTTCAAAAAATCTTGAAATGCAAAAAAATATTTCTATTGTCCTTATTGACATGTTTCATTATTATTATTTTTAAAATTCTCAAACATTTGATTGAATTGAAAGTTCATCTGATTTCTAAAGTGCTTCTTTTATCTCCTCTTTCTTGTAACACCCACGATCTATTTTCTATTTATAGCTATTATAGTCATCTCTTCAACATATGATATTGTATCATTTGTTTGTCTTCTATTGGAAGTCCTTTTGAATGATATTCTTACTCCTCTTATTTGTTGAGAAACCTTGGAATCGTAACCTTCCTTTGCTACTAAAGTATATATTATCCATGACAAATTGAAAACAAATAATCCCACCTATGAGGTTTCTAACAACAAGTAGAGAATAAACAATCCCTAAACTCATTGGACCTCTCACTTTCAACTTGTCACAAAGTCCCCTATTTAAAAAAGAACAACCTTTGCATACATGCTCTTGACAAAAACTATACATTTAAAAAGTGAAATAGTATGAAAAAGAATCATTTTCTCATCTATTTAAGCATTGTCAGTTTTCACTTCAAAGTTAATAATGAACATTTCCCTATGATCAATGTATGCTTCTAGCCTATTCAAACGAAGCCATTCTGATTTATGATTGCCCTTATGTTCTTGTTGATACTTTTCTTTGATGGCATAAGATTTTTGTGGACTATTTGGATGGCATATAATGGTAGATTTTTTATATAACAATTTCATGGTATATTGTCCTACACATCATGCTCTTAGAAGATTTTATTAGAATGTAAATATATAGTGACATGTTTGGGCCTCCATGCATGTCATGTGCTAAAATTAGCACGAAGCTGATAGATTTTGTATGTTCATTAATCTAAAGGCAAATCTCACTTTAGACCATTCAAAGATACTTGGTCAAATAAGGGCTAACTAGTAGTCTATAGGGTTAAATGAATTTCTCTATCTATAGCCATCTTTCATCAACTAAGAAATCTTTTGGCTCATTTGCTTTTTGAGATACTTGGAGGGATCAAGGTATTTCTCAACGTCGTCGAGGGTGCAAGCAGGGCGCCACCCTCATCTTGAAATGCGTACTGCACTTGATTGTAAGGGTTTTACTATTCTTTGAGCTAAGTCTCAAGCATCAAGTCTATCAATCCAAATTTGAAAGTACGGTCTCAAAGAAGAGTGTATGCAGTCTATAAAATCAATATGCAAAAGTCACATTGTCCTAAATAATACACGATTGTTAAAACTTCTTTTCAAGTGTACCATGAACAAAGGTTTGCAATACGCCACCACAAGTGACTGTTATCATTTTCATTCCCAACAAGATACCCACTTCATCGACATTTCAATGAAAATTCTTACACCTCAACAAAATTTTGAAGTGCTTATTCTGCAATATAATTATATCTATGGTTTTAATAAGTTAATTTGGCATCCAAAGCAATACCAAAGCAAGCTTAAAGTGTTTATCAAAGTATGTTGAATGTACCCGGTCATGAAATCTGCCTATTTTGGATATTTATCCAACATACTAAATGTTTTCTAATTTTATCACATTACTTCAAACCATAGCCACTATAAACACAATAATTCAAATTTACAAACATATCTTGGAATCAACTTATCCAGTTTTATACTTGATTCAAATTTTTAATCAACTAAATTCATGATCACATCAGATTACACAATGCGCCTACTCTCTTGTCAAAAAATAGGGATGCAAGATGTTGCTATGCTTAGAGGACATTGTGTGAATATTTTCGCTTTAATGTTGTAGCATTGACTGATGCCATGAGTTTATTATTTATTATTGTGTATTGAATGCAATCTATTTTGTTATTGTATTTCTAAGGAGAAATATACAAAGCATCATTTTGAACGTCAAGGATTTGAATAAAAAAACTTTGACGTTTTATTTTTGTGTTCCAAGCAATCGGTAGAAAATGCTTGTATGCATATTGATGGATAATCAAGATAATCGTGGCTAGTAAAGTTGTCAATTAGATTGTTAGAAATTGAGTCTTTATGTTAGTCAGCAGAAAGGAAATCTAGCACAACACACACATACAGAATGGGAGATAGATGTTTAAGTTTGTCTTTTTTTTTGAGGGATTGTCAACTCTCTATATTGCAGTTATCCTCATTTATGTGATAGCCATGTAGTGAAGTGAAACAACTAACACAATGATGATCTATATTTATGATGAATTTTTTCATACAAAATCGTATCACACCACAAAATTCAAGCTATCATGCATATCTCTCAAATCCCTACATCATAAGAAAACAATTACATTCCAAACTACATTTCACCAAAATAATACACAAACGTATATAAAGTAACTAGAGACAACAAGATAATATTTTGTGGGCAAATAAGTTTTACGTGTAAATTGTAGCACATCTTCAAATCCAAGTGCTTGTGGCTCATCCTTCTAAACTTCACAAAAGATGTTTTCTGGACAACATGCTATGCAATTCTCTTTTGCTAAGAGCAACTTGATGGATCTCCATATTATCAAATGGGTCCAGACCAAGAATACATATGTAGACAAAATACATATGCTTGCAAGGACCATATGTTGTCATTTTAGAGATCCTCTCCACAAAATCCAAGCATGAACATTTTGGATATTCCGAAATTTGGACCACATATACGACTTCTCAATGTAGAATAACATGTCTTTTGACTCCAGAAGTGTGAAAAATTGACAACTAATTTTTTGGCATAATGGCATTTTTGGAGGCCAACTTGAAATCTCAACTTAGAGATAGTTTTATATCTGTCAATAAGGGCCCAAATAGTGTTTTTACTATTTTTGGCAAGTAGGTAAGTGGATGAGGTCAATTTTGGACCCATTCTAATTGGCTAAATTTGATACATTGCACCTAGACTAGTATTTCTAGGTTATTGGTGACTTACCAAAAAATTACCATTTAGGGCAAGTTTAGGGCAATTGGCCAAATGACATTATGGTAGTTATAAATAGTAGTACCTACGTGGATAACATATCATTGTATTCTCATTTTGCATGGAGAATTCATCTCTTCAGTTTCTATCTCCATCTCATTTGTTTATCTCTTGATATCTTGATTTTCTATGTGTAGGATGTTGATTTTATGGTTGATATAGGCTCCACACATGTGAAGGATAGCCTACTGCTGTTGTTGTATGGACAGGGATGGTACCATATTATATTTTCATGTTCATAATCAGATCTTAGTGATTTATGTTAACCTTGATGAATTCTATCTTGTAACCAAATCGAGATGTGCACACCAAATTGGCCCAAGATCTAAGATCCATTAGTTGTGTTTTGGATCTTTATTTTCACATGGTATCAAAGCAAGTTACAGGCCAAATTTGGTGGTTAAAGTCACAAAAACCCATCAAAAAGCCATTGATTTCCACCAAAATCTATGGAAAAAATGAATCATGGGCCATCATGCCTTTGGCACTCTCTATCAGTGCTTGATTCTTTCGTTCTGCTACTCCATTTGACTGAGGTGAGTAGCTAGTGGTAGATTGTTGGAGTATTCCACAGGCCTTGCAGAATTTTTTGAACTCGGTGGAGATGTATTCTCCCCCTCCATCTGTACGTAGAGCTTTTATTATTCTCTGGGTCTGATTTTCTACGAATGCCCTGAACTGCTTGAAGATTTTGACACTCTCGGATTTATTCTTCAAAAAGTAAGTAACAGTTCTCCTAGAAAAGTTATCAATAAAAGTCTAAAAATAAAGAGCTCCCCCTATGGAAGAGTCTTCATTGGGCCACAAAGGTCACTATGTACAAGATCTAGCAAATCTCTAGAAGTATGAACAAAATCTGAAATAAATGGGCTTCTAGCATGTTTGCTGATAATATAGCTTTCACATGAAGAATCGGATTTGCTAATAGAGAGAAGATCTTGCACTAAGTTCTAATTTGACATTTCTTGAATACACTTGAAATTTAAATGGCCTAGTTTGAAATGCCACAACAAATGATTTGATTCAGAAGTAGAAATAAGAGCTTGACTACTAGTAGAATAATAGTGACTTAATTTGTAAAGGTAGCCACATCTTCTACCATAAGATAGGACTTTCCTAGACTTGTCAAGAATAGTGCAGTCTTCTGTATCGAATTCGACACCCTATGACCGAAATCAGTGATTCTGCTTATAGAAAGCAGATTTTTGGTAAAGTTTGGACTGTATAAAACATTGGACGGCAACTTAATAGCACCTCTCTGATATTCTACCTTGACTGTTCTTTCATCTTCAATGGAGTGAGTTGAGTTGTCTCCAAGTTGCACAACTTTAGAATGGGTGAAAGGCCTATAGTTTTGGACCCAGTCCCGATGATGGGTCATGTGTTGAGTTGCTCCAGAGTCTAGGTACCAGGAATCGATATCCTGAAAATTTTTGACTCTGGTCATAAAAGCAGCTTCATCCTCCTCTTCAAGCTGGATTGAGTGACTGGTTGAGGTAGCATTTCTTGTTGTTGGAACTTCTTCTTCTTTTCATTATTGTACATGAGTGTTCTGTAGTCCTTGATGAGATGACCAGTCCTCTTACAATATTTGCAAAAGAGTTTCTACATAGGTTGGGATGATGAAGAATTCCAATTTGATCATGAGCCAAAATTCGACCTTGAGCCAAAATTTGACCTAGAGCCAAAATTCGATCTTGGCTGCATGTTGCTCCTTTTCCTTGAATAATCAAATTTTGTAGATTTCTTTGACTTGAACTTCTAATTTCTCTTTGTGTAAAGAGCCTGCGGAGAAGATCTTGAGCCTGAGGAGGAAGCATTTCTTCTTATCTCCTCTTGTAACAGCATTGAGATGACCTTAGACAAATTTAGTTCCTGTTGGGTCGAAATAGCCATGACTCATGTTTCATAGGCATCAGGGAGACTTGCTAAAAGAGTCATCACTGCATCTGAATCTTCAATGTTTGATCCTGTTCCAGTCATCTGCTCCATAAGATTTTTGAAAGTATTAAGATGGCTAGAAATAGTGTCTGCATTAGACATCCTCAATGTGAAAAACTTTTTCCTCAGATGGAGTTTGAATGTGACATCTCTGATGTCATAAAGTGTTGCCAAGATGTCTCAAGCATCCTTGGCTGTCTGAGCAGATCGAATATGACTGATTTGGAAGTCATTGATGTTCAATGTGATTAAGGAAAATGCCTTGCCATCTCGTTGTCTCCATTTGACGATGCTAGCTGCAACAGGCTCTGGCTTGATTTTAGTACCATCGACAATGTCCCATAGTTCCTTGGCTAAAAGAACAACTCTCATCTTGAACTTCCAGAGATGGTAGTTCTCTCCATTGAGCTTGTCAATAAGAGAAGAGCTAGAAATAGAATCCATTCTGGTATAGTATCGATATTGTTGGTAGGAACAACAATAGCGGATTATTGTTGGCTGCTTACTTGCTTATATGAGGTCTCAGTAGAAGCAAGACTGAATCCGCAATGAATATTGTAGATTATTGAGCCACCCGCTCTGATACCATGTAGTAAACAGAGAAAATCAATATTCGCAATGGAAGTGGTGAGCAGCTATGGATCGAAATGCGATAGTTACCAGTAAAGATCAAGTTCAAGATGAATCAGATATTACACTACGCAATAGAACAAAACAGTAGTGGAACAAAAATGAACTCGAATTGATATCAGAACATAAGTACAATGCATGAAGCTGGTACAGCTTCAGTTGAGTTCGTTGATAGATAGCATGGAAAAACTGAAATTTGAACTTAACTATTTACAACAAAACACCTGCAGGATGATAACTTGACCAGTGCGTTGACTCCAATGTAGATCTTCCTTGATGATTGGAAGTTAGATGGTCAGTACATTGAATGTTGGCCTTAATCTACTTGATTAACTACACGAATCCTGTAGTAGATAGCCGTCATTTTTTGTCAGAGAGTTATGTACAGAAGTAAGTGAACTGTCAACGTCGCAATGTTGATCAGATTTTCAAGTTGTCTGTATAAAGGGTCAAAATTTTACAAAGGGTCGGAGTTTTACACTGGTCAGATTTATACAAAGGGTCATATTTTACAAAGGGTCTGAATTTATACACTGGGTCAAATTTATACAAAGGTTTGGAATTTATACACTAAGTCGGATTTATACAAAGGGTCGGTTTTATTAGACCCGATTAGACCGCCGATCCCGATCAGATCCAAGGTCGAAGACGTCCAGATAAATTAGACCTGATTCGATCCAATTCAGGGTCTAACTAGTAGTACTTCAGTGACAACTATATGTCCATTTAGTGTTGGGGGCTAAATGGCAAGTTACCCTTGTATAAGGAGTACCCTTAGGATTAAGGGTAGGTGCCTTTGGATAAGGACAGGCAAGTGACTATATCTTGGTCGGAGGTATGGAATCAAGTTACCTTGGATAAGGGGTACCCTTAGGATTAAGGATATGTGCCTTTAGATTAAGGTACTACTGTCCTTGGATAAGGGCAGGTAGGTTTCTATGCCTTGATTGGAGGTATGGAACCTAGTGAGGTGTTAGAAAGTCATTACCGTTGGTGTTTTGGCTATTTTTCCAAACCTTGGGCCTCAACCTTGAACATATTACTTTATCGGTCTTGGACCAAAATATACAAGCACAACTTGAGCAATGAGACCTAGTAGGAGGGCGCACTTCCAAGGTGTCCATTGAGTTCCCAACTCCCACAAGAAAGACATTCAAAGAGTCATAGGTTATGGAAGAAGTCTCTTGACCTTCCATAAGCCTATGAAGGTTCTTTAACTCCCCTTGGCCTCTCTCTTTCTCATTGGTTGTGCATGGAACTCCATAGTGTATTGGAGGGTGCCATTTGCCATCTATATGAGGGGGGGAGGGAGAGAGATCTCTTTTGTTTGTTATGCTTATGCTCTAGTGTGGCTACTAGTTTATAGAGTGTTTTCTTGTGTGTAGTATGTTTAGGGTTTGGATCTTGTTTATGGCATGGGACATAAGTAAGGTTTGGATCTTGAGCATGCTATGGTTTGTGGTGGTATGCTTGTGATTAGTTATTGGTTAGCAAGGGGGTGCTAGATTAGCCAAGTTGTAGGATTGCATGTGCTTAGCCAGGTGGTGAATACTTGAGGCCACTTGTTATCTACCTTTTTGATTAAGATTAGGGACACAGGTGAGATCCATGGAGGCTTGAAGAAGGTTAGAAAGTTATCATCCTTTGTCTAGCTCTGATACCACTTTTACAAATGAAGTCAAAAAGTCCTTATAATCCAAAAAAAATATTTGTCGAATGGTTAGAGGAAGTCTTCCTCTACATTCACAAGAAAAAAAATTGCAAAAAGATTGATTCTAGCTATCTGTTTTGATCAAAACTAGTGTTTTTTTTTTTTTGTGCATAAATGAAATGTTTAAACTTTTGATTTTCATTTTGAAGTTCTATTTTTCAGACCTGTAAATCTGAAAATCAGATATGAAAAGTGAAGTTTTCATAAAAACTTCATTAGTTACACCTTTCTACCTACTAGTTTCATGAAAATGGCAATGTAGGAAGGAAAAGATAGTGTAACTTTATGCATAAAAAAGGTTTTGAAGTTCTGTTTTTTGTCATTTTGAAGTTCTGATTTTTAGACCTGTAAATCTGAAAAACAGATTTGTGACATTCCACCAAAGGTACAAATGTTAAATGTTTATTGATGTGTTACCAAAAGATTACCAAGTGGATGTTTGTAGGGACCATCCAAAAACCCTAGAAGATGTTATTAGGGCTGCAAAGTATTTTGATGACACACCTAAGCCATCTAGGGGTCGCCAGCCTAATGAGCCAAAGAAAGGTTTTCAATTCAAGAGGAAGGATAGGGAAGCTGTTAATGAAATACATCCCAATTCCAACAATCCTAAGAAAGCCAAGAAAAACTTTAAAACCCATCAAGGTGGCAACAATATAGCTGAAGCCCGTAAGAAGAACCTGTGCTTCAAGTGCAATGGCAAGGGTCACCTTGCACGAGATTACATCAAAAAACCAGCTTCTACCTCAGGTAATCTATCTCGAAGTAATGAGATGGATGTATCTTTTCTTAATTCTTTAGTTTTTGGACCTAATGACCTTATTTGCATTAAAGGTAAAGTTAAAGATTAAGTTGTTAATGTCCTTTTTGACACATGACCCACTCATAACTTTATTAATGTAAATTTGGTGCAGATGCTAAACCTTCCTACTTGAAAAAGTGAGAAAAAATATTGTGTGACAATGGCATCGGGAAGCAATTCCAAGTTTATGGATTATGTTGTTCCTAATGTAGACTTACACATATAGGATTACTCTGAAAAACTAGAATTTCATGTTGTTGCATTAGCTAATGTAGATATTGTTCTCGGGCAATAATGGCATTTTGATAAGAACAAGTCATTGAGAATTGATTTTGTTGAAAACTCTTTATCTTTTATGCATGAGAATTCTTTGATTAAGTCAAGGCTAGTTTAAGTATTAATACTAAAAATGTTAATCCTTATTCTAAATAGGAACTTAATTCAATAATGAAGAATTTTGATCTTAAAGTTTATTTATGTTTTAATAATGATTTTATTTGTTGTAATGATAATAAAACTTAACATAAATGCCATGAATATACCCAGTGAGAACACTACAGAGTTTGAAGCCTATAATGAAATTAGGTAGGAATTCAATGATGTTCTTTTAGACCTTCCTGTAGGTTTATCACCCAAAAGGACAATTGATCATAAAATCGACCTCATACCTTGTTCAATTTTGATCACACTACGTCCTTATCGGATGAGTGCATCGGAAGAGGCTGAGGTAAGTAGGCATTTACATGATTACCTAGAGAAGAGTGGGTACAATCTAGTAAGTCTCCTTGGGCATCACCAGTGGTTTTGGTTGCCAATGATGGGACTATAAGGTTTTGCATTGATTATAAGAAATTGAACAAGGTAACCGTTAAGAATAGATATTTACTACCGCGGATGGATTACCTAATAGATTAGCTTGGTGGTGATTCTGCCTCACATGATGATTGGGTAGTTATGGTTTGCTTTCTGCTGATCCAAATAACAGTTGCATTGGTTGCTATTGTGCATCCTCCTGAGACACTTTTGAAATCATCTTTGATTGATGCCCAGCTAGCATCACTGTAGGATTCTATTCAAAGTCCTGCATGTCAAGAATAGCATAGTTAATAGTCCTTTGTGCTTTGTAGGTATTGCAGAATCCTCTTGGCAATTTTCCAGTGTGTTGGACCTGGATTAATGTTAAATTGGCTCAATCTGAACACTGCATAGGCAATGTCAGGCCTTGTACTGTCTGCCAAGTATATCAAAACACCAATAAGCCGCTTGCAAGACTTATGTTGCATAGCTTCTTGGTTTGCATTGTCTCTGGGACAGTCTTCAATTGTCAGTATTGTGCCAGGTACCATAGGAGTATTTACTCCCTTACAATTTGTCATGTCAAAATCATCAATAATTTTCTGGATATATCTTGATTGATGTAGATATAATTTACCACCATCAAGATCTCTGTTGATCTGCAAGCCCATGCAGTATTTTGCTTCTCCTAGGTCCGATATTTCAAAGTGCTTTGAAATATCCTTCTTCACCTGTCTAATCAGGTTATCACTCCTTGACAAGATTCGTGTGTCATCTACATAGACACCTATTATGATGATTTCTGCATCTACGACATTAACATATACATTATAATCAGCCATCAGAGGCTGGAATCCTAAGGACCTGACAGCATGATGTTTTTTCTTGTACCACTACCTCTGGCAGACTGTTTGAGTCCATAAATGCTTCTTTGCATTTTACAGATAGAGTCAGGAAATGACTCACAGGTAAGTCCTAGTGGTTGGTCCATATAGACCTCTTCCTTTAGATCACCATGCAAGGAAAGTTGTCTTTTCATCTACAATATGAATTTTCAGATTGTAGGTTGCTGCATAAGCAAATAGAATTTGTATAGATGTATGCTTGACTACATGCAAAAAAGTTTTAGTGTTATCAATACCATATTTCTGTGAAAAACCTTTTGCTATGAGCCTAGCTTTGTATCTTGATACATTTCCATCTGGTTCATACAATTAAGAAAAACACAATTTAAACACCCAACTGGATCAATCACCACAGTACAACGTCAAGTGCAACAAGACAAGACAACAGAATTGCTTACCTCCAACTGTATATTCAACTAATAAGTAAGTACAAAGATAAGTTGCTTAAAAGCACTCAAAGGGCTCGTAAAAGAAAGATGGCCCGATAACTCTTAAACTAAGCACACGTGGTGCCTTCGAAATAAGAAAGCACTGTATAAGTCGATCATTGCTATTTTAACTCTCTCCCTCAATGATCAACGTCTTTCTTTGTCTTAGAGTTTACTCTATTCATGGAACATACCTCCATGATAGTATTAGAAGTAAAGGCTTTTTACATAACTAGATCTAAGCCAAGTTTGGCTCTAAAAGTCTCAAATTTTTCTTTACTTAAAGCTTTTGTAAATATATCAGCAACTTGTAATAACGTAGAACAATGTACAATACTTATATCTTCAGATTGTAACTTCTCACGCACAAAGTGATATTTCACCTCAATATGTTTTGTCCTTGTGTGAAAGATAGGATTCTTAGCTAATTGTATTCCACTTTGACTATCACAGAAAATAACAGTAGGATTTACCTGCTTCATGCCAATTTCACATAACAACTTACGTAGCCAAATAGCTTCCTGGGTAGCAGAACTCAACGCTTTATATTCGGCTTTTGTAGAAGAAAGAGAAATAGTATCTTGCTTCTTGCTAGACCATGAAAAACAACTGCTACCAAAATTGAAGGCATAACCTGTTGTTGACTTTCTATCATCTATATTTCCTGCCCAATCAGCGTCAACATAACCCTGCGTAAAACATTTTGTCTTTTGTAGATTAGGCCAAGGTTAGTTGTACCTTTCACATATCTCAAAATTCTTTTTGCAGCTTTCCAATGGTCCATAGTGGGTGATGACATGAATTGGCTAATCAAACTTACAGCATAGCATATATCAGGACGTGTAGTTGTAAGATATATCAAACTCCCAATTAGCTGACGAAATAGAGTAGCGTCAACATGTGCACTATCATCAATACAAAATAATTTTTTACCAGCTTCGCAAGGGGTGATGGAAGGTTTGCACTCTATCATGTGAAATCTCTCCAATATCTCGCCCGCATACTTGTTTTGACATAACTGATATCATTGCCAGTTTGCCATACTTCGACACCCAAGCAATAGTGCATAAGATCTAAATCTATCATCTCAAACTGCTTGCATAAGTTGGCCTTGATAGAACGAGTGAGGTTCTCATCATTGCCCGTGATAATGATATCATCAATGTAAAGTACAATCAAGGCAATGTTGTCATCATTTATAAGAACATAAAGATTTGGATCTGAATTTGTTCTTACAAACCCATGAGAAAGAAAGTGATTGTCAATGCATCCATACCATGCGCGTGGTGCTTGCTTAAGGCCATAAAGTGCTTTGTGTAGTTACATACCTTCTGTTCTTGCCCTTTTGCCATGAAGCCCTGTGGTTGGACCATGTAAACTTCTTCCTCTAAGTCACCATTCAAGAATACGGACTTCACATCCATTTGATGGATCTTCCACCCAAAATGAGATGCTAAGGCAATGATAAGGCGTAGCGTAGTCCACTTAGCCACTAGAGCAAATGTCTCTTCATAGTCAATTTCTTTGCTTTGCTCATAACCCTTCACTACTAGGCATGCCTTATGCTTTGCTATCATGCCATCCACATGAAACTTTGTTCTAAACACCCATTTGTTGTCAATGGGTTTCTTTCCAAGTGGTAGATCAACCAACTCTCATGTATCATGCCTGTGGATAGATTCTATTTCCTCTTCCATTGCCCTTTGCCATTCTTTGTGATCTTTTGCCTCATCAAAGGTTGATGGCTCTCGACACTTCAAAATGTCACTCATTAGGGCATAGTTCACATGATAGCGATTGGGAGACTTCCTTTCCCGCGTTGATCTTCTCACTTCTCCTTGTGTACTAGATCCTGGTTGATTTAGCTTTGCGTCCTTCATGATCTTTTCATACCATATTTTGGTATCTTAGATTCAGGTGATACACTACGTGGAGAGTATGTATCCCAAGGAGTATAATACACTACGTGTCTAAGTATTGTCTCTTACTTCCAACTGGTTTCTCCTTTATTGCTCCTATTGGCAAGTACCTCCCCCTAGGCTCTTGAATAGGTGGTGTCCTTTCATACTCACCCTCTCGACTCTCATCTTCACGTGCTTCATTTTGTGGAGCATCTTCTTCATTTTCTTCATCCAAAATTGTGGAAAGTCTTTTGATGCTTTCACCACTTGCATGGTCTTCATCTTCATACCTATGCGTTTCATCAAAGATCACATCTTTGCTAATGTGAATCTTGTTCATTACAGGATCAAAACACCTGTATGCCTTTCTCCTCTCATCATAACCGACGAAGATACATTTGATTGCTTTGGCATCAAGTTTCTTTCGCTCCTCCTTTGGCACATGTACATAGGCCTTACATCCAATGACACGAAACTTGTCGATTTTTGGCTTTATTCCTGTAAATGCTTCTTCGGGAGTCACATTTGGAACCACAGCTGTAGGGCTCCTGTATTGCAAGAACGTTGTCGCACTACACGCTTCCGACCAAAGTGAATCGGTCAAGCCCATTTGCTTCATCATGGAGCGTGCACTCTCCATAATAGTCCTATTTTTTCTTTCAGCTACACCATTACTATGCGACGTGTGTGACTGTGTGAATTGTCTTTTAATGCCATGTCCTTTGCAAAAGTCCTCAAAATCATCAGATTTGTATTCGCTCCCTCTATCAGATCTTAGAACTTTGATGCGTGCATCCAGTTGATTCTTTACCAAAGTCTTGAACTCCTTGAAGCAAGTAAAAGCGTCAGATTTCTTCTTCAAGAAATAAATCCATGTCCTCCTAGAGTAATCATCTATGAAAGTCATAAAATAATATGCTTTCCCCAATGACATGGTCTTCATTGGGCCGCACAGGTCGCTGTGAATGAGTTCCAGCGGTTTCTTAGCTCTTGCAGCTTCGCCTTTCTTGAATGTCTCCCTGTGATGCTCTCCCATGACGCATCCATCACATATTGCATGATGATCATCCTGCAATGCCGGTAACCCTATTACCATCTTCAGCTTCGCCATCAATCTCAAGCTCCCATAGTTCAAATAATCAAGTCTTTTGTGCCACAACTCAGATTGAGATGTTGTTGAGATAGCCAAACCATATTCTCCTGATTTTGCAGCATCCAATTTATAAAGGCCACAATTACTATCTCTATAACCCTTTGCCACCACTTTATGGTCATGATTCATATCCCTCATAAGACATCCATCCTTGATAAATTCAACCTTAAGATGTTGATTTGCCATTACACCAACAGAAAACAAACTCTTTTTGAGTCCAGGAACATAAAAATGTTCTTAATTTTACCATCAAGAAATTGTACAGGCACATTGCCCACACCCTGTATTTGGCAATCCTCCCCATTGGCTTGAGTGACCTTATCCCCATCATGGATTGGTGAGAATTTCTCAAACCAATCACGTTTCCCGGTCATATGCCTTGTGGCACCTAAATCTATGAACCATCTGGCACCATCATCAAACTGGGATCCCAATGCCGATGAGAAGACACTTGTCTCGTCATCTTCTCCATCATCTTCGGCAATGTTGCCTTGTTGAGTTACCTTTCCTGCCTTAATGTCCGCTTTCTTTTTGTAACACTCGTGTGCCCAATGACCCGGTTTGTGGCAATAGTAATATTTGTCTTTCTTCTTCTTTTTCTCTTTTGATGACGACTCTCCCTCGTCATCATCATACTTGGATTTCTTAGGAATCCTTTTCCATCCTTTCTGCTTGCCTTAGCAAGCAAGGCTTGATCCTCCTGTGGGGTTTGCCTTGACTTCACCACTTCGCGATGCTACTCTTCTTGCAACATAATTCCGTGGAAGTCTTCAAAAGTAGGTAACCTCTCCCTCGAAGCAATGCCACTCACAAACATCTATAGCCCTTCCGAGACACCGCTCATTGTGGTATGTACCAATTCAACGTCTCTAATTGGTTCTCCAATTGCCACAAGTTGATCTCTTAGTTTCTTTATCCTTGTGAAGAAAGACCTCACTGATTCACTTTCTTCCATCCTTACTGTGTTCAATCTTGACTTCAAGAACATGGCCCGAGCTGGATTGCAAGTTTGAAATTGCATTCTAAGAGCTTCCCAATCTCCCATAGCCGTTGTGGCATCACTTATATGAGTGATTACATGGTCTTTCACTGAAAGATTGATTAAGGACAATGCTCTCTGCGCCTTTTTATCAAAGGCCCTCATATCACCTGGAGTGGTATTGGTCGGATTTCAATACCTGCCACAGTCTCCCATAACTCTTTCTCCATCAAAATGCTCTTCATTTTGAATTTTCAGATGTTGTAGTTAGAAGCCCCATCAAGTTTGCTTGCATCGCCCAAAATTGCCTCATTGATTGTTTGCCATCTCCAAACTGCTTGAAACTCCACCTGTAGGCTATAAAGCGTATGCCGAAGCCAATCGTGATGTCAGAAATCACAAATAATGACCTGCAATTTTTGGCTTACCAGGCCACCTGCCGCTCTTTCGCCAAATTCAAAGCCAAACTGGCGTCGCTTTCCGAAATGCTTCTCGTCACCAACTACCAACTTCCTACCCAGTGGAATGGTGAAATCACTTCTGGTGTGCTCCGAACACTTTCTCCGTGGCAATCACTCTGTTTTGTGTACCGTACTTGCAGGTATAGTCAAGGTGCCCTTCGTTTGGAGGCTATAGCCTTTCATTTGGCCAAAATAGGCTAAAGGAGGTGAAAATAAGGGCAATTTGGGTTTTTGAACTGTTTCTTCAATGTGAAGAAACTTCATCTTTCACAAAACTTGGGACCCAACAATTTTTTCAGTTGGAAAATTTTTAATGAAAAGAAGGCCTATTTTGCCTTTCAATTCTTCAAGACCCTTTCAAAGCCCATCTAAGGGTTATCCTCAATCCTGCGGCTCCCAGCCACTCTCCCTCTTGTAATCTCTACCGTGGATGTAAACTCCACGAGATCTGACGGATACAACGGCTTCTGTGCAGTGATCCCCACACTTGTATCTGTGGGCCCCTTCCAAACGCTATGGGTCTCTCCTCCTCATAGCACGCAACGATCCTCTCTCTCTCTTCTCTAGCAGCGATGGCAGCTCCACACCCTCACACACAAGCCTTGAAAATTTCATTTGCATCACTCCAGCTCGTTGGCTGATCCACGGCCGCCCATGGCCTCTCCACACATCCGCAACAGTAGCAGGGCGCCCACTTCTAGCTCTTCATAGCTTCAAAAACGAATTTGTGTGTATAAGTCGATCATTGCTATTTTAACTCATACTTATATTTGTAGATCCATTTTGCACTTGACAGTCTTTCTCTTAGTTGGTACTGGTTCAATAGTCCAGACCTTGTTCTTCTTCATAGAGTCCATCTCTTCCTCCATGGCTCTTATCCATTTTTCCTTGTCGGGACTGTCGATTTCTTCTTCATAGGTTTGTGGTTCAGCACCGAATCCACAAAACTAATCTATTGTTGAAGCTGAGCTGTCAAGCACAAATTTAACTGGTGCTCTTCTGTCTCTTGTCGATCTCCTTGGAGATTGAGCTTGCACTTCGATGGATTTGCCTTTATCGAGTGCCTTTTCTTTGTTGACTATAGAGCTGCTGTGTGTAGTAGGCGTCCTAGGTACAGGCTGCATGTTGGCCTCTTCGTCCTCTGAACTGTCACTCAGTTCATTTGGCATTTGAACATCCTCATCTGGATGCTTAGGGTCCACTCCCTCTGTCGATGTCGGCAGGTCATAGTACTGCTTACCAAGAACTTCGTAGCTAACTAGATCTTCATTAGCCATTGTTCTTGCTTCATCGAATTTGACATCCCTGACAGTCTTTACCTAATTAGTCTCTAACTTATAGATCCTGCAGTATGATGAATGAATATCATATTCTACAAGGTATCCCTGCTTGACTTTCTCATCTAACTTCTTTCAAAGTTTGTCGGGAATCTCGATGCCTTCAAATAGGCCATCATACATCTTGTTGCTTCCATGAGGGTCATGTTTTTCCTCTCAGCTATACCATTGTGTTGTGGTGTGTATGCAGTAGTCTTCCTATGAAGGATGCCTTGACTTTTACAAAAGTTGTTAAATCGGTTGGAGATGTACTCTTCTGATCTGCTTGACCTTCCTTCCTGTCCACTTCTCAGCCCAGTTTACATTCTCTATAAACTTGTCGAGAGCTTCGGACTTGTTGTGGATGAAGTAGACTACAACAAATTTGCTGAAATCATCAATGAAGGTGATATAGTACCTTGATCCTCCCACAGAGATTACATCGAAGGGTCCACAGATGTCCAAGTGTATCGATTCCAAGAGCCTTGTTGCTCTGAAGGAATCCTTGTTAAAGGGTGTACATGACATCTTGCCTTTGATGCATGCATCACAGAATGTTGAACTAGTTGCATCTTTGATGCTAACTCCTGTGATTGTTCCATGCTGGCTTGCTTTGTACAAAGCCATTGGGTTCATATGACACAATCTCCTATGCCATAGAACATCCATCGACTCATAGACTTGATGAACCTGCTCTATCGATAGGCATACCTTCAGATGATACAGGTTGCATTTACGTCTTCCTTGAGTGATTAGTGTACTAGTGCTGGCTTTGACAACATTGTGTGTCTGATCTATGAATGTCACATGCATGCCTGCATCTGCTATTCTTGCGATTGATGACAGGTCCTTTTGCAGTGTCAGTACATATAGGACATTGTCCAATCTTTGATCTTTGCCATTGGTGCTAGCCAAAGCACTCCAGTTCCACTTACTTCATGCCTTGATCCATCTCTGAAGATTATGTATCTCGATGAAGTTTGTTAGAAGTCTGCAATCATCTGTCTGGTTGTAATAAAATGTGATGTTGCACCAGAATCAAGAATGACTTCTTGGAAGTCAGTTGAGGAAGTAGCACATACATCTGTGCATAGATAAGTAATCGAGTTTTTGCTTGCTCGTTCATTAGCCATCTTGGAGGATTTTGGTTCTTCTACATGTGATGTGCTATTGGAGCTCTTTTTTCTGCTTTGAGATGTCTTATTCCTTGGATTTTCATAGCAATCCATGGCTGCATGTCCCTTCTTGTGACAGTGTATGCACTTGATTTTTGGGTTCAGCCAACATCGATCCACTGTGTGGCCTTCACGTCTGCATCTCTCACATGTCTTCTTGTCATTGCTCTTGTTCTTTCCTTTCGATTTGCCTTCTTGATCTCTCTCTTTCTACTAACTTTGGTCCTGCCTTCTTGTCGACTCCCTCTTAAGATAAGCCTTCTTTTTCGATTGGTCTTTGTTGTTGTGAAGAGCTTGGTCAGACTCGACTTTGTCGTCATAGTGCTCTCTGGCTTCGACTTCTTCCTTGATATTGATGACTGCTTCGTCGAAGGTCATGTTAGGATCTTTAGCTAGTAGGGTTCTGGAAAGATCTTGGTAGGGAACATAGCAAGTAGCTGCTTCTCTGGTGAGACTGCATGCTCTATTCCAGCATTCTGTAATGACAAGAACAGGTTCTTCATTTTTCTAATCAAGTTGGTGAGATCCTTGCCATCCCATCTTAGATAGGTGAGTTGATCTTCTAGATGCATTATCTGATTGCGTGACTTGGTCTAAAATCTGGTTGTGAGTGTATCCCACATCTCTCTAGCATTAGAGATCGATGCAAGGTCGAGGGTAATGTTGTCTTCGATGGAAGAGGAAATGACATCACTTCGACGTGATCGAAGCCTCTGACGTCGACGACGAAGACTGGCCACTGGTTTCAACATCAGTGGTATCAAAGCAAGCGACGTCAAAGATTAACATCAGTAGTATCAGAGCAAGTGACATCGAAGATTCACATCAGTGGTATCAGAGCCACAAGACTCAATCAGAGCCATGTCACTAAGACTATGGCTTCATACACAGCATTCAATTGAAGATCTACACAATACTTGAAGCAGACATGTCGAATTTCTTGGCCTGGAAGGTAAAGACTTCACTCATACTCAGAGGAGAAGCGTTATGGCCATGGGTTGACGACACCGAAGAGATGTCAGCCAACACAGACAAGGAACTTCAAGAGTGGAAGGAGAAGAACGAGTGGATCTGATCTATGGACAAAGCTACTACTTCATTCCATGATCAGAGATCCTCCGAGCTATAGATAGCTACTGCTAATCTGATGCTAAATTATGAATAGTAGATAATGTCAGATGACAGTGGAAGTATATCTACTTGTAAATTAATCAAGCATTAGAGCATTTAGAGAGCATACATTGAGCAGAAGAGCTGTTACTTGTCTATATCACCAAAAATCAATGATCTTTGAGCGATGTATGTATCCTAGATTAGCGCGTGGAGGCAAGAGAGGTATTTGTTACATGATGCCATGACTCGAGGTGTCGATGCAGAACCTCTCCACTCAAAAGGGGCTTCCAGCAGAGATGAATTTGAGAGTCGAGTCTGAGAGCATGAGAATTGTTAGTGCTAGATTGAGATGTATATTTGTGAGTCCCATGTAATTCCCGAAAGATGGAAAACCATGTGGGAGCTAGTAACTTAGACTCTCTCAACTTAATTTATGTTTTTAATAAAGAGGCCTCCTATTATCATGTAACAGGTGGAACCCAAATTTTTATAGAATGGGGTTCCCTGAGTTGTAAGAGGTGGAATCCAAAACATGTTAGAATTGGATTCACCAGCTCATGGGTATACATAGAGGCCTCATCCATGAGTTTCCAAGCATGTGAGCATCCATTATCAGTAGGATCGAGATTAGGTTGTTGATGTGCCAACTGACAGGCGGGGTACATCACCATTGCACCATCATTGCACTACATCCGGTAGAGTGAGAAGAGGAGCAGACCCTGTCGGCTGTAAGCTGATTGAAATCTACAAACATTATCAGAAGTAGAGACTGTAGAGAAGAGAATAGCAAACATTGGCGCCACTGCTCCTAATAATCTTCTTCCATCTTGATTAAGAATTTGTTTCAACTAGTTATCTTTCAATTCTCGGAGTTTCTGTTTGCATGCACACATTTTTTGCATTCATTGATTTTCTATCAGCACACATTGCATCTGAAAACATCACTTGATCCACATGCAACCACGCACGATTCCAGAAATCCACCGCCCCACCGCCCTCCACCTCTCTTGCATTTTTTTAGAGGAGGAGGACTTGTTGGTTGAACCGCCACTTGCACCTGCCACTTAAATCCCATCCGATGTGCACCCCCCAACAAGCTAAAAAATTGTGTCCGTGATGATTGCATCCGACATGCACCAACAATTTAAAAAAAAAAATGACGTTGCATCTGCCAGAGTTGCATCCACCAGAGTTGCATCGGCCAGATTGCATCCACCAGGGTTGCATCCGCCAGGGTTGCATCCTCCAGATTGCATCCGCTAGATTGCATCCAACGTTGCATCCGCCAAGGCTGCATTTCACAATTTCCATCCGCTGCTATTGCATCCGAAGATTGTAGCCGATATTGTTGTATTCGATAGTGCTTTTGCACTAATTTCCATCCAACATATTTTGTCCGACAATTGCATCTAACGACATTTTGTCTGACACAATTGCATCCGACACTGTCCTTACACTTTTTCATCCGACACTGTCATTAGTTTTGCATCCAACGAGCTCTGCTCTGATCCGACAGACCTTTTTCATGGAATTCCTATCGAAAATTTAAAATATTGTTTTTCACATATTTCAAAAAATAGCAAAAATAATCAAACAACAAAAAGAGAGTCGCATCAGTTCTAATGGCCAATTTACCAGAAGGAGTTATGGATGAGTTTACACCAACTAATCATCCAAATGATGAAAACAAGCCTTATCATCTTAGATCTCAGGTAAACCAAAATCTTGGACCATCCAGATGGACACCTAATCCTGAAAATCACACAGTTCACCATGCTCACCATGCCGCAAGATCTGACAAACGAACACCCCAATTGGAATTTGGCAAAGTTCGATGGTAATGTGGACACTCATTGATTTTTACAAGTCTTTGAGAATGCATGCAGTGTGTATGGAGAATATACTGACAATGCAAAAGTCCAACTTTTTTCAATGACCATGGTAGATAAAGCACGAGAGTGGTTTTTTAACCTCCATTGTCATGATAGACAAGTTTGGTCAGAGCTAAAAGAGTCTTTCATGAAACGCTTCCAATCTTTTAGACTCATAGAAAGCCCATTTGTATGCCTTAGTATTATAAAAATAAAAAAAGATGAATGTGTACATGTGGTGTGAGTGGTCGTATCACAAGTATACAGTGCTACATTTTGTAAGGTCGGTGTGATGGACACTCATTACTTGCATGTGGTCCATGACATTGTGGGCACCAAGTATCTTCTCGCCTATGGATAACGTTACCAGAGGGCAATTTCCCAGGCAACTGACTCTAAATAGACTTTAAGGCTTGCTGAAACTCTTTGTTGAGTTTCTCCATCTGTTGTCGATTCATCAACTCAAACTGAGATTTCCAAACTTGGTCTGAATCTCGAGGCTCACTGAAATATTTATCAGGGTAAACATGGTGAGTTCTTTTTTCTTTCTTGTCCTCATCATCAAGACCTTCATCTTCTTCATGAATGGCATCGGACATAGCAGATTTAAGAGTAAAATACTCTTTCCTAGGTTTAAGCTCTTTCTGGATGTGTCTTGGAAGGCCAACTATAAACCATATGATCAATATTTTATCAGTTGGCTAGTCCTGGACGTGACTTTTGAGACGCTCGAAGTGCTCGAACTAGCAACATGCAATACTCTTGCCCACAACCATATGCACCACGAGGACAACCATATGCACTATGAGGACAACCACAAGTCGTATAAACCTCGTTATATGAATCCAATCCAAGTCCAAAAGTTGCCTAGACAACAACCACCCGCACAACAACAACGCTTGGCACTTCCAGGTCCAAGAGAATATGCTCCACCCAACAGGCCAAACCAACAGAACCGACCCCATGTACAGGCCAATGTAGTGCAGAATACCTCCTATGACACCCCAGCCTATGAGTCTACTTATGATGACAATTATCCTAACTCATACATAGATGAGGCCTCTACCTCCTATTCTAATGAGCAATATTATCCGGAGGAACAACCTATTCAAGTTGACTAAAATGGTTATGCCATTTTTCCTTTAGCACTTCAGAAGTGATGTTTTGTATGCGGAGAACCCACTCACTTCCAAAGTGAATGTAGACTTCGTTATGACTTTGTAGCTGAGTGTGCTGATTGTATTAGAAGGCATTGCTATAAAGATTGCCCTAACCAAACCAAGAAGACAGTTCCAACACATAGGGTATCTAAAGAGCCATTACATGCAGTCACAAGCGCACAACATAAGGCCTTAGATCAGTCTAAGGACCCCGCACAACCTCACCCTTCTGCTAACACTTCCATGATGTTACAGTCTTAACCTGACCCTGTAGAAGCCCGAAGGCAATACCATGAGTTCCGAGATGAGTTTGATAGAGCTGAAGCTAGAATTTCTACTCTGCCATCTGCCTACTTACCTACACAGGGGCAACCACCACAAGGAATAGAGGTAAGCGTCGTATACCGAAGGAGATTAAACTCCCGCCCCCCTTGTCTTGAGTGCAACATCCACAACCAGTGAACACCCATGTATACCGACCAAAATTAAAAGTCTATCAATGGGTTGTACACAATGATTAAGTCTTGAACACCATTGATGAAGACTTAGTATGAGAATAACCACAAAAAAATCCATGCATGCCTACAACTACAAATCCACAAATATCCCGCATGCTAAAAAAAACAAGTCAAGGGTTGATGTACAATGGACTGATAAGCAATTACAAATGCGTGAAAAACTAAAACAACCAATTAAACCTTTAATATAAAACCAAAACAATCCTAGTTACGCTTCATCATCTACAAGCCCACCTATAGAGGACATTCCTAAGATCCCACATGAGCTAGTTGATGATCCACTTCATGATGTTCCCCAACACTTTAAGGATTACATGACTGGTGACGTTGTCATCAGTATGGTAAAGCCAAAACGAGAACCTCAACCACCATCAACTTCTTTTGAGGGACCGGCAAAGACTATATCTCTCAATTTGAAGGATGATAATGAAGATATAGATCGTATCGTGCACGTAGGAGCCCACCTGAATCCAACCCAATTATGGGATTTGGAAAAGTTATTGCGCAAATATAAAGATGTGTTTGCGTGGAGTTATAAAGAAATGAAGGGGGTTCCTCCTGACGTTGTTGTCCATACAATCCCATTGCAGGATAGTGCCATACCAATCAGAGCAAAACCTTATCGCACCAATCGCAAAAAGGTCCCAGAAGATATTTAAAAACTTTTCGATGCTGGTTTCATTTATGAAATCGAGCATGCCAGTTGGGTATCGCCAATTGTGGTGGTACCTAAGAAAAATGGTAAACTTTGTATCTATGTGGATTTGAAAAAACTTAATGATTAAATAGAGAAAGATAATTTTTCCTTATCTCTCATAATGCAAATCCTTAAAGATATGACAGGAGGAGAAGCTTTTAGCTTCCTAGATGGTTTTAGTGGCTATTTCTTAGTCCAAATTGCTCTTGAAGATTGATATAAAACGGCGTTTGTTATAGAGTTTGGCACCTTCACGTATCAAGTTATGCCATTCGGTCTATGCAACCCCCTCCACTTTTCAAAGGGTGATGCAAACAAGCTTTGAAGAATCTATTACACAAAAATCTAGAGATTTATCTCTATGATCTTGGTGTGCATTCCTCTCAATATAAGCACCTTGATGCCCTTGAACAAGTGCTCATACGTTGTCGAAGGTTTGAAATTTTATTAAATCCCGAAAAGTGCCAAATTTGAGTTACCCATGATGTGGTGCTGGACCATATCATTTCTCAAAATGGTATAGCCACTGATCCCGAAAAGATCAAACTGATTCTAGAAATGTCCCTACCAAGAACAGTGAAAGAAATTTACGTCTTTCTGGGCCACACAAGTTATTATCGAATTTTTATAATACACTATGCTTATAAAGCACAGTTAGTATATCAAATCTTTACTGATCCAAGGTGGACAGAAGACAAGATTAAAGCCTTCGAAGACCTCAAACAGGCTTTAGTCACTACATCCATTTTTTGCATGCCCAATTATAATAAGGAGTTCCATGTCCATACAGACACTAGTAAGTATGCTATTGGTGCTGTTTTAACGCAACCTGGAGAACTCGAAAAGGATTTCCCAATCCGATTCCTAAGTCGTCAGCTTGTTCCAGCTAAGGTTAACTATTCTACAACAAACCGAGAAGCACTAGCAATGGTCTATGTTGTTCAACAATTTCAACATTATTTGCTAGGCCAGCTTTTTGTTTTCTATACCGACCATCATGCTCTTCTTTACCTATTGAATAAACCTTGAAAAACTGAAATCGCATGATGGATGTTGATTTTTTTAGAATTCAACTTTCGAGTTGTTATTTGAAAGGGATCACAACATTTTTTGGCTGATCATCTTTCATGATTAGCTAATGCTAAAGCATATGATGAGCCAATAAGTGATGAGTTACCAGATGCCTGTCTATTTTTTATAGATGCGACTCTATTATTGGCAGTGATATCATTAGATATCTATCTTTATCATATCATCTTATTGCGGGACAATTATATAAGTCAGGTGTTGATGGTATTACACGACATTGTGCCCATGAATCTGAAGTCTGACAGATCATTGCCTTGACACATGAAGGTATTGGGAGCAGACATTTCTCCTCCGATGCTACTGCTAGAGCAATTCTTCTAGCAGGATTTTGGTGGCCAACCCTTTTCAAAGACACTTACGCTTATATAGAAGTTTGCGACGTTTGTCAACACGCAAAGAATACTAAGAAAGCCAACCACGATTTCCTTACTCCAATACTTGAAAGCAAAGTATTTCATAAGTGGGGTATCGATTTTGTTGGACCTATTAGTCCAGCAGCACGTGGCACACAATCACGATATATCTTGATTGCCACCAAATGGATAGAGGCTAGAGCAACGCGCAAAGCAGATGCAAAATCCGTAGCACGCTTCCTCTATGAAAACATTATCACTAGATTTGACTATCCAATAGAGCTTGTTAGTGATTGAGATTCTCACTTCTTTGATGAAGTAATCAACAATTTATGGACTCATTACTTTGTTACATCGAAAGAGTATCTCGTACTATGATGTAATGGATTAGCTGAATCTACGAATAAAATAATTTGTAAAGTCTTGACCAAGATAGTAGAAACAAGTCGATTAGATTGGGAAACAAAATTATTTTCTGCTATCTGGGCATATCGAACAATGCCAAGGCAAGCCACGGATTGGAAAACACCATTTGAGCTGGCATATGGCCAAGAGGCTGTTATGCTAATAGAGTTTTTAATTCCTTCTCTACGCGTCACTTTAGCATATGCCACTGACTTGTGTGACAATAACTTATCAACACCAAGTTCAGAATCGATTCTTTACAGTGACAAAACGGTGCGAAACACGTCTTATCTCTTATCATGTAGAGTTAGTTCATAAACGATGGCAAAAGGCTTGGCATGATCGTCATGTTAGGACTAAGGATATCATGATAGTGATAAAGTTTTACTTTATACATCTTCCAAGGTATGATTCTGAGAAATTGAAATTTCGTAGACAAGGCCCCTATGTTGTCAAGAAAATTTTCACCAATGGTGTAGTCCAATTAGAAATCCTAAGGCATATCCCTTGACACATTAGTCAATGGTAGCCGACTATGGAGGTACTACGAGGAAAATTTTTTGATAAGTCTTGTGTAGCGATATCTTTCTATGTATTTTACCTTATACTTTTCTGTTTTTTTCCTTCTATGTATATTTTTACTTTTTTCACAGTTTCTGTAAACCCATTGATTTTACACTTATTTAAAAAATCAAAAATATTTTTTCCATCCCACAGTCCATCCGACAATAAGTTCTAATTTGCATCTGACAAGATGCATCCAACGAGATTGCATCCGCCAGCTTGCATTTGACAAGATGCATCCGACGATTTGCATCCACCAACTCCCATTTCATTTGCATCCAACGAATTACTTTGCATCCGATGAAATTTGCATCCGACGTCTGACCTAAAATTTTGAGTATAAATACGTTAGCCACCCCGTTAATTCTTACTTTTGACAATTTTCAGACGAGTTCACGACCGTGGAAGACACCAATCAAGAGGTGGAAACTCAAATCGTGGATCATTCCAACAATTTCAAGAACAATCCAATGATGGCCCAAATCGAGGCAATTGGAATCAAGGCCGAGGTCAAGGATGTGGCTAGGGCCAGGAAAAAAAAACCTGGAAATTGTAGGTATTGCAACAAACCTGGCCACTGGGAGCATGAATGCTTCAAGAAACAGAAGGAGATGGAACAAAGAAAAGAAAAAGAGCAAGTGAAAAATTATACTGATCAACATCAATATGATGAGAATCAATATGAAGATGATACAGGTGAGAGGTCAAAATTGTTCATTACAGCATTAATGACAAGTGATGAAACCAAGGATACCTGGTACATTGATAGTGGTGCATCCAAGCACATGACTTCAAGGAAAGAGTGGTTTTCAGAACTTAAGGAAACTCACAATGGTGATGAAGTTGGACAAGCCGATGGCAAATTGCTATCTTTTAAAGGAGTTGGAGTGATCCAGTGAAGTTAGCCAGCGGGAAGATAAAGCACATAAGCAATGTGCAATATGTACCTGACTTAGCTAACAATCTACTATCTGTTGGGACGATGGCTGATCAACAACTCAAAGTTGAGTTTGACAAAGACAAATGTCTTGTCAAAGACATCAAGAATCACTACAAAGTGATTGCTATAGGAGCTAGAGTCAACGAGAATCGACTCTACAAATTCAATGCGAGATCTTTTGCTCAAGCTATGGTAAGCATGGTTGATAGTCGAAGTGATCTTTGGCATCAACGATTCGGTCATATTAGTGCTCAAAGTTTACAGCACAGAGAGAGGTTTCCCAAAAGTGGAGCAAGGAGAGCGAGTGGCATCCTAGATCTTGTCCACAATGATCTATGTGGACCTATGCAAACTAGATCTCTTAGTGGCTACTATTATTTTATCACCTTCATTGATGATTATAGCATATGCATTTGGATTTATTTCACAAGCAAGAAATCAGATGCTTTTGCTAGTTCAAGGAATTCACGGTATTAGTTGAAAAGCAAACAGGATGTTGCATCAAAACTTTGAGATTTGATGGAGATGGTGAGTATTTTTTGATAGAATTTTTGATTTCTGCAAAGATCAAGGGATCAAGAGGAAGACTACAACACCTTATTCACCACAACAAAATGGAGTTGCAGAACGAAAGAACAGATCTATTGTTGAGATGGCCAGGCGATGCTCAAAAGCAAGGGTCTGCCAAACACCTTTTGGGCGAAAGCTTGCAGCACAACTATGCACATCTTGAATCGGTGTCCTACAAAATCCGTGGAAGGTAAGACACCTCATGAAGCTGTTATTAGAAAGAAACCTAATAATTCTCATTTGAGAGTATTTGGTTGTGATGCTTATGCTCATATTCCTGATGAGAAACGAAGAAAATTGGATGCAAAAGCTATCAAGTGTATTTTTCTTGGATATGATGAGAAGGCCAAGGCATACAAGATGTATGACACAAATGCACAGAAGCTTGTAATTTCTAGAGATGTTACGTTTGACGAGATGGGCCAAGGTGAACAATCTGAAGTAATCACTGAACCTTTTGATGAGGGAGCAAAAGTACAGGTCAAGAAGGAAGTGGATTTTGATATAGAAAATCCATTGGACAAAGGCAAGCCTGATGCTGAAATTCCCAAGAGAGTACCTAAATGGTACTTATCAGTCACAGATGGTGCAAAGAAGGGAGATACTCCCGAATCTAGTGAGCAGGGAGAGCTTAGAAGATCAAGTAGAAATTGAAACCCTCCTGCAAGATTAGAGATGAATCTAGCCCTAATAGGTTTTGTGCTCAAGGCTCAAGAACTAAAAAATTTTGATAAAGCAAAGGAGCACGAGGAGTGGCGTGAAGCTATGGAAATAGAAATGGAAGCTATATCACAAAATAGGACTTGGAACTTGGTTGAGCTTCCTGATAGTAAGACGCCTATCACTTGCAAATGGATATACAAGATAAAATATGGAGCTAATGGGCAACTCAACAAATTCAAAGCACGGTTGGTTGCAAGAGGATTTGAGCAGCAGGAAGGTATTGATTCTGATGAAACCTTCGCACCCATAGCTAAGATGGTAACTATACGTTCTGTCATTGCTATTTCTACTTTCTATGGTTGGAAAATCCAGCAAATAGATGTTAAATCTGCTTTTATGATGGAGTGCTGGATGAAGAGGTGTACTTAGTACAACCTCAAAGATTTATTGAACTAGGGAGAGAGCACCTTGTTTGTAAGCTCAACAAAGCTATTTATGGATTGAAGCAAGCACCACGGGCGTGGTACTCTTGCATTGATGAACACTTTAAGCGAAGGGGAATGGTAAAGAGTGATGCTGATCCTAATCTTTACATTCTAGCAAGATTCAAATATAGTGTTCATTGTGTTGTACGTGGATGATTTGATTATTACAGGAAGTAATGAGAGCTTAATTGATGAAATCAAATCAGATCTCTCCAATGCTTTTGACATGAGCGATCTAGGATTGATGCACTATTGTCTTGGCATTGAAGTACGACAAAAGGAAAATGTGGTCTTTCTTACACAAAGCAAATATGCACGAGATTTGCTTTATAAGTTCAATATGCAGGATTGTAAGCCTTTGAGTATACCTATGGATGTCAACACAAAGCTTACTGCATATGATGAATCTGAGAAAGTGGATGCTTATTTGTATAGACAGCTGGTGGGTAGTTTGATTTATTTGACACACATACGACCTGATATTTCTTATGTTGTTGGTGTTGTTAGTCAACTTATGCAAGATCATAGTCAAACACACTGGAAGTCTACTAAATGTATTCTCAGATACATTCGAGGGACATTGAATTTTGGTTTGAAGTATGATCAGTCTGAAGTGCCAATATTGATAAGATATACATATGCTCATTGGGCAGGTGATATTGATGACATAAGGTCCACCAGTGGTCATACATTCAGTTATGGTACAACTGCAATTTCATGGAGCAGCAAAAAGCAACCTACAGTAGCCTTATCCTCGGCGGAAACTAAATATCGAGCACTCAGCAATGCTGCACAAGAAGCGGTATGGTTACGAAGATTGCTTGTGGATTTAGGTCAACCACAGGTGGATGCAACTCCTATATCTTGCGACAATAAAAGCTGCATTCACCTTGCCAAATATCCAGTTTTACATGCTCGAACCAAGCACATCGAAATACATTATCATTTTATTCGAGAGAAAATTCTTGATGGAGCCATTGATCTTGTTTTTTGTAAATCTGAAGATCAAGTGGCAGATATTTTTACTAAGTCATTAGGTAGATGTAAATTTGAAAAGTTTCGTACTCTACTAGGAATAGAAGAATGTAATCCTATCATTGAGGGAGAGTGTTAGAAATCAATGATAAACTTCATTGTTACACTTCTTAGGTATAGTTTACGATGTACTTTATTACTAGCTGTAACTAGTTGTTGGCTAGTCTAGTAGTCTACTCCTAGGTCTCCATCTCTATTAGGGTTCAGGGTTTATATGTACATTTTACATTCAGTATGTTAGTGTGATAGATTGATAGTGCGTCTTATGGTGAATGCTTGATGTTGCATATCTGATTCTTGACAAATCTGAATCAACCATTGTCTTTATTGTGTTCAGAGTTCTTGTTAGTATTGCATGTTTAAGCTCCTACGTCTTCCTGTCTGACATTCTTACTGCTTTTTATGATTGTCTACTCTACATTCTTCTACTTCCGCAAACAACCACACAATCAAAGTTCTACTTTAATCTTGTGTTTGCCTACTACTATAGTAGTGCACGCATCCAGGGAAATTAGTTGAACACTGCCTCCGTGCAGTAGTAGGATCGTCCTGATCTGATTGTTGGACCGATCTGTTGATCCATTCCCTAGCACCAAATACCTGGAGCATGTCCAGGAACCTCTTGGATACTCCTCAAGGGGCTCCATGAGTGTGTCACTTCAGAGTTATAAAACTAGAACGTTTTTTGTGAAATTACAAGAGCATACTCTCTTCTACCTCTAAAACATGGTGTCACTTGTCCAGGACTATTTTTAGAAAGAGAACAATTGATAAGCTCATGGCACTTCCTCTTTTTGCATCGATGTAGACATAATACCTAACTCTACTACTTGGCATGGTCCATCTGATAGCCCATGTTGGGTCATGCACCTCCTCCCGAACAGTTGACAAAGTCCTATCTTCGACCATATAATATTCCTACCTCTTTTATGTGGTATATTTACGTTATTCATATTTGGGCCTATGACTATCACTATTTCCTAGCAAAGCTCTTCTTGAAGGTGGTAACTTTCTTCTCATTGTTCTTTGATCACCAGAAAATGTGCCACAATCATCATGTCCAAATCAATTTCTTTCATAACGGCACCTATCAAGTTAACTAACTTCTTGGATGTTGATTTACTCATAGAATAAGACAAGCTCCTGGATCTTAGTTGTTCCAATGTTGGCCCCGTTCCTATATGATGGCCTTTGAGATAGGCAATGTACTTGACTGTTTGAAGAATAGAATTGCTCAAGTCCAACATTTCGATAATCCAATCTGTTCCTTGTAGCCCTTTCCTACAAGCCAACTTCCATGTTTGGACTTTGCAAGATTTTTTCATGGTGTTTCAATGATATCATTTCCATCAAGCACCTGTCAAACAACAAGAATAATTTCAGCAAGTTCCAAAAAAATTAATGCCAAGTCACATATTTGCAATTAGGCAGCACAATGAACCAATCTTTAAAGAACAATTACTGGCATCATCCAATCTCCCCAATGAGCCAGGCGATGACACCACCATCTCTTCCAAGTTTGCAAAGTTGGAATATCATTTACGATTGCATGCCCGACATGCCACCAAGCAATCAAATGTTCTCTCTCTTTCTCTATCAACTCCTTGGTTGTAGCTGATCTCCATCTTCTACATAAAAGCTTATGTTCTTCTTAGGAAGAAGACAAAATGCAATTTTTGATATGAATAACCATGCTTTGCTCCCAACAAAACAAACAAGATCGTTCTTTACCATGCATAATATTATCTGGTCCCCCATTGAAGACAATACGAACAACACGCCAATTTGCTTGAGGTTCATTAGCCATGAAACTCGCGAATTCAGCAGGTGGAAGTCCCTTCTTTTTCCATGACCTCATTCAACATTCTCCAAAACTCGACTTGCACATTAGTATCCTCAACTTTAAAATCACATATGGCAATTGTTTGTAATTTCTACTCAATAGGATTGTACACATGCGCAGCCATAAGCGTCCATCCTCTGATTCTCTTTACAAGATCAAAACACACCCAAAATTGATTAAGCTCTCCAGCTAGTTGCATCTTATTGACCCCTAAACATGCACCCACAGTTGACATCTTGAAAATGTGAACCCTGTCCAAATTAGCATCTTGCAACTAGCCAGGAAAAACAATTCTGTGGAAAACCTGTATGAACATCTATTTCTTAAATACAATACACTATCAAGTGTATCCCCTTGTGGACCATCTAATGCTCTAGCCTCTCTGATCCATCTATTAATCTTGAAAAGTGAGAGTGCTTGTGAGGAAAAAAATTGCCATTGTAATTTTGAATTTCTTATCTATTTGCAGAGAACAAAAAAACCAATAGCATGCTCTCTATAATTGTCACATTTAATTTCAAATAGTTACAACCAAACAAATGATTACCTCCTTTTTCGGTCAATGGTTCGAGCGCTGATACAACTGCATCAAAATTCTCATCATTCATAAGCACACCCTTTTGAACCTCTTCATTTAGCAAGGTATCTTTAATGATGTCTCTGGCTACCCTCATTTGAATTAGTCTTTGTCCAAAGTTTGGTTCTTGCTGGACTTTCTCTTTCACTCTTTTCATTACTTCATACATTGCTTTCCTCACCACCCCTTGCTCAACTGGATGCCTGTGAATTCTTGAATGCAAAAACCTTCTAGTATATATAGCATCTTGTTTTCTAGGAATGCTACAATATATAATTGCAGGACATGAATTCAAACACAATGGTTGTAATCTACAATGCATACACACCAATGTACCGTAAACATCAGTCACTGCCCCACTAGTGATGGGTTTGTGAAGTCTACCTCTCCATTGAACTTCATTTGCAACCCCATTTTTTAGATAGTAAGGACATGAACTATTCATGCATTTCATGTACCTTGCACATCGACTAATTCTCACAACAACATGAAAGTTAGCGACATTTGAAGTACTGTATTCATTCCATACGTTGCCATCATATTGTTGCTCCATCTCAGTCATTTCATTTTGTCCAAGTTGCAATGCAGGCAATTCAAAAAATATATCTCCATCATATGATGATGGAAGTTCATCTACTTGCATAATTTGTTTACAAATGACATATGCCTCTTTCAACTTGCTCTTTGATGGCAATTGTGCAAACAACTTGGCCACACTTACAAGTTCCCTATATGACATATGCCTTTTTCAACTTACCACATTTACCAGTTTTCCTTCAGCTCAAATGCATTACAATCCGTACTCACACTTGTCGATCTGGTGATGTGCTCTTTGGTCATACCAACAAGTCTATGTGGCTGTTGGAAATCTCCTTGCTGGAAGAACTTTTTCCCAAAAACTCGATATAGACTTTCCACATAACCATCCAATTTGTAAAAGTTTTCATCTACTGATTTGCAAATTGGAACCTCCATCAACATTTCTTCCTTTTCATCATAGAAACACTTTTGCAATCGAACAGTTCCTGGAGTCAAATTGAAATGCCTACATAATGCAAATTCCGTGATAGAACCCGTTCCACCCACTTGATGTTCAAATCAGACGAGCAATACTTGCCGTTTTGTGCTCATCACCTTTCGCTATTCGAATTTGGTGATATCCAAATCTGAGATTTATTCGGCTAAAATATTTGGCATGTTTGAGCTGGTTGAACAGGTCCTCAATTCTAGGCATGGGATACTTGTTCTTGATGGTACTCTTGTTGAGCATGCGGTAATCCACACACATTCGAAGAGTCTTGTCCGCCTTTTCCACGAATAACACTAGAGCTCCAAAAGGTGAAGTGCTAGGTCTAATAAATCCTTTGTATATCAATTCACCAAGTTGTCGTCTCAGTTCCGCCAACTCTTCTTGTGACATCCTATAGGGTGCTTTTGAATTTGAACCAACTCAATTTTATGGTCCATTGGTCTTCGAGGAGGTAGCTTAGCTGGGAGTTCCTCCAGAAACACATCGCTAAATTCCTCTAGCAAATCTGCCACTTCTTTTGGCAAGTTTTCTTGTCGCGCTTTTCTCTTTTGGAACCTCTCGGCAGACAAAAAGAAAGCCTTTTTGACATTTTCTCTTTCATCATTCTTTTCATCACTGATGCAACAACTAGATTTTGTTCAATGTCGGCACCCTTTGTGTACCCTTCGGGTAGGGCTTTTGTCATACAAATTTGTCCCTTGTAGTCCAAGAGGACCAAGTTCGAACTCCTACCCAAGACTACAATACAAAGTTCATTTAACCAAGGGAGACCCAAAATCACGTTGAAGGCATCTATGTCTAAAATCAGAAAGCTAAGTTTAGCCTTCCATCTCCCAATCTGCACCGAGATGTTCAATGTCGCTTTGTCTGCATCCAATACCCCCTTTGCTATTTCTACCTTGAGGGTTGATGTCACATGCCTGGTTGGCAAGCTGAATTGTTCCACTACACTCCTTGAAATGTAGTTATGTGAAGCTCCGGAGTCGATCATGAAATCTAACTTCCTCCCCGCGATCTTTCCAGATAGGAATAATAAACTCAAACCAGTCTTGGGGGTTTCCCCATGGAAGCTCCTTTCCATACTTGTGTGTCGTCCACCCACGAATGTAAAACTCCTCTCTCAACTCCCAACTAGATCAAGTCACTTGAATCAAATCAAGTAGCCAAGGGTTATTCAGGTCCAGGCAAACATATCACAAATGAGTATACTAACCAAAGCTAACATAGAGGATCCCTCTCAAGTCACATCCCCCTTGAGACCGGACGTAGGACCTTATATCCCGGGAGCCGTCCCGACGACATAATCAACTTGGCTCCTAACTAGGCCAAGTTGACTCGAGCTCCAGAGCTAGCTCATGACTTGTGACTACTTCGTTGGCTCACCACAGGTCAGAGGCTCAGTCCTTGACTTCCTAACTTGCTCTGGGACCTTTAGGGAGTGTCACCCCTTAGAGTCTTATAGGGCACCTTGGTGCACTTGAGCCAACTTTACAACAGAATGGGAGGCCAAGGAAAATGTTGATAATACAGATTCCTTTGATGAACTATCTTATGAGAGCCTCTTGACTACTACTTTGGCTCCTTCCACACACTTATGGAGCCCTCCAACTGAAATGGGACAAAATCAAATCAACAAGGTTGTGACTCGCGGCTTTCTCCTGGATGTGTTAACCAAATTGTTTGTCCATAACTTTAATTATTCCTGCACCCCTGCTGATGGCACTCGCAACGATTTAGTGACCTTGGTTTCTAGATATTGGAAGCTTGCTTCCCACTTCTCCCTCTCAGGGGGACGAGCCAACATTTGCATTGTTTCTAAATGTAGGTTCTCCTTCAATATTATTAACGTCTAATATGTATCTCCATCCACTCGATTCCCCTGATCTTATTTTTTTTGCAGAAAGGCAGGCTTGGGATTGCATGCTGGACAACTTTTGCTGCTCCGATGTCCTTTCTCTTTGCAATTTCCCTCGTCTCCATACTTGGAATAAGGGTCTTGCCCCTCTTTTTTTTCAATTTAGCGAGACTTGACAGATTATATCTCTTTGGTTTGGGGAACTGGGCGAGTCTTATCTCCTCCAACATCATTTTGCCTTCCCTTTCTTTGTCTAGGTCATCTTTAGAGTATAAGATATTTCTTGCAACTAAACTACTAGGATATATTGCCTACAAGCTACGGTTTTATTGGTCTAGGTCATCTCTAGAGTACGAATTTTTTTTTTGAACATAAACTACATCATATTGTTAGGATATCGGCAAAATGAGCACGTATATATACTTCATTGTATATGTGTTGAATGGTTTTGAATTATAGACCTAGTTGGTGATGCGACCCTGCAATTTTGAGGGGTGCACTTCATGATGAATGTAAAAAGGACATCACATGAGTTTGGTCTCAGAATTAGCTTACTTAAAATACTTGTCTTAAATATTTCTATTCACATAAAGTGGCTCATACTCAACTTCAAGATGTACCTTACCTACTCTCTAGATTTTTGTTAGGTCTAACAATCATTTATAAATGGCTTGGCCTTATGCTCTCAATATAAATACACGGTTGTTACATCTATCAAAAGTGTCACTAAATTCCATTCCCAAACCCGTTAAAATATATTACTTATTAAATTTCTATAAATTCACAAACTCATTCTTTGGTGACCTTTGGGTTTTGACATTCTATGAATACATTAACACAATTTTTTTGCTAGCTTTTTCATCATGAACTTACAAAAGTCCCAAAATCATGTCCCACCTTTCCATGGGTAAAACAACTCCAAATTCATGGTTAGAGTGTGAATGACCATTGAACTTGGTGGAAAGGTCGTTAGACTATCCTTTCCCAGGGGTAAAGTGTGGTGAGGCATGTCTCGTTCTATGGCTAAGACAAACATTTTAACTTTTATGAATTGTAAATGACAAAAAATTTATGGGCCTTAATATGCTTGACACATTTTTTTTTTATGATGCCAAAACTCATCATTTGTAAACAATTATAATGCCACCTCACTTTTGTAATTCTTTCTAAGATTGTTTTACGCAAAATTTTGAATGTTGTTTTTAAAATTAGAGGTAGAGTCCCACAGAATGAGCATTGGGTGTGCAACTAGGCATAATTTCTTGAGGATTAGATACTTTTGCAAAGTTTAATCTTTGCTAGAATTTACACCGAAATGTTGAGAAAGTATTCTGTATTATAATTAGAGAATGCTTAGTATATGTTCCTATGAAGAGTATCTTTGGCAACCTCAAGTAAAATGTGGACCAAACTTTTACACTAGAGTTAGAGCATGGTTAACATGATTAGCATATTAGGCAATCTCAAATAAACATAGTCATCATGTTATGTAACCATAGTTCAACAATAATAAAAGATTGGTGTGACATTTTTTTGATCATTATTGGAGTGCATTAAATCATGCAAAGATTGGCATTCCCTAAGAGTTTGTGGATTATTTTGTCCAGAACTTCTAAACATAGATTGTAAGACAGATATAAGTGACATGATGGCATCTTATGAATCTTGAAGTCTATAAAACTTTATAGAAGTAAATTATGGCCCATTTAAAATCTTGAAAGAGTTAAAGGAGGATATTTTAGTCAACAAAAAGTCAAAAATGTGGGCTATAAAATAGTTTTAGCCATAAAGTATAATAATTTATCAACCCTTTATGCTCAAAGAAAGATTTTTAGTGACCTTTTCACCAGGAAAAATAATTGTTCAATTATGGTGAGGCTGTTTTGCCTCACCATAAATTTACTACACCATCATTGTATGGCCTTTTGTACCTTTTCACTGGGTTAAACGACATTCATTCATGGCCTAACCTCCTTGCCATGATTAGTATACAACTACTCACCATCATTTTAAGGCCTTTTCACATTTCCATTAGGTAAAATAGCCATACAATCACTAATGCCCTAGTGATGATTTTATGATCATTTTATTCTGGTGGAAGATAACTAATCAAAGATTTGTTCTTTTGGAAGTATGTGGCACCATAGGCTCGTGTGTAATTCATTTCAAGCGACTCTATTAGTTCCTCTAGAGACAAGGTCTACTTCTCTTGTTTGGAAAGATCATTGGCGGTATATGTCATCACTACATGCCTTCTATCTTCTCACTCGTGGTTGAGTTAGTCTATCGTGCTTGAGTTGGCTCATGCACCCAGGTTCAATTCTCTATGATCCCAAAGGTTGATAACACCAAAAGCCACTATATGCCTTCTAGAAGATCCAAAACAACAAGCAGCCAATGTCTAGTCAACATCATGGAGCTCTAACACCATCCAGCCCAATAACCTCTCATTGTTGAGTTACAAAATGATGTACTCCCAATCTGGATCATGCAGGAGGGTTGACCTTCATCCAAAGATCTAAAATGCTTAGAATGTTACATCATGATAAAGCACTGTTCATCGTTCGATGAGTGGGCCCTACCTGCACCCTAGGCTTTAGTGGTTCTATATATGCTATTCCCTTAGATTATACCATAAGAGCACATCTCCATGGATAGGGAACATGGATTGGACTCGATTCATTATTTTGGAGCCGAGGGCATTTTTGAGAGGGTGAGTAGAAGGGCCCTATGAAGCCATTCTCCACTGGAGCAAACTTTTTATGTTTTCATGGGCACAAAACTTCTTGCTTGATCCATGGATGAAGTCATTGTTTCCAGGATGGGTGGGTCGAAGGACCCACGGATGGACCCACTCTTTCTGGGGCCCATCAAGATGGATGGAGTCACTCTTTCCGGGCCATGGGCCTAGATGTAAGGTACCTAAAAATTAGAACTATAGGAGGAAGGGGAAGTGGGAATTATTGATGAAAGACTAGCCAGAGTGGGACAGTTAAACTGTTACATTTAAAACGAGACACACATTGTTGTGACTAGAGAAACGAAGCTCTCTACCAGCGACCGCTGACGGTAACTCGTTCTCTCTCTCTCTCTCTCTCTCTCTCTCTCTCTCTCTCTCTCTCTCTCTCTCTCTCTCTCTCTCGCCCCCTTGTAGCTCGATTATTTTTCTTCTCTCGCTATTTCTCCTTGATCCTTGCGATTGTTGGGACCGCGCCTCCCGGGAAGCACAACGTGGAGTTTCGGATCTGTGCCGCTGCCTTGTTGTTTTTCTTTCTCTTCTGCTACCTGCCCTGCCTTGGCATTTCAAGATCCAAGTTTCTTGGTGGAGTTGAGGATGTTCTATGCTGCTCGGTACGATCTTTTCTTGTTTATCTTGAGCATAGCTTGCTTGTGCGTGTCGCGGTCATTGTGTAAACTGAACTTTGCCACTGTGATTGTGTGAGTGATTGTATTGCATGTGGCTTCTAAGTAAGCGCTGGTTTTTCGGTGACGTTTTTTTGATTTGCAATAAAGCGAGGTTGTCCATTCAGCTGCGAGCACTTTTTGGTGTAATTCGTGGCATTCCTTTTTGTATCTGCAAAGCAAATGTAGCCGCCGTTTGGACAAGTAATTTGCTAAGTTCAATTTCCGGATGCTGTGAAATTATTCTCGAAAGCTGCAAGATATGAACTATGCACTTTTACAATTTTCAATGAACGGCGTGACGGTTGGTTATTCTGTTTGGGTGGCTGACAATCAACAGTTCATTTTCAACTTTGGGCAGCAAAGAAGGTTTTTAGGGTGCTTGTTGTATATTGGGAAGCCGTTTCAGCAATAATTACTGCGGTCTTCGTGTCGAAAGATTTACACAGTTCGCCCCAGACGTCAGTTTAGATTTGTCTGTTTCAATCTTTCATGAAACCTCAGACTCTGGATTCTCTTTGGACATGTTCGTTATCATTTGTTAGCTGATGTGTGAACTTAATGTTTCCACGTGATTAAAAACTTCTTTTCTCGAGCTCTTTCTTTCAAGTCTTCTTGTGGCGTGTAAGCGTTTCTTTGCTTGATAGGTGATAATGGTCCTTAAGACGTGAATTCTTAATATTAGACTGAAGGTTTGAAATGCTCGTGTGTTTTCTTTGAGTTAGAATGTCCTTATGCAATATTGAAGAAGATCTTTACAGATCTTTTGAGTTGGTATGCAAGTTGTCCCAATAGGGTGCTCTGCGATACGTGATTGAAATGGAATTTGCAAGATGTTCTCCTCTGCATCTTCAACTCATTTAAGAAATTCTTATTCATTTCCTTAACCATTGAACTAGGAACAGCTATTCACGCTGTACGACTGAATGCCGAGACTTTAACATAAGTTTAATTTTTGGTTATTTTTCTTCAGCAAGTAATATGAGACTGCGACAACCTCAATTTTACCACCAGTGGTTTTTGATTCAGTCAGCCTCAATGCTCGTATTCTCAACCACATTCAGTATAGCAGCCTCAATGTTCATAGTTGTCCTTTTTTGTCTAAGCAAAAGTCCATGGGCTTGGAGCACAAAGGACATTATGCCTATGAAGTCCATTGTTAAAGGGCATTATGCCCATAAAGCCCATGAAGTCTTTCACTAGTTCTTCCTAACGTCACCAAATAGCCTCTCTGTTGCCACACGAACTTCCCCTAAAATTTGGTGGGTCCTTCTTCAGTAAATGCATTTTTTTAGTAGCTTGTATATGTTGCAACATCAACATTTCCATTTGACAACATCACCACTTGCCGCTCTAGCAATTTCTATACACTAACAATGGGGAAACTATTATTGTGAGGAGGAACATTCATAGGTATATTATTGACAACTCCTAGGGCCTCCAGGCCTCCATGCTATTGTTTGACAATAGACCATATGGTGTTGGCACTTGGGCCCCTTATCAATCATTATATATTCATTAGTGGAATTTATTTGTTATTAGGCTAAAGCTATTTGTAACTCGCAAATCTTGCCATAAATTTCAGATAGTTTGAACAAAACTATAGGCCCCTTTTTTGATTATGTGATTGATTGGAGACCAGATTTAATTTTCTTTCTAGTTTAGGCAAGTTTTATCTCTCATATAAGTAATAAATGTAGCAACTTGTCATTTTGCTATCATTCAATTTGTACTATACATTTCCCTTTAGGACAACAATACTTCTAATTATACTCTAGCTTCTTATAGTAACATTGCAGTTTCTTTTACAGTTTCTGTTGTCTTGGTCATAACTATCGATGTGTCATGATATTGTTTTGTCATATGAAGGAAAGATGTCAAAACACAACTTAAGAGGGAATCACAATACGTAGTTTATAAGTTGTTTTGGTTTAAGTTGATATGCCATGTATTGAGATGAGTTCACTCAAATACATTCTATAAAGCATGACATGCATGTGGAAAAGTCTTTGAAAAGCTATGTAGATGCTTGAGTGTTGATGATAGTTTGAATGCCAACTCTTTTCTACAGGAAGCACAATCGACTTCCAATGGTGGAGAGATAAGTGCCTTTGTAAGCTCCTTGACTAATGGGGTGGTATGCTTGCTATTTTGCTGTGGATGACACAATGACTAGTCCAGCGGGAATTTGAGTTCAACAAATGGTATGGTTGTTGGTAATTTGCTTATTGGTTGTGCATTTTCACCCACTTGGGATTTGGTATGAGAAAACATATGCTTCTAGGGTTTATATTATTAGGTAGATTGTGTAGCATTGAGACATGCAACTTATGTGACTCTTCATGGTGGATGCATGTTGGCTCACTCTTAGAGTGATACTTTGTCTTCTTGAAAGGTTTCAATTATGACATGTCTTTCATTGGATTATAAGTACCAATAGATTAGATTGTCAAACATGGCATGTATCAAGAGGGATGATGGTCCAAACAAAATTGTTAGATAGGATATAATATGGGGATGATCAAAGTGATTGCATTAATAGCATTTCTAACCCCGATATGCAAATACATTCGTCTCAACCATAGATACTTGTGGATTCTCTGCTGATTTTCAAACACACACACACACACACACACACACACACACACACACACACACACACACATTCACGTGCATGCGCGTAGATACACACATTCTAGAACTTGCAAGTTGGGAGACATACATGCTAGTTTTGGGATCAAAGAAGTATCGAGATCTCCACATTCACCTATGGATAGAGCACCCTAGTAGACCCTAATAGTTGCACAATTTAAGGAGAACACTTTTGTTGACAATAGAGAAATTAGCAAGCGCACGTTATTAGTTACTCATTTTGTGACTTTGTGATAATACAACGTTGAAACACATTCATATCAATGGAGTCAACAACAATATCACAATGATTTCAAAATTAAATGAAACACTTCGTAATCATAATCCATAACTTCTATTATTCCCGCTGATGAAACCATTGGAAAGGGGAGTACATCGGTCTCTTGAAAACAAAGGCAATTTGCTTATAACTACTAACAAAATTTACAATATGGTTTTTGAAATCTATTGATGAGCTTTCCAATTTTCAGAAAAGCCACTCATAGCCAGGAATAACATCATTCATAGCATGAAAATCAATTTGCTTCATATGCCCTTGCAGCCCTAGCTCCAAGTTTGGTACTTTGACATCCCATATTTTCGTATCCGCCCAAAGCTAATGGACTATGGTCACTAGCTTTTGTAGGCAACCCGAGCTTCTGCACAAGATGAGACCTAATCTTGTGAGGGCTTGAGTTTGGTAATACATGAATGTCTTTCTCTAAGATTTTGCATCTATGGCACAATAAATCATTAGGACTGAAAGATAACATACTAAACTTGCATTCACATTCACATCCTTCAACCAATTTAATTTCAAGTCTTCTAAAAATTTATTCGTTGGTAAAACAATGGTGATCACATACGATGTCAACTTGTTTCTTTTTCCAAGGCAGCTTTTTATCAAGTGCCTAGGCTTTCTGTAGATGAAGGATAGGTTTTCCTTAACGGCTCTAAGCTAGTCTTTAGACTTAGCAGCACTTTTTTATTCTTAGGCTTCTTATGTGCAACTTCGTCAAGTTCATCAAAAGAATGTCATTATACTTGGTTTTTTTTTTGTTTTTGTTTGGGATTGGCATGTGTTTGATTTTGACTTTGCTAATGGGAGGCCGCCACCTTACTGTCATATGCACAAGACACGTAAATGATGTCTTCTTGAAACATTACGCTTACGCTCATTTCGGTAATCGGCCGACAATCCTTGTACAAGTTCCCATTGGGCCAATTTTTGTAAAATAGAGGCACTTTTGTTAAAAATTCCATAAACTTCTAGATATATGTATCCAAGCTATGGTTACCCATTTAGCATTTCATAAAGTGTTTATAAATTTCAAAATTGTCTATTACCATAAAGGCTATCAAGAATTGCTCCTTAAACTCGGCCCAGGTTGTGGGCTTTGGAGTTAAATTTCTTCACTAGGAGGAGGCACATTGTGTAAGTTAAAATAAGTAGACCATTTCTTAATCCAGATTCCAGTCTTCAACCACTTTGGCTTTTCTGTGTTTACGGTCCCTCGTAAACACTTTAGGTTCCTAAGTGGTCAGAAGTAAAGGACTGCAGTTGGTTGAGCAAATATTGTAGTTGATTATCATGTTCCTTATTACGTTTGTGGAGTTTGATTATTGGCAATCCGCTGTATTAGTTGATTATTCTTTTGCGTAATGACCTAGCTTACTACAAATAAAGCAATTTTTTTTGTTTGACTTTGGTTTCTCTTCACCTTCCTGTTGGTTCGATCGATTGGTCTTCTCCCAATTCCCTTGCTACTTTTTCTTCCCTTTGTTTTGCTTCCCCTTTTCTCCTTTCCTTGAATTTCCCCCCTACTTCTCTGCTATGAATGCTTGTTCATTCAAATCATCGTTGTTTTTGAGATTAGGTCGGCTCATTTGCTCTCCATTAGGCATGAAAAGTTAGCAGCAACATAAAGGAACGTTATCGAGACACAAAAAGACTCACGCCCCAGAGTCAAGTGAAAAGGTATACATCACATGTATAGCTAGATGGAATGCCCTATTTAAGGATCCTCACAATCAGAACTCACTCTTCCTCACAAATATAGTTGTGGGAGGGAGACCTCTTGTCCTAGAGCTCAACCTGCATTTTAAGTCTAAAGAAAGCACACAATATGGGAAGAACCATCGCAAACATAACAAGATCGAAGACGTGCCTGCAAAGATACAAGGATAGAAAGATGTAGGTTGTAGTAACATTCAATTGCTCGGTATAGTTAGCAATCATGATGCACATTATAATTGACATCTTCAAGAAAGATTTGATCCTTTGGAAGAGAGAATTCACAGATCAGGAAGGGAGAAGGAGGGAATCCTCTAGCCCTACCTCCTATGAATAATACAATGCAAACATCCAAGCACTTAAGAGATTCCATTAGTAAATAGCAATAGAGAAATAATACAAGCTTACTAACTACGCCTCTAGATGGTAGGCGAAGAGACTCCTCCTTGCCATCAACTAATCGACTCATGAATGTTGGTTAATCTCCTTGGAGAATGAGAGGAAGGGAGCAACATGGTTTCTCCTCTCTAGCACACCCTCTCCTCACCGTGCACTTAGATAAGCATAGAGGATAGTGTGTCTTTCTTCTCCATACCACTTGCATATATACATGGAGATGGGATGTGCTAGGGCATTGACTATGGGACAATGCACACTATAACCATCATGGAGAAGGGCATCCTACTACCCTAGCCCCAAGCATGTGGTCTCTTCTAGAAAATTTCCTTTGGTTTGCAAGAACAACATGCACAAAGTCATTCAAATTTCTAGTTGCCTAAAAAAACACTTAGGTCGTATCATTGTGTTTTTTTTCACTACATGTGATGTGCAAAGACAATCAAAGATCTCTCGAGCTCTTCTTTCCAACAAGCTATGGCTCACTATGATCTAATAAGAATTGATGTTTGCATTTTGCCTAAAGGACACACTTTTTTGTATGCTTTATGGTGCAAACCCTAACAATAAATGTGTTGACTATGGTCCCAGGTGTCCCAAGGCCCCAGAGCTTAGGCATAGGCCTATGTCCTAGCTATAGGGGCTCAATGAAAGTAATGTTTCTAACATATTTCAAATATAAGTGAAGGCTCAATGTTTTTGATCTAGGTGCTCCACATGTTGTATAAGAATACATTTGCAGTACATATAGCTATTCCTATCCACAACATTTGGTCTACAATTTTGTCTGTTTTTGCTTCTACCTTTGCCACAACATATGGGCTCTAGAGAACCACAACTTATGAGCTATATCATGGTTACTTGGACTTAGGGTCCCATGAGCACATTATAAAATATTTTCTAGGATATCAAGTGACATAAAGAGAAGAATCTAGAAATTTGGGCCAATTAAATCAGTTCAAGTCTCTTATGACATTTTGCACAACTTAATAGAGATAGCTTAGAGTAGTTTTGTCCTTTATAGGAGATGCTTTTACCCTCCCACCAGTTACACACACACACACACACACACACACACACACACACACACATTGTACGTTGTGTGCCTTATGTACCCCTTTTTGTTAGAAGATTTTTGAAGCTTCTTCTTTCTTCTGTTAGTCCTTCCATCTCTCTCTCTCTATATATATATATATGTGTGTGTGTGTGTGTGTGTGTTTGTATGGGGAGGCACTCTTTTCTAAAGTTTAAAATTTCATTTAAAGTATTCTTTACGATCTTTCTTGAAGAATATCTATTTGTTGCAATAGATGTTTGTGGGTTTTTGCTTTGAAAGTGAATTTCAATCTCAATAGTATTTGATAGTAATTTGTAGGTCTATCTTGTAACCTTACGATATGTTTTTGGTTATTGGGCTTGCCACTGAATCTTAGATGTATGTGTTGTCTTGTTTCAGGTTACACAAATTGAAGGTGTGTGAAAGTTGGTATTTTGAAGGGTTGATACTATGGGTTGCATCGCATCTTCAGAGAAGGGGGTTGATGGTGCGATTTGTGTACTTGATTATAATTTGATGTAGGCACTTACAAAATTTTCACATCATCAATCTTTGGCTTGTATAATAGAATTTAGAAGTTGAAGACACAAAGTAAGCTATAGGCTCTTTGTCTCAAGCATGCGTTAAGTTCTAGCAAACTTAAAAAACTAGAAATTGTCCCGTTTTCTAAAGTTATGATTGTATTGCGATAGTTATGAGAATCACATCAATATACACATACATATGAAAGGAAGTATAGTTTACTTGCATTGTGGAAAAACACACATGTGAATTGACGAATTCAGATTCAAGGTACTTGATATTTCTACGTACTGACTGTGCTAAACCCAAATGAACCATTGATGGCACAAATTTTTTTGCCTCTTTGACTCCACTCCAAAGACAATGAATGAACTTAGTAAGGATGAAACTTCAATGCATAATGTAACGAAGTCAATTGTTCACTTGAATATAGTAATTCAAATGCCAAAGTTTTGGGAGTTTATTTGTCAAAACCTCAACAAGCGATGTATGTGGGTCTTGTGAATGCAAGAGTTGCATATGTGACAATGTGTTGTTGTGTGGAGGCTCATAGGACATGCATGTGGTTTTTTTTAAGTTCTTTGTTGCTTGCATGGATTATGATCTATTAAGTTCAACAATACTATTTTTACCTTTCTCTTTATCCAAAAATTATCATGAAGGGGTGATCAAAGAACTTGACATTGTAGAATGTCAACATGTAACTGTTAAGATGTGATGTTTCTTTTGTACCTTTGTGTATCCTTATGGCTTGTCCTACATGTTCACATTTCACTTGAGTCGCAAGTGCTCATTATTGATCATAGTGAAAGTATGTATAATGTACCTTCACACAATAACAAGGAGCATGTAAAGGATGTGGCTATTGATGCCTTAGGACCCCAAGAAAGTCATCACCTTCTTATGAGGCTTCATTGCTAAAGTCGCTAAGTTGGCGGCCTATCATGACAATCATAAATTGGTAAATAAAAGGGGTCACTAGTTATAAGTGACGAACTTGTAATTGGCAAAAGGGTAATGGGTCTTGATAGGGTCTGTTGGATCGGACTTCCTAACATGTAGGATGTATCATATGTTGATTGGGACTTTTGTCCAATACATGAGTGACACACTGTTAGATGGCTTTAACAACTTCTTCATGCATACCCAAGTGGTATGTGCCATACGGTGGCTATAGGATGAGTTAGGGCTGAGGGGTGCTTGAGGAGATAAGAGTAAGCTTTAGTCAAGCATTCTAGAGTTATCTCCATGCAACATAGGTTGGAGGCTTGCAACAAAGTTCTGTGTGTGTTCTAATGACCCTAATAGATTGAGATTCCTTACCCGAGATGGATGATTTGATGGTTCGTTTGAATGTTGCAAGGTATTTAAACAAGATTGATCTAAGGTTGAGATACTATTCGATAAGGGTGAAGGAGGTGCTTTTAAAATTAGGTACCTGTACTAGGTGTGGCCACTAATTTTTTTCCTTTTACCCTGTAAGTTCTATCCTAAAGAGTCAAAAGTGTGAGCTTCTTTAAACAAAACTTGCGTATTTGGGCCATATCATATTCGATTGTGGCATACAGATGATAGATCAGCTATGATAAGATTCAAAAGGTGCGTTAGTGGTTAGTCTTGAAAACAATTCGTGAAGTAAAATGTTTGTAAAGGCTTCATCAAGGATGTCCCTTGTTGGTCCATGAAATGAATGAAAGCTTGAAAGATTGTGTTAGAAGCCAATCCAGCCCTAATGTAACCTTGAGATGGCAGAGGCCAATGGTCGACGATGACTATATGTGACCTCATGACAAGTTGTTAGAGAAGCACAATATCGTGATTGTTTGGACCCTACCTGTCGGTATTGCGGATACCAAAGTGTGACGAGAAGCTAGTTGGCAAGTAGCCAGGGTGACCAAGTAGGTCATAGGGGTGGCCAAGTGGGTCACAGGTCCATGGTGGGGCATGGGGGTGGTACCTTCACTATTCAAGGGACACAAAGGGCATGCATGCCAAGTGGACTGATCATACACGACATGCCAAGTGGACTGATCACACACTGTTGGTTGCCATATGTTTGGTTATAGGATTAGCAAGTAGATGGACTGAAAAGGGAGGGTACCTATGGTTGGGAGGTTTATTTGATACACTAGCCTTCATGGTTTGACGAGCTTCAAGAGATAGGCTTGTAACAATCGGTATCGGAGCCAAGGTTAGACAGAGAACATTCGTGGGAGTGCCATGTGTAAAGAGAAAGATACGGGCCACTCTTGGGCTGTGACAGATGCAACTAAACCTTTTTCTTGCTTGCACGAGAAGGAGAGGGAGATAACTTGTGCAGGCAGCCATTGTTGTGGGATCTGCACCCATTGTTGTGGGATCTGCATTTGAGGCAATGACGGATCTAAGGCAATTACATTAATATTGCTAGGCAAGGAATAGTGGACAAAAAAGCATTTTCTGCAAGGTAGCGCATTTTGGAGGGCAACACATTTTTGGGGAAAATTGTTAAAGTTTTACTCTGTGGGCTCCTTCTCCCTAAGACATCCATCAGGCTCTTGAATTGCTGAATCGCACCCACTAAGGCCTTTTGGTTACCACCTGTAATAGATCCTAACACCACAGTAGGGCAAACACTAACTGATCCACCCAACCTTGCCTACTCCCTGATATAGAGTAAGCCCCTCCTAGCCCAGTGTGAGGACTGGTAGCATGCTACTGCCAAGTATCGGCCACATGGCACTGACGTGGCCGACTGCACGTCGGGACCCAACTGGGGGCCCTATCCTGCTGACAGGGTCCCTAGGCTGTGTTAGGCCTGCCATGGCTATGGACCATGCTGGGGCACACTACTCACACTGTCTTGCCCTGTTGGTCATGTACGCTGGACACGACCCTGACTGTGGTATCTGACCTATCTGTGTTCTCTAGGGTTCGGCACTGGTTACGAGCTCGTAACACTCCCTCCCCCTTAAGAACCGTCTTGGTCCTCTAAGACAAAGTCTGGAAAAATCTTGCGAAGGACGCTGCCTCTTTCCCAAGTGGCATTCTCAACAGGCTGATCATTCCACTTAACCAGATATTCTCGGTATAGAGTATGACGAGTCTGCGTCTCTCTACTATCAAGAATCTCCTCTGGTTCATGTGGAGGTTGTTGAGGATCCAATGGGAGAACTAGAACACTGTCCCCTACCAGATTATCTGATCTGGTTAAGGCTTTTCGTAACTGACTTACATGAAAGACTGGAAAAACCTTACTGCTGTGTGGGAGCTCTAGTTCATAGGTGACCTCGCCTAGTCTCCTACTGATGGTAAAGGGACCACAATACCTTGGAGACAACTTAGCACACACTCCTGATTTGAGGGTTTTAGAGTCAACTGGGACTCTCAAGTAGACTTTCTCACCAGTGGAGAACTACACATCCCGTCTGTGTGGATCTGCATAATGCCTGGCTCGATCCTGGGATTGTCTAATGCTACGCTTAGCATGTTCTATCATCTGGTTTAGGTCTTCTAAAAAGTTTCTGGCTGCTTCAACTTTTTCTTGTTTAAACCCTACAGCTGTGGGTGAGCGTGGCTGAAAACCGTACATCAGCATAAATGGGCTGTATCCCGTAGCTGAATGTTTGGTACTGTTGTAAGCAAACTCTAATATCGAGAGATACTCCTCCCAATTAGTCTGCCTCTTGCTGACGTATGCACGAAGCATATCCTCCAGCACTTGATTTACTCTTTCTGTTTGACCGTCCGTCTGTGGATGGTCGGTGGTACTCATATTAAGTTTAGTATGGAGATGATGGAATACTGCCTTCCAAAAATTTCCAGTAAACTTACTGTCCCGGTCGCTGACTATGCCGGAAGGTAGACCGTACAATTTAAATAGCCCGTCTACAAACAACCTCGCTAACTCTGGAGCTCTAACGGTTGTTTTGGTCGGAATAAAATGAGCCATTTTGGTCAGACGGTCAACTGTGACCCATATAGCGTCATTACCCTTTTGGGTTTTAGGCAGGCCTACTATAAAATCCATGGAGATACTCTCCCATTTACCAGCTGGTATTTCTAAGGGATGCAACAACCCTCCTGCCTTTAAACGCTCTGCTTTATTTACTTGACATTTCTGGCAACTGGTTACATACTGGTGGACGTCCTTTTTCATACTGGGCCAGAAAAATTGCCTACGAAGAAGCTCATAGGTCTTCTGTATGCCTGGGTGTCCCGCGCTAGGATTGTCATGACATTCATATAGGACCTGCTGCCTATAATCCTCTGAATTGGGGACACATACTCTATCTCTATAGAGCAAGTACTCATCCTGAATGGAATACTGTTTCCATTTGAATCCTTGAGTCAACTGACCCTCAACCACTGGGGTTTGCTTGGGTAATACAGGCTCAGAATCCTCAACGTCATCTGACGACGTATACTCGGACTCATCATCATCCTCAACGGAAGCTGCCGTATTCTTGGATGAACTGGCACCAGCCCCGGGAACTGGTTCTGGAGTCTGTAACTGTCTGTTCTGGACTGAGTTCCAGATAATAGAGAAGAATGCATCATGCTGGCATTTCCCTCTCAAGGACTCGAGTAACTCATTACGAATCTGAGTAAAACTCAGCTCGTTTATCATAGGCATTCTGCTAAGGGCATCTGCTACTGTATTGAATTTTCCACGCCTATATCTGATAGACATGTCAAACTCTTGCATCAACTCTGCCCAACGAGCTTTCCGACCTCTAAGCTCAGGTTGATTGCAAAGGTATCTGAGACTCTCATGGTCTGTCAGGACCTCAAAGTTGGCACCATACAAATAATGCCTCCAAGTCTTAAGGGCATGGACTATAGAAAAGAGTTCCTTTTCATAGGCACTATACCTAGTCTGTGTTGGCTCGAGTTTTTTACTCTCGAACGCAACTGGTCGTCCACCCTGAGTTAGCACAGCACCTACTGCAAAGTCGCTAGCATCTGTTTCGACCACAAATGGCTGATTGGGGTCGACGACCTTTAAAACTGGTGCTGTAGCTAAGGCTGTTTTGAGAGCATCAAAGCTCTCCTGTTGTGCGGACTCCCAAATGAACTCCTTTCCCTTCCCCTTAAGGAGATTTGTCATAGGGACTGCTATCTGAGCATATTCCTTGACAAATCGTCTGTAATATCCCGCCAGACCAAGAAAGATTTGAAGTTCCAAAATATTCTGAGGTCTCAGCCAACTGAGTATGGCTTTAACCTTATTTGGGTCCATCTTAATCCCATCTGAAGAGATAATGTGACCCAAATATGCTACTTCTTCAACGAAGAATTCACACTTGGATTGTTTAGCATAAAGCTTATGCTTTCTGAGCAGTCGAAACACCTTTCTGAGGTGTTTTAGATGCTCCTTCCTCGTTTTGCTGTAGACGAGGATGTCATCTAAAAATACGACTACAAACTTACCCAAGTATGGTCTGAGGACACTGTTCATCAAGGTCATAAAGGTAGCTGGAGCATTTGTGAGCCCAAATGGCATCACCTTAAACTCATAATGACCGTGACGAGTCCTAAAAGCTGTTTTCGAGACATCTTCCGATTTTATACGGACTTGATGATATCCCGATCTGAGGTCTATTTTGCTGAAAAACTTAGCCCCGTCGAGTTGATCAAACAACTCGTCTGCCCGACGCATAGGGTATTTATTCTTAATTGTGACTTTATTGAGGGCTCTGTAATCTACGCAAAGACGCATAGACCCCTCTTTCTTTTTCACCAATAGGACTGGTGAGGCCCATGGTGAACTACTGGTCTGAATTTGGCCTTTCCCAAGATAGTCTGTTAACTGCCTAGTTATTTCTTCATCCTCTGTTCGGCTGACCCGATACGGAGGTTTAGAAACAGGTGCTGTACCTGGTACTAGGTTTATTACATGATCTACCTCTCTGCTAGGTGGTAAACCATGTGGCAAATCTTCAGGAAAAACATCTTTAAATTTAGACAATAAAGTTTCTAATTTACTGATTTTCTGCTGAATAGAACTGGAAATAGAAACTTCAGGAATAAACTGAAAGTCACATAAGAATACCTGATGGTCTTCGTCTCCGATTAGCTGACAGAGTTCTGAACTGCAGACCATAGGGCTGTTGGGGACATGATGCTCCCCATGCAACTGGATCTCTCGGCCTTTATGCTGAAAGCTGAGGGTGTTCTCCTGATAGTTTCTGTGGAGGGAAGGTCCTAAACTGTAGAGCCAATCTCTCCCGAGAACAATGTCTGTTCGATCCAGGTGCATTATCTGAAAGTTTATTTCATCTTGGTACCCCTGAATACCAAGATTTAACTTACTTACCATAGTTTCTCATATTTTTTTGTCTTCACCCTTAGCTAATGAAACTATGTACCTATGCTGACTAGGTACTTCTGGTAGTTTAAGCTTTTTAACCAGGGTGTGGTTGATGAAATTATGGGTTGCCCCATCATCAACCATGACTCTTACTGACTGGTTTCCAACTTTCCCATGCATACGTACTAGGTCATGCGGCCCAAAGCTGAAGGGTCTCGCTAGCATTGCAGAGGTCAGCTGGCAACAGTGTTCATGATCTTCATGATACACTTTGATCTCGGAAGCTGCCGAGTCACTGGGGAAACATACAGTCTGAACAAGATGAACTTGTTTTTTATCTTTTTTAGTGAAAGGCCCCTTGGGACACTGTCTGACTGTGTGTCCCTTGCCCATACACACAAAGCACAAACGTTCTTGTTTGGCTTTCTCAAAATCATCTGGTTTTAAGGGCTGTATGAGTGAAGGGCGTTTCTGAGGAGCTTCACCTTTAAATTTATCTTCTTTCTTTCTTTTTAAAAATTTCTTTTTAAATTGAAAGTCTTTCTGAGGAAGCTGCTCAGAAAGTGGTTGCTGTCTCGCTCTCTTCCTACCCACTGAATCATCATAGATTTGAGCATATCTGAGAGCTTGCTCAAGGGTAGTAGGCGAGTTTCTCTGGACCTCTACTTTATATTCATCTTTGAGGCCACGGACAAATCCCCTGATTTTTTGATAGTCATCCATATTTTTAATCTTTAAAATTGCTTCTTGATACTGCGAGATATATTGGATGAGGGACTTGTCCATTACTGTTCTTTCCCAGGCTTCCCAGGCTCTATCAAGTTCATTCTCTGGTAGAAATTCTCTTAGGAAAGCTTCTTCAAAAGCTTTCCATGACCGGGGAGTCTGCCCAGTCTCCTGGAGATTTAACCACCACTTATAGGCCATAGGCCCTAAAGAAAGACTGGCCTCAATTGCTTGCAAATGGTCAGGGGTCTGTTTAAGAGCATGAATGTTCTTCCATTTGCTGAGGAAGGTTTGTAGAATATCTGCATTTCTATCCTTCTCTTCCCCATTAAAAGTAGGAGGCTTTAAATCTTTAAAAACACTGGAGTGAGACCGTAAAGTCTCACCCGAAACTGATGGAAGTGGAGAAGGGGATAACTGAGAAGTGGAGGGAAGGCTTCCTTTCGCGGAGCTCAAAATCAAGTTTTTGAGTTCAGCGAACGAGTCGTCCACACTGGACTTGAAATTGGCTAATGCCAGCTTCAGTTCATCCACTTCTGTTACCAATTGGAGGAACTGCTCCTTGGTAACCAGTTCGTCGAGTTCTTCGGCGAACTGTTCCTGTTCTTCTACTTCCATGGGTTCCTTCCCTTTTCTGTAAGCCAAGGCTTCTGTTTCAAGTTCGTCGAAGCCTCTCTCCTGGGGTTGATCAGGTCCCTGAGGAGTGGTCATCTTCGAAACTGAAAGAGAGCTACCTTAACTTTTGAAGGAAAAAAAAAGTCTAAAAGACTAATTTACAACTGTACAAGGAGGGAAAGAAAACTTAGCTCTTTCTGAGAACTGTACTTCCACAGAGAGAATCAAGAAAAGCCCTTTGTTCAGATCTGCTGTCCGGAAAAATCAGAGATCAAGGTACCAAGAAAAAGAAACAAACTTCTGATCGTCTTGGCCCCTTCCCTCGCTGTCTGAGGTGTATACTTTTTGCTCCAAAATTCCCGTTTTAGGACCCAAAACAGTTGCAAACTTGTGGTTTCTGCCAAAGACCTTCAGCGCTGGACCTGCACCCACGATTCTGTCTCAGATCTGCTCCAAATTCCAGAAAATTTCACTCCAAATTCGAAGTTTCCACCCAATTTAGCAGCGCTGGACCTGCTCCACGTTTTCTATTTAAAATGTGCTCAAAAATCCACAACTGATACATAAAAATCAAGGGTAAATCCCTGATTTTTCAGCGCTGAGCTTCTACAAGGGATTGTGCCTCAAACAACTGTAAATTCCCAGCAAATTTCAAGGATTTGAAAGCTGTTCCTACAGCGATTTTCCTCCTCAATTCTTTCCTGAGAATATGAGAAATCTTTCCTATCTTCTGATAGCTTTCTCTACTGCTGTCCTGAACTCCCTAGGATGGAGATGGCTCTGATACCAGTGTAATAGATCCTAACACCACAGTAGGGCAAACACTAACTGATCCACCCAACCTTGCCTACTCCCTGATATAGAGTAAGCCCCTCCTAGCCCAGTGTGAGGACTGGTAGCATGCTACTGCCAAGTGTCGGCCACATGGCACTGACGTGGCCGACTGCACGTCGGGACCCAACTGGGGGCCCTATCCTGCTGACAGGGTCCCTAGGCTGTGTTAGGCCCGCCATGGCTATGGACCATGCTGGGGCACACTACTCACACTGTCTTGCCCTGTTGGTCATGTACGCTGGACACGACCCTGACTGTGGTATCTGACCTATCTGTGTTCTCTAGGGTTCGGCACTGGTTACGAGCTCGTAACACCACCCCCGTGCGTTGTCGTGCCAGGTAGTAGAACGACTACCCACTCCGATCAATATGGCCCGGATAACCACAGGTGAGCGTTGTCAGTGGCTCGACGGGTATACATTGCTACACGTACTTCAGCGTGCGCCACTACACTATGTCACAATTGTGACACACCTCACACAATTGGCGGGTGCCCTTCGATGAGACTGTTCATGGGGCCATAATCCTAGTTATGTGAACTTGAGTTTACCGGTCTTGGTGGGATCATGGTCGGCCCACAATTGGGTCCCAACAGTCCAGCCCACCTTGAAAAATTCTCGATGACAAACTCAGGGTAAGCATGCTATAGTCGTGAATGACTCCTTCCAGGTTGCCTCCGACAACGGTAGTCCTTTGCACGCTACAAGGTATTCTTGCAGGACACATTTCGTAATTGTGTCTGTTTCCGTTCTAAGATACGATCTGGCCTATGTTCCACTGTATCTCTTTCTTGGAGTGCGCGTAACAAGAGTCCAGACTAGTTGGCTGAAACCCATAATTGACGTAAAACGGGCTCATACCAATGGATACATGCTTCTTATCATTGTACGCAAACTCATCTAACGATAAATATTTAACCCAATCAGTCTGCGACTCACTGACATACGCTCTAAGCATGTCATCAAGGTCTTGGTTGACCCTATCGGTCTGCCCATCAATTTGTGGGTGCTCACTACTACTCATTCACAACTATGTGCCTAACTTGGCAAATATATTAGTGCAGAATATTCTCGTGAACTTGGGATCCCTATTTGAGCAATGGACTTAGGAAGTCCATGCAATTTCGCGAGGTGTTCAATGAACAACTTTGCGACCTGCAAGGCTGTGCTGGGTGGCAAATAAAGGGAGCCATCTTGGTCAACCTATCCACTACTACCATGATCGAATCATATCGACTCGAGGTCCTGGGTAGCCCAGTAATAAAATCCATCAAGATACTCCCAACAACCGTGGGCAATCTCTAGGAACTGTGGAAAACCGAGAGGGCTTACACGCTCCGCCTTGTTAGCCTGACAAGGCATGCAACCTTATATGTACTCACTGACGTATTGTCGCATACGTGGCCAGAAAAAGTGTCAACTAACTATCTTAGTCGTCTTATTCGTACTTGGATGCCTTGTGCAGGGATTGTCATGCCACTCATGAAGGATCTTCTTACGAAGTCCATTCACGTCCGCCGACATGCATATCTTACCATTTCTCTTAAGCATACCATACCATCATCAATGGTTCATGCCAAATAAGTGTGTGCCCCATTGGAGGTACCCGTCTGAGTGGTACCATCATAATTACTGGTAATGACACGTGCACTAGGCGACATTTGTTGGCAGTGCTCATCCAACTATTGGGCATGCCCGATCTTTGCCAAGAGATATGAGCATCATGAATGTCGCGGGCATGTTAGTCAGCCCAAACAGCATGACTAAAAACGCGTAATGTCCAAATTGGGTCCTTATGGACATTTTTTTCGGAATTCTAATCTGATGGTAACCACTCTTGAGATCTATCTTACTGAAGAGTGCACCCTGCAAGGTGTCCAACAAGTCATGAATTTGTGGAATCGAGTAGCGATGCTTTATCGTGAGCTTATTAGGTGCACGATAATCAACGCACATTCAAAACAAACGGTCCTTTTTCTTAACTAATAGGATGGGGGACGCAAAGGGTGAGAAAGAAAGCTGTATGTACCGTAAGTTAAGGTATTCATCTAGCATCTTCTTGACCTCATCCTCCTCCCCAAGACTCGATCTATCTTACGCTCCACATTCCAGCTAGGAGGCAATCCAACCACGTTCTCTTGCATTAACACAACCTTAAGCTCCTGCGTAATTGAATCATTTAGACTGCTTAATGCTTGTGAGTGCAAATGAATTGTTGATGCCAAAGAATCACATGATGTAGATTGCTGTACTACACTAGTATCATGTATCTACCATCAATGGATTAACCAATACATCATTACAATCATTCAGATCCATCACATAACAACAATAAAGATATTGCAAAGGTGCTTTCCTTATTTGAGTAATTGAGACGAGGGTGCCAACTGGTAGCTTCGTCTCACCTCTCAAGACATGATGCTCAAATTCTGTAGTTGGTTGCATAGCTGCATGCCAACGCTTACCTAGCATGATATCAAAACTTGCTAGTCAAGTTATTTCAAAGTCTAACTTGTCCTTGCACCCATCTGTAGTAATGTGCATTTATACAACTTGACGATCTGAAATCTCAGTAGCCTTCCCATTGGGCATCTCAACTATATACCGATAGGCTGAAGGTAGCATGGGAATATTCAATTTCTTGACAAGTTGGGAGTTGATAATGTTATGGGATGAGCCCATGTTGAAGAGGACAACCACCTCACGACCAGCCACTTGTCCCCTCATCCTAATTAGCGCTTGCTACAAGGAGTCTCATAGTTGTCTTCGTTGTCAAACATGTCTTCATCCAAGTCCATTGGAGTGGTGGCTAGAGTGCCTTCATTCTCGTGAGCCTATAATGCATGTACCTTCTTGCGTTTATGTTGAGGACACTCACGAAAGAGATGCTTACCAGGACAGTAGTAACACAATCCTTCAGTCTTTGCCTTCTTCTGCTTATCTTGCAGGCTTAGATTAGAACCACCAAGGATTTGGGTCTAATCCACTATTGCCTAGGCTTGCAGGTTTGGAAAAAGCAAAATTGTGTGTTTATTTTCCAAGCTAACTATGCATGTGAAGTCTTTAACAGGTTCAACATGTAGGATTGCAAACCCGTATCCACTCCCATTGATACTAGCAGCAAGCCATCTAGAGATGATGACACTCCTTTTGTGGACGACTCTTTATAGGTAGCTTGTGGGTAGCCTGATGTATCTCACCACTACGAGACCAGACATTTCCAATGCGGTTGGTGTGGCTAGCCAGTTTATGAGCTCTCCAACTGAAGCCCATTGGAAAGCAACTAAGAGGGTTTTGAGGTATGTCAAGGGGACAACCTGTTATGGGATTGAGTACACAAATGACGGGAAGCTTCAGCTTGGAGGCTTTACCGATTTGGATTGGGCTGGTGATAGGTCGACCACAGGTTACACTCTCAACCTTGGTTCTAAAACCATTCCTTGGTGCAACAAGAAACAACCCACCGTTACCTTATCATCGACAGAGGCCGAGTACCGGGCAACGACGAAAACTACCTGCAAGGCTATATGGCTTGGGAGACTTCTTGGGGAGGTGCAGATCCCACAGGATGGTCCTACTATTCTTTATTGCGATAGCCAGTGTTGTATCCAACTAGCCAAAAATCCTGTGTACCATGCTCGTACGAAGCATATTGAGGTGGATCAACACTTCTTACGAGAGAAGATACAAAGTGGAGAAATTCAGCTCAAGTATTGTGATACCAATGATCAAGCAGCAGATATCTTTACTAAGGCACTTAGTAGAGAAAATTTTGAAAAGTTTCGTAGCATGCTAGGTGTTGGTATGAACAACATAGCCATTGAGGGGGGGTGTTGAAATATAATGCCCATTTTGCCCCTTAAGGCTTGTATACTTGTAATTTGTAAGTTGTGCATAAGACATGGTAAAACATTACATAGTACACCCCACTTGTGCTAATTAGGCAAGTAATATCAAGTTAGTTAAGGACCCATGTGAGGTCTAGAGCTAGAATTAGAAAGACAAGACCTCTATACATTACATGCTATATGTGGCCCTTAGTTTGGAGGGGTTTCCATGCCCTACTACTTTGTTACTAATCATTCAAGTTGTTTGAGCTTTGAAGTTCTCTCTCTCTTGCTTTTGTCTTGTACTCCATAATTTTTAAGGCCCAAATACTTAGGCAATTTTGTTTTGGATCTAAGTCCCAAACTAGTGGTGAAGGCCTTCTTGCATGATGATGCCTATGACTCCACTTGAGTTTGGTGACCCCCATGCACATGTGCATGGGGGAGTACTAGTTAAATTTCCACCTATTAACATGAGATGTGGCATGCATGTGACATGCAAGTGGCATGCATAGGAATTGGACACGTGGCATTTGCATGCCAACCATTGTACATTCAAAAAGTCTATTTAGTAGAGGAAATCACTCTACCTCCACGAGATGGTGAGAGAGGGATCCTGAAACTTTCTTCCATCTTCATTGTGTTTTGTGACTTCTTGCTCCATTCTTCATTTTCCTTGTGTAGGAACTCGCTGCAGGGACAGATCTGATTTCTGGTGGATCTCCATCATTACTCATCCAATTCTGGGGGAATCAAGCTTGTAGGAGGAGGGCGTTGCCAGCTATACCACTTCTACCCTCATTGGTTGCACATTTGGAGCCAAAACAGCCCACTAATCATTGTTGATTGGGCGCTGCCTCAGATCTGTAAATTTCATTTTTCCTCCTTAAATACTTATCAGAAATTGATGAAATCAAAAGCATTTGTTTTCTATTAGAAGGATGCCATCACTAATAGTGATTAAAGGCCAATTAGAGGATGATTAGAATCTGATTTTCCAGATCTGATCCTGCTGATTGGAGTGGCCAGCAAGTAGAATTCATTGCCATTTTGATTCATTGTTTTAGCATAGAGTGGAGTTCACATAGACTTGAACTAGGATCAAAATTTGGGATCCATAGCTTGCTGGTTCTTCATTTCTACTTGCATGTCAATTGCATGTCAACTCATTTGATTAATGAACCTTCACCTTTTCAATCAGCTTCTCATTGTTACCCGTGATGACCAAGTCATCCACATAGAGAACTATCAAAACAATGTTCCCATCCTCCTCCTTCACGAACAGGGCACAATCCGAAATGACTCTTTATGAATTGCTCCTTGGCAAAATAGTTGTCAATACGACTATACCAGGCCCTGGGTGCCTGCTTCAAACCATAGTACATACAAGGCCTTCTTAAGCCTGCATACCATAGTTTCCTTGCCCTTAGCCCCAAAGCCTTGTGGCTGATCCATGTAGACTTCTCCAACTGTCCATTGAGAAAAGCACTTTTCACGTCCATTTGATGGACCTCCCAACCAAAAAATGCAGCCAATGCGAAAACCAACCTGATAGACGTCATCTTATAGACCAATTTACACCCAATAGGACGCTTTCCTTTTGGTAGCTTCACCAAGTCCCATGTATCATTCTTGAGGATGAGTTATACTCCTCTTGCATGGCATTTTGCCATACCTTCTCATCTGCTGCCTCAGTGAATGTATGCGGATCTTGTGAATCCAAAATAGTGGTCATAAGTGCATAGGTTGTCTCCTGGTGTCCATGCTGCTGGGCTTGCCTTTGAGACCTCCTTGCCCTTGGATTGCTGCTCTCTCTCTCTCATTCAATATCAAACCATCCTGCACAGTTTGCCAATACCACTTGGGAAACTTCTTCCTTGTAGTTGGTGATGAAGATGGTTAATAGGACTCAACAACTTTGCCCCTTTCCTTCCGCTTCCTAGTCTCCTTGGATTCTTCCTCTTGATCACTCATATGATCATCATGAGACTCCTCAATATATGGATGTGGATCATCAAGTATTGGCACAAATTCACTTGTACCCTCCATCTCATGTTCCTCCATAGGAGGCGTTTGATCTTCTTCAAAGATCACATCTTGACTTATGATCCTCTTCCTGCTAGTAAGATCGTAAAGTCGGTAAGCTTTGCTTTCCGCACTATATCCCAAGAAAATACACTTTATTGATTTTGCATCCAGCTTCTTCCTGTCATCCTTGGGAATATGGGCATATGCCGTACAACCAAACACTCGCAAAGCGCCCACCTTGGGCTTAATGCCGCTAAATGCCTCTTTTGGAGTCTTGCCTTCCACAGCTTTAGTTGGACTTCTATTCAACAAAAACACCGCTGTGTGCATTGCCTCGCCCCAAAAAGAGTTGGGCAACCCCTTTGCCTTGAGCATGCACCTTGCACACTCCACAATAGTTCGGTTCTTTCTCTCGGTTACGCTATTTTGCTGAGGGCTATGAGGAGCTGTAAGCTGCCTTTTTATTCCATTGGTTGGCACCAAGTCTTTGTTAGCAATAGCCTCTCCAAGCACAAAAAGCTGACATCTAAGATTCTGAATCTTAGTAAGATGATCAGTAACTGTCTCTCCTGTCTCCATCCTGAGAGTATAAAACTTGTTCTTCAAGTAGAGAAGTCTAGTTGTACTTGCCGTCTCGTACAATGCACAAAGAATGTGCCAAGCATCTACAGGTCCTTTGGCTGACTTAATTAGAGGAATCACATTATCCCACACTGACACGTTGATGATCCTGTGTGCCCTTTCCCCTCTCTTGATATAGTCCTTGAGCTCAAGTTTTGATGTTGGAATAGGCTCCTCACCTGTCACAATCTTCCAACATTCTTTATCTTCCAAAATGTTCTTGATCTTATCCCGCTGTATGGCTGTCCTAGCCCTTGTCCCAGATCCACTCAGAACTTTCACTGAAGTTCTCACTATAGAAAGCGCCCTCCTACAGCCTTGGCTGTCCCAGAAAACTCAAACTTTTCTCCCAAATTAGAAAGTTTTAGGATCACAAGCTAACAATACTCCAACCATGCAGATAGCATAGAGATCAGATGCCCCTACAGAAAGTGCGCCCTTCTCAAAGAGCTGCTCTCCAGGAATGGCAGAAATCTGATCAAAACAGGTCCAAGCTTTCACTACACCACAAGCAACATAACCTGCTCTGATACCATGAAGTATCATAACAACATAGTAAGCACACTATGAAAGCTTGAAAAGGTTAAGCATTTACCCTTGGTAGAGTTTGTGTATAATGATAAGAGATATGTGTAGGATTGAGCCCTTTTGAGCTCAACTATGGTTATACGCCAGCTAGCCCAACAACCATAGAAATTCTGTGTAAGGTGCCTAGTGCTAAAAAGTTTTTAGCCTAGATATTGTAGAATCTAGAAACTGCACAAGCAAATTTATCTAAAGTAATGGCTAGGGCAAAAAGTTACACTCGTGAGAACTATACTTGTCGGGAATTTGAGATAGGAGATTGGGTATATCTACCGATCCCTTCCAAGTCGAAGGTGCTATGCATGGGGAAGTGTGTCAAGATATCTCCAAAGTTATCATGCACCACAACTAATTATTAAAAAGGTTAGCTAGGTGGCTCATAAGCTACAACAACCCTTGGGATGCAAGGTACATCTATTATCTTGTGTTAGCAAACCCAAGCAATGTTTGCATTCTGGCAATAACTTGGTGGAAGGTCTTGTGTCTCTAGAGGAGAAACACTATTGGTTATGGGCGGGAGTGAGTGCTAGATTGAGGGGAATGACAATTGTGGCATCATCTCCTCCAAGAGTATCTAATGTCATGGAGGGCATCCAATGTCGGATGCTACTTGAAATAGCTGGGGTGAACAAGTGGGCCATAGGTCCATGGTGGGCATGGGGGTTGGTACCCTAGGAGTCACTCCCTATTCATGGGACATGGAGGGTCCAGAAATGAAAAGTTGTGTGGAGGCATACGTTTAAATGTGTGAAGAATGCTAAGCTAATAAGCAAAATTACTCAAGGTAATTTATTGCATCCATTGAAAATTACCAACTAAAAATGGGAAAGTATTGCATTGGATATTGTGACTAGACTTCCTAAGATCAAAAAGGTTTACAATTCCATGTTGGTAGCAGGTGACAAATTTTCAAGAAGACATAGTTTACTCCAACCAAAACTACGTCACGACTTTTTAGCTTACGGAACTTTTTGTATAAAAGTTATTTAGTTGTATGGTTTCTCGAACAATATTGTTGGTGATCGTGATTCCAAGTTCGTTGACAAATTTTGGAAATCAATTCTATTATTATTGGAAGCGACCAGTTGTCTCTTATCTATTGATCACCTAGAGTTTGATGGGTAGATTGAACGCGTACGAACCAGTCCATGGCATATATATTGCAAGCAAATGTCTGCAAATGACAAGTGGATTGCTATCAATACCTTTTAATGGTTGAGTTTGCATACAATTTCAAAGCATTTTGTATTGGATATAGTCCGTTTATGTTGTTGTAAGGCTGCATTCATGGATATTTGTTGGACTCCAAGAGGTCTCAAGGTGCAAGTTGCATTTGATTTCTTGTAGGATATGCAAAGAATGCTGCAAGGAAAGGAATAGAATGACTCAGAATCGAGTCCAATTCTATGCTAACCAAAGGCCCAAAATATTCTAAGGTATTATGAATGGGGATGCTCGTACGAGCATCAGGCAAGCATTAGGCAAGCAGAGTTTCATGCAGAGAGTGACTTCTTATAGGTTCGCACATTAGATATGGGATTGGATAGGACCTCACAAGATGCAGATATTACGGCTACTCACTTTGTAGAGCAGTTGATTGGCTTAGCGGAGGCCCATTCCTTAGCCATATTGAATGGCCTTCCTTGTTGGCCTTCATCATATTTTACCTGTCACCCATATGAGGGAGGACATAGTGTTGTAGCCTACTTCATTGGTTCACCGGCTTTGATCCCATTCCTTCATACCTTCCACACTATACCTCCTACCATCTCTGATCACTCCCTCCTGCTTCTATCCCTTGGACATCCTATCACCACGGTCACGACACACCGCCCCATCCGTCACCCTCGCCCTACTTTCTCTTCGTCAGGTCTTCCCACTTACACCTCGTCCTTAACGACTTTTCTCCATGACTTTCCCTTCACCTCCTCGGTTGACCATCAAGCGACCTTCTTATCTCAATCTCTTTTACAATCTGCCAATACTGCATATCCTTCGAAAACTTTCTCATCTCATAAATGCACCCACAATAGAGCAGGGTCTACAGGGTGCACATGATGAGGCACGGGATGAGGCTTGGGTTGATTCAGGGGTTGGTGCACAGGATGATTCAGAGGTTGGTGCACAGGATGATTTAGAGGCTGGTGCACAGGATGAGTCCCAGAGCCCAGAGCATTTGTATTCGGATGCCCAGCTAGCCGACTTGGTTGCCACATTGGATTCAGAGGCCCAGCAGATGCCGAGTGTCAGGGCGCCCCCATCATCTCTTGCCAACATGCCATACACAGAGTCCCAGCCAGAGCAGCCGCATGAGGTGCCTACAGTTCCTCCAGCTCCTCAGAGGGTGTATGTGCGTCGCACAGCTCCAGTGCCACCGATGCCATTTAGGCCTGCAGCCCCTCCATCGTCGTCCACTTCTGCAGCACCAGGTCTCCATGGCAGGCCACCATCTGTGCCCATGTTTTCTCTTGCAGCACCCACATCCACAGTGGCTCCTCCAGTGGCAGCACCCACGTCACATCCTCCTCCTTTGGCAGCACCCAGGATGTACCAGTACCGGCCACCATAGCGCCCCTTTCAGTACATATCGCCACTGTACTCGCCTCCTGCACAGCCAGTTCCTCCACCTGCAGCAGCCCCACGGGCACACACTCCACGAGCTCATCCTCCTCGCTCAGTTGCACAGGGAGTTCCCTCTTTTGCTTCCCTATCCCAGCCGGCCTCAGCTTGGGCCCAGCCTAGCCAGCCAGGTGATTTGCATGGGGGTGACGAGGCATTGACAGCTCCTCTTGTCCGCAAGTGACCAGGCAGGCCCAAGGGTGCACCGAACAAGAAAGGCAAGGCACAGAAACTGCCAGGGAGGAGAGGACGACCACACAGGGCTCCAGGTACAGGTAGAGGTGCAGTATCACAGCCAGTTGGAGCAGGTGTTGTTGGTTTGGCCTGCTTGGGGGCTGATGCGGAGGCTGATTGGGAGGATGAGGATGACGAGTCTTCCCCCTCGGATACACAGCCCATGCCAGTTTCAGACAGGCAGAGATATCGACTGCGAGAGTCAGCTCGGGGCCCTGAGTTGTCTCCAGAGCATTCGTCTGAGTCAGAGCCAAAGCATTGATTGCGGCTCTGTTGTTTTAGTTTCAGTAGTTTGTCTCTAGCAGACGGTCTACCATTGTACTCAGATGATTTTTCACATTATATACAGTGTTTGGCCTACATTATTTGCTGCACATTGTGCGTATGTCGCTCTGTACATGTGATGCTTTATTTATGTCGAAGAATTCTATGTGCACGTCTGAATCCTATTTTCATTTAATTTCGTTTGAAGTGAATGCTAGCTTCACATATATGCACCTACATCATGAGCACATCAATCACCCCAACACCCCAAACGACATTTCATAAACACATGTAATACATCTGCATTTAAAAAAATTACAGACATTGCATCTTATATGACCAGGCTCGCGTTGCACAAAAAACAACTATGTATATATTCAACCGTTGTATCAGGATAACATCACATATACTGTCATTTTTTTAAGCAGCCATCTAGTTATTTGCTGCACCATAAACTGCCGAAAACTACATAGCAACAGTCCGCCACATACGGCTGGACCTCATCTATTCTAAACATCCCTCACTGATCCTCCACCGACTCCTCGCTCTCGTCTGGTGCATTGTTTTGTCGCTCTTGCTCTGCCTCCCGGTTAGCCCGAGCTGCCTCCTGGTTAGCCCGACGTCTGGCCGCCCTTTCCCTGACCATGATGAGCTGCCGTCGTGTGAAATTCATTCCGATCTGCTCATCCAGATCCAGCTCGACAGCGGGGACAGGATCCACAACGGGGGCGGGCTCCGGTTCCGGATTTCTCTGTCGAGTCTGTCGCAGCATCTCTCGGATATCTGCCTCTTGCTTCCGATGCCTCTAGTTGTGCCTTCGGATATCTTCCTCAAGCTTCCTCCTGGCTTCGCCCTCGGGCTTCGGTGGTATGCGCTCTGCCATCTCGATCGACCTTCTCCTCACAGCACCCTGGCCTTTGAACACCCTCTCACAACACCCTGGCTCTCAAACAGCCTCTCACAGCCTGTCACCGGCTCTCGCTTGCTCTCTCACTGTCTATCACTAGCCCTCTCACAGCCTCTGAAAATGCCGACCACAATGGCATTGTGAGTGCCTATTTATCCCCACAGCCTGATCGGCCATGTGGATCCCCATCATCCCTCCATGTGCCTCTGTACCTCCCCCCATGTGATGCTCCCCCCTGTGTTGGTCTCCCATTGGGCCCATGGTCTACTCACCCACAATGCCCATGTGCCTCTGTACTTGCCCCCATGTGATGCTACCCCCCTGTGTTGGTCTCCCATTGGCCCCTCGGTCTGCTCACTCGCAGTGCCCATGTGCCACTGCAACAGTCCCCTGCATCATGTACTGTACCCTCTTTTTTTACACCCAGAACCCCCTTTTTTTACTTTTTTTTGTCCTTTTTTGGTAGTTAATATGCAAAAAAAAATTACTAAAAATATATTAAAAAATAAAAAAAAATATTAAAAATGGTACCGCCCTGGTACCGCGGATCCCCGGGCGGTACCGTACCGGCGGTACCACTGATATGGTACCGGCGGTACCATACCAACGGTACCAGAGGGTACTATGATATAAACATATATATATCATAGATCCAGCGGTACCAGGATCCGCGGATCCCGGTACCGCGAATCCAGTGTGGTACCGCGGATCCATACTGATCCGCGGTACCACAATATATATTATTTTTTAAAATATAATATTTTTTAATATTTAATATATTACTATATATTTTTTTAACCTAATCCCCCCCACCTCGCTTCATCTCTCTCCCTGCCCGTCGCCCTACTGTTCGCGCCGTCCCTGCTGTCCGCGCCCTCTTTGTTGTATGCCCATCGCCCTACTGTCCGCGCCCTCCCGGCTGTCTTCGCATTGCACTGATCGCGTCCTCCCCTGCTATTGCTATTTCGGCCTTTATTGTGGTTTTTCCAAGCCTTCCGACTCCTCGCACCCACAGAGATCTCTGCTTTCTTTCCGCAGTCCTTTTTACAGAGATGGTGCATTCCAACCTTGTCGATCTGTGGGACGAGGTGGACATTGTCAGGCGGGTTCCCGACAAGTCTAACAAGTCCGGTGCAAGGATAGTGCGCTATCGATATTGCCTGACAGAGTTCGTTGCCACCCTCACTCGCCTTAAAGGTCACCTACTCGGCTCATGCGCGAGAGATGGTGGCACACTGAATGCTGCCCCCTGTGCCAGCATGTCCGTTCCCGTCAGGCAGCGACTTTTGGATACCTATGGGCCACGTCTTGTGGCGGGGGAGAACACCATTTCGGAGGGTGTTCTTCGGTTTTGCACCGCTCCTTACGTGGTTGACCCCGAGTTGCTGCCTGCTTGGCTGGCACGCACGAGGAGAGGAAGTGCATCCTCGTCCAGTCCCTTTGCCCCTCGTCCCTCTCAGACAGTTCCGCCTCACGCACCCCCATCTGCACCCATTCCGGTGGATCCTGTCCCACCGCGTCCGCCAGTTGCCACTGTGGTTCCACCACCACCTACTGTTGCTCGCACTCCCCCAGTTTACGACTTTCTCATGGACTCTCCGCCTCCCGAGCAGGAGCAGGCCCCGGATGCCAGTGACGAGGCCTTCCAGGATGTTGAGGAGATCCCTTCCTCCCTCCCTTCACATCCGGATGACCACCCTACCCAGCAGTTTTCGTATCCCATGCCAGATGTCCACCCTCCACCAGTGTACCCCACTTACGCTGCTGCACCCATCCCGGCCAGTGCATCCCACTCTCCCCATTCCACGTCTACAGTTGATGCATCCACTAGTGCCCAGGCTGTCGCGTCATCATCCATTCCCGTCACGTTTGGTGCACCGTGCTGGAGGTCCGCTACCCGTCGCCCAGCTGGGAGAGTTCTTAGGCAGCAGAGCATTCGCGGCGCGCATCAGCCGCACATGGATAGAGAGGCCACACAGGCCGTGGCCAGCCTGATTTATGAGCTGAACCTTCCATTTGCCATCACCGACTCCGAGCCCTTCAAAAGGGTCTTCCGCCTTGCACAGTCTGTCAGCCCTAGCTGGAGAGTCCCTAGTTCAGAGGTTGTCCGCACACACATGCTGAGGGATAGGGTCGAGTCACTGTCTAGAGAGATGGAGCCTCTACGTCGCCACTGGGCCACTTACGGTTGCAGCATCATGTCCGATGGCTGGACTGATGTCAGGAGGAGGCCGATCCTCAACATACTGGTCTCCAGCTGCATGGGCACACAGTTTTTGAGGGCAGTGGATTGCAGCAGGGGGGGGAGAGTCATATCTGCAGAGTTCATGTTTGATGTCATCAGGTCTTCCATCCTGTCCATAGGCCCACAGCATGTCGTCACAGTGGTGACGGACAATGCCACGAACTGCATTCAGATGGGTGTACTGCTAGAGGCCGAGTTCCCTCACATTGTTCATACCCCTTGTGCCGCGCATGACATAGACCTTCTGATGGGGGACATAGGTGCACTTCCCTGGGTTAGAGCCATCGTCCGTGAGGCCCTCTTCCTGGTGACTTTTGTCACGAGGAAGAGGCGTGTCCTTGCCATGTTCCGGGTGTTCAGCCATCTAGACCTCCGTAAGCCAGCCCCCACACGCTTTGCATTCGACTTGGTGGTCATTGACCGTCTGATCAGGTGCAGGGCGCAGCTTCTACAGATGGTTGCCAGTGATCTTTGGTGTGCCAGTACATTTCCGCGCACTGAGGATGGGGAGCACTTTTCTTCCACGGTGAGGGGAGACCAGTTTTGGAGGGATGCACAGACATTGTCAGGACTGCTTCGACCACTTTACATTGTGCTCCGCATGGTTGACAGCGAGGGGTCGACACTTGGATTGGTATATGAGCTCATGGACCGGATTGGACAGTTCCTGCAGCTGCCCATCTTGCAGCCAGAGAGGTAAGCGGTATAGTAATGTAATTGGCCTTTATCTTTTTAGTAATTGCTAGTTTGTTTTTCTGTCAATGTTAAGTTTTTTCGTAATGCCCTACACCACATGCCTCTCACCTGCAGGATGACAGAGCTGAAGTTTATCTGAGAGACGCGTTGGAACTACTTTCACAGGAGTATCCACAGCGTTGCACACATGCTGCATCCCCTCTTCCTCTCTCCGACACAGATCGCAAACAGGGAGCTCGAGGCCGATTGGCTTCAGTACATTCACAGGGTGGGTCCACACATAGGTTTGGATCCTATCAGGCTCATGGAGGAGCTCGCTGCATTTCGTTTCGGCATGGGCACATTCGGCCACCCGGCTGCTCAGGATCCAGAGAGGAGGCAGCTAGCCATTACCTGGTGGACCATGTTCGGTAGCACATACCCATCTATACAACGTCTTGCACTGCGTGTCCTTTCTCAGCTATGCATCTCATTTATCCTCCATTGCTGTGTTTTGTTGAAGTTCCATCCTTGCCACAATGTGCTGAAGTATTTCAATGCACGTACCACAGGACTGTGCTGCCTCCGTGTGTGAGCGTAATTGGAGCACATGGGCACTCATTCACACGAGGAGAAGAAACCGGTTGTCAGTGAGTCAGTTGGAGCGGTTGGTGTTCTGTAGCACCAACGCACGTCTCGCCAGGAGACTTCCGACCATTACGAGCGCATTGCAGGTGATAAGCTAGTCTTTCATAGCATGTTGGTTGACTCCTGGTATGTTGGTTTCATTTCTTGATAGAGTTGTCTCTCTGACATGCAAATTTTAAACCTTGCAGACGAAGATATCTGATTTGGAGCGCCAGGTTGACTTGCCTACGGACAACACCCATCCCATGCCTGCAGATGACCTGGGCACACAGTTGATGGAAGAGAGAGAGAGGGAGCTTGCCGAGATGAGAGAGAGAGAGCTTGGGCTTGCGCACAGAGAGCCTCCATTGTACGAGGCAGATGAGCCAGTGTCAGAGGATGATCAGGATGAGGATGAGCCCATTCGGGTTGTGTTCGCCAAATCAGTGCGGGATGAGGCATATGATACAGGTGTTGGGCACACGCCTAGAGCAGGGGTCACAGGTGCATCACGTGGTAGAGGTGGGACACATGCCACAAATTATACCGCGAGACGGGCAGGGCACACGGGAGGGGGCAGTGGCATACCTTCTTATGTTGATATGATGGAGGAGGCTCTTGATAGGGGGCAGAGTGATTTGGGTTTACCTTCCGCAGCTGCTTGGATGCGTGCATCATAGAGCCATAGGCATTTCTATGACAACACACCAGAGGAGTCACCAGATGACTTTGATTGTACCGATTGGGAGGCCATGCAGGGTCCGCATGGTGCACAGGATGAGGCACGGGATGATCCAGAGGATGGTGCACATGATGAGTCCCAGAGCCCAGAGCATTTGTATTTGGATGCCCAGCTGGACGACTTGATTGCAGACTTGGATTCCGAGGCCCAGCAGATGCCGAGCGTCAGGGCTCCCCCATCCTCTCTAGCCAGCATGCCCTACACAGAGTCTCAACCAGAGCAGCTACACGAGGTGCCTACAGTTCCTCCAGTTCCTCAGAGGGTGTATGTGCGCCGCACAACACCTCCAGTGCCACCGATACCGTTGAGGCCTGCAGCCCCTTCATCGCCATCCACTTTTGTAGCAGCAGGTCTCCATGGCAGGCCGCCATCTGTGCCCAGATCTTCTCTTGCAGCGCCCACATCTACAGACGCTCCTCCAGTGGCAACATCCACAACACATCCTCCTCCATTGGCAGCACCCACGGCACCGGCTCCTCCTTTGGCAGCACCCACAACACCGACTCCTCCTTTGGCAGCACCCAGGATGTACCAGTACCGTCCACCGCAGCGCCCCTTTCAGTACTTATCGCCGCTGTACTTGCCTGCTGCAGGGACGGCCCCTCCACATCCAGTTCCTCCACCAGCAGCAGGCCCACGGGCACACACTCCTCGGACCTATCCTCCACTATCAGCTGCACAAGGACACCCATCTTTGGCTACTCTATCCCAGCCGGCCGCAGCTTGGGCCCAGCCTAGTCAGCCAGGTGATCTGCATGGGGGTGATGAGGCATTGACGGCTCCCCTCGTTCGCAAGAGGCCAGGAAGGCCCAAGGGTGCACCGAACAAGAAAGGCAGGGCACAAAAGCTGCCAGGGAAGAGAGGACGACCTCGCAGGGCTCCAGTTGCTGGTAGAGGTGCAGTATTACAACCAGCTGTAGCAGGTGTTGTTGGTTTAGCCTGCTTGGGGGCTGATGCGGAGGCAGATTGGGAGGATGAGGATGACGAGTCTTCCCCCTCGGATACACAGCCCATGCCAGTACCAGACAGGCATAGATATCAGTTGCGAGAGTTAGCTCGGGGCCCTGAGTTGTCTCCGGAGCATTCATCTGAGTTTGAGGCAGAGCATTGATTGTAGCTCTGTCATTTTATTTTCAACAGTTTGATATCATGTTCCATGTTTGGCGACCAGGAAGGCCCAAGGGTGCACCGAACAAGAAAGGCAGGGCACAGAAACTGCCAGGGAAGAGAGGACGACCTCGCAGGGCTCCAGTTGCTGGTAGAGGTGCAGTATTACAACCAGCTGCAGCAAGTGTTGTTGGTTTAGCGTGCTTGGGGGCTGGTGCGGAGGGAGATTGGGAGGATGAGGATGACGAGTCTTCCCCCTCGGATACACAGCCCATGCCAGTACCAGACAGGCATAGATATCAGTTGCGAGAGTCAGCTCGGGGCCCTGAGTTGTCTCCGGAGCATTCATCTGAGTTTGAGGCAGAGCATTGATTGTAGCTTTGTCATTTTATTTTCAACAGTTTGATATCATGTTCCATGTTTGGCGACCAGATGGTCGAACACTGTATTCAGACCATTTTTCATATTATATTTAGTGTTGGACATATTCTATTTACTGCACAATGTGTATTTGTCAATTTGTATTTGTGATGTTCTATTTGCAGTTTTACTTCAAATGGTGTGTGCGTGTTTTCAATTAGTTTTCACTACAGAGATTGAGAGCATATGCAGAACACAGAAATACAACCCCCCTGATAGCATTTCATAAACACATACATCAGATTGCAATACACAAGGCACGCATTGCACAAAAAACATACCGTACATTAATTCATCAGATGTATCAAAATTACAATACGTATTCTCGCCGCATACGGCTGGGGCTGTTCTTTACACTATGCTAGACACTAAATGCTGCCTCATCTACTGATGAACATTACATAACAACAGTCAGCCACATACGGCTAGACCTCATCTATGCTAAACATTCCTATGGATCCTCCACTGACTCCTCGCCCTTGTCAGGAGCATTGTTATGTCGCTCTCGCTCTGCCTCCCGGTTAGCCCGAGCTGCCTCCTGGTCAGCCCGACGGCGGGCAGCCCTTTCCCTGACCATGATGAGCTGCCGTCATGTGAAGTTCATTCCGATCTGCTCATCCAAATCCAGCTCGACAGCGGGGGCGGGGGCCACAGCGGTGGCGGGGATCTGCAACTCTGGGTGTCTCTGTCGAGTCTCTCGCAGCATCTCTGCAATGTCTGCCTCTTGCTTCCGATGCCTTTCATTGTGCCTTCGGACATCTTCCTCGAGCTTCCTCCTGGCTTCGCCCTCCGCCATCTCACGACACCCTGTTGCTCGAAATGACCCTCACAGCCTCTCACAGCCTCTCAATGGCTCTCACTGGCTCTCTCACAGCCTCCCTCTCACAGCCTCTCACTCGGTCTGTGACACAGCCTCTCACAATGCCTCTCTCTCACAGCCTCTCACTGGCTCTCCCTCACAGCCTCTCACAATGCCTCTCATAGCCTCTCACTGGCTCTCTCACTGTCTCGTGAGTGCCTATTTAACCCCACAGCCTGTTTCCCAATTTGTTTTTGTTGATGATCCCATGTGCTACTGTACCTGCCCCATGTATTGCTCCCCCACATGCTGCAGTCCGATTGGGTCCATGGTCTGCTCCTCCACGGTGCCCATGTGACGGTGTACCTGTCCGGATGTATTGCTCCCCCACATGCTGCACTCCGATTGGGTCCATGGTCTGCTCCTCCACAGTGCCCAGTGCTACTGTACCTGCCCCATGTATTGCTCCCTCACATGCTGCACTCCGATTGGGTCCGCTCCCCCACAGTGCCCATGTGATGGTGTACCTGTCCGGATTTGCTACCCCCCCACATGCTGCACTCCCATTGACCACCAGGTCTGCTCTCCCACAGTGCCCCCAGTACAGTCCCCCTGTACAGTAACATCTTTTTTCTAAACCGTAGCCCTTTTTTTCCTTGAATTTTTTACCTAGTTTTAGCCTGTTAAAAGGGTTTTTTTTTAAAAAAAAATAATAAAAAGTATTATTTTTGTGGTGCCGCCCTGGTACCGCTGGTCTGAGGGCGGCACCATAACCGCGGTAACACCATTATGGTACCGCGGTACCATAATGGCGGTACCACGTGCCACTATGATATATATATATATATATATATATATATATATATATATATATATATATAATTCAAAGTTTCCCACAGCACAGGTGCCGTACCACGGCACACGTGCCGTGGTATGGCACCTTGTTTTTTTTTTTTGGGTTTTACTCAAAAAATGACTCAAAAAAAATACAGGTGCCATACCAAAAAACAGAAATTCCACGGCACCTGTACAGCACCTACTGAACCCGTGATGTGGTACGGCATGTGGAACTTTAATGACAACTGGAAGGTTTGGATTATTTTAAATATGATTGGATCAAACCTCTTAGCATCATATCACATTAATGTAGAGGAATTCATAGCCCCAGTAAGATACCTCCACTAATCAATGTTGTAAGAGATATGTCATCACTTGTCACAACCCTTTTGTTTGTAGTTTCTTTCTAAGAAATAACATAGCTCACTTTGCAATTTGTGCACTCTATGGTATAGACTATATCATATCAATCAACAAAGAGGAACTGAAAATTATTCAATAGGTTGTGACTGCTGTAGTTGAATGTTATTGTGGTTGAATGTAGCTGCACCAAAAAGGTTTGAAAACTTGAGATATGTAGAAACTTGACACTGTTCAAACTTGTAGCAGTTTCAAAGCTTGAACTTGGGCATGTTGGTCAAAGGATTTCAAATAACCATGCTCGTTCTAGAATTGCCTGCACCTGCCTCCCCCCTCAAAACAAAAACTAAGAAAAAAGAATCCTTCTTGCTTTTTGAAATCTTCAGACATTTTTTTACCCCCCTTGGTACAACTCATAACGAGGTTGAAACTTTTGACATGGCTATTTCAATAAACAAACATCCATACTTCCTAGGCTATGTCAACTACTTCCCTTGCATATAGAAAGTAAGTCTTAACTTCTCTATAGCTATTTATAACAGAATTTCATGCATCACGATGTTTGATAGGGCGACGCAAAAAGCTGAAGAAACCAAAGTCATGGAAGAATGGGGAACCCATCACTCGAGCTCAGCTTAAGCGCATGAGAGAAGAATTTTGGGATACTGCTCCTCATTATGGTGGACAGAAAGGTGTTGTAACTATGCTCATCAATTTGTAATATTCAATTTCTACTTGTTTTGAGTTCTACGCTATTGACTAAGGCAAGTATAGTTTTCTAATGGTCAATTGTAGATTTGTTATCTTTTATTGTGGACAGTTGCCACTTAATTATCGTCTACCCAATTTTGAAGCTTAATCTGAAATTCAAAGTGGCATCACTCCACGTATTCTGCACTTCACATTCTCAAACTTGCGAGAACAATTTTGGGTCGACTGGTATTCAATGTCAAACACAACATATCGATAAAATGAACCTTATAGGTCTTGGCGCACCATGATGTATAGGTCTTGGCTCACCATGATGTACCATAACGACAATGGATGATCCCTCATTCAACATGGACACAGACAATTAAAAAAAGTTATGCTGTCAATTTCTAGCTAATTCATCTCAGCTAAGGAATATGTTATAGACTAAGTGGGAACTAATCATAACTGATTGAGTTCGGTAAAAACTCATCATTCTAAAAAATAATTGAGTCGTAAAATTCAGTTTGTTGTGTGAGTGTACACTGTCCAACTATGAGGCATCAATTCATGTTATAGAGTAAAACTTTTATTGAATGAAAGTTTTTTGCAAAAGGATTTTGAATCGTTTGATGCTAAAGTCAGAGAAAGCTGTTTCATGTTATTTTGAGGGTACATTTTAAGCATATTGTTTCCTCAGAAAATTTTGTTTAATTTCCCACATGTGGCCTTGAGTAACATAAACAGTTTTGTGTGTATGCACTCTAAATTTCACCTTAAACCCCTTTGTGGCTATGGGCCATAATCAAGTTGACGTATTATCCTCTTTGATGTTATTAGTTGACATGGAGGGCGACTCAGTTTCATGTTTGATCCCAAGAGGATATGCAAAAGTTTCCACCATATCTATGGGAAAGATGGCAAGAACTTCTAATGTGTTTCCGTCTTTGCATGACATAAATTGATAATCTTTGTTTTCATGATGTAGGGGGTTGCGCATATCATATCCCTAACACTACTTATGCATATGCATAGGGGTTATGTCATGCTTTGAAATAATTGTTCTTGAATAAGGTGTAAGCTGTTAGTTGAACTTAGCAACTAATTAATAAGGTATTTTGATTACATCCCTATTAAATGTAATTCATTTTTGCAATTGTATTATGTGTACATACCCATGAAACCCGTTCCTTGGAGCAGGTGCCGTTCCGTTCCTAAGGAACGATTTTCAGGAATGGGCTTCGGTACTTTTTAGAAATGGTTTTTCACTATGAGTGCGTTACAGCTGCTATTTGCAAGTGTTTGGAAACTTTGGATCGCATGATTCGCATCAACGTCTGAGGAGTTGCCTCGAATAGACAGGAACGTTTTTACAAATGTAATCAAGATTCAACACATGAACGACTTTTTTTGATGTAATTAATTCACAGCCTCACAGGAACAGGAAAAATCCGAGTTGGATCAGAGAGGACAGCAGATAGGAACAAAAAATCTACCTAAGGAACCGTTCCTAGGAACACATTCCTAGGAACGGTTTCATTCCGTTCCTAGGAACTATGGTACATACTACATCATTTTGGCAGTACCACATCATTGGATTTATGTGAATTGCAAATCGTATTCAATAGTTATTGACAGTTTACTGTAGATGATTGGTATTTTGAAAATGTTTTATGGACATGTTAGTGATGAATAAATTTACATAGATGCAGTGTTCCGTGTTCCGGAATGCAATTTTATTTTGATTGTTTAAACTAAAAATTAAAAGAATCCGTCAAAAATCAGGTTTTTGACCATAGTTACCCAGCGTCTGGAAATGTGTTCAGAAACGTGTTTCTGAACTGCCTTTCTGGTTTGGGCCAGCGTTTCTCAGAAATGTTTCATTATTTATTTATTTATATATATGTTTTTTAAATTTATTTTTGTGGGCAATATGGGTATCAGATTAAAGCTTTAATCACGGGCATTGCATTTATGTAGGTTGCCGAGTGTTTCGGTTGCAGTAAGGTCCACTTTAGGTGCGTCAATCCCTGTTGGATTTTGTCGTGGATAAAAATTCAAAATGGCTTGTCGTCTTAGGGTTTAGGGTTCCAGGAATATCATGGAAGAGAGAGAGAGAGAGAGAGAGAGAGAGAGAGAGAGTCAAACTAGAATGAGTCAAACTAAGTGACACTTAAAATAGCTGTTAGAGCCCAGTTATGGCTCTACCATGATCTCGGCATGGCCGGTTACCAGAGGGCTCGAGGACTAGTATTGGCAAGGGTCGGTGAGCATGTGCGTGCGACAGATGCTTGGCTTTTGCATCGTCAGAGGCAGTACATGGTGCAGGAATATGCTGACAAGTTTGAAGGTAATGTGCGCACCAAGGTTGAATATGGAGCGCCAAGTTGGCCTCAAAAGAAGGGTTCGCAAAAGTCTGGCCAAGCTGGTCAGAAAGGCTTTTTGCAGAAGGATCATATCCAGATGCAATAGACTTTGAAGCGCAAGGCGGGATCTCCTATGGCTCGTCGTGCTTACGACAAGTCTCCCCTTAGTCCAGAACAAAAGGAAAAGGCCAAGAAAGATGGATTATGTTTTTTTGTCTCTTGGCAGGCATCTTTTCAAAGATTGTCCTCGACGTACGGGCAAGAAGCTCCATGTTATGCAACGTCATGATGAGGGCAAGGATGAAGAAATTTTGGATCACTTGTTGGTAAGTGACGATGAGGACACTTGTCGTGTCATGGCTATTTTGGTGTGGAAGCTTGTTCCAGAGGCACCAGTTTGTTATTTATCCACCAAGGCGCGTGAAGCTTATCAGTTTCCCGATAGCGAATTGATACGTATGAGGGGAAAGCTGGAAGGTCATGACATGCTCGTCTTGCTTGACACCGGTTCCTCGCATAATATTATCAATTCTCACGTGGTGAGGAAGTTTCGCTTAGCTACTGTTATACTGTTGAGATGCCAGATGGTAAGGGAATAGAGGTTTGGGATGAAAGAATCTCTCGGGCGTGTTTGTCTATTCAGACGTATACCGAGAAGTTAGACTTTGAAATCACTAAACTAGCTAAGTTTGATATTGTACTTGGTAAGCGGTGGCATGCAAGTAAGTAGCCCGATATAGATTTTAAGTCACAAGTGTATAAGTTTGGGCATGAGGGTATGTCTCATGTCTTAAAGTGGGAGAGACCATCTGGCCGAGTCCCGACAAAAGTTAAAATTTAGCTACAGTCCTGAGTCTAGTATCTACTTAGTATTATGTAGTATGTAGTATGATCTATTTAGTATCTACTGAGTCCTGACTGCCACCTGGGATGATGGATCACATGTGAGAATTTAGAAATCATAATTTATGGCTTACAGGTTACCTGGATAGGCTCTGCGGTGGTTTGGAGTCTACCCAAAAGTCTCAGGTTGGCGTGTACATACACCAACCTCTCCAACTGTGCTGATGATAGTCGATTCCTCTTCTTCGTGTGAATCATGGAATGGACACTCCAGTTCCTCTCACAAGCGACTGCAGTGCAGTCCTGTGAGAGAATCCTGATGGCAAGGCGACGCAATTTGGGGACATCAACCCCAAACTTCGACCACCATGACATGGGACGTAGCTGGCCTGAATCACAATTCAAGGGGCAGTTAGTACTTACTACTAGCAAGTTGCAACCAAGTTCCAAGTTCCAACAAGTTACAATATGATTGACTAACTGTGCAGTAAAATGTGAAGTAAACTGTAATGGACCATGCCACATGGTCAGTTTATTACCCTCTCTCAAAAGCGCCGGGCCAGTGGCGAACTCCAAGGTCTCTTGCTTGAAAATCTGAAGCTCATCCAGCAGGTTATCCTGCTCGCGTACATCAGGATAAACTCGGGAGATATAGGCATTCCAGCCATCCCTGAGCTCCCTATATGTGAACTGCTCCTCATTCCTCCAAAGTGGATGGAGTATGTGGGCCATGGCATGCAGGGCCTATGAAACCACTCCCACCTGCTCAACCAAAGGAGCCGGACCTCCGCAAGCCTGCAAGAATGAAGATTGAAGACACATTAATAATTATACTATATAGTAAAATGTACATGATAGTACATACTGCATACTATTGTCTACATACTGCATTTGAAATTTGAATCTTGATATACCTCTCTTTGCTAATGGTCGTGCAAAGCCTCAACTGCTCGCCCAGCCTGCCCATGAACTCGTACAAGAGGCCCAATGTGCAGCCCTCTCGATCTGTAAGGCGCAGGTGTAATAGATCCTAACACCACAGTAGGGCAAACACTAACTGATCCACCCAACCTTGCCTACTCCTTGATATAGAGTAAGCCCCTCCTAGCCCAGTGTGAGGACTGGTAGCATGCAACTGCCAAGTGTCGGCCACGTGTCACTGACGTGGCCGACTGCACGTCGGGACCCAACTGGGGGCCTATCCTGTTGACAGGGTCCCTAGGCTGTGTTAGGCCCGCCATGGCTATGGACCATGCTGGGGCACACTACTCACACTGTCTTGCCCTGTTGGTGGTGTACGCTGGACACGACCTTGACTGTGGTATCTGACCTATCTGTGTTCTCTAGGGTTCGGCACTGGTCACGAGCTCGTAACACTCCCTCCCCCTTAAGAACCGTCTTGGTCCCCCAAGACAAAGTCTGGAAAAATCTTGCGAAGGACGCTGCCTGTTTCCCAAGTGGCATTCTCAATAGGCTGATCATTCCAGTTGACCAGATATTCTCGGTATAGAGTATGACGAGTCTGCGTCTCTCTACTATCAAGAATCTCCTCTGGTTCATGGGGAGGTTGCTGAGGATCCAATGGGAGAACCAGAACACTCTCCCCTACCAGATTTTCTGATCTGGCTAAGGCTTTTTGTGACTTACATGAAAGACTGGAAAAACCTTACTGCTGTGTGGGAGTTCTAGTTCATAGGTGACCTCGCCTAGTCTCCTACTGATGGTAAAGGGACCACAATACCTTGGAGACAACTTAGCACACACTCCTGATTTGAGGGTTTTAGAGTCAACTGGGACTCTCAAGTAGACATTCTCACCAGCGGAGAACTGCACATCCCGTCTGTGTAAATTGCATAATGCCTGGCTCAATCCTGGGACTGCCTAATGCTACGCTTAGCATGTTCTATCATTTGGTTTAGGTCCTCTAAAAAGTTTCTGGCTGCTTCAACTTTTTCTTGTTTAAACCCTACAGCTGTGGGTGAGCGTGGCTGAAAACCGTACATCAGCATAAATGGGCTGTATCTCGTAGCTGAATGTTTGGTACTGTTGTAAGCAAACTCTAATATCGAGAGATACTCCTCCCAATTAGTCTGCTTCTTGCTGACGTATCAATAAGATGATTCTCAAGATTTTGAAGGATTTCCAACAATTACATTTTTTTAATTGCAGGCATAAATTGTTCATGAAAGTTCAAGGAGCCCTTGTGATAGGGTTAATGTTAGGATTTTGAAGCGTGCCAGAGGCTCTATCCTTTGAGCAACCGAAATCATGGGCCTTATGGATACCTTGGGCTTTTGACCATGTTGGTGCAAATTTCTCCATTCTAGCTATCCTTTGTCAGGACGATGTCTTTATGCTTCATGTTTCCTGGCATATTGCTTGGTGTTCCATGATATTGCAACGTGACTGTTGTTCTGCTTATGTTCCTACTCCTTGGTGCTAGTCTTCTGATGCTGCTATCCTTTCTCGGGGCACCTATATCTTGAGTTTGCACATATGGTTGATGGTTTCGTTTTCGATTGGAATCAGCATTTGTGTTTTGCAGATTACAGTTATAACAATTCGTTAGTACCAACACAGGTGTGTCTCCATTTCTGCTGACTAATGGATATTCTTGGCTGCTACCAAGTATTCCACCCCTTTTTAATGATGTTCATGTTACTTTATCTTCTTTTTTTACTAACTCTCGTGATTCTATTGTGTAGGCACAACAACATTTGGTGCGAGCTCAACATCGTTATAAGTCCTTGATTGATCGTCATATGTGTTTTTTAGAGTTTGTTGAGGGCCAGTTTGTTTATGTTCGTTTATCTTTTGCACGTCATAAGTTTGTACAGGGTCGTTCTCTTACTGAGAAATTGTCTGCACATTACTATGGTCCTTTCCAGATTGTGGAAAAACTTAGGCCTGTTACCTATCATTTACAGTTACCTACTACTACTCGTGCTTGTGACATTTTCCATGTTAGTCTACTTCAATTGTCTCTTTTTCCTGGTGGACCTTGTGATATAGAACTTTTTCCATTTTTACCTACTGCTATTATACAGGTTCGGGTCGTTTTACGTTGTCCTCTTGTCCAGTTTTTGGTCCAATGGAATGGTCGTCCAATTGATGAAGTAACATGGGAGTCTTTTGATTTTTTTGCCCACTCACCTCTATCGCAGGAACGGGCTCATTTTCTCTATGCGTTGGTATGCGACACCCCTGTTTCTGATCCTGATGTTGCACCATTTTCTATTCTTGCTGATGCGGTTGCTCTACCACCTCTGGATATTGCACCTGATTCATCTGTTCTTATTCTTGTTGCTGATTTCCATGATGTTGGTGTCCTAATTTTGATGATGTTGTCATCCCTCCTGCTGATCTTTTCGATATTGATGGTCCCGATGCTCCTGCTACTCCTGCTCTTAATTCTTCGTTACTTTGTTGATGATGATACCTCAATTGCCCGGACCTCCATTACTTACATACTGATCCAAGTTTATCATCTACTAGAATTGAGATTAATAATTCTCTTTGCTTCATTGTACTGAAAGCGGATATCTGCGGCTGTAGGGGATTCGGCTTTTGGACTGACACCACTAGCATGAAATGTATAACCCAGGAAAGAATACGACAATACAACGGTACTTAAGTAGCTCTAGTAGTTAAAATCTTATAGCCCACATTGAGGGCAATGTTTTAGAAGGGTGGAGTGTTATGGACACGCATTATAGTCCATACTTCTCTACTTTCGACAATATTAGTGGACACACAGTTTATATTTACACGTGACGGGCCTAGAAATACTATTTTACATGGTTTTCTATTTTTGGCCCTAATTTTTGAATTTCACTATCCCTCCAAATCAATATCAAGGGAGGTAGGGTTTGTCCACTATAAATAAGGCTAGTCATTTGCTAGTTTTTGATCATTTGAATCTTGGGCTTCTTGTAGGGGGAGTTTTACTATTTTGGAGATCTTAGTTGGAGATCTGCTTGAGCTATCGGTGGCCATTGATATTCATACAGTTTCTTAGTTGGAGAATGCTATGTGAATGCCTTTTGCTGTTTTTTATGCATCATTGATACTAATACCTGTGAATTTGTTCATAACTAACTTCAAATTGGTTAAGCCTGATCTGTGTTGGCAAGTTGGCTGCTTGTACGTCAAGTGGGTTCGGACAGCAAGTGTTGAAAGCCAAGAAACTAAGTCGTGGTTCCCAGTTCCCTTTGGGACGCTTGCACTTCATGTGGTATAAGTCGACTGGTCGGTCAGCTATGTGGGTCTCATAGGGATGGCCACTGTTTGGGATTCATGAAGACAACTGTTGTGCAAGGTGCTGCCTAAGGTGTAAGCACGGTCAGTTCTTGCAGTTCAAGCCTGGCATGGTCTACACATAGGAGAAATGAGACAAAGTGCTACCTAGGTAGGTGAAAGCAAGATCTATGCCTTGTGGGGTGCAGGGTGACACCTTGAAACTGTACGAGTAAATCATTAATACAAACATGCTGCTCAAATTCAGGTGTAAAGCACGGATGGTTAGTTGATGATGTCGGATCGTTGCCGATCGTTCAACTATAAGGGACAAGGTTGTCAACCAAATTTGGTGGGGCGTTACTGAGGCAATGTGTTGCTTGATAGTGAAAGCACGGATAGTTGGATGGGTGTTTTCCATAAGCTGATTCTGTGATCGATCTGTGTGGGCGAGGCTAGGCAAAGGTCCTTGGTAGGAGGGACCTTGTCTTTGTTATCTGTTAGTAAACCTGCCTGAGTGTCTTGCTTGTATGTATTCGTGGTATATTAATACTTCTTTTCGTATTTCAAACACTTGTGTATTGTTTTATTCCATGATTGCACATTCCCTTCCGGAATGCGATCTGGGAAATTCCATTAGGGCTTCTCGAAGCTCTATTGGTTCCTTTTTTTGAGGTTGAAAATAGTTCCTAGTGTTTGTAATTTTTTTAGGTTTGAAAAACTTTCATTTTCAATGTCAAACACATAGTTGCCCAAAATCACATTTTTGGAAAATAAACATTCCCAAAAACGCGTTTCTCAGAAATGCGATTATGGGTACAGAATCGCAAAAAAAAAAAAACATATTATAAAAAATTAATCCAATTATTATATTACTATTACACACCTCAATATCAGTTTCATTTTCACACGAGGACACACAATCTTCTTTTGTAATGTCAATATTATTGCCACAAAATTCAAGTTTAGCCCTATGTGCCTCTTCTAGTAAATCTAGAGAATTAATTTACAAATTCCAGACATCATAGATAGCCATGACTCCAAATAGCTTGAAGGTAATGTCCTTAAAAGTACAAGAACTAGTTAGAACTTAGTACTAAGTAGTCAGTGGTCACTAATAACTGTAATCTATTATCATGATTCAGCTCTAGCCTCTAAGCTCAAATTTTAGTTATATTCCAGGCTCCTAATTTCTAAACCCTGAGTTCCAACCGACAACTTCCAAGTGGTTACTGGCAAGTTGCCAGTGAGCACTTAGCAGATCCTTGTACCTGGGTAGTAGGGGGCCGGGGCCACTGGGCCAGGATATGGTTACAAGTTAGTAGTAGTAGGGGGCCGGGGCCACTGGGCCAGGATATGGTTACAAGTTAGTAGTTACAACTTACAACTTTGAACTTTCAAGTTTCAACTTACTGCAGTTTTCTTAAACTTGGGTCATAATGTCATTCTAATTTCTGTAAATTTTGTTTTGAATCTTGATACGACAGGTCACACCGTCACAAGAGATCTGATTATCCTGAATTCTGATATCTGTAAATTTAGAGGAAGATTGAAATTGTTTAGCTATAAAAATTTAAGTATCTGTACTATCAGTGAATATTTGACTTTTTTTTTGAAGAATTGGAAAAAAAGGTTCGAATCGTTTTCCGATTCGAACCTGGCCTGGCGGTTCAAACCTCAGAGAATTGGTTCGAACCGGCCGGTTCGAATCGACCGGTTCGAATCGGGATGCAACCTTGGTAAGAACCATAGGTGCATGAATCACGTAAGGAATTGTAGAAATATCATGAGGCAGATCACAAACCTAAGCAGAGATCCATGGAGTAAAGCTAAAGAGGATATAACCTGATCACCAATAGCGAAGGAACCATCAACCATGGAACTGTGAAGAACCCTAGAGAAATCAGCAAGAACTTCGGCCATAACGGAATCAAGAGAAGAAGATATAGAGACCAATGTAAGAGAGGAGGGATATCTGAAGTACGCATAGGAGCAATAGTAGAAACACCATCAAGGTATGCGGCATTAATATCAATGAAACCAGGAATGACCACTGAACACGATATCTGTGACTCAAGGCATATAGGCATAAGGCACTCAGCAGCACCCTAAAGATCTGGAGCAACATCAACCTGTAAAGGTAGAGCAACACCAAGGTACTGAACATCAACCTGTAGAGGTGACTGTAACTCGCTAGATCACTATACAAGAAGACTCAACAGGTATCGATATGTGTGACTCAATCTCAATAGAACTATGTGACTCGATAATATGACTATGTGATGCGAATAGGACTATATGTCTCGACAATAGGACTATGTGACTCCATCACTATCTCAAGACTATGTGACTCTATCACTATCTTAGGACTATGTGAAGACCTCAACCTCACATGCAGAAGGTAACACAGAAAGAGTGGTACCAAATAGAAGATCTAAAAATATGCCCCATATCAAAGTAGGATGAGTGCGATGATAGATGGAAAACCAAACTTTTGCATGGCCATGTAACCACAAAGACGCCATCATGATTTTCATAACATTTGAACATGAATAAGTGAAAAAATAATCCTCAAAATTATTCACCTAGTCGGTGAATATGACAATGCCACAAGATGTAGAGGAAAAAGCGAAATACTTAGGAAAAGAGAAATGTGTCATCATTTTGTCGTTTGTAAATTTTATTACAAAATGGAAAACGAATAAAAGAAATGGAACCAAAATGGGAAAGTGTAAAGTGTTAAGGAAAAGTGCCGACTTGCTACGACACCAATGCAAATAACAAAAGTTAAGTCCGATCACAAACAAAGAAGTTATGACAAAAAATGTGAAAAAAAAAAATCTAGAGAGATAAAACGGCTAGAGAGAGAAAATCGGCCAGAAAACTATCTAGAGAGAGCTGAAGATCCACCAAAAGATGAAGATCCAACTAGAGAGAGACACAGAGAGAAAACATATAGCAGATCTTAGTCCTTCAATGAAGCTCCTTAAACTTGCAAAGAAACCATAAAAGAAAAAAACACTCCCAATCGCTCAGGAAAGTGCTCTGATACCATGTTATGAATAGATTCACAGGTATTAGTATCAAAGATGCATATAAAACAGCAAAAGGCATTCACATAGCATTCTTCAACTAAGAAATCGTATGAATATCAATGGCCGCCGATAGCTCAAGCTGATCTCCAACTAAGATCTCCAAAATAGTACAACTCCCCTACAAGAAGCCCAAGATTTAAATGATCAAATACTAGCAAATGACTAGTCTTAGTAGCTATTTATAGTGGACAAACCCTACCTCCCCTTCATATTGATTTGGAGTTAAAGTGAAATTCAAAAATTAAGGCCAAAATAGAAAACCATGTAAAATCGTATTCTAGACCCGTCACGTGTAATTATAAACTACGTGTCCACTAATACTGTCGAAAGTAGAGAAGTATGGACTATTATGCGTGTTCATAACAAAGTTCCACAACCAACATCGATGCCCAACTTGGCACCATGCCAGACCGGGTGTCACGAGCGCTAGCAACCTGATGCCACACAAGACTGGACAGCCATAAACATGTAACTTCACCCGAGCAAGCCATCCAACTCAGCCAACACGTTAGAGCCCATTCCCCAAGAGCTTAACCCAGCATACATTCACGCAAGGAACACTCAGAACCATAAGTCTTGACATATATGAAGACAACCAGTTTTTGGACTGAGTGGTCCCGACGACATACCACTGGCGTCCTAGATCGAATGGTCCCGACGGCATACCACTGGCGTCCTAGATCGAATGGCACCCGATCAAAAAGATTTGAAGCGGCCTTACAACTGGCGCTTTCACCGAACATTGAAATTTAGAAGGTAATCACAGTCAGTTTGAGGAAAATCGCACTTTATTAATAAATCTGAGAAGGTTACATTTCAAGTGTGATTGACTTTAGTCTTTGGGGTGCTGGCGCCAGGACAACGTTCTAACCAGGAGAGTTGAAACTTGGTTGGAGCTCGCCCTGAGTCATAACCCACATCCTCCTAGTTATGGTGTGATTTAGCACCTCCCCTCACAACAAGTGCTTAGACCAAGCTGATAAAGCACGTGTTTCTCTCTCTAGAATTTAGTGATATCCGGGCTTCCTTTAATCATGCCATGTCGATCTGAGCTCTCTAGACTTTGCTAGAACCGATCAAAGCTTTTGAGCCATAGGAACTTGTGCTGCATATCATGCTTGTGAGGATGTTGCTATGGTCCATAGGGTTGTGGAAACTTGACAGCTGTAAAAAATATAGTGGGAGTCATCGTATTCAAATCGCTGGCAATCTAATCAGTGTCAGAGAAGTTTTGTGGATGCTTGGTCCACTCTTCAGCACCAGTATATTTTTGACATATGATAGTTTGGTTAACATTGGATCAAGGTCAAAGGTGTTTGATGATGAATTGGTATATGTTCATATGTGTTATGCAGAAAAACATGAAAAAAGATTTTCTTAGATTCGTGGTATTCAATGAGAAAGGAAATTTTTTAAATAATACTCAAAATGTGCACTACTCTAGTGTCAAAATCTTTCAGGGGCTGAAGGAAGATTATAGTTACTAGACTGGAAACTGATCTAGGTAAGATCTTAAATTTTGATGGTCCTTTTTTGTACCCTGTAAAGTAGGACATTATAAATTTCTCTCTTGATAGATTTGTGAAAGACTTGCAGCAACCATTTCCATGCACATGAGTCATGCGTTATACATAGCTCATATGATGATGGCATTGTTGATAACTTGACATGTTCTTCTTGTTCAGAGATCTGGGATGCTCTCAGAGCTGCTGCTGAAGCAGATATTGGCCTTGCTCAAGCGATAGTTGACAGTGCTGGTGTTATTGTTACATCTGAAGACTTGTCTACCTGTTACGATGAGAGAGGTAACTATTGTATCTACTTTTATTTGAACCTGCAGTAGCTAGGTTGGATAAGAATTATTATTGTGTCCTGCTTGATATGGGCTAAAATCCTGGCTGGTGCGCAACAGGGATATCATAGAGCCTTGTGCTAAAAAACTTGGTTTGGCCTTGCTGTGGATGTACATTGTACATATTGTGCATAAAATGATGCTACTGCTAAGTAACTACTAGTGCAACAAAAGAACGATGCTAATGCCAAGCAGTTACTAGTGCAACAAAGTTAACATTTGCCAAGCATGTCTCACTTGTTGTGTATTCTCTCTTGATTTTTTTATTGAACTGCAGGTGCCAAGTACGATTTGCCAAAGTATGTCCTGAGTGAACCTACTAATATCCTGAAGGATAACTAGGTTCTGTGGAGCATCCTGTCCTGGAGCATTAAAACCATAGTAGTAAACAATGACAATGTACTGGACTCATTCGAAGTGCTCAAAAAAAGTATGCCAGGTCAAGTGTCCAGAATATTTCGATCCAGGATAATGCATTTGGACAATGCAATCCTCTGAAAAGATTTGACATGCTAGCAAACATTTGCTTGAATATTATTTTGATTAGTTCATCTTAAAGTAAATTGTTCCTGGAGAAGGGATTGTTTTTCATTATGGAGTGGCTGTAGATGCTCGAACTCTAGAATGTCATAGCTTGTGTAAACGCAGCAGGAGAGATGGTAGTGAATCTTGATTCAAGTGAGCTTGCTTACAATCTATGAAACCATTAACCAGATTCTGGCAAATGCAAGAATGTGGTAGGAACAAGTAACCAAATCCCAGAAAACAAGTTGCAGATTGACAATAACGTTGTATCTTCAACACTACATAAGCAGTCTTAACAGGTATTAAGTCAAAATAATGAACTCATGGTTCTTGATTCATATTGTTAAACCATTTACTGCAGAAGAAAATATTGTTCCCATCACCCTGGACTCGGTATTTTCCCTGATCACGAAAGTGTATGTCCTTCAGTTAGCATGACTTGTTAGAGCTATACTTGGTCGTTTATGCCTCTGTTGTATGGAGCATTTTTGAAGTCTGTTGTTGATGTTTTGTGCTACACACCATAGGATAATAACATGCCATCTTCCAAATGAAACAAGCACAAATTGTGAGGCACCAAATTGCTTGCTGTATGCTTGCAATGATTGACAGTAGTTGGAATGGGAATCTATGCACTTATGTCTCCAATTATTTCTGACAGTGATTTTCCTGCGGTATTCACTGTGCACAAAGGCTCACTACATTTGTTTACGCTTATGCATTGTGCAAAACAGTTGCTCTGTAATGAAAAGTCGGAAGCAAACAGTAACTGATAAACACTCTTGATTGTGAATGAAAAGCACAAATGAACAGATAATGTAAGATTCAGTTACTACAGTAAAGCTACATGTATAGGGCAAAGCTTCTTAGTTTACGTTACTGAACAGAATGTGCTTTCATTTATCAGCCATGCAAGTATTTTTGCATATTTAGTGATTCTACGTTTTCATAGCCAAAATTTTGACATGAAAGCTGCTCATAAAAAGTATCTTGCTTTAGTAAGATCCACAAGGGAAATTCTAGTGACATAGTTGCTTCACTAGAGTTTTTTGCAGCGATAGGATAACTAATCAATCTGACGAGGCTTGCTAGTATTCAGTCCTGCAATGCACTACATCAATTTCACTAGATAATTATTTTTTTTCTAATGAAATAACACTTGATCCAGATAAGATACCGTAGATTTCTATCTGTTCCTTGAATCATAGAACCTTGATCTTCTCTAATGCCTTGTTGTCTATAAGTCAACGATATGTCTTGATTATGCCTGTTAGATTAGTGAATTTGTGGTTCTTACACACATCTATGCAGCAGACAAGCTTGTATGGCTTAAAATGTGGCAGTATAATGCCAATCAGCTGAATGATTGAGTGTGAAGAGAATTAAAATTCATGCAAAAACTTTCAGAGTTGATGTCAAAAGTTAAAATACTTACAGACTCAAGTATTCTAGTTTGTTAGCATTCACAAGAAAATATTCCAACACTTATTTAAACTTGCAAAAACTTGATATTTGCAGCTACAATGATGTGACATGTAAAACATTATTTGAATGCATAAAATCTTGATTTGCATTGATGTAAACAAAATGAGTAACACAAACTACGATGTTTGCATGATCCCAAATTACTTTACGATGAGTGTTAGAAATCAAAACATTATACATGCATTCACTCACTCACATTCTATGCTCACCACACGTGGTACATTTCTCTCCCCACAAAGTATCTGGAATAATTCTTGTAATGTCAGATGTGGTTGATGAATGCACATGTTGTTATCTATATCAAGTCGCAAAACTATCACATAGATGAAGTACGTGTTTGCAAGGTGTAAACTTTGCTTTTGTCGAATTGTGCTTGAAATCATCACATTTACAATGAGGAGACTCATTGATTGTGACTGTGTATGTACTACCACTTGAATTTGTTGCTCTCTGGACATGGAATGCTACTTCTCAATTTTTGATTCTTCCCTCCTCTCTGAGAATGTTTGCTTTTAAAACAATTGCCTTTCTTATTCTATTGTTTGCTGCATTTGATACCGAATTCCTTCGTCTTGTCTTTTCTCGTTGAGAAGCATTGCCCTTATAGTGCATTCCTGAATGGATTTCTAGAGGAGGCAGTCTACATGGAGCGCAGCCAGAGGGATACATACCATTGACAGACCCATTGATGTATCTACTTGTTGGGCTTTTGATGCAATTCCACAACCTTCAATACATTTCAACATGTATCCACCTTTGTTGAGATAGTCCACATCTTTTTGGCTTAGATTAGTCCGTGAAGCCACACACCATTTTCCTTTGTTTCTTGTAGGTGGTGTCATAATGCCTTTTAAACTACCATGTGTGGGTAATGTCATTGGGGCAGAATCACATGAATTGTATGCTTTGTGACGTCTAATGCCATAAAAACTAGGAGCAACAATGGACTCTTGTAATTTTCCTAATGCAATCACGACACCACATTTTTTGTTTTGCCATCCACCATTCCCATGCAGATTATTCGACTTCCAGTTGAAATGCATTTGATAGCCCACGTCGTCTTATGCAGCTCCTACTCTATGACTGAGTCTACCAGTTGCATGTGTCGCTTGACAATGCGCTCCGTATGTGGCACCTCTATAGTAGGAGGAAGCGGACGAGGGACATTAATATACACAACATCTGGTCTGTGGGACACATTTGGGTTCTCCATTGACCAATCAACAACAGGTCTTTGTAGGGTGTGTAGAATAGTTGGTGAGCAGCCATCCGCCTATCAAGAAGGGTTAGAACACAAAGATAGGGCCTTAACTATACTTGCTAATTTAGATGATTACTAACTCTACTTTAACACTACCCAACCTTAACTCTACTTTTACTAACTCTAAACTCATACATTCATCATGATTGAGGGTGAAGGGAGAAAGAGAGAAGTAGAGATAGAGATAGATAAAGAGAGTAGAGATGGATTTTAGCTCAAATGCTCAATGTCATGCTTATGGAGAAACCACAACTAGCAAAAAGCAAGAACAATGGAAACCAGAACAAAAAGCAAATCACACAAAAAGCATAAGCAAGATTGATTAGCAAATAATGATGCTTGAGCTCACAAAATAGTAGACTCTCCTCTCTATTAAGCATGAAAAATGGTTACAAATGGCGGCCTATTTATCTTTGAGGTGGCCCTTGTCCCTTGCCTCCCATTGGCTGCTTGCAAGAAGGTGGGATTGAAATCCACACCCTGTGACAAGAAGCACAAACAAATCTATGGTGTAGGAAGAAACACACCCCACCTACCACCATCTGACCTTTGACCTTTGATTACTTCACAAACTTAGAAACTTAAGTTTAAGCTTAACTTTGGCATTTTAATATTATTTTTGATTACATGGCCCAAAGTCAAGTTTATGTCCAAAATTATTTATTTACAAGTGCTCATTGGGCCATGGGCTTACGCACACAGGATGCCACGACCCTCGCAACTATTTCCGACTAATTTATTTATTTACTTTGTAATACCCTCAACATGGCCTCCGACCTAAAGTAGTGCCGGTCCCTCAGCACTATGGAGTTTAGTAGACACTCCGTCACGTGCGTCGTTGAATCATATAGCCAGTCACTTCTTTCATTAAGTCCAGTCGCTTTGTATTCTTCTTGTCCCTAGGAGTAAAGAAGAATTTATGCACGCCGGTTAACCAAAATTGGTCGATCCAGGCTTGGAATCTGCTTACCCATGGATCGCCTAGGAGGGCCGCTCTAGGATCGCCTAGGAGGGCCGCTTTAAAATAAACTCCCGCCACTGGTAGTTGATCTTCAACCTTTTCCGAAAGCAAGACGATATTGGGATAAAAAAAGATGGGTGGCAAGAACTTGTCCCATTTGGTGGGGACTCCCATCAGAAATTCCAAGTCCCAAGCATATGCTGCAGCCACGAGGACTGTGGAGTGAGAGCCCTCTTGGCATCTACATCCGTTTTTCACCCGTACTCTGAAGTGATTGTTGGCCAATTCATAGTAATGAGGGTGATCTACTGGTCCAAAGGGGTTCCACACTCTGCCCATTTAGATCATCGTGTGCAGGGGAGGAAGTGCGGGTTTACCCTTAATTGTCGTGGACTCGTCACATAGGCCCTGATGGTCGCAGGGTCCCCTTTGAACATCTGTTGGTGCCACTCCGGTTGGGGTTGGAGTGCAGGGAGGACTTTCAGCTCGTTGCCCTTGATTGTTTGGGCTGAAAATGACACTTGCCAGCCGCCACGTGAAGACTCGTGGAGATGTTTAAGTAAGAACTCGTTGATCTTATCCTCCACAGACTGTGGTCGACGGAAGGCGCGGCTGGCAGAGATGGATCACAAGCCTTGAGATGTGGAGGCTTGGTGCTCCCCTTGGCTGTGGCACGGATCCATTGTGTGGCTTGTGTCTGGCCCCTGATATTGCACACTGGCCTCCACCGTGTTTGATGCATGTGCTTGAAATTCCAGCCCCGCTGCCCGTTTCCCTTTGTCCTAGCTGGAACTAGCCATTGCAGCTTCAAGTGTGGGTGGCGTTAGAATCACCACCGGGGTTGGTTGAGGTTGTTGTTCCATGTGGCGCTAGCATGCCTTGAGGGTGTTCTTTGCCTGTGCCAATTCTTGTAGGGCGCTTTGTTGGTAGTTGTCAAAATTGGCCTGGTAGCCAACATCAAGTGTGCGCCGATAAACATTCACCTGTTGTGTGAATAGGTCCATCTTTGCTTGGCTGAGAGGACGATTGGCAGGGATCAGCTCAGCTAGCCAGGCGGCTTTCTCTTCTTGCAGATTCTGCACCTCTGCTCCCAAGCGTGTGTTTTCCATTTCGAGCACTAAAAGTTGTGCCTGGAGCGGGGCGAGGCATTGTGTTGCCTGCTGTTGGATCTCCTGGACCTTGAGTTGGGCATCCATTGTAGCTTTAGCGAGGGCCTTGATGTACCCTTGGAGACCTTCTTCATGTTTTTTTAGTTTTAACACCTCGGACTTCTCTACCTGCTCGTGTTGTTGGTCTATTAGCAGGTCATGTTGGAGCTGGGTTATTTTGGCTCACAACTGTGTGTTGCTTGTAGCTAGTTCCAATACTCGGTTGTGCTACCGCTTCTTGGACAAAAGTGACCAAGATTTGGTAGGCCGATGTCATGTCCGTGGCGCGGCCAGTAAGGTGCTATGTGTGGGGGCTTGATGAGATGTTGCCCGGACGATCTACACACCATCGTCGTCATCTTCAATCAGCTTCTCTAGCGTTGTCATGTCGTCAAGTTGTCGTGGGGTCAACACGGTCAGGCGATGTTGCATATGTTGTCTGCACGAATGCGTCATCGGGCAACGATTTGGTCACCCTCTACAACTTATTGAGTTGGATTTGAGAGAGGTGTGAGAGGAGTGGCGGCGGTGTGAAGAGGTGTGAGGATGGATTGCTCAAAAGATGGAATGATAGGAACAGAGGAGAACTGGAGAGTGGTGTCGAGGATGGAGGGAGATGTAGGAGGTGTGAAATTAATGATATTTATCCAAGTGAGGGTGTCGGGAGAGAGCTGTGAATGGGGAGGGTGGTTGATATTGAGAAGTGGGGTGGAAGTGGATGAAGGAGGTATGAAAGATGCGATGGTGATGGTAGGAGTGGAAGCTACAAGAGTGGTTGTGGAAGGTGGAGGAATGAGAGTGATAGGAGCAGAAGTGGTGGTGGTAGTGGATGGTTGAACCGAAGTGGAAGCAGTGGTTGTGGAAGAAGCAGATGCAAGGTGCATTGGTGCGGAGCATGGTCGGGTGGCAGGAGGGCTGGTTGAAGTGGAGGTAGCACCACACATTCATTTGCAGGCCGATGAGTCAGTAACTGCTGGAAGAGTGGATGTAGAGGCGACGGAAGGTGGAACAAGGTTAGTGTGTGGAACGGTAGCGGAGAGAATGTGAGCATGGTTAGAACCTTGAACCTTCTGTTCAAGGAGTGTGCATGTGTGCCAATGAGCTACGAGACCAACAAGATTGAACTATGACCTATTGCATCCAGTTCTAGCTCAAGCACCATTTGAAAAATGGGGATTGGACTACATCGGTCCAATTCTTGAAAATCTAGAATATGGAGCAAGTTTTGCAAGAGCTCACTTCCTGTGAGAGTTCACCCTCGCAGAGCTAGTGAACCTTCGCAGGGCATCCAAAAAAACTTCTGAACCTTTGCAGACTTCTCTAAGGTCTTAGAATTATGTGAAGAAGGTCCCTGCAAAAGTTTGGTTGGAATTGAGCTGTGAAAAGTGTACTTCTTCTAATACGCACTCTATTTCCTTCTATAAGGAGAGAATTTGAGTCATTTGGCACTTCATTCTGCAGAAATTTTCATCAAAATTTCAACGTTCTCAGTTTGGGATGAAACTTCACACACACAACCATCAACACTCACCTGCCCTGCACTTGTTACCACCGTTTCCAACCTTGTTTTCACAAATTCCACCTTTTCCATTTTTTTAAGCCTTTTTCATTGTTTTTTTACTTCTTTTGACCCTTTTTGAACGCTTTTTTTTGTTGTTGTTGTTTTCCATCTCCGTCACCACTGCACCTTATCTAACCAAAACCACTGACATCATGGCACCATTTTCTTCCTCTAACAATACTGGCACCAAACAAGTTATTCAACGCGAGATACCTACGGCCACCCAGATTTGGCCTCTGTCGTCTGCTGACTCTTTGGTCGCACCATGGATTCAGACAGCCGAGCCCCTTCTCAAAGCAATGGGCATTTATCCGGCATTTTTTTCCTCTGCAATTAACATGTACCTGGCTATTCATGCATATGGGACGAGGTGAAATCTCATTTTCACATATTGTATCAAGGTACCACGTACAAGAAAGTACGAGTCAACGCTAACTCCATGGTCACCCTCGGAATTGTTTTGGGTGATCGACCTCCAATCTCCCACCGCTGAGCCAAAAACCTCATCAAGCTCTATGTGTCACCTCTCGCTCCCGAAATCCAAGTCAAACTAACAACGATTGTTTGATAGAAGCTATCAATGACCCCACCATCCAGGCCACTGATCACCTGTTGAGAACAACTTCCTAGTTGCGTCAACTTTCCGAAAGGACCACTTTCAGTCCACCAACCTCCTGAGCCAAATCGTGAAATCCTTTACAAAATTCATGAGCACCTCGATTGTGTCTTATGACTGGTATACCTTCCTCCTTAACGAGCTGTCCATCGCTATCAAGCCCAACACACGCGATCACATCACCACCGGCCCCCTCTTTTGTAACTTCGCCTCTCAAGTATTCTTTCGTATCTTTATGAATCGTTGGCCACTAGCATCTTGATTGCAAGACCTTGCAAACTATAATGTCAGATGCAAAGTGACCACCACCCATACCTTCATGCGAAATTGAGATAATTTGGGTGGCCTCATGTGGAAGGATACATCTTCTAAGAATGTTGTCTGATCCCCTTCGATAAAGTTGGCCGGCAATCAGCTGATATGGTCTAGCTTTTAGAATCAACTTCCGCTGATGCACATAAAATTCTATGGACTAATTGGGCGGTCTTAATATTGGCACTGAGACCAATGCATCCTTAAGCTTCTGGAAAGCCTGTAGGGCTTCCTCCGTCCAATGTGGTTCTATTGTCAACTTGTAGATTGGCCTTGCTAACTCCACAAAATCTAGAATGAAGATCCGATAGTACTTAGCGTGACCCATGAGAACATAGACCTTGCGAATCGTCCCTGGCGGTGGTAGAGTGTGACTCATGAAAACATAGACCTCGCGAATCGTCCCTGGTGGTGGTAGATCAACAATGATCCTGATCTTTGATAGATCAGTGGTGATTCCGTGTCTTGATACTATGTGGCCCAATATCAGACAGTGTGTCACCCAAAATTAATACTTCTCTGGATTCAAGGAGATCTGATATTCGTGGCATTGCTTCAACACTTTCTCTCCAAATTGGATAGGTGTTTTGAGTTCAGTCTGTGCACGCATATATTATCCAAGAATCAATGCCGACTATTGGAGATTAGCTCCGTATAGTTAGGATTGCAGCGATAATATCTTGGCTTGCCTTGGGCGATCAATTGTATTTATTTTATCATGTATTTGATGTTTGATAGAGTTCGTATTGAGTTTGCACCTCTTTCATTGAGTAGATGTTGACCAAAGATCAAGGGACACATTTTGGATCTTAATGATCTGAAATTATTCACACTATATTCCAACTATGCCGTAAAATGGCAATTTCTAGGTACTTAAACCAAAAAAACCTAGAAATTATGGTCTAAAGGTAATGTACCAAAATTGACCAATAAGAATGGGTCCTAACACGATCCAATTATGTATTTGTTAAAAATAGTAAGAACACTATTTAGAGCCTTACTGACAAATATGAAACTATCTCTAAGTTGAGATTTCACTTTGGCCTGCTAAAATGCCAAATAAAATATCGAGACTAGTTAACAATTTTCACAAGTGTGAAAAATGCAAAAATAAGCTTGGTAGAGGCCAAAAATATTGTATATAATAAACACACATGTGTGGATCCTGTTTCCACATGTGAAAATAGTGTACTTGTCATGTACCATAATCATATAGGTTGTACATATGATTTAATTCAAGTTCTAGTGGCTAAAAAGGCCAAAAACTAGTTTTCTAGACATATGACACATGGCATCAGTCTATTGCTTGCATGAGCCACATCCTTTGGTTAGGTGTCACATCCCATGTGTAGAGGACAACTCACATGTGTGGAATAAGCTGAAGTAGACGAATTTTGACTTCTAGAAGATTTTCAAGTAGATCTCCATATAGAAGGAAAATGGACCAAAAGTGCTCAAAATAGAAGGTTTTGTCCAAGTGTCAGTTTTGCATGATGAATCATCATATGACAAAGCACCTTCACACATGTGGGATCAAAGGGATGATCAATAACATGAGCTCCCACTTATTGTATATATAGAGCCACATTTGGCCATAATCAGTGTGAGACACCAATCTTGGTTTTGGAAGCAATTTTGAGTGATTCTCTCCATTTGTCTACATTTGTTTTGATTGTTTTGAGGTTCTATCAATGTGTACTTGATTTTTCAGGTTGGAGTCCGTACTCAGACAGTGTTTCACACGTGTGAAACCAGAAAGTACACTTACCTTCAATTAATGATTGTTCTTGTTAGGATTTTGTGTCTAGAATTGATCTAGATTGATCTTAATCTGAAGTAGATTGATAGATCAAGTAATCTGACAACCAATCCCTCTTGAGGATCAGATTAGGATCCAATCTTGGTCCTTTTTGTACTTTTTTCACATGGTATCAGAGCCTAGTACAAGAGGTTTTGTTGAAATTGATAGGGTTAATCCGAATCAAAGCCAAAATTAGCAGTTTTTTGGAAACTAGTCAAATTTTGGGTAGCGAGTTGGATTTGATAGATATTCTCAAAATTTTTGGACCAGAACTTGTTGTGGGCTGTAGGAATCCTTTTCACACGTGTGAGGCCGTACAGCTCCGGTTTTGGCTAAGAATATTCAAAAATTTGTACAATTGACTCACACACCCAATTTGAGAGATTTTTGGTGCAAAATCAAGCATTTTCTATAGAGAATCTAATCCGTTGATTAGTTCTTGGATTAGATCAGCCAAGGAATTAAATTTGAAGCTTGAAATAGGTGCATTAATTGATCATCTCTGATTTTTTGAGTGCATGTTGAAGTTGAGAGAGATTTTGCTAAAAATCATAGATTAAGGAGTGATATGCAAGGTGAGAGGTTGAAATTTATTGTACCATCACTCTAGATTTGTTCAAGAGTGATAGGGTCAAGTTTAGAAGCATCAATTTGCTAGAAAACATCCTTGGATCTGTCCTCCAAGTGAAACCTTCGAGAGTTTCTAGTGCATATAGAGCATCTATGCAAATCTTTTGTAGAATTTGACATAGATTGGCTTAAATTGAGAGTTCTAGAAAAGAGATTGAGATCCAAGTCACATTGTTATACCCTACTCAATTTGTTTGAGTGATTTGAAGGTTTGAGAAGAGTCATTAAGGTGTCTATGACAAATGTGTAGAGAGAGATCCAATTTTCTAAGAGCTCTTTCCTTTGTAGAGGGCAAGATCTAGAAGCTCATTATGTGTTGTTATTGGTGAAGAATTTGTCTTCTCTTATGTGATCAAATCTTTCTAAGTGGCATTAGCTCTTTGAAGCACAATATCTTAGTGAGAAAAATCACAAATTTTGATTTTGAATTTCATTCCACGTCTCTAAAGGTAGAGTAATTGGTAGAATCCAATAGGGGTGATTGAATCAATTTATTGAGCAAAAATTGACATAGTATGTATGAAGCTCAAATTAGTTCTATTCAACTTTCTTTGTGAGAGTGTGAGGGTCAATTTGAGATCCCATTGGATGTCTAGAATGAGGAGGAGTCCATATTTGAGTATTCATGCATGGTTGAGATCTTTGTGAATCTCTAGTTGTCTAATTTATTAAGCTTTGTGAAAAATTGATGGTATAGTTTGTTGTCAAATCAAATCAAATTCATCAAGTGTGAGATTATTTGGGTCAAGAGTGAGTCCAAAAGAAGTGATTAAGTTTGATTTTCATGTATTTGAAACAAAACCCATCTTTTGTTCAAGAATCTCAAGTGTTGAGAGAACTAGTCAAGTAAGGAAAATCTAGGTGTCAAATCTTTTTCATATCCATTTCAACTTTCAAAAGAAAGAGTAATTGGTATTTGATGAGTCCAATAGGAGATTGGATCTGATTTCTTTAGTGATTTGATTCAAAGATTGTGTGCTTTTGTCTTAGTGATCAAAGCAAAGTTTCCAAGTGACTAGTCATTACTGTGAAGATTGATTCTTAGGTTTGTGAGCTAGATCTTTTGTAGATCCTTCTAGATTGTTGAAGATGTTCAAATCTAGTCTCTTGAAAGTCACAAATTACATTTGTAGAATCATATCACAGGTTTTTATCCACATGGCATCAATAGGTGGCATCCTATTGAAGGAAAGAAAGGATCCTGAGTGCAACCTTTGTGGCAAGGGAGGACATTTTTTCTCAAGATGCTACAAAAAGAAGACCAGTCCATCCAAGGAGAACCAAAGCAAGGGGGCCGAGGTCAAGGATGGAGCTTCAAGTTCAAAATGCAAATACAAGAAGGACAAGTCCAAGGAAAGGTGTTTCCTTTGTGGAAAGGTGAATGAGGCTTGGAGTCTCACAAGGACTTGCAAGATTTGTCTTCAAGAGTCCATCACAACACATGTCAAATCTTTTGGAATTTTTCATTTGGAAGTGCATTGTTTGGTTCAAGATGCAAAGATAGATGTCACTTTCATGAAAGTAACTTGGATCTATTTTATGTCCTTGGAAAGTATTCTGCTTGGAACTTTGGACAACTTCAAACTTATTGTTATTATCCAAGAGAAATCAATCAAGAATAAGGAGCAATCACAAAATGAAAATAGTTTGATTTATGCTCTCATGTCAACTTATGAAGAACCATTTTGCTTTGAAGAGATTTTTGTATCTCAAAGGTGGATTAAGGCAATACTAGTTGAGTGTGATGCCTTAAAAGATAGCAAAATATGTTTTCCTTGTAAGCTTACATTAGTTATGAAGTCAAGGAAATGGAAATATCTTCATAATGTAGGATCTTTTGGTTTCAATAAGATCATGAATGATGTGTTCATTCATAAAGATGAAAATTGTAAGTTTTCAATCTTAAAGGCAAGTTGTAAACTTCTTATGAGAATAAGTGAAGCATCCAAAGTGGACACTTATATCCATAAGCAAGTAGTTAGCCTTATTGAGATGGAAATACCTTTTGATTTCAATATTAGAAAAATCAGCCAAGTTGTGGTGATTTTTGGACTTATGTTTCTAGCATAAGTAATTTTGATAATCATAGGAAGTGCATATTGTGTGGTCATAGTTGTTGTGATCATTATGAGACATGGAGGTCTCAGATTTCCATCAAGAAGGAGCACCATGAAGAGGATCTTAAAGAATCATCTCAAGGTTCAAGTGTGCCAAGGATTGAGGAGGAGAGATCTTCTCAAGTTATGATTCCAAAAAGAAACTCAAGAAATATGGTTGATTCCATGTGGCTCACATTTCAAGGGAAAGAAGAGCATATCTCATGTGGTATACATCTCATACTTACTTCTCTTATGTCATTTAATAAATCAATTTGCTTTAGTGAGATCATTGCATCTCCAAATTGGAGTAAAGCCATACTAGTTGAGTATGAAGTCTCTCTTGAGAACATAGATGATGTTCTTAAACGGTTGAAATTGATTTTAAATCAATTAGAAAGCAAATGGTTATTTCATTAGATGTATGCTCTTGAGTCATGTAAGAGCAAAAGTGATTTGTTCACTCATAGTTTGAAAATTTGTATTGAGGCAAATTGTAAACTCTTTATGAGAGTAGCTGAATCATCTTCTAAAGACACTTATCTCCATAATGAAGTATTTAGTCTCATTGGATCTAAGATTAGCATGGTAAACAAGCATGAAGATATGATGCAAACACTGTGTTATTATAGCATGCATAGTCTTGCCAATTTGGATAAGTCTAATTCTCTAAATCATGGTAACATGATGTTAGATCTTTGTGATCCTAATAAGTCAAGAAAAAATCTTTATTTTCTCATGGAGGAGCATGCACATGAAGAAGGAGCAAGCCTCAAAGTCAAGCATCTACATGAAATTTGGAAGGAATCAATTTCGAAGATGCTAGGATGGTGCAAAGCTCTCAAGTTCATCAAAGATGTCAACATCAAAGAAGCACTAGCATGGATATAATGATTTCAGATCAACATCAAGCTCATTGGCTGATCTTCACACCTTTTGAACCAGCAAAGACCAATTCAGCCCATGGATTCAAGTTCAAGATCATCATGTTTTCCTTCAAGCTAGATTTACCAAGCTAGATTTTTGAGGAGTGTAAAAAATACAAAAATAAGCTTGGCAGAGGCCAAAAATCTTGTATATAGATAAACACACATGTGTGAAGCCTGTTCTCACGTGTGAAAATAGTGTACTTGTCATGTACCATAATCATATAGGTTGTACATATGATTTAATTCAAGTTCTAGTGGCTAAAAAGGCCAAAAACTAGTTTTCTAGACATATGACACATGGCATCAGTCTATTGCTTGCGTGAGCCACATCCTTTGGTTAGGTGTCACATCCCATGTGTAGAGGACAACTCACATGTGTGGAATAAGCTGAAGTAGACGAATTTTGACTTCTAGAAGATTTTCAAGTAGATCTCCATATAGAAGGAAAATGGACCAAAAGTACTCAAAATAGAAGGTTTTGTCCAAGTGTCAGTTTTGCATGATGAATCATCATATGACAAAGCACCTTCACACATGTGGGATCAAAGGGATGATCAATAGCATGAGCTCCCACTTATTGTATATATAGAGCCACATTTGGCCATAATCAGTGTGAGACACCAATCTTGGTTTTGGAAGCAATTTTGGGTGATTCTCTCCATTTGTTTACATTTGTTTTGATTGTTTTGAGGTTCTATCAATGTGTACTTGATTTTCAGGTTGGAGTCCGTACTCAGACAATGTTTCACACGTGTGAAACCAGAAAGTACACTTACCTTCAATTAATGATTGTTCTTGTTAGGATTTTGTGTCTAGAATTGATCTAGATTGATCTTAATCTGAAGTAAATTGATAGATCAAGTAATCTGACAACCAATCCCTCTTGAGGATTAGATTAGGATCCACTCTTGGTCCTTTTTGTACTTTTTTCACAACAAGGAAATCAAGCCATGTGAAGTTTGTGCTATTGCCAAGTCACATAAGAAGCCATATGTAAGATCTTTTATCAAAACTTTACATCCTTTGGAGTTGTTACACTGTACATTTCTCATCAAGCAAAAGCAAGGGAGGAGCCACTTGTTTTGTTACATTTATTGATGATTACACAAGATACACATGGTTATATCTTCTATCTTCAAAATCAATGGTGTTTGATTATTTCCTCAAGCTCAAAGCTTATGTTGAAAAGTAATTCTCTTTCAAGATCAAAGTCTTGAGGTGTGATGGTGGTGGAGAGTAGATCTCCAACAAGTTTCATGATTTTCGTGAACAAGAAGGCATCAAAAGGGAGTTTTCTTGTGTCTATTCCCCTGTTGTAAGATGTTAAGCAATTTGGCATGGCCCCAACACGAGATCTGTTGCTGGCCAAAGGCTGATATATGCGTTTCTTTGTAGCAGCCGTTTGGAGAATTTGCTCCATCTTTGTGAAAATGGAAAATTAGCATTTCGCGATCTATGTTGACATTCCGTCTGAGAGGACCAGACAGGTCGGAATGTCAAGATGGAATCGCGAAATGCTAATTCCGTCTGACTGGAGATCGTTGACCTGCCAGGCCAAACAACTGCTAATCCATATTGCAACCCTGCCACACAGGTGGGGCTACAAAAAAAATTTGCAGCCTTGCGCGCAGAAATAGTGGCTGGCACTTCCTTCGTTTGGCTGTCTTCGCTCACTGGTTAATCGATCTGGACAGTAAAGATGAGCCATCTGAATGGATTTTTTTGGTGCTAAATCATAGCATTTCCATTCGATTGTTGCATTACTTCTAAATGCTATGTTTTATCTTGCGTGACGGTCTGAAGTTCAACTTTGAATCACTGCTGACCTTGAAGTTGATCCGTTCACAACATGAACTCATCTGAGATTACTCGAAAGCTTGCTCCAAGAGCATCTGTGCTCCAAGGGGATCTATGATTGTTTTCTATCTCGTAGGCATGCTTAAAAAATTTGCAGCTATTTGGCCTGGCACGTCGCTAATCAATATTTTAGCAAAGGCTTTCTATAAGCAGGAGATACGAGTGAGGCACTTTCTATCTCGTAGGCTTTCTAAAAAAGTTTGCTGCAAACTACTTTCTACTCGATCATCAGTGACCCGTGCGGATGTGCCTGAGTAGCAGATGTGCATGTTCCCATAGGAAGGGAGGCGAGCAATTATGCAAGAAACGGAGTTCATTTCTTGGATTCTTGGTTCTTATAAGTCTTGAGTTTCATTTGTGAGCAGGAAATCAGCGCCAAACAAAAAAGCAGTGGACTTTTCTTCTGTTTTTGCATTCGTTATCACAATTTCTGAGAGAATCGCGACCTGTGGGCCTGAATCCAAAGTTGCCGGATAAATCGTTGTTTCTCTAGTAACCAATTGTTGTACCAGGCTGATGTATAGATATCCAGAATCAAACACGAGTCAGATCAAGAATTTCTTAGACAAATTCTTACTTGTGTCAAGGCCAGGGTTTTTAGCTACAAAAACCTTCATATCTCCCGATTGAAGCTCAAATTTGTTGCTGTAAGTGGATAAAGGAGGGCGCCTTGATAGCGCGATTGGGCTGTCAAAAGGCCGTGCCTGGCCGTGAAGCCATTAGATCGCACGAAGGAAAATTGCTACAATCTCCATAGCTGTGTGCAGAAAAGAATGGAGAAACTCGTGAGCAAGGAGAATCATCAGTATCACATGTAATTAGAGTTTCTTGGCGCTTGCTAGAGTCTGCAGTTAGCAAGCCTGCAGTTAGAGAAGCAGTGGAGCCAGCTGTAAGTTTTCTTAAGAGGGAGTCGAGCTTAAACAGAAATTGCTCGGTTTTTTCAGTAGAGACAGATTACTTGGATGTCTTGTTGGAGCTTGTTAGAAGCAGACTTACTAGAGGAGCTGATTTCCGATAGTAGGGCTACCTTTCACAGCTAGATTTCTTCAGATTTGGATAAGCAAGCAAATAGTTAGAGCTAAAAATAGGTCAGGACAAATTGTAGGGCAGCCAGTCACTGGCATAAGTCTTTGAAAACTCATTCTACTGAAAAGCAAGGCCTGCAGAATTTGAAACAGGGTCTTGTTGGCCAACAAGGAGGCTTCACACAAATTTTTGGAATCTTCGGAGGCAGTGGCTAGATCTTTACCTGTCAATATGGTTCCTCAAGAATCTTCTCATCCTTTGCAACTCCCGGATTTTAATCCTCTTGCTCGACGTGGAGAAAAGTGGTCTGCTTCCCCTTCAGAGCATCCTTCTAGTGCTTCCCCTTCATGCGCGCGTCGTAAAGCCCACCGTGATGTTGCGGATTCCTTGCTTGTTTCCTCTGGCCAGGTGATGCCATACTGTCCGCCCCATCTTCGCCACCAGCTTGCTTCCTCTCTTTCAGTTTCTCAGGTTTCTCCTTCTTCCTCTTCTTGCCTCCGTGTTCCATGTGCAGGCTGTGGTCGCCTTTATGTGCAAGATGCCGGTCTTTCTCGCCATCATAACGCTTGCTCTGCTTTTCGTCAACAACTCGCATTAACCAATGTCGACCGTCCACCTCATCCTGCTCCCACTTCGCCACCTGACTCGGCTTGGACTTGGATTCGCTCCCTTGATATTTTGACCACTTTTCACTTGGGTTTTCCTCGTCCTCGTCTTTATGCACACATTCCCTTTGCCTTGCGCTTAGACGTCCAGAGAGCTTTGTCCTTACCTTTGTCTCATCTGGCTTCCAACCCTTCTGATGTTGCAGCTTGGCATGTCTTTTTGCTTTGTCCTCTCTGGTGTTTGCCTCTGCCTCCTCGGGGTGGGTGGGGATGCTGGTCATAGAGAAACTCGCAACATGATTCGTCACTTTATGTCAGGAGATTGGGAAAATCTGCAAGAAGAACATTTCCTTCGCTGTCATGCGCTTGCTGCTCAGCGGGATTCGACTTCGGATGGTGTTTCTATATCCCCTGTTCATCGTCAGTTGCGTCGCTGTGTTTTACTTGGGCAAGTGGGTGAGTATTCTCGTGCAGCTCGTGCTCTAGCTCCTACAAGTCCAGCTACTCCTTCTGCTACCACCCTTCAGGCTTTGGAGCTTCTTCATCCATCGGCAAATGACTCCCTTCCCTCTTTTGTCGAGGACTTTGATCCTGATTCCGATTTGCAGCTCTCAGAATCTCATTTTCTTAATGCTTTTTTACGCAGCCCTCATCTGTCAACTGGGGGTCCTTTTGGTATGGTTTTCGAGCATCTTCGTGACTGTTTTTCTCCTGATGACTCTGCTAGCGGGTTTGGTTTGCTCTTTCAAGTTTGCTCTTCCGTAGCCTGTGGTCATATTCCTCTTTTTATTGCTCGTATTCTTGGTGCTGCTCGTTTGATAGCCTTGGATAAGCCTGGCGGTGGAGTGCGTCCCATTGCTGTTGGAGAGGTTTTATAAAGATTGGTTTCTAGGGCTCTTGGTTTTCAGCTTCGTGACAGTTTTCATGACCACCTATTTCCTCATCAATTCGGTTGTGCTACTCCTGGCGGTTGCGAGACAGTCATACATGCTTTGCGTGCTACCTTGGATCTTCATCCAGATTGGGTTGTCCTTCAAGTGGATGTTAAAAATGCTTTCAATTCTGTTTCCCGAGGGGCCATTTTCCAAGAACTTCGTGCGGCTTACGGTCCTCTCGCTCAGCTCATCCCGTTTGTTCGCTCTTTTTATTCCATGGATGCGCCTCTTTATTTCAGTCATGCTTCTCGCTCAGGTGATGTTTCGGTTATCTCGTCTGCTGATGGTATCAGACAAGGTGATCCCTTGGGTGGTGTTCTTTTCGCTTTGGCGCACTTTCGGGCATTGCGTGCTTCTTCTGTTGCTTTTCCTTCTTGTTTGTTTCCCTCTATTGCTGATGACACGCATATTGTGGGACCTGCTAATGATGTCTTTCCAGCTTTCCTACATTTCTCTCAACAACTTTCGGCTTTGGGCCTCACTGTCAATCTCTCTAACTGCGTTGCTTGGTGTCCTCAGGGCCTCCTTCCTGAGTTGTCTTTACCTATAGGTTTCAATACTCCGGTTGATGGGATTCGAGCGTTTGGTATTCCTATAGGTTTCTCGAATTTTGTGGTTTTCTCTTTGCGAGACACTTTGGGCGCGCATCTTCGTCATGTTGATTTGCTACCAAAGCTTGGCAATGCTCAAGTTGCTCTAGGGATTCTCACTCAATGCTTCGCTCAACGACCAAGTTATATTCTACGGTGTGTTCCCCGCTCTCCTGATGTTTTGGCTTTGCTTCAGGATTTCGATAATACTTTATCAGATATTCTGGGTCTCTTGATGGGTATCCTTTCGTATTCCCAATGGTCAGTTCGTTAAGCGACAAATCTCTCTTTCCGCTTCGTCTGGAGGTGTTGGTCTTTCTTGCACAGCTTCTATTGCTCCAGCTGCTTTTATGGGAAGTTGGGCCCTTGTTGCCTCTGCACTTATCTCTCGGTTTCAGCAGGACAACAAGCCCATTCTTCTTGATTCAGTAGCTCATGTGGAAACATGCATTCTTCCTTTCCAACAACATCTTCGTGCAGCCAAGGATCTCATCCCTCCACCTGTGCGAGCTTCTTTGCCTCCCTTTGAGACTTTGCTTAGCCATCAGCGTGCTCATTTTCAGAAGTATCTTTTGGAGTGCTTCCACTCACATGCTTTCACTCAGCTTCTCAGTGATTCACCTTCCGATGAGACTCGGGTGCTGGTGCTTGGCTTGTTGCGCGCCCTGTTGTTCCACACTTGTGCCTTTCTTCAGAGTTGTTTCTCACCACTCTTTGGGTTAGGTTGGATCTCCCTCATCCAGTGCTGGCAGGTTTGACAAAATGTTCCTGTGGTCACCCTGTTGATCCTATTGACACTCATCTCATGTGTTGCCCTTTCGGCGGAGAGCGCACTGCGACTCATGATTCCATTTGTGACATATTGGCATCTATTGCACATGAGTGCGGCTTTCATGTTGTCCGAGAGCAAACCCACATCTTGCCTATGTCTGATTCTCAGTCGCCTCGGCGTCGAGTTGATCTTGTTCTTTCGCGTGAGGGGATTCACATGCTTGGGGATGTTGTTGTTGCTGATCCTTCGTGGCCTGACCTCCTTCGCCGTGCTTCAACTACTCAGGGTGCCGCTGCTTCTCATGCAGCTCTAGATAAAGAGCAAGATTATTCACATCGCACTCCTGGAGAAGACTTTATTCCTTTTGCTTTGGAAACATATGGGTGCCTGCATAAGAAATTCGATGATTTTCTATCATCTTGTGCAGGTTTTGCAGCGAAACTCCAAGGACGTGGTGCCTCACCTTTATCTATCATCACGGCTTATTATCGTCAACGAGTTTCTATGACTTTACAACGCACTCAGGCACTTGCAACACTTCGACGTGCCGTAGTTGCAGGAACAGCTGCTTCACAGCTTCCTGCACTACCTAAACTTCCAATTGTCTTAACTAGCGACTTACACCAAGCAGTAGGCTTTATGTAGATACTCTACGAGATTGTTGCTTTGTTTTAGTTGTACAATATCTCAATTCGCCTTATGGCCTTTACGCTTTCAACATGCATTCCTTTGTACTCTTGATGGGTTTTCCCATCTTTTATTAGTAAAAACAGGAAGTTTCTTCTTATTCAAAGCAACACTGATTAGCATAGACGCTTAGAAACGGCCATCCAAAGGCCCAAACATTATTTTCAATGTACAAACTGATATTTTTTTAGCATAAATCTTTCAATGAAGTAGTTTTCTAAGATTCTATCTAATTTGTAGTTGTTTGGCCTGGCACTCCAAATAGCTGTGAAAACATTTTTGAAGAATTTGCTTTTTTAGAAGAATTGCCTTCAAGCATTTTACTATAGGAATGGTAGTTTAGTTGTCTTTTTTGCAGCTGCCTTGCATCCTGTCCAATGGCCTCTCGGTGGTCTTTCAAAATCATGTGTGGGTCTTTAGACGACCTTTTCCTAAGCTTTTGAATGCTAATTTGTGAGTAGGCTATGAGTGAGGTCCATTAAGTTGGAGAGGACTTCTTTTTCCCTGCTTTAGGTTTTTGGGTTCATTGACTTTAATGAGCTAGAGAAATGTGGACATTCCAAAAATAATTCCTAACATTTTAAGGTTCTAACTAGACCCAACAACATAAAAGTCCTAACTAGACGATTGTTTTTCAAGCATTTAAAATTTTGTTTGCTAGATCCCAATGAGTGGTTTAGGTTTTGGTGTTGAAGTTGTGCTATAGCATGCTAAAATGGATACATGGGGTGAGGAAAGATGCCAAATTCATATTGTTTGTGGTTCTACAGGCTTAATTTATGCACACAATCGGTGACTAGCAACAAATCTATATGATCTATTTGGTTTATTCAATGCTTGAGGTATTCTAGTATCTACAAGCATTATGTTAAAATTGATATACAAAATGTATAGAATGGTTGTGACACGATCTATGCATAGACATAGGATTATGGAGAGCGAGCTTGAAAGCGTGGAAGCAATGATTAATGTTTTTAAGGTCAATCCCAATCATGAAGTGGACGTGTCAACTGAAATCAATGTTGAGGAAAGTTGTGTGTATAGAGAACTTCAAGAAATAGAACTTGATCTACATGAGGACAACACAGTGGAGGAGATGTAGGAAGAACACAATAAGAAGAAGGGCAAAAGAGAGGATGATGAATACTCAAAAGTTCCACATAATTTTCATGTTGAGATGCTTTTGGAAACAATGAGTCGGCGGGTCATAAAAAACAGCCCCCCTCCACCAATCCCTTTGTGTAGGATTTATATCCACGAAAGTGTGCGGCAGGTTGGTCCCAAAAAAAATGCCATGAAACAAACCTTCAGTGAAGATGATTATCTAGAAGAGAAAGGATCATACAATGGACCAGCTAGGACTTAGCCAATGAATCTTGCTGAACCAGGAAAAATCGAAAAGATTGTTCAAGTTGGAGCACAACTTACTCCCGAACAATTTCAAGCGTTCAGAAAATTATTGGTTAAGTTTCAAGATTGTTTTGCCTGGATATACAAGGATCTAAAAGGGATTTCTACATTGGTTATTGAGCATACAATTTCTTTGATGCCTGATGCAGTTCCTAAGGTCACAAGATTCTATCGTTGTAATCCAAATGTTAATGATCTTATAAAGAAAGAGCTACAAAGATTACTTGAAGCTAACTTGATTTACATCGAATGGGTTTCTCCAATTGTTGTCGTTCCTAATAAGAGTGAGAAGATGAGAATTTGTGTGAATCTCAAAGCCTTGAACAAAGTGACGAGAAAGGATCACTTTCCGTTACCCTTTACTGAGAGCATAATGGACCGTCTTGTTGGAGGTGAAGCCTATTGTTTTTTGGATGGATTTAGTGGTTACAACCAAGTCAAGATCGCACCTACGGATCACCATAATACAGCTTTTGCAACAGAATGAGAAAAATATGCTTATAAAGTTATGCCGATTGAATTCTTGATACCATCCTTACGCATAACAACAACAGAAGAGTTGGATGATTCGACATCCTTACAAATGCGTCATGAGACTTTACAAAATTTTTGTGAAACCAAATTGATGGCATTTCATGCATTAGCAGTAGAGAAAGCCCGCCATAAGGCATGGTACGATTGTCGATTACACAAAAAAGATGTGAAGGAAGGAGATCTAGCACTGATGTACAAGACGAAACTGATCAAAGGCAAATTAAAATTTATAGATGAAGGACCGTACAAGGTCAAAGAGATATTGAACTATGGAGCAGCTATTATAGAACACTTGGATGGAAAACAATTCGATACTTCGGTGAATGGCAGCCAACTACGCAAGTTTTGGCAGTCAGTTCAGCCAGTTCAACCAGTTTGATCCAACACCTTATCAATTTTACTTTTGCTGTTTTACAGTTTTTTGTTTTTGAGTGATTTTTTTTTTTTTGAAAAAAAACAGTAAAAAAATAAATAAATTAGAGAAGGAAAAAGAATGATGAGCAAAAGTCAAAAAAGTCATCAGATCAGAAAAAAGTTGAAGAAAAGTATTTTCAGAAATCACTTTTATTTATTTTTTAATGAAAAATGACTTAAAAAATCACTTTGAGTCATTCATTTTTAGAAACCTTCGTCGAGTTGCCAGATCACACATCCACCTTAGATTTACCTATCCTGAGTTGGGTGAAGGTTCTTTAGTAGATTTACTACCTGTTTTGAAGTTAGGTGAATGTTCAGGCGAATGTTCAACAGATTACCATTTTGGGAACCTTCGTCAAGCACCTTACAGTCTTTACTAACTTTCGTCGACCTGACAGATGGATTCAGAATGCCAAAATTAGGTTGGACATAGGTTCAGATCCTGAAAAGTTTTATTATCTACAGTACCTAGGCGAAGGATGTTCTTAGGCGAATGTTGAACCTTCGCCAGATCTTCAAAACCTTCGCCGGATCACTTCAGATGTTCATAAACCTTCGTTGAGATTTTTGTAAGCTATTTCACAGTGCTGAGAATGCCTACAAATTTTTTTCCAGAATTGAGTAGCCAAACTAGTACTTTGTCTAATGGACCCTCCAAATTCACCTATAAAAGGGCTGAATTCGATTTCATTTCTCACTTGTACTAGCGAAGCCCTTGCCAAAATTTCTAGTGACCAGAACTCTCCGAAACTTTCTTCCAGCCTTCTGATACACTCTTGCACTCTTATTCTCAGTTTTTGTCTACTCTCCTCTTGTCTTCTACCGATACTTCCCAGTCTCCGTGTTATGTCATTCATCGTGATGTTCCCACCAAGATGGACATCATGATACTTCCTAGCACAAGCATGGTGGCTCAATGGATGAACCTTGCTAAGCCTCTGCTCACAACAATGGGGATTCATGAGCGCGCCTTTTCTAGTAAAATCAATATGGAGTTTATCACTTTTGCCTTTAGCACCTGGACTGAGGAGAAGTCCAAATTTTACATTACCTACTAGGGGGCTACCCACAAGGTGCGCGTTACTGAAGCCGCCCTTGAAGCCATAGGCATATCTTCAGGCACCCAGTACTCACCAAACCATAAGCATGCCAAAAACATCATTAAGCCTTTCATTGACACATCCAAAGAGCTATACTGAACCAATGATGGCTATTTATTAGAGTCTATCCGATATCCCACCATCCATGCGGCTGTGCAACTTCTGAACAACTTCCTGATGGTTGGCAACCTCAGGAAGGAGCGCATTTCCTCACAAATCCTACACCGCATAGTTGAGTCGAACTACAAATTTGACAAGAAACCATTAGAGCCTTACAATTGGTTTAGAACAGTTTTTGGTGAATTGAAGAGAGCCATCAAGGGTAACACCAAGCAACAATTTGCTGTTGGCGCTCTTTTGTCCACCATTTCCGCTTTCTACTTGGTTAATAAGATCCATGGGTTTGTCTCTAAGTCAGTTCTATCTGTCTACAAAGATGTGGCACCTGCCGAATCTTCCAGACAAGCATCCAGTCGCCGACGGGTACGTAGCGAGGTCATAATTCCTGACTCGTCTTCCACGTCATGACGCCGTGCTAGGCAACCATCGTTAGTTGTGCCACCACCCCTCGCTATCACATGCTCTGCAATACCCATTCCCCCTTCCACTGATGAGTTAAAGATTGCCAAACAACACGAAGCGAAGTCCAAAGTCGAGATGAAGAAAGCCAGAAGTCAGCCGAAACATTGGAAGGCTACGTGGCAACTCTTCAGCATACCCTTACTATTGCGCAAGATCAAGTGGCCAAAGCCGTCCAGGATGCCAAACAACAGGTGTTGCTGCTACAAGGGCAATTGGATATGGTTGTGCTTGATTGAGAGCGAATTCAAGGTGAATTGGACGCAACCACCCTTGAAAGAGACACGTACTTGCAAACCCAAGTGCTTAATCGTCCTGTCTCACCAGAGGAGATCAGCTATTTGTTTAAAAAAGTTGAAACCTACCGAACTTCATTGGCAGAGTTTCAAGTTCGATTTGATAAGTTCAAACGTACGATATCGACTGAGCTGGCCAGAGCAAAGACAATTATCAAAGATTATGAAAAGGCAGTCACTCAAGTGTTAAAGTCGAATCCCCAAATTCAAGTTCTAGTTATGCCTCAGATCTTGCCTCAACCACAAGATCAGGGAGGATTTGATACAGGCATGGATCAAGGGGGAGATGCCGATGTGGGAGACGTAGCACCAGATGCACAGGCCACGAAAGAAGGTCCATCTACTTCTAGGACTAGGCCTTCATTCCAGAAGCCGATCACCATCTTGGATCTTGGGTTGAGGCTAGAGTAGGAAATAGCCCCACAACAGGAAGTTTGAATGATCATTGATGAATGCTTGTGTGCTTGCCTTGAAGATTGTCTAGAAAGATTACTTTCTACAATCAAGTGATAGTTTCATGTGCAATCACACGATCAAACACATTGATTTGTGTGTTCTCACATGTGTGAAAAAGTACACATGGTATCAGAGCCACTTAAGGTTTGATGAAATGCATCTATGATCAAGATTTGAGAGTGAAAATCAAGGCTAAAAGGGTGGTAGAGGATCTTGACTAGCTTCCAAGGAATTTCGGCCTCAAGAGGGGCCAATATCATAATGATTTGGATATGGAAAGTACAGCATGGACTACTATACTCAGAGCACATGTGGGATACCCCCAATTTAAGGATTTATTGTGTTCTATGTGGTGATCCAAATTGTGCAAGTAAATATTTGATGGAAAGCTATTTGAGTGTAGATCTAGGTGCAAGATATCTCATGTGAATTGGTTCACTATAGATCATATTATTGGCATTTTTTTTGGAGGGCACCCAACCTGGTGACTTTTTCCAAAGAGCACCAAATGGTTATATAAAAAACTCAAGGTTGCAGTGTCAATCTAGGTTTTGAGAGTTCGCCTACTCATAGTTCTTGAGTGTTTTTTAGATTGAAATAGAGTCATAGAGGTGTGTGAAACTTGTGTGTAGGGTGTGATTCAAATTCTCTTGGAGTTTCTTCATTTGTGAAAGGCAAGATCTAGTAACTCAAGGTGATTGGCATTGGTGGAGAGATTCTTACTAAGTGGATCTAGCTCTTTGAAGCACACATCTTAGTGATAGAGAAAAGTCACACTTTTTGAGACTTCAAATCCAGCCCAAAGATGGAGGATGGATTGAATGTATCAAGCTTGATGTGAAATTGCTTTAAAAAACTAGGTTTTGAGAGCTAGTTTGGACATAGTTCGTAATCAAGTGGATTTTGAGATTTGTTAGGGCCATTTTTGGTAGGGGATTGGTCGAGCCAAAACGTCCCAAAAGGGTCAAGGGGCCCCACCTCTAATGACGGTTCGGCCCTACGTGAGCAACAAAGGATTTGCCACTTCCAACCCTGATGGCCTTCTCTATTGCCCCACCTCTAATGGCAGTTCGGCCCTACGTGAGCAACAAAGGATTTGCCACTTCCAACCCTGATGGCTTCTCTATTGCCCCGTGCTCCCCAACCGATGAGAGTTTTCCAGGCTCTCAGAGATACGGTTGCAAGGAGGGGGTGCTAGCACTTTTGGTGCAAGGATTTACTAGCTTTCTAGGGTTACGGTTTCGTAAAAACTTCTATTCACTAATTTGCGTTAGGATCTTGTTCCCCATTGAATTCAGCTTCCGGTTAGTAAAAATCTTACGTGGGCTTGAAACCAAATTATTGCCTATGATGTGCTCGTGGGGTGCAAGTTATATGCACCACTTTGTTTGATAAGCGGTGGTATTTTCGCCGATCGTCGGGTCTAGGTATTTCGCTAGACAGTACCGACGATGGGTGTGACTAGTGTGACGCTTAACCAAGGCGGTGTATTTCAACCGCAGATGGTGGACGGCCCGCTCTGGTGTTTCACAGAGGTTGGGTCCAATTGATATGTTTCACAATTGACAAAAATAAAAAAAACACTTCACAACTTGACGATTCCGTATAGCCATTTAATTAATAAATCTAAGTAAGCAAAACACAAAATTCCCAACCTCCAGTTCTTTGCGTTAACACATTTACTTCAATACGATTCCTGGCTACAATTTTCGGTTAATACATCGAGGAACAAAGAACTTCATAGAGTCGTTTGGACTGCTCATATATTTCAAAACTTGGACATGTAGCGAGATCAAAGAATTAAGAACTTTTTCCACAGATCGTGGGAAAGCTCCACAGGGCATCACAAAACAACAGCCAGTCCACAAACCGCAAAAACTCAGCAGGCAGGCATGTCGCACAGGTCACCAGCAGCTCACAGGTAGCGTAGGTAGTTCGCAGGTCAGGGAGGGCAGCAAATAGACATGCCGCAAACCATAGGCAGGTCTGAAACTCAGCCACAGTCAGAGTGCAGCACTATGGATAGGATCAAAGGCTGTAGGGAGGTCGCAAGTATGTCGCAGCAAGGTCGTAGGCCCAAAAACAACAAGCAGGCCCAAAAACTAGCAGTTAGATGGCAAATAGCTCAGATTGTAAGTACACCGTAGGCAGGCAGGTACGCAACAGGTAGAGCAAGCCATGGATACTGAGTTGTAGGCTCTGTAGGAGGGCACAGGTAGTAAAAATCAGCAGGCAGGCAAGTATGCAACAGCAGGTCCAGCGAGGGATGACAGCTTTGATTTTTTCTTCTCAGAAATCTGATTTGCTCAAACAATTTTTTGAGGCCGTAGCAGGATGTGGCATGCCGAGATTCAGATTTTTCAATGCCGGACAATGATGGGTATATGTGACAGACCGCAGGTAGGCTCGTAGGCCACAAACAGGGCATCACTTTCAAGTCGATCACTTCCAAGCATCATTACAGGGCCGTTCTTGGACAGTATCATCCTAACTCTACGATTGTGTGTTAACTACTGTGTTACATCTCAACCGGAACTCCTGTGTTGAATCTCAATCAGAGGCCTGTGTTACATCTTAACCGGAGCCCCTGTGTTACATCTCAACCGAAGGCCTCACCTCACTCTCAACCGGAGGCGCAACTGAAATCTCAACCGGAGGCCCAGCTTACATCTCAACCAAAGGCCTCACCTCACTCTCAACCGGAGGCCCAGCTGAAATCTCAACTGAAGACCCCAGCTGAAATCTCAACCGGAGGCCCAACTTACATCTCAACCGAAGGCCTCACCTCACTCTCAACCGGAGACCTCAGTAAAATTTCAACCGAAGACCTCAGTAAAATCTCAATCGGAGACCTCAATAAACTCTCAACCAGAGGCCCATCTTAAATCTCAATTGAAGCATTTTTCTGGAATCTCGACCAAAGCGCTTCTTTGGAATCTCGACCGGAGCGCTCGCTAGAATCTCAACCGAAGTGCTCGTTGAGATCTCGACCGGAGCCGAAGTGCCCGCTCAGATCTCGACCGGAGCCGAAGTGCCCACTCAGATCTTAACCGGAGCCGAAGTGCCCACTCAGATCTCAACCAGAGCCAAAGTGCACACTGAAAACCCGACCGGAGCCGAAGTGATCTCGACCGGAGCCGAAGTGCCCGCTCAAATCTTGACCGGAGCCAAAGGCAGCGATCAAATCTCGACTGGAGGGATTCGATCAGATCTCAACCGAAGAAATCAGGTCAAAGCACGACCGGAGCAATTAACACCCATATCGACCGGACCATAACTTTTGATCAACACCTCTGATTGCCATTTTGACCGAACCACCATCTTCCCAACACCTTTGAGACTGAAAAAAAAGGGCATGAATGCCAATTTTTTTTTAAAAAACAACACCCATACTAATAGAAAGCTCTTTTCATACTGAGTTTTTCCTTGACTTCCTAAAAAAACATTAAAAACCCTAAAAACCAATCAATACTAGAAACTCATACCCTAGTACCCAATGGACCAACATACAGATCCTGAAATCCCAGACGATTATCCATACGAGGTAAGGTCCCCTACAGCTGAACAAATCAAACGTCATAGATTCTATCGAATGCGGTCCCAGCCCTACGAGCCATCCACAAACCCATTCGAGGGACAAGAACCTGATAGAGCCAAGTCCTCACGAGCCAGAACCCATGTTCATGGTGTTGAAACATCCCATGCCAGAACCAATTTTAATGGAGTTTCTGCTACCCACCATGCTCATCATGAGAGACGTACACCCAAGCTAGATCTACCAAAGTTTGACGGCAGTTCGGACCCTCAAAGATTTTTGCAAATCTTTGAGAATGCATGTGATGTGTATGGCAAAACATCTCCCGATGCTCTGGTCCAACTGTTTTTGATGACCATGATCGCTAAAGCACGTGATTGGTTTTTCAACCTTGATCTTGAAGATAAGACAGACTGGTCAATCTTGAAAGAGTCCTTTATCAAGCGTTTTAAGCCCTTTCGCTTGATCGAGAGTCCTTTTGTCAAATTGAGTAACATCAAGATGGCAAATGATGAACGTGTACGAGACTATATCGAGCGTTTCAAATACCTCAAAAGTCAAGTACAGGAACAGCCCTCCGAACAGATGCTCATCATCTGGTTCTTAGTCGGCCTTCCAAGATGGATTAGATGCGAGCTTAAATCAAATGACAAATATACGAGCCTAAAGTTACCTATGTCTGATGCCATCAAGGAAGAAGACGAAGGATCAGATGTTGACGAATCCAGGGAAAGGCGGGCACCACGTGCTCTTTCCCATGAGTCGAAGCCGATCGAGGACACCCGAGATCAGCTTTTGAAATCCCAGTTGGACTTGCTTAATAAGCAACATCAACTACAAATAGAGAAACTCACCAATGAGTTTCAAGCTACCCTGAAGTATATCCAAAGTTGTATGCCTAGTCAGCCAAACCCTGCACAAGTACCTTATAGACGAAAAACAGTATGGTGCCCACACTGCCGGGCTATGCATTCTGCTGATGCTTGTCCTTCATATCAGCATATCCAAGCACATACAGTCCAACGATATGAGGAACAACCATCACAATCTGAAAATGCCATCACTTATCATGAATATCCACTTGAAAGTCCAGACCCACTAGCCATACAAGATGGCTATGCTGTTATACAAGGGCCATTGCGCACCTGATGTTTCATCTGTGGTGAAACTGGCCACTTCATGGTTGATTGTCCAGTCAATACCAAGTACCATGCTGAGTGTCTTGACTATATCAGAAAACACAGTCTCAAAGACTGTCCGAAACAACCAACTAAAATCCTACCTACTCGTCACGTCAGTTATGAATCACAATAGGATCCTCACGACAACCACATGAGCACCATAGCAAGCAACAGGTAAACCTGCTGCTCAATCAAGAAGTTTCTTGCAAACTTCTACATTACCGCACAATACACCAACTCCATAATGCAAAAAGACACTAATATGAAATGAGTCCTTGTCGAAAGAAAGTGAAACCGATATTCCATCATCTGCTACAATGTCCAACCAAGAGCAACCTCCAAAGGGAATTGACAGTTTTTCTCCCCTTCTACAACCTCAAGTCTATTTGTCTTTCCACATGCTGCTAAGATTTCCAATGTGCCAATCCACAATAAATCTAGGATTAAAAAATCTATAGATTCAGTTCTGAATCTCTTGTTCAGAGAGGTCCTCAGGACATAGTACCTCAACCATACCTGCATCTCAAGCTATATATTACAACATGGTAGATTTTAGGGTCACCAACCCTGCCTTGTTTTGACAAGGGCATGTGAGAGTAAATCTCCTTACTCTACAAGATCAATGCAACATGAAATTGTCCAGGTGAATTATGCATGTTGATGAATGACTTTTTGTTTGACAAGTGCTCTACGGCCTTCACTCTCTGTAACATTGGTATCTCCCTTGTTTATTTTTTGTTTGATTTTGGTAATTTCTTCTAAATGCATATTTTTTTTTAGATTTGTTCTAGTTCATCATGATTCCTGCATCGCCATATCCATCTTCGAGTCAACTACAGCAAGATTGAAACAAATTTAGTTAAAATTTGTTCAATCTTTAGTCTAGTCACATGTTCAACATGTTTTCAACTATGTGTTTCACACGCCGATCCAATCTTGAGCATGAACAGTTACTAGTAACCAACATCCTCATTGAGTTGTTGGCTAGCTTTAGGGCTGTCAAGGTAACCAAGGTGTTCTGAAAGTTTTAGACTTATGATGTCAACTGCCGACCCTGCATCAACTATGGCCCCTGAAATGACTAGGCCATCTATCAGTACGTCTACCTTAGGGCAATAGCGATCTAACAAATCCTCATATACTTTCCCTATTGTAGGTGGCTCCATTGTTCTAGTTGTGGGCGGTCTCATCAATCGTTTGACCGTGCGTTTAATAGTGGGTGACAACTATACTAGTTTCCAGAGACCTATTTTCAACTTTAGGTTCTCTAGGGCTTGACCTAGATCAATATTCCCTCTCTTCAGATTTAGGTCTATATCCTTCCTAAACCTGCAGTTCCTGGTTGTAGTCCTCTTGGTTTCTAGGCCGGTTTTTTCTTTTCTCGGTCCTAGGAATCTGGGATGTCTACGCCCTTCTAAAACACTAACCTCACCATGCTCTTTTGGTAGTGGATCCTCGTAGATGGGCGTAGGTTCAAATACTGGCTTCTCAATGACTACTGGGTTATCTACCTCCAGTGGTGATTTTGGTATAGGTTTGGGTTTCCTGGGAGGTAGTTCCGTCTGGAGGTTACTCCGAGTCATTACGAGCACCTCCTTCCTGCTTGTGGGTTCCTCTAGTGTCTCCACGACGATGAAGCTCACGGGTGGCTGGTCATCTTCTACGCGCGCCTTCTCTTTATCTTCCTGGCTAACCCTGGGTCCCCGTTGTATGTACTAAGGTGGCCTTGATGGCCCCACCGTTCTGTCCTCCTGGGGTCTATGATTCACTGGCCTAGGCATCCTATTCCCAGTATTTAGTGCATCTCTACGTACCCAGCATCTATCCTCCAAGTGTCCATGCCTCTTGTAGCACCCACACACTTGGTTGGAATAGTTTCGATTCAAATGATTCCCTCTACAGTGTCTACACACTAAGGGGTTCGGTCCCTCTATGGGGTGTCTCTGAGCCAACAAATTTTGGTGTCGTTTGAGAAAGTTTACATATGCTGCTAAGGTCTGCATATTCTCACTCATCACGTCCATGTATCCTTTTAGCATGGCTCGTATATCCCCTAGTTCTGCGTTAGAGCCTGTGCTCTCATAGCATCTATCGGGCATCTGTGCCTGGAGCCTTTGTGCATCTTTGCCTTGTCGAGGTTCAATAGCCTGTATGGGGTGGGGTTCTACCATGGGGTGTGCTCCTATAGCTGCGATTGGGCCTCCTCTCCACGAATCTGGGCTTAGGTTCAAGCTGTTCACTGCTTGTGATAGGTGAGATGCGTGGGCAATCGCAACCTTTGAATCTTCTACCATAATTGCCTTCTCTAATGCCTCAGCCAATGTCTGGGGGTTACTCTGACGTACAATTATTTGTATGTCATTCTTGAGCCCTCGCAGAAAGAAAGTCAGTAGTAATAGGGTTGGTAGTGTTGTACTATACCAATAGGGTTAATATAGATTTTATAGTAAATAATGTCGTTCTCACAGAGGACAACGTTAGAAAGTTATGTTTTTGGTACAAGTATGGCAAGTGGTTTCGAGTGTTATTTTGGTTGTCGACAGACATTAAAAAGTAAACAATATTACTTATATTTGGGATGAGTAGTGTTAATAAATTCAGAACAACAATCTGGCCTCTATCGAATTGGATGAAGTGCATTCTACAAATGAGATGTTATCAGAGTAGTACAGCGGTACTACACTCTGGCTGATTAAGGTGTCAACAGAGAATCGAGAATTGTTTGATGTATTCGCGACTGTGCAAACAATTAATTAATCGCGTTCGCGAACTATTCGTTTCTAGACAGAAGTCCTCAACAACTAAAGTCCAACTTAATGGTTAAAGAACACGAAGAGTTTTAGAATACGTTAGAAACTTATGTCAATGCCAATCATGAAGACAGATCAGAGACTTAATTCTTCAGGTAGGGACTGTCATCTCATATGTATACATACAACTTTATTCAATGATCGTGCTAGACTGTACCAAAGATAGTCGTTATTCGAGTGCCGAAAAGTAAGTATCCGTGACAGACAAATAAGATAGTTTAAAGATAGTTCTTTAGAGCATGCTTTACGGAAACTCAGCAAACAACTGTAATGCACTAGAGTGTCTGTCTGATCAGAGAGAAATTCATGAAATGCGTTAGAGATTGTTAGCAGACTCCAGATCACTCACACTTAGCAGTGCGGAGAACAGAGATAAGAGAGAATAACTCATAGAACTATTCACTTCTTCAATCTCTCACATAAGCATAAACTCTTCTCTCTTGATGATCGAGACTGAAGTGTGAGATCAATATATGTTCTACGGGGCGAACAAACATACCTCTAAAACAACAGGTGCGTCGCTCCCGCAAAAGGGTCTAATTAATGATTAGACTGAAAATACGTTCACCTATACCATAGGAGGTATACTTAACTATGAATTAAAGTTACTCTAGTTTATCATGTCTTTTCGTATCTAGTCATTTTGTATGGACAACCTAGTAAAGGTTGTCCAAGACAATGTCTTTTCCTTTAAAAGGTCTTGCCCTTAATTACAAGGCAAATACTTAGGAGATATATTTCCGAAAAATGACTTAGGCCTCTTCATGATTTATACTTATCCAACTCATATCTTCATTTTCGAGTATATCATGCCATATTTATGTTGATATTTAATTTTTAACATTTTCGTGGCATCACATATCCCCTTCCTCAAATGTGAAACGTCCTCGTGAACATATCATCTTTATTTCGAGGAGTACTGCTGCTTAAAACCTACTGCTGAAGATTCAGCAGCCAGCTTTTGATCTTCCATTTGTTGCTTTTGGGTTGACAGGTCCTGTTCGAGTTGGTCTATACATATTTTTTTAAAAGATCCTTCGAGAAAGTTTCGCGAAACTTTCTAGAATTTTTCTAGCACGAAAATATCTTGAAAATTTTAGCAACACTAGAAAAATTCTCAAAAATACTTTTTAAATGATATTGAAAGATTGAGCGAAGTCAAGAAAAATTCTCGAAAAATTCTCAAAAATTTCTAGAAAAGAAAAGAAAAGGAAAAAAAATTTAGACAAGATAAAAGAAAATTTTCGATCATTTTCAAAAAAATACTAGAAAATAATAAGAAAAAAATATATTCTGCTCAAAGATAGTATTTCATCAGTCTGGACCCGTTAATATGTGTCGGTAATAGTTCACTTTCAAGTGATTGAAGTTGCACAGAACCATTGTCAAACACCTCTATGACTTTATATGGTCCAAGCCATCACATATGGAGTTTTCCAGGGAACTTTTGATGGCAACTGTCATATATCAGCGCATAATCATCAGCTTTAAGATTACATTTTTTTATATGACTGTCATATTTATTCTTTCTTTGTTTCTGGATTTTCTCCGTTAGTTTTTGTGAAGTCTCTCGAACTTCAGCTAGTTCTTCAATATTAGTCAACCTTTCGTTTATCAATTCTGCATTTGTTCGTTGAGCTTGAATACGAAAGGTTTTCACCTCAAATTCAATTGGCAAGATAGGATGCATACCATATGTTTAGTTTCGTCATGATTTTCTCTGTGTTGCGATAAGCCCAGAGAACTGATGGTAGTTTTTGATCCCAATCCGTTGCATGTGCAATAGTAATTTTAGTCAGGATATTACATAAAATCCCATTAGCTCTTTCTGTCAACCCGTTTGCTTTTGGATTATACGGTGTAGTTTTTCTGTGTTTGATCAGGAAATAGGTTGTCAGCAACCGTATCGTATCATTTAGAAAATGTGTTCCTCGGTCACTTACTAATTCAAGTGGACAACCATATCTTGTGATTATACTTTTGAATAAGAACGTCGCGATAGTTTTTGCATCGGTTCGTTTCGTCGCCTCTGCTTCAACGTTCTTGGTAGCATAATCCGTGGCAACTAGAATATAACGACATTTTGTATGTCGAGTAACAGGTTTGATTGGACTGACAAAGTCAATCCCCCACTTCTCGAATGGTGCAAGAGGCAGGATTGGTGTCAATGGCCAATTCATTGCCTTTGTAGGCTTACCAGATCTCTGGCATGGATCACATGATCGAATAAAATTTGATACATCCTTGAACATTGTTGGCCACCAATACTTGGCAGTCAATATCTTTTTAGTCCTGTCGTCAAGATGCAGTCAATCAGGACTTTGATTGCATTTGCAACCGCAAAAGACTTTGAAATGCACCAAATGGATGTCAAGATAACATTTCTCAACGACACCATCGAAGAAAACTGTATACCTTCCAACCGGAAGGATTCGAAGTCAAAGGCCAAGAGCACAAAGTGTGCAAGCTGACAAAGCAATCTACGGTTTGAAACAGGCCGCAAGAGCATGGTTCAATAGAATCAACTCTTATCTCATTCAATTGGGATCTGAAAACAATTCGGCTAACTGTAATGTTTATTTGAAACATATAGGCACCAATACAGTTCACATAGCTCTGTACGTAGATGATGCATTATTTTGTCTAACGACACTTCTCTTCTGCACACTACTAAGAGTGATCTGTCAAAGGAATTTGACATGACTGATTTAGGAGCTGTCCATTCTTTGTTAGAAATTCACATTACTAGAAATAGGCTTCAGAAGAAGATCTATTTTAGCCAATAGGCATATCTAATAGGCATTTTAGAAAAATTATATATGTCTGATTGCAAACCAATTGATACTCCAACAGATCCAAATATAGTATTGACTAAAGCTACTTGTGTTGATTCTGGTAATGAAGTGTTCGACATAGCGAAGTACCTTTATCATGCACTAATAGGATCTTTGATGTATGCAATGTTGTGTACTAGACCAGATTTAGCATACAGTGTTAGCACGTTAAGTTAGTTCATGTGTAATCCTAGGATCTCCCATTGGAAAGCATTAAAGAGAGTGATGAGATATATTTAGGGAAGTTTAGATCACATTTTATGTTATGATGGAAATTCTATCGACCCACTCATTTTGCGAGGCTACTCTGACTCAATTTGGGGAGGAACAGTCTCTACCAGAAAATCTACTTCCAAGTTCTGTTTCTATCTATAGGGGGACCGATTTCGTGGAACTCAAGAGAGCATAAATTAGTTGTGCTTTATTTGACTAAGACAAAGTACATCGCAGAATGTCAAGCTTCAAAAGAAACTGTATGGATCAGGCTATTACTTCACAACTTACATGACACTCATTTCAATGCCACCACCATTCTGTGTGACAACTTGAGCTATATTCCACTGTCACTGAATCCCATATTTCATGGCAAATCCAAGCACATAGAAATCCAGTATCATTTCATTCGGAAAAAAATCTTCTCAAGGCAAGTAATCCTTCAATACTGCTCCGCAACAGAAATGGTCGCAAACATTTTCACCAAAGCGCTTCCCAGGATCAAGCATCAGAACTTCTTCAACATGCTGAACTTGACAAACATACCAAGGCACCAACCATGACCTTAAGGGGGGCTGTTGAAAATTAAGCCCACTGTTTGCTAAATTTACACAAGCTAGTTTGCACAATTACCACTTGTAAATGACTTTGAGGCCATGTTGCGGGATGTCACATGTGCCAAAAGCATAGGATACCTTATTCTAAGTCAAATCATTAACCTAGCTTTGTAATGGTACCTTTGGGATATGTCCAAAGAGGGCATAGATAGAGTAGAGAAAAAGTAGGAGCTAAAAATAGCATTTTTTTTAATTGTTTTTGGATCTCAAGGCATTGACCCTAAATAGGGTGGATCAAGTGGATCTTTAGGTTATATGTTAGGGTTAGGTTATGATGAAAACATAGAAGCCCTAATATGCTCAGATCCAAGCTCTACATGTATAAATATGTGATGGAATTTCCATCCAATTATGAGCAAAATCGAGATTTTCCTTCTTGACTAGTTTGAGTCTATGATTTGATTGATGAATGCTATTGGCATATGATTTTTTGTGATGATTGAATGAGTTTGGAGTTGTAGGTACAATACACAGGTAGCAGTAGGCCGTACTTTCACACGTGTGAAGAGTTTTGGAGCTAACTCATGGAGTTCAAGCCAAGATAAGCTAGGAATCAATGCATTGATTAGTAATCTAGCTTCTAGATCTTGCTTGAATCTTGAGTATGTGCTTTCTCCATCATTTCTACGATCAAATGGGATTATTTTGCTGCATTTTTATCATGGTATCAGAGCCATTCCAAGAAATGAGCTTCACTTCATGCTAGAATCATAGATTTTGATGCAATTCAAGCATTGATTGCTATCTAGACATAATTTATGAGTAGTACCTTCAATTCTTGATCAATTTGAGTGAAGAGGAATCTAATAGTTTTTTATTTATAGGCTTTTTAGTTTCAAAATCCGACTTGTGGTCATCTCCTATCAATTGGATCAAAATAACAAGTATTTTGCACTTTCATCATATTGATGCTACTCGATTTGTGGGGCTATCACAAGGAATAATTTTTAATCAATCAAAAGGAATATAGATCCTTATCTTTGGTACTGTAATAGGTCGTTCTTAGACTTATTAAGATCTTATAAATTCAATTTTGGTCAGCCCAAAGACTTTGATAAGTGCTCATCAAGGAATGCAATTCTAGTCAAGATTGTGTTCAATTTTTGCTTGATTTGTGAGATAGTTTGGACTGATTATTGCATGATGATTCAACCTGATCTTGTAGGAATGATTTGAAGAGGCATATATGTGCATATGATTCCTTTTAGTTCAGGTTAGGTGAATCTATATCCTTGTGAAGTCGAGATCAAGGAGGAGGCAATTCTAGATCCATTTTTTATGCAAATTCAAGCTAGTTTCCGTTCTTGTTGACATTCACAGATTTGATTTGGCTTAAGATCAAGTAGGATCTTATTGAGAGGTCAAGTTTTGAGCTTCTGAGGGTACTCCATCTTCATACTTTGTGCTCATTCCAAGTTTTGAAGAACCTTCATGTGTAGAAGATGCATTGAGTTCAAAGGAATGTTTTCAAGCTATGATAGATGAATATAATGCTTTGATGGAGAATGGCACATGGATCCTTGTTGATAGACCTCTTAAGAATGTGATTGGATGTAAATGGGTTTTTAACCTAAAACTCAATATGGATGGAAGTGTAAGCAAACACAAGGCAAGGTTAGTTGCCAAAGGATATGCTCAAGCAAAGGGCATAAATTTTGAAGAAACTTTTGCACCCATGGCCAAGATGGTCACAATAAGATTACTTCTTGCACTTGCTTCACATTTTGGTTGGATGCTCTTTCAAATGGATGTTTATAATGCATTCTTAAATGGTTAATTGGAAGAAGACATCTTCATGGAGTAGCCCCAAGGCTTCATCAAGCTCGGGATGGAAGGTGACAAAAGGGATAAGAAGTCCACAAGTGCCTATGTAACATTCATTGCTGGAGGAGTAGTTTCTTGGTTGTCAAAGAAACAAGAAACCATCTCACTTTCTTCAACCGAAGCCGAGTATAAAGCTCTCACCACTACAACGGAGCTATTATGGACCAAGAGGCTACTTATGGAGCTGAAAGTCATGAGTATAGATGTTGTTAAAACTCTCTACAATGACAACATTTTAGCCCAACACCTTGCAACCAATCAATCTTCCATGCAAGGTCAAAACATATTGAGATCTCTCATCATTTTGTGAGAGAAAAGGTGCAATCAAAGGAGATATCTTTGGAGCATGTGGCAAGTAGTGAATGTATTGCTGATATCCTCACTAAACCAATTCAAAGAGCTGCATTTGTGAAGTTAAGATCATCCCTAGGGTTGATAAGCAAGTCTATATTATCTTCAAACTAGTTATGAGGAGGAGTGTTAAATTTACACAAGCTAGTTTGCACAATTACCACTTGTAAATGACTTTGAGGCCATGTTGTGGGATGTCACACTTGCCAAAAGCATAGGATACCTTATTCTAAGTCAAATCATTAACCCAGCTTTGGAATGGTACCTTTGGGATATGTCCAAAGAGTGCATAGATGGGGTAGAGAAAAAGTAGGAGCTAAAAATAGCATTTTTCTCATTGTTTTTGGATCTCGAGGCATTATAGGGTGGATCAAGTGGATATTTAGGTTAGATGTTAGGGTTAGGTTATGATGAATACATAGAAGCCCTAATATGCTCAGATCCGAACTCTACATGTATAAATATGTGATGGAATTTACATCCAATTATGAGCAAAATCAAGATTGCTCCTCTAGAAAAGGAAAAAGACGTCAAGGACATTGTGATGATTTTTAGATGTAATGAATTCTCTTGTATTATTATAAAAATTGTACTCATATTTCTTGAAAATTCGTGTCTTGAAATTTTTAAGATTAATTTAATTTTTTTAAAATTGTTTGTCATAGAAATTTTTTCTTAATAGTCCATTGCAATTTTTATTTCTATTAATGGTTATTAATGTTAAAATAAAATGATGTTTTCATTTTTGTGCATGTATAAAATTCTTAAATTCATATTATTAAAAATTTTCTTGATGTGTTTGACTTGATTAGATTTTCAATATTTTAATTTTTTAATATATGTAAACAATATAATAATTTTTTGGAAACACTATTAGCAGCTGCTGCTTTTCAAAAAAATTAATTTTTTTCACAAATGGTCTAATCTTGGTTGTTTTAAAATTATTTTATATTATTTTATGTTTAAATATTTGAATACTTAGATTTTAAATATCTTTGAAAATTTTTATAATTTATCATTTTAAAAAATATTAAATGTCAAAAATGATAATTAGAATTTTTGCTTCAACTAAAGACTTCTATCATTTTTCCTATTATTTAAATGCTCACAATGTGATTGTATCTTTGGTTGAACATATCTCTTCATGTGAATATGTGTTGCACCATGCATTGTGATGTCCTTAATCATCAATCTTCAACCCCATTATTCTTTCTTTTCAATAGTACTTGATATTTATTCCTTTACATTGTGTAAAATTGTGAAATCCTCTTACAAATGGTTGCATTATACTCCTTGTATTTAGTATATGTAGTAGAAATCCATGTGTCTTCAATGTCCTCAATGCAAGCCATTATGGAAGTCACTTGATTTTTGGACTTTCTAGGATTCAATGATGAAATCATAATGTGATTTTGGAAGCTTGAAAGAAAGACACTAGACCTGTGTGTGTGTGTGTGTGTGATATTTGAAAAATGAAAGGTGGAAAAGTAAAAAAAAGTGCACCATGTGTATGCATATGTAGAAAATATGGCTAATCATATGAGTGAAGCCAATAATACGAGTTGGTGTATATAGTTATTTTCTATAGTTAACATAGGTGTCTATGTCTATTCTAGGTGTCATTATAAGAGTTTAACAATTAAAGTAGAGCTACAAAAATATTTCAAATAAGAGAGAAGGTGTTTCAAACTAGTGGGCCATTTGAGTTATTGAATTTTGACCATTTGATTGGCCATGTCATATGGACCATAATATCTCAGTTGTCAATATTTACTTGAGACTCTCTAATCAAGCCACTAATCAAGTCCAATATATGTGTTTATAAAAAGACTTCTTCTAATAAAAAGATACCTAATGCTTGGCACACCAAGATGGTTTCTTAATGAGCATTGTCGATAGTACAAATTTCAACCACTAGCCTACACATTAAAGTAGGTGCTGGATCTAAAATGAAGTTATCATTCTCTACTAAAGATAAAAAGGATAAAGAATAAAGAGCAATAATAGCATCAAATTTGGAAACCCAATCTAGAAACTACAAAGGGCATTGTTATGATCTCATTGGTCATCCCTTGGGATGCATTTGGCTCCTTATGGTAGTCATATAGGCAATTGGAATCACCATTGTAGTGGTGAGGCCATAGTCAACAAAGGGCAGTAAATGCTTACATTGGGTCCGAGATGAAGGCATTAGTGTCCACAAAAAAAAAGACAAAAACAAGAACAAAAACAAAAGCAATGGCAAGTTGAGATTTTGAAACCCAATGGACTAGGAATAAGAAGGAATGTTGTTATATATTGGAATTATCTACAATCTGAATCATTGTTCATTTTATTTTGCATTGGCTCCATGGGATAGATGCGCATGCAAATGGAAAAGACATGCCATTGAGAGGGGCACCTTCACCCAATAGTGGGTGATGAAATATGGATCACTTTTCGTCCTTTATTGATTTGGCTTCACATAATAGTAGTATAAGTGAAGATGTCATGGCATTGAGAGGGACACCTTTACCCAAGGGTGGCGGTTGCTTCAAGAGAATTAGTCACTCTATTTTGAAGATTATTCGATGCTTTTTCTCCACCTTGCAGGCTATTTTCTTTCACCCTCTAGCTTTCTTCAATTTTAAGAGCTAGCAAATTTTACATTTCAGTTAAACAAGGTGATGGATAGGTCATGAGACACCTTTTATGCAAGGCATTTAAATTGTTGAAAATATAAATAAATAGATATACAAAGGTTTGCATTTTAGAAGGATTAGAAAACAAAATAAAAACTCATTGATATGCTCAAACCCACCTAGAAGTGACAACTCAACTTGTAGCTAATCATCACACTAGCTTACCGCTGCCACAACAAAGCAAAAAATGCAGTTACAATTTGCCTAATGAAATTTCACAAAAACTTAAGTTTTTCAATCTCAAAGGTGAACATAATAAGATTGGATTTGGAATACACATGTCAATGACATATTATATTGAAGAGTAACTCTAGAAAAACTTTTTCTTTTGGCACATTACTACAATTTAGCATTAATAAATACATCCACACTTATAGGCCGTCAAATTCGAAGCCTTTGAGCTTATGCCCTTATTCCACATGAACATCATGCATTGAGCCTAGGTCGCCATCACATGATGTAATGCTCTTATCCAACTCAACTATGATGGGGGGACATTTTTAGTAACTTTTCATAAAGTAAGATCACTTATAATAACATGTATATCTAGTCTTCGAGAGTCATTATAAAAGGTCATTAATCCATTTGAAAGCCAAGGAATATGAAATCAGAAGGCATGTCTAGCAAATCTTAAAATTCTATTTATTGTCAAATAAAATTACTCACTTTATAGGTAAGTTTCTTCCTACTTACATCTTTTAGTATTTTTTGTGACTTTTACTTTCATGTGTAAATTTCAAGATACATTGGTAAAATCTAAAATTAGTCTAATGGTTATAAGCCTTCTCCAATTATTTATAAGCATTGTTTGCAAGTTTTGATTAAATTAATAAATATTAGTCAATTGTTTGAAAGAACGCCAATTCTTCATGAGCACCCATGTTCTTTGGAGCTATTATATATCTGCCACCCTTAGACGAAGGTGGTATTCATTGCCCACCATCCTTGAATGAATGCAACTATCTCATTGTATGGACATCCACAAGTGACCATACAAAGCAACCATACAACTACATGTGCACAATTGCTCCATATTATTGGCTACACTAGAGGGATATATTGTAGAATGAACTTATTTTATCGGCCTTTGCATTGCATAAATTGGTCATTAGTTTATGAGAGGCTGTAAGGTTGAGCTTTTAAAGAATGGTCACTTAGTCTTTTGTAAAGGCCACTAGAAATAACTTCCCAAAAGTAAATGATTAGCTAAACATTTTACTTTCTAGTTAAATATTTTCTATTACATCCCATGATTTTTATATATTATACATCCATTTCTTATTAAACACTTTTTATAAGCCATACTACTACTATAGTACATCAAATAATGTAATGAATTTATTGAGTGCATACGAACCCAATGTATCAATTTCATGTGGTTGACACTTGTTTTAAGATTCAAGGAATATTAATCAACATGCAACCTTGTGATGCCCAAGGGCTTGTTTTCTCTTTGTATTTTGAGCCACTTCAAACATTGTAACATAGTTGTGCTTGCAAAATAATAATTATCCCTGATTTTATTAAAAATGATGGGGAAAACCCATGATCAAACAAGAAGATTAAAGTATTTAATATAAATTACCATAGGACGGTAGAAACGAATTAAGCTACCTAAAAGGTAAGTTTAACTTAGAATAGTAAGCTAATCACTTAAAACCAACTGCCCGATGTTTGTCAGAAATAAAAGATTAAACTAATTACTCAAAACCAATTGCCTGATGTAAATCACTAACTAAAATAGATCTAGTAATAGGTAATGCAGGAAGCTTTGAAGTAGCCGCTCCTGCAAACTGAGCTCGTCGAAGAATTGAAATCGCCTGTGAACGTTGTGATGCTATAGAAATACGCTGGCGGTAAAAAGAAATAATGACGGAAGGTAAGGTAATGCTTTGTCCTTGGCATTTCACCATAAGCTCCGCACATAAAGATAAAAAATCATTAAATTTCTTGTGAAGACAACCATAAGTTTCCAAGGCAAAAGGGATGAAATCTTCATCGGGTGCACGATCATTATAATCTCGTTCCTTTTCTCGAGCTACTTGAGATGCAACGGCCCCTTACATGGTGGAAGAATGACGAAGAAGGTCCTGACGAGAGGACAACCCCTAGGAAGTTGTCACTAAATATCTTTTGAGAATATTTATGTGAAAATCTATTAATACTTTCATTTTGAAGTTTTTCTTTTTCTCAGACACCCCATGTGTGGGCGGGCTTTGAGCTTGGGTGGTCAAGATGTTTTTGAAATAATGGACCTGCCAATGAAATTTCCACATGGATAACCAATAACTAGCTGCCTTGTGGACCATCCAATGTCCAGGTGTTGTGTTGTGTGGTCATTCATCGTTTGCGCACATGAATGCTATTCATCACATGTGACAGCTCGATCATAGATTGCTCAAATGAAAATTCATTAGGAAATAATTTCCAGTTTTCATCATTGTCCAAATGATAAAAATGCAAAACAACCTCACATAAAGCATTATATATGAGAAGGCCTTTTGTCCTGAAGGTTTTACCCTCAACGTGGCACTAAATATTGAATTGAACTAAATTTGGAGTTGACTGCCAAAAACTCCTTGACTACCATAAAGTCCTTCGAGTCTCAAATTAGCATATGTGCCAAGCAATAAGGTGAAGGTGAAGCATATTATGGACCACCACAATGCACATAATGACATATGTGGTCTCTCAAAGGGTGGGCATTTCAAAGATTTAGGTTGGAAAGATCTAGTACAATCATGGAGACATCTTGGTATTGGCCACTCTCACCATTAGATGGTTCCCACACCATGATCAACTTGGTGTAAAATAGAGTCATCCTAAGGTGAAGGGTTGGTTGTGTGGGTCTGCACCTCCCTTTGCCAACAGAGCATGCACTTAGCTCCATCCATTTGTAGCAGTTGTCACGAAGGGGAATAGCAGACATGTGGCATATTGTGGTTGGTCAAGTGGAGCCTGATTTCACACCATACATACCAGGGCCTCACAAAAAAAAGGTCCTATCTCAACCGTCCATCTACAACTACTACATCAAGTATCCTTCATCCAACGGCTGGCTATCTTAGTGTAGCAGATTTCCAACTAGCGCGGCTCAACTTGCTAAATGGAGGTAGACACTATATTCATGAAGGATACCTAGTACCAAGATTCCTTGAGCAAAGCACAATATAATAACCCAATGATATATTCAAGGAAGCAAGAGTAAATTGCCATTATCGATTCTTCTGGTTTGAGTTCTCAATCAGTGCACTCTAATCTCACAATTCTGGGCTGCTTTTGCACTAAACTTTTAATTCTCCTTCTCTGCAGCCGGTTGAACTTCAGAGGAGGCTATGGCTGCACCAGTACACTCTCATACTCTTTTCATGATTCTTTTCGGCTACAGCGGGTTGTTGTTAGCATGCTGGGCTGCAGCATTGAACCCCGGAATAGCTGATGCATACCAGGAATACAACGATAATGCTATGTCTGTGGACAATGCAGAAATGGATAATCCTGGTGAATTTCCACAGCATAAAGCTTCTGCAGTAAGAAATTCTGGATCACTTAACCAGGAAGCATCTACAGGAACTAAGTCTGTCTCTCGCAAAAATTTGAATACAGGTATGAGGCCTCGGATCGAGTTGCAAGCGAAATACAAGAAACTCACGATGCGTAATGTGGCCTGTCACACTACTCAGCTTCATTGCTCCTGCCTAGGTCTCCAAATAGACTACCAGTGCTACAATCAAACGGGCAGCCTTACGACAGCAAAATCGCCACTACTTGATTCCAGTCCTTTCCCTGCTTCTGCCAATCATCCTCAGATGTCCTTGCCCCATGGTAGCATAAAATTTACACCTCCACTCCAACAGTGCTGCGCATACATCAAGAACAAGTTCTGTAAAGGATATAATCAATGCGCCTGTGGGATTCCTGAGTCTTAGATCAACCATATGGACATGTTCTTGCTGGTTGTGATTGCCAGAAATATAGGGTAGCAATGTGCTTCTTATTGAATTCGTTCTGGTCAGTAGAAAGGGTCTAAGGTCAGCTCGACACTTTCATTTGTTTCTTAGTTAATATAAAAGTATCCATTCGTAGCTTCATATGTGTAGCAAGAGAGGTTTGGTCTCAAGGGTGAATAGACAAGACAACCTCCAACTAAATACAGCTAAATTCTCAGCGAACGCAAACGTAGTAAGGACTACGGGCTCAATAGCTCATTCCAAAGCTATAGCTCATACAAAGCTAATTTCTCAACCAACTTTGAGACACAGTGTGATCACACGGATCAGCTCTTTACTGAGACTTAGCATAAGTGAGAATTTCATAAAAGTGAATCATGTAGCTTACTTTATATTTAAGCTTTGCCTTCAATAGCAGTAACCTACGCTAATCTGTCATGATTATTCTCTCAAAGCGAGCGTCTCCTTTAGGTGAGATTGAATTGAAATATGGTTATTCCTTTTAACTGGCACTATTTTTTTCCATTTCAGGAAAAAGTTGATCATGACCTATATAGATGGCATGTTCTCTCTCTCATGTGTAAGTAATGAATGATTCTTAAGCATCTTGCTAACCAGGAAGAATGGCCTGTGCCTGGCCCATTCCATTGCGTAATGGATTGTTGGACCTTGTTTAGACCAATCCGATGCTGCCACATGGCAGGTGCAGGCAGAATCAGCACAATTTTTTTTAAAAAAAAAATAAGTGACTATTTAATGAGTCAGAAAACTGGGCAAAATAGTCACCAACAATCCATTACGCGTAAGCAATGAATGATTTCTTGCGCATCTTGCTAACCCACTTCCATTTTCTCTCTTTAACTTTTGAAGATTAGACGGTATAATTTTCATCTCAATTGGAGCATACTTTTTTTTAATGATAAGTTTCATATTATATAATGGACAACATTCATTCATGCTTGCTAGCTGGCCCCGACGCCGAATTATAATGTTATTAAGAAGACTTTTTTCTTTTTCAACTTTAATGAGATACATTACGTAGATATCAAATTTGAGTGTTTTCATTGGTCCATGTGTAAGAAAAATTTGAGAAAAAAATAAAGAGAATTTTGAAAATGAAGAAACATCAAGTTCCTACCTACAAAGCATTTATAGCTTATGATCCCTTACCTGCAGAAATACACATAAAGAGCCAACAGGCCTTACCTGCAGAAATGCACGAGAACTGCCTTGATGGGCATAATCCAAAACATGTTTTTAGGTCTAAAAGAATATTCTACATGTACGGACATGACAATATGGACATTAAACTTAACACATATTTATGAAACTGTTATGAACGAACAAGAGATTAAGGACTTCAATCCTCACAAAAAAACAAATCAATTACAAATCTCTTTCGGTGTGGAAATATTGATTCACTTTCACCAATTTCTTCACTAAGGTTTATAAGTATCAGAAATGAAATCAATTTTCAAACTCAAAGTAAATCCCAAATTAACCTTTGCTTCGGAAGCAGATGCATATTTTTTTATCAGACAAAATTGCAGTTAAACATAATGCGATAGTCTTTTAGAATGACAAATTCCTTAAATTGCATCACCAATGACGCTTTAGACATCATACACACTTCTTCGGAACAAGCTGATGATTGTCTCTATCAACACGAGAGAAGTCTAGTAATTCTTTCAAAACACTACATAAGTCTCGATCTCCATTATTGTTGAAGGTCAAAATTCTCTACTTGAAAAGATTTGCTCTTCCACAACTGTCTGCTGTAGATTCCCTCCCTGATCCGACTCTGCACTAATTCTACAAGAATTTATTTGATTGCTTTTGAATAGCTTTTAAGAAAAAAACCTAAGGGCATTATGAGGCTTGAAAGAGAAGTGACCTTAATTAACTGCCCACTATGAGATTTTAGCACATAAAGATCAAATTCTGGAAAAATTACTCAGAGCCCATAAAAGTATGACCTCACATAATCTTGGCAATGCTCAAGTTGCTCTAGGGATTTTCACTCAATGCTTTGCTCAACGGTGTGGGGGCTGAAATACAAGGCCTAAGGGCCATTTTAATGAAGCCTGGGAGAATTTAGAAAGAAATTACCTTGCATGGAAGGGGCCTGTGCACATAATAATTTTGGTAATACAATTTTGTTTAAAAAAAATCAATCGGCCTTGCAAAAAGGTATTCTGTTGTGGCTGTAGAATTATTGTACTTTCTTTGTATTATGTTGTTTATAAGCGGTGAAAATGCGGAATTCCAGTGATATTTAGGGCTTCGATTACTTGCTTTATTGCACTTTGCACCATTTTTTGCTCATCATTTGTATGTTGTATGCTCTACTAGAATTTCTTGCTGCTCTGCATTTTACGAACGCAAAAATCTTTTTTGGAAGATTTGTGCACAATCAGCACCTCATGTTTCATCAACAAGTGAGGCATAACAAGAAAGCCCAATCTAAAATCTCGTCTTGTGAGACACTAACAGTAGCTTTAAAGGTTGTAGATGTCCATTGAAGATTGAGGATGTTCTTTGTGATGACCTTCTATGAAATGTCATGAAGCAACGTTGATGTTAATGGTTTTGGCATAAACCCTGAAAGTTGAGTGACAGGAAGGTGCCGTTGTGAGGCGTGTTATGAGCTTGTCCCATTAGTTAATTATCAAACTCAAACCAACTGGTTCAAATGGATTTCTATGCATGAATCAATGATACAGTTCAAGTACAAGCACTTGTAAACCTTAAAGAGAAATTAGGGTTTGTGGTTTTGGATATTGAACAAGAATATTGGGAGAAGCCTAGATTTTGGATATTGAATAGGAATTTTAGGAAAACCTCAGAATCGAGGAGAAAGATCGATGAAGAGAGCAGTGTTGGAGAGACACTTGTACCTTTTCCAGAAAAGTGAGAGCATGTATTCAACGTAGATTGTATGTTTAGACTAATTGGCATGTATAATAATTTCATGCAGAGAACTGCATTAGGAAGAGGATTTTAATTTATGACCCTTTTTGTAACTTACCATGTCTTATATAGCTATAAGAGTTTGAGTTTTGCACTTCACAAGATAGAAACCGCACTCGATCATGCACATCATATTTGAAGTCTTCTATAAATGAAGGACACTTTCTATCAAAATCCATTACTGCTTCAGAGTGGTGAGAGTAATAAGATCCCACCATGATGTGACCTATTTTTTAGGTTACCATCATTTTGATCACAAATAGAGGTGATTTCGTAGAAAAGGAAAATTATTAGAATTTAGCAAAAACTTGTAGGAAAATTGTAGTATAAAAGGCAAAGGCATAGAGAAGAATACTCGATTGTACTAGAAAGTTAGAACTTAGAAAAACAACAATAGGTAGCTTCAGTAAATGAGCAATGAGTTCCAAGAATGCTATGCAATGTTATGGTCTCAAAACTCATTTAGATCACACACAAACTTAATTGACAATGCAAAATCATGAATTTTTTATAATCTAAGCTGGATATGAGCAATCCTTGTCATGTCTCACCAGTTTTGGTGCCCTACCCACTTCATTTGAATGCCAATAAATTTTTCAAGAAAAGTCCTTTTGGCTTGAAAGCAATTGCATCACAAACTAGCTTTCCAACAAGCAATCATCCACTAGATTTGGATCTACCTTGGAGAAACACCATCCATAAAAATTTTTATGATCTCACATGTGTCTGAGAACCTCAATCTATACAATGCCTAGCATGCATCAATTCATCATGATTTTGATCCCTTTTGATCTTGTTAGCCGATATTTTCGAACGCAAAATTGGGCTAATATTGAAGTCTAATTTGCAAAACTGGAAAAATCGACATGTAAAACCCGATTATTCAAGAAAAAATGGCACAAATTTGCCTTAGAACTGGGTCCTAGCCCGCCCCTAAAGTGGCTAGACACAGTTTAAAAGTAAGAAATTGACTTTTCAAAAACCCGTCAAAAACATTTTGTGGTCAAGTTTTGTAAGACCGAGCCAAGAGTGCCGGTCCACCTAGAACTGGGTCCGTCCTAAATGAGGCTAGAGCAAATTTTGCGGCCTTAGAAATGGCCAGTAAATATTTTACGGCTTTTTAAAAAAATGGTCAGTTGTAAAAAAGATAGTCGGTATGACCATGCTAAAATCCCACCATGTATTGAGTCCATTTTTTACTAATATATGATCACTCACTGTATTTATCAGGGAAACCGTATTATCGTGGGAGCCCTAGTCATGAATGCCAAAAAAGTCAACCACAGAAAAAAAAAAAAAAAACCGAAAAAGAAAAGTTTGGGGTAAAAATGGGACCGGGAAATATGTATTCAGTTTCAAGGAGTCACAGAAACTCTAACGGCAAAGTTTGGGCAATTTACGGGCCATTAATGAAATGTGTGTGCCAAGTGGTTACCCAACAGACCAAAAACCCAGGCAAATGAACAGTAGGTGCACGACTCTTGAAAAATTGAAGAAAGGCCAAAAACAAAGGTACCCAAAGAAAAATGAAGGCCGCCTACTAAAAATAGGGGTTGAAAAAGGGCCTCACCCAAAATTTGGATAATAAATGCCAAAACACCTTGAAGGCTAAAAAATTTGGGAGGTACACCCACTAGCCATTGACATTTTGGGCTTCTAGGGTGTACAAAAGGGGAAACTTGAATGGCCTCCCTAGCCTTTGACAAAATTGGCATCTTGGCTAATTTTGGAAGAGAGCCTTGAATGCACCACTCCCCCATTCTCTTATGGAGGCCAGTAGGTGTACTATCAAATGGGTTGGGGACAAATGCAAAGAGGGCTTAAAGGACATGAAGAATGGCAAGATGGCATTGTGAAGGAGATCCATTGGATTTTCCTATAAGAAGGAGCCAACTCCTTGTATTTGGATGTTAGTACTTTTGTGAGTTAGTATTTTTATGAGTTGGTACTTTTGGGAGTTGCTAATTGGTGAGTTGCTTGTTTGGATGTGAGATATTTGAAGAGTGCATGTTTACTTGGTGGAGAGCTTAATGGGTTGTTTGAGAGTAGTTTGACAATGTGGAATGTTGTTGTTGTCTTGTATTATTCCATGCTTGTTAGTAGATGTTGGATTCTTGTTGTCTTGTTCATTAGTGTTGTTTGGTTGGCTTGTATGTGTTGCTTCTTGTTGGCCAATGCTAGTGCTTGGTGGGGGATGTGTTAGGTGAATTGTATGTGGAGTGGCTTGTAGTTTCATTGTTGCGCTAGCCAATATTGTCCATTGTGAGAGTAGGATGGTAATGCTTGAGTGATGATTGTTCAATGTCCATGGCTTGAGAGTGGGAGAGGATACTTACCTTTATGTTTGATTAGTGAATAGTTACTTAATCCTCCCTATTATGCTTATTTAGCAGTTATGGAAGGTTTGTAGTTGAAGAATGAAATGATTAGGAGGAGGTGAGAGCCTACTTACTTGAGAGATCCTTGTTGATAAGTAGAAAGAAGATGAATGAATCGCGTTTTCCCTTGCTTTGAGGTTTGAAATGGGTGTTTGATGAATGCTTGAAGTTAGGCTTGAATTACTCACCTCTTACTCTACTTGAATGCTCACTTGGAGATTGCAATGCTTTTCGATAATGTTGGAAGGTAGTTGATGTCTTGTGGATGCATTATTGTTTGTTGCAGCAAGCATGGAGTTGTTTCGGATTGAGGTTTTTGCTAACTGCAGGTTTTTGGGCTTGCTTGTTGTTTTTGGGTCTACGACCTTGTTGCGGCATACTTGCGACCTCCCTGCCACCTTTGATCCTGTCCATAGTGTTGCAAACTGTGGTTGAGTTTCAGACCTGCCTATGGTCCGCGGCATGTCTATTTGCTGCCCTCCCTGACCTGCGAACTACCTACGCTACCTACGAGCTGCCGGTGACCTGTGAGACATGCCTGCCTACTGAGTTTTTGCGGTTTGTGGACTGGCTACTGTTTTGCGATGCCCTATGGAGCTTTCCCATGATCTGTGGAAAGAGTTTTTAATTCTTTGATCTCGCCACATGTCCAAGTTTTAGAATATACGAGAAGTCCAAACGACTCTCTAAAGAACGAAGGCAAGTTACCTTAGACCAAAAGCGGCATTCATGACTAGTGCCTCTACAATTTTCGGTTTTTCTCTCACACCAAACATATCAATTGGACCCAACCTTTGCGAAACACCAGATCGGGCCATCCACCATTTGCGGTTGAAATGCACCGCCTTGGTTAAGTGTCACACTAGTCACACCCGCTCGGTACTGTCTAGAGAAATACCTAGACCCGATGGTCGGCAAAAATACCACCGCTTATCAAACAAAGCGGTGCATATAAGTTGCACCCCATGAGCACATCATAGGCAATAATTTGGTTTCAAGCCCATGTAAGATTTTTACTAACCAGAAGCCGAATTCAATGGGGAAGGAGACATTAGCAAGATCCTAATGCGAATTAGTGAATATAAGTTTTTATGAAACCATAACCCTAGAAAGCTAGTGAATCCTTGCACCAAAAGTGCTAGCACCCCCTCCTTGCAACCGTATCTCTGAGAGCCTAAAAAAATCTCATCGGTTGGGGATCATGGGGCAATAGAGAAGGCCATAAGGGTTGGAAGTGGAAAATCCTCTCTTGCTCATGTAGGGCTGAACCGCCATTAGAGGTGGGGCCCCTTGACCCTTTTAGGACGTTTTGGCTGGACCAATCCCCTGCCGAAAATGGCCCTAACATTGGTGCGTTTGCCGAGAGTTAGCTGATAAGAGAATAGTGTTTGAAGGGTAGTCATACTACTAATGGTCTACAAATTTCATACGTCTCAGATTGCATGTGTTGTGAACAATTCTACTGTTTAGACCGCCAGCCACAAGATAGCATGGTTGTGTAAGCTTCTAGTACACACGTTGTTTTCAGAAAATCAATAGCAAGTATCACAAGTCGAAGTGGTTAGCATCACATAGTGATGTGTGCTAATCCCACACCTAGAAAATACGTTTTAGGGCCATGCCACACATGAGTTCACAATCCAACCCGAGCTGCACATGACCCGACTTTGCCAAGGCCATTCTACTTCAAACAGTTCGGAATATAGTTTGGACTAAAGACTGCATACAGTTTTTACCAACAGAGAGTCTAGGCAGTGTTGCCAAGTGCTACTAGAAACCTTTCATAGAGTAACGGGACATATTAGAGAATGGGGCTCCATATAGAAACTATGGTAAAGGTGAAAACTAGAGCCCTGAGTCGAAAATCATTACCCTATGACCCACCAACCCTAGCATCCCGTAGAGACGACACCTGGTACAAAGAACCAAGGAAAACTGTGTATGGGTACGGTTGCAGAAAAATGACCAAGTAGAGTTAGTTAGGTCATATGCAGTATTAGTGGACGAAGGGTGGATGACCTATGAGATAACTTGAGAAAATCATAAAATGCATGTGCAACAACAGTTGATTGCTATCCGTAAGTGAGAAAAGTATTATGCAAAAATCATAGTGTCACCCTAGGTGAGACATCATAGGTATATCAAGGAAACCTAGGTCTAAGGGAGAACCGCACAGAGAGACTTCAAATCCCTAGAGAGAACGTTTAGGGCTTAGAAGAAGCAGTCGTGGGTTCCTTATCCCACTAGCCGTAGATGATGAGTCTCACCAACCTATAATGGGTGATACGTTAGAAGTCATAGAAGAACTACCGGAACTTGAGCCAACTAATGCTACAGAACCACTATTAGTGAACGTAACACCTACATAGAACCTGTTGCCAACAGAATGGCAAGACATTTGACTAAACCAATCGTAGTACCCCCGGAGACAAGAGGACTACCCAAACTTAGTGGATCCACTTCTTAGTTTCATGGAGCACACCGTATGAAAGTGCCGAAGAGCATATTGATGTTTTTTGGACCACCTATTTTACCAGTGCCATCACAAATCCACATCATGAAATGATGTTTTTCACCACCACTTTGTCTGGAATGGCTACGCACTGGTATCATGGTCTAGAAAGAGGCTCAATTTACACCATCGAGGAGTTCCATAGACTGTTTTTAATTGAGTATGCTCCCCACCGAACGGTTGATGGCCTACTGTACGCACTGACTTCCCTACAACAAGGAAGTAACGAAATCATCCGACAATATTGGCATCGTTTGACAGAGTTGTCGCGCCAAGTGGAACCCACTATGTTACTACCTGTGATGCCACAAAAATGTTAAAAATTTAATATCAACATAAATATGGCATGATATACTCGAAAATGAAGATATGAGCTGGATAAGTATAAATCATGAAGAGGCCTAAGTCATTTTTTGGAAATATATCTCCTAAGTACTTGCCTTGTAATTAAGGGCAAGACCTTTTAAAGGAAAAGACATTGTCTTGGACAACCTTTACTAGGTTGTCCATACGAAATGACTAGATACGAAAAGACATGATAAACTAGAGTAACTTTAACTCATAGTTAAGTATACCTCCTATGGTATAGATGAACGTATTTTCAGTCTGATCGTTAACTAGACCCTTTCGTGGGAGCGACACACTTGTTGTTTTAGAGGTATGTTTGTTCGTCCCATAGAACATATATTGATCTCACACTTCAGTCTCGATCATCAAGAGAGAAGATTTTATGCTTATGTAAGAGATTGAAGAAGTGAATAGAGTTCTGTGAGTTATTTTCTCTTATCTCTGTTCTCCGCACTGCTGAGTGTGAGTGATCTGGAGTCTGCTAACAATCTCTAACGCATTTCATGAATTTCTCTCTGATCAGACAGACGCTCTAGTGCATTACAGTCGTTTGCTGAGTTTTCGTAAATCATGCTCTGAAGAACTGTCTTTAAATTATCTTATTCGTCTGTCACGAATACTTACTTTTCGGCACTCGAATAACGACTATCTTTGGTACAGTCTAGCACGATCATTGAATAAAGCTGTATGTATACATATGAGGTGACAATTCCTGCTTGAAGAACTAAGTCTCTGATCTGTCTTCCTGATTGGCATTGACATAAGTTTCTAACGTATTCTAAAACTCTTCGTGTTCTTTAACCATTAAGTTGGACTTTAGTTGTTGAGGACTTCTGTTTAGAAACGAATAGTTCACAAACGCGATTAATTAATTTTCTGCACAGTTGTGAATACATCAAACAATTCTTGATTCTCTATTGACACCTTAATCAGCCAGAGTGTAGTACCGCTGTACTACTCTGATAACATCTCATTTGTAGAACGTGCTTCATCCAATTTGATAGAGGCTAGATTGTTGTTCTGAATTTATTAACACTACCCATCCCAAATATAGGTAATACTGGTTACTTTTTAATGTCTGTTGACAACCAGAATAACACTCGAAACCACTTGCCATAATTGTACCAAGAATATAACTTTCTAACGCTGTCCTATGTGGGAACGACATTATTTACTATAAAATCTATATTAACCCTGTTGGTATAGTACGACATATACCAATTTTTGGCGCCGTTGCCGGGGATAGTTTAGGAAAATTAGAAGAAATCTGACAAATCCATTTCCATCTCTAGTGTATGTCAGATAGAGAATCCAGATTAGAACGATACCGTAAGCTTAGAGAGAAATTTTTACGAAGACAAAGTGAGAATACTAGTCGAATAAATCTAGACGAAATCACTGCCCAGTTACTTGAACTCCTGATTTAAGTACCAGTTCTTCAAGCTCTGAATCTGAAAACAGCGATTCATCAGAATTAGAAGCTGACAAAGGAGAGAGAAAGAATAAACGACGAATTAAACGAAAGGACGACACGAAAGTTGTCGAGGATAAGTCGTCAACTTCTAAAGTTGAAAAGCTTTGGAAGAGTAATATGGCTGACGTTAATAAAAAGTTTAATGACTTGAAATTGCAGATCTCTGAAGTTGCAGATAAAAGACCAAAAGCGTCTTTTTCCAACTCAGGAATGTGGTGTACGAAATGTGAAATTTCTAGACACATTAAGAAAGATTGCATTATTGTGAATGTCAAATACATTGAAGATCCTGCGCAAGAGGTACTTTATATTTTTCAAAATGATGCGACTACTAACTATGTATAGGATACTACAACATCAGCCCAGCAGGACAGACCCAAGTTCGCACCAAAAAGGCATAATCCTCCTGAATTTGCTGGACCAGCGAAGTCTCAAACCGCGATTAAACCAGTTTCGGACAACTGCTACAACTGTGGAGAGTTGGGATATTTTTCTCCTGACTGTCCTCAACCGTGAAAGCCGATTGGTTATGTACCATTATGTTCGAATTGCAGAGAGCCTGGCCACAAGTATTCTGATTGCCCTCAGCCGCAAAAGTCATGACCCAAATATCAGTATTGTAGCAACACCAGCTGCTGCAGACACAAAAGCGAAAGCTGCGACTGATGCTGTTGTGTAAAGAATTGACGTAATTGAAGGAAAATTGGCAAAGACAGAAGATCAATCCTGACCAAGTGACGTGGAAAAATTACTCAAAGTCACAACGAGAAGCAAAAGCTCCTCTAAACCTGATCAGAAATCTTTGACAAGGCACAGAAAATCCTCAAAGAATAAATCCTCTAGCAAAACAACGAATAAATCTACAACTGAGGAAGATCTCAAAGATGACCCTGACTATGACCGCAATGCTGCGAAGTTATTTGCAAAAGATATCTCGGCAGAAGCAAAGGAAATCATCAACGCTGAACTTCAGACAACTGTTGCAGAAAAGGTGGTCAGTTTCAAGGAAGAGGACGAAGAAATCGCGAAGACAAAATTGTCTAGCGCTGTTATCGATAAACCAACCTCGAAATCAAAGACGAAAGAATATGACATCGTGACTGATATTGGATTCCTTCGTCCGAACATTGCTTTTGAATAGCTGTTGGCAGATAACACTTGTTACAGAAAGCAACTGAAAGGTCTTTCTGTGCCCAAAAAGAAAAAAAATTTCTCTGCCAGATGCTGGTGTTTTGTCTATCGATTTAGGTGATCTCGGTGCACCTGAGATTGATATTACCATTGCGGGATGCCTGATCGAAAAAGTGCCAATTGACTTTGGTTCCAGTGTAAATATAATAATAGAAGACACAGCTCATGCTCTGGGCTGACTGACATTCAGCCGACACAGCGAAACATCAAGTTAGCTGATTCGACATGACGAAAACCTGTTGGAGAAATGAAGGATGTCATTGTCTACATTCAAGCCAAGCCATTCACAGTGAATTTCATTGTTATCAAACCAATCGGTTTGTCATCCTATTCAGTGCTGATTGGACGACCTTGGCTTTATCAATCAAATGCAAGTGTACATTGGAAATCCAGAGAGCTGAGATTTCAGACTGGTGAGACCAATAACCAAGGTAATCCAACGAAAAAAATCATAACCTGGAGTTGTGACAATTATGAAGGTGAAACTCCTTTGTCCGACACCAACTTTACATCAGAAGAATCTTCGTATGCCTTGAATATTTTTCCCAATGGATCTGATATTGAAGTGCAGTACTTTGAATGTTATGAGAATGCTGATGACGAAGAATTCTTCGATGCCTGTGACGCTGAAGAGGATGTTTCGTATGAAGAAATTAATGTTGCAGACACGAACTCGAAAGAGTCTAACGATTCGAATGACGAATCTGAACACGAATTTGGTAACAAGAACTAGGTTGACGATAAGAAAACATCTGTGGAGTCAACCATGCGTGAAATTTATGGCCATACTAAGGCCAATATGACAGAAGGTATCATTTTATCAGATTCTACTGAACTGATTGAACTTGCACCTAGCAGATTTGTGCATGTTTCAAAGTCACTTGGAGAAACGGAGTTAGTGGAATTCACTGAACTATTGAAGGAGTATCAAGACATTTTTGTCTGGTCGCTCGATGATTTGAAGGGTATCTGCAGAATTTGGAGAGCACCGAGTTGATCTTAAGGAAGATGTTGTACCTATTCGACATAGACAATATCATCTCAATTCTAAGTACTCTCTCATGGTTAAGGACGAACTTAACAAGCACCTTAAGGCAGGTATAATCTATCTCGTCTTAAGTAGTGAATGGGTTTTACCCATTGTTGTCATCCCAAAGAAGAAGACTGGCAAAATAAGAATATGCCAGGATTTTCGCAAACTCAATGCTGCCACAAGGAAGGACCATCGTCCTCTGCCTTTCACTGATTCCATCTTAGATCAGGTTGTTGGTCAGAGGCATTACAGTTTCTGTGATGACTTTTCTGGATATGATCAGGTTGGAGTGCAAAAGGAGGATCGTTCAAAGACCACATTCACTACGGATTGGGGCACTTATGCCTACACAAAATTCCCTTTGGTCTTTGTAACGCTCCAACAACTTTTCAGTGAATTATGATATTAATCTCCGCTGCCTTCCTGAGAACTTTTCTCAAAATATTTATTGATGATTTCTGTGTATATAGTGATATAAAGACACACCTGCAGAAGCTGAAATTAACATTGCAACGGTGTCGAGATACTTGTTTATCTCTTCATCCAGAGAAATATTTTTTTATGAAAGAAGGAATATTGCTTGGACACAGAATATCTAACAGATAAACATAATTCGACAAAGATAAAGTCGAGCTTATAAAGAATCTCCAGATGCCAACCAATTTACATGAACTAAGAGCTTTCTTAGGACATGTTGGCTATTACAGAAGTTCAAAATCATGTTTCTATTGCTGTCTCTCTTACACATCAACTGAAGAAACAAGTAGAATACTCGTGGACGAATGAACAGCAGAAAGCATTCAAAGATCTTAAGCAAAGGTTGATTAATGCTCCTATTCTGAGACCACCCAACTGGGCTATTTTATTTCATAGTTATGTGGATGTTTCTGCATTTGCTATTGGCATCAGTCTAAGCTGGAAGAACGACCAAAAGAAGGATCATCCCATCTACTATGCGAGTCGACAGCTCAGTGCATCAGAGAAGAATTATTCGGCTACAGAAAGGGAAGCACTTGGCATGATTTTCACTGTTAAAAAATTTCGACATTATTTGCTGGGATATGCATTTATTTTTCATGTGGATCATTATGCTCTTAAGTATCTTGTAAATAAACCAGATCTATTAGGACGAATTACTCGATGGGTTCTACTTCTGCAAGAATTTACTTATCAAGTAGAGCTTCGTCAAGGAAAATATCATACGAATGCTGATTATCTATCGCGACTCAGCATTGAAAAAATTGAAGATCCTATCAATGATGATTTTTTAGATGAACATTTATTTGATATTTCATCTACAAATTCGTTATATTATGATATTATTATTTATCTTAAGGATTGGAATATATTTGAATGGTTACGATTTGGAGCAAAAGACAGTTTTTCAATATAAAGTAGCACCTTATACAATTATTAACAATGTTTTGTACAAGCTTGGTGCTGACCATCAACTACGAAGATGTCTCGAAACTGAAGACATTAAAAAGGTTGTTAAAGCCTTACACTCAGAAGATGCTGGTGGACATTTTGCTTTGAAGAACTTCATAATTCACTCCTTGGACTTGAGTGAATCCTTTAGCCACCAGCCGTGCTTTCCATTTAGCAATGGAACCATCAGAGTTGATCGTTTTCTTGAAGATCCACTTGTTGTCTAGTACTCGCTTTCCCCCCTTCTTGCCACTTCACAACATTCTTGGAGTTAATTGCTTCAGCTAGGCTCTCTGGTTTTTCTGATGAAGTCCAGAATGATTGAGGTGTATACCTCTCAAGAACTGTCCTAGTCCATGAGGATCTGCAGACGTTTGGTTGACCAGGATGCGATGACGCTTCTTCATGAATTTCTCCAGATCTGTTCGAGCTAGCTTGGTCTGGTCTGGCCTGATGACAGGTATTGCCAGCTGCTCGACTTCTATAGCTGTAGTTGCAGGTTCTGTAGAAGGAACATCAAACGTTGGAAGATTCCATGCTACGTAAAATATGATGAAATGACATAGCATCGTTTATCGATGGTTGTTAAATTCATAGTATGTATGTTCTTTAGATATTACACTCTAGAGACAAATACTACATTGGTTGATGGATCATAAACTTTATAAGCTTTATGTTCATCAGGATAGCCAATGAAAATACATTTATTTGTCCTATGATCCAGCTTCTTCCTAAGCTGTTTAGGAATATGAACAAAACATATATAACCAAAGATTTTTGAATTGCTGACACTAGGCTTGTGCCCATGCCAAGCTTTATGAGGAGTTTTGTTGTTGACGACTTTGGTGCTGGATTTGTTCTGCTGTGGCAGTAGCTTCCAGAACTTCACAGGTAGGTGTGCTTGATGTAGCATGGATCTGGATGAGTTGAGAAGAGTTCGATGCTTCCTTTCTGCAATATCATTTTGTTGAGGTGAATAGGAAGTGGTGAACTATCTTCTAATGCCATGTTCAGCCATGTACTTGGACATCTCATTAGAGAGGTATTCGCCGCCACCATTAGTTCAGAATGCCTTAATGCATTGATTAGTAATCTAGCTTCTAGATCTTGTTTGGATCTTATGTAGGTGTTTTCTCCATCATTTCTAGGATCAAATGAGATTATTTTGCTGCATTTTTATCACAATTGTCTCCTTATTTTGTGATTTTCAAATATCCCGTTGGACAAAACAAACAATTGTGATTGGACCACAGTTACTGCTCGAACACTCTTATGCTACCCGTCATTGTAAACTCGAGGTTGATTTGACGTCAATAGTCATGAATTGTAGTTAATTAATCCTTGTAGTTTAGGAACTTTTTTTCATTCATAGGTATACCTCTCATTTTCTTCATTCTATCTCTTATTTTGGATTGTCATTCTTAGGTTTACCTCTCAATCTCTTCATTCTCCCTGTTCTCAGCTTGCATACACTTATTTTCAACTAATGACTACACATAATCGGAGACCAAGAGAAACCATTGAGGCAGTCAATATTTGCAATGGAAAAAAATGCAGAAGATCAATGGATACCAAGAATATATCAAAAATATCAATGGATCTTGATGCATCCCTCTACAAAAGGCTCATTCCGGAAAAGAAAAAGATCAGATAGCATATATAGAAGTTCTTGGAAATGTAGGATAATGAATTTCAAAGTATCACCTGCCGGTCAATCTATCACAAAAGTTTTAGTTCAGCATGCTTATCTTCACAATGAGCTCAACATTCATGATTTGAATCCAAATGATAGAAGAAAATGCAATTGTAAGTTTTCAGATTTAATTTTTTTAGAGTTAGCATTTTTTTTTAATTATATTTTTCTTGTGATGTTTTTGTTGGTTTTGCATATTTGTATCCACCAAATTTTGTTGAATGACAAACAGTTCAATTGATTACAGGAATAATCGATGTCATACATTTGGATATCGACATTTTACAATATAAAGGTCATTCTCCAAAATCAGAGTTAGGAGTTTTCTTTTATGATCACACCTATTTTCTTGATAAAAATGGTTTAGTTGGTAGATTAGAGTCATATCCTCTACCAGATTTTTTGAGTGAGGAATGGATTTTTTCTGATGTAGCAATTTCAGAAAGTTTTTGATCTAGGCTATATATTGATATTCAGAGTATATTAAAATGTAGTACTAGATCAAAGAATAATAGATTAAGTTGGTATCTACCTTTTACTATTTTTGTTGATTTTTTTACCAAACGCAATGTTCGGAGAACAAAAATAATGAAAGCCACTTGATCAAGATTTTGGTATAAACCCTCAAGAGCAACTTCAGATAACAGTGAAAAGAAATGACAACATTCTTGCAATGGTTGAGGTCGAGAAAGATTGGTGTCTCAATCACAATTGATCAGAATTAGACATGTTACAATTTGATCTACCTCAGTATTATCAATTTCGATTGAATGGTGTAAAGGTACGTTATGCCATATGAAAATATTTCTTTTTTTCTATTTCTAAGTGAATCAATTTCAAAAAATATATCAACTAAAACAATTTCTCTTGTGCAGGTAAGAGTAAGGCATGAAGAGCATATAAAATGCAAAGACATTGGAACATCCATTGAAATTGAAGATCCATAGATTATGAATAATGGAATTTTATATTATGTAATACAATTTTTTGTATACATCATTTTTGAAAATATATGAACCACTTTTTCTATGAGACTCTTTCATTTTTATGATCTCCATTTCCATGGTGCAGAACACAATGTAATTGCAAATAGATAATATGAGTCTTCGATAACAAGATTCATTGTCTCCTTTAGGAAATGCATTATCTCCATTGGGGAGATCTTCAGTCACTTGAACTCCAGTGACCACTACAATCAAATATCGAATCGACGCTTGCCCTTGTTGAAGTCTCGAATATATCAGTTGTATTTTTGGTCTTCATTGCCTTGGTCTGTATGTCCTCATCTTGGCATATTTGGATATGTTCAAAAGATGATCTGATCAAAGCTTTGTCGCAACAAATCTAAGTGAACTTATGTCGCATGTTTGGATTGGTTGTGGAAAAGATTCGATCAGATTATCTTTCTGAACTTATCCAAAAAAAACCATGGTAAAGGCAAGGCAGACCAAGGCTATGAAAAACAAACATGCAGGAAAACCATAGAAATTGAAGATGCATGAATAATAACATAAACTAGTAGCATGAAAACAAATATGTAAGAACAACCATAGAAAACTGTAAATATATTTCTATAATTTTTTTCTGTACATGTGTCTCATCCACATCCAAGGAGACCAACTTTTTATTAGTACCAACTTTCTATGATCTCTACATCCATTTCTCCAGTTGGAAGTAGCTTGGGCTGAGAACACGCTGCCACTGCAACTAGATATGAATTTTCGATCACAAGCCTTATGGTCTCCTCCCTGAAGTGCATTATCTCCATTGGGGAGACCTTCGGGCATTTAAACTGAAAAAACAAAAACATAGTTAAATGTTATTAATCAAAGATTAGCTATTAGGAATGTGATTATGAAAAAAAACAAAAACACAATTAAATGTTATTAATCGAAGATTACCTCTTCCAGATTGGGAAGTCCATCTTGTAGTGCAAGCCAATTGAAAAAGTATTTGGCATTTTGCATACCGTATGTGGAGCCTCATGATCCCACATATCCAAAGTTATTTTTATATTGCAAAAATTTTCAATTTTTATACATGTAAATGTGCTATAGTGCCTAAATTCATGCAAAGGCCTATTTGCACCTTGTAAATTCATATTTAGGTTAGAACTCGCAATGTTTTGTGCGACGTTCTATAGAGGCGCATTAGTGGATTTCAACTGACATCTTAACGGTTGGTAAACGACATTCAGGCCGCTGATCGTTCTTATAAGGTCGACACTTCGTGCCATTGTGTTAAAGATTCAACTAGTTTCATCACATTTTGCAATATTTCCATATTTGGCATATTGAGGCCAAAACTTGTTTTAGACTTAGAGGTTGACTTTTCAAAGTTCATTAGTCTAAATTTCATTTGAATAAACACTTTTTGAAATTGTCGGAAAGATAGAATGCGAGTTTGAGTAGATTCAATTTGAATAAGTTTGGTACATTGAATCTAGACCCAAAATTAGTAGGGTTAGCATTTTGGTGGAAAAGCCAAGTGGCCAAATAGGGTTTGGACCTGTTATAAAAGGATGTAACTTGTGGAGAGAGTGATCTTCTCTCTTCTTTATCTCATTTCATGCTTATACATGGTTCTCTTGGGTTCTACTATCCATTGGTGCACTATCTTGGTGATTGCTTGCAATTCTATGTGTAGAATGATCTATATTTGCTATTTTTGGATTCACACGTGTGAAATACAATAGCTTGCTGGTTTTGTACAGACAACAACAGTCCATAATCAGTTCATTCAAGTTTGATCAAGTTCTATTAGTGTTTGCATCTCAAATTGTGTGTAGATGCTGATTTTTCTACATTGGTGAGATTGGTAGTGTATTTCTCTTTCTAACCAAAGATCATTCAAGTAGATTGGATCTTAAGGATCTGAAATCTTTCACAATTGTACATATGCATACGCACAGATTTGAGTATCAATAGAGAGAGAAGAGAGCTAGTTTCTATAAGCTTGAGCATTCTTTCTCTCTGCCATCTCTTATAGTATTACTTCTTATCAATTGAGTGAATACACTCTGTACGATCTGTAACTGTTTGTGTTACTTCTCTGTCTACATCACACATATTTCTCATTTCTTACTGAATTTTAGTCCTCTAATCACCAAAGCGACAATTCTGACTAATGTGTGCAAGGAATTAGCCGAAGCTGTTAAGCATAACCATAAGCAGAACTTCTTTCAATTCTGAATGAGCTATGTGTTCAAATAATGAACTTGTTTGATGCTCTATTATGTTTGCTTCCTGTGATAAGAACTATTGATGAATCTACTTACTAGTTGTTCTTTGATTTGATTGCTTACTGTTATCCGAAGAGCCTGAAAGATAAAGTAACCTTTATAATCAAAGACCTTGACCAAATCGTTTTACCATTGGTGTTTCTGGATGCAAATTTATCCAAATACCTTTGGATAATCAGATATGTCACTGTAGTATTCATTGTGAATATTACACATCACATTCCATTCACCTTCTTACATACACTTATCATACAAGAGAAGAGATTATTCTCTCTCTTGGAAAACAGTCAAATCTTTTATACTACTTAATTCATTGATTTTGTGGAAATCTATAACGACTAGGCCACCACATAATTTGGCACCGTTGCCGGGAGATGAATTTCATCTTTTGTAATATTTTTAAGTGTATTAAGTCTACGAATCTTTCTCATGTAACGCATGCCAAGAACATACTCTCAAGCAACTATTGAACAGAAACGTTTAGAGCGTGTACAACGATTAGAAGCATATAGGAAACTTAGAGATTTGTATTTGCAGAATTTACGAAATTCGTCAGTTAGAGCGAGATTAACACCTGAAGCATTTAACAATCTTATAAACTCTACTACAACATTTGGAGATTCATTTGAGGAAAGATCCGTTAAAACACCAAGTTCTACAGATTCATCAGAATCAGATTAGTCTGATTCCACTTTCGAACCAAGTTCAGAGTCAAAATCTTCTTCATTAGAACCATCATCTGAGCATAGCCTAGATCATGATCCACCTAGTCCACCTAGTCCTCCTAGTTTACCACCTGAGTAGGATTTGGTACAGTCAACTAGTACCGGAGACGCTTAATACTTGGAACGCTTTAAAAGCAGCATTCCTTAAGCAGTTTATGGAGATAGGATACTCCACTAGATTGTTGGCTCAACTTAATTCTGTTGATAAAAAGTTGAAGGAATCACTTAAAAAACATACTCGTAGAGTTAAGAATTTAATAGAGAAGTTAGGAGCCCAGTATCCAGTTCCTATGCAAAACGAATGGTTCTTGGGCAGCTTGACTAAGAAAATGGATCGTTATTGTGGGAAGGAATGTCATTCTAAGACCAACTGTCCCAATTTACAAACTAGCTATTTAGAAGAGAAATTATTCCTCTGTTTGATTAATAATCATGAGGAAGTAGCTTATACTGCAACTCCTACTAACCAAAAGAACAATATACCAAAACTGCGTACTGGTCAACAGTACACTATTTTGCGTAGAGGGGGGGAGAAGAGATTCCACTCCTCCACCCAGAGTAAGGGGTTCCTGCTACAATTGCGGAGCCCCGGGTCACTATTCGCCTGATAGCCCTGAACCCAGAAGGTCAGTAGGATATGTGCCGCTCTGTGCTAACTGTAAAGGTGAAGGGCATGTCACTACTGAATGTCCTCAGCCACAACAGCCGCGGTCTAAACCGAGGTTTGTAAATTCGCTTAGAGAATATGACCTTCGGCCATCTAAAACTAACACTGACATGATAGTTCAGAGGATAGAAGTAGAGTCCGAATCACAAGATCAAGACCATCAATGGTCTGATTTAGACATAGAGATAAATAAAGTAACTACTAGAATTAGTAAAGATTCTTCAACTCTTAAAGATAAGAATAAAAGTAAAAAGATGAAATCTGCGAAATCCACAAAAAATACGACATTAAAAATGAAAGTCGTAGAACAACCAGTAGAAATTTCTAATAGTAAAGAATTAGACCTTGACAGGCCTCCTGAAAAATATTATGATATTGATATTAGTTCGGAAGAGAGTAACATTTTTAGATCCAGTTATAAGTAGTGAGATACCTAGAGATCTATCACCACTTAGAACCCGTTCATATGATATAGTAGAAGACCTTGTCTCCAGAATGCCCAACATAACTTTTAAACAGTTATTAGAGGATAATCAGTATTATAAGAAAGAAATTAAACAATTTTTATAAAGAAAAAAAGAAAAGAAAAGCGAAGTTACCATTAGTCAACGTAGGATTAGTTAACTACAATGATGAAGGTCAACCCAAAATTCAGATAGTATCAATGACTGCATTTTAGATAGTGTGCCCATAGATTCCGGATCTAGCGTAAATATAATGACTAAAATAACAATATACGAGTTAGGCATTCACCATAAAATAGCACCCACATTAAGACATTTAAGATTAGCTAATGCAACTAGAAGATCACCGATAGGAGAACTGTCCCAAGTTACAGTCTATATTGGAGACCATAAGTTTCTGATGGATTTTATTATATTAAGGACTACAAGAGAATTGTCGTATAAAGTATTATTAAGATGGCCATGGCTCTACCAAGCCGATGTCATAACCCACTAAAAGAAGAAGGAGATTATTTGGAAGGTCATGGTTATATCAAGCAGATGTTATTATAATACCAAACAAATATTTTTTCCAGACATTCTCACAGAGTCCAATAGGGGGTCACCTTTTGAGGTGGGGTGAGCAGACCTACTGAATCCTGGATCAATTTCACAGAATGCTATGAGTTTGACGAGGATGAGAAAATACCAACAACATCCGAGTCGAGGGAAGTTCTGGGTGGAACCAGAGCAAGCATGACCGAAGGGATGGTAGATAAAACTAATTATGTAGAAATAGAAATTAATGAAAGTAAAATTTGAATTTATATAAACACCAATCGGACCAAGAACGTGAAGAGTATATATTAATTTTTCACAAATACTAAAACATATTTGCTTGGTCGATGGACGATTTAATAGGAATACCAGTTAAATGGGGAGAACATAGAATAGATCTTATTCAGGGAACAATACCTGCTAGGCAGCGCCAATATAGATTGAATCCAAAGTATTCCTTGTTAGTTAAAGATGAATTAGGTAGATGTCTTAGAGCAGGTATTATATATCTTGTTCTCAACAGTGAGTGGGTGTCACCAATAGTTATAGTACCTAAGAAGAACACATGCAAGATTAGAGTTTGCCAAGATTTTAGAAAACAAAATGCTGCTACAACAAAGGATTATCATCCTCTGCCTTATACGGATACTATTCTTGACCAGATAGTTGGTCATGAACATTATAGCTTTTTAGATGGATTCTCAGGTTATTATCAAGTTTTTATCAAAGAGGAAGATAGACCCAAGACCACTTTTACCAATGATTGGGGGTTTTACGCACATACGCGAATGCCCTTTGGTCTTTGTAATGCACCTGCCACATTCCAACGTATAATGACAAACATTTTTCAAAATTTTTTAAGGAAGTTTTTAGAAATTTTCATGGATGACTTTTGTGTCAATTCATCAACTAAAGACTACTAAGACGCATTAGAGAAGACATTGAGAAGATGTCAAGAAACATCTCTTAAATTGCATCTGGCCAAGTGTTATTTTGGGATGAGTGAAGGCATCCTGTTAGAACATAAAATTTCGAAGGACGGTATTCAAGCCGACATCAAAAAAGTAAAAATGATTTTAGAGTTATTAGAACCAACTAATCTACGAGAGCTTAGAGGTTTTCTAGGACACGTAGGATATTATCACACGATAATTAAGGATTATGCCATAGTAGTAACTCCTTTAACAAGTTTATTAAAAAAGTCTGCTGAGTAGCATTGGTCACAAGACCATCAACAAGCTTTTGGTAAGTTAAAACAGTCATCAGCAGAAGCAACTGGAGTTACACCTCCAGATTGGCCTAAAAAGTTCCATGTATATGTAGACACATCATCATTTGCAATAGTTGTAGTCACTTAGTCAAAAAGATGACCAAAATATAGATTACCCAATTTATTATGTGGGTAGACAACTTGCAACATCAGAAAAGAACTATTATGCTATAGAGCGTGAAGCACTAGGAATGATTTATTCAGTAAAGAAATTTAGACATTATCTTTTAAAATACTCTTTTGTTTTTCACGTAGATCACTATGGTAGGAAACATTTAGTGAATAAATCCGATCTTTCAGGTAGGGTATCTAGATGGATATTGTTATTAGATGAGTTCAATTATGAAGTAGAATCAAGAAGAGGCAAGGATTATCAAAATGCTAATTATATATCCTACCTCTAAACGAAAAATCAGTTTGATCCCATTTCTGATGAATTTCTGGATGAACATATAATGCGTATTCAATCGGAAACATCAATTTATATGGATATTATTAACTTTTTACAAGACCAAATTTATCCTAAACATTTTAATAAACAGCAAAAACTGTTTTCCTTTCAAAAGTAGGACCTATACGATTATAAATAAAATATTGTATAAATTAGGAGCCGACGATAGCCTTCGTCGATGTTTAGAACCAACCGAGACGACCATTGTAATAAGTGCTTTACATGAGGAAGATTCGGGGGTTCACTATGCTCTTAAAAATATTGCAAGAAAGATTCTTAGTACTAAATATTGGTGGCCTACCATCTATAGAGATGTTAAATTATTCATTCAAAAATGTGATGCATGTCAGAGGATGGGGAAACGTAGCTTCGCGACACATTGGCCGCTTACTCCAATTATTCCCTTAGCACCTTTTGAGAAGTGGGACATAGATTTTGTAAGGCCCATCAAACTGATCACATGTAAAACTCATCGACGTTGCATTCTTGTTGCTACGGACTATCCTACCAAGATGGTAGAGGCCGAAGCCACAATTAAAAACGATGCTAAGACTGTAGCAAAGTTTTTATTCCAAAACATTATCATACATTATGGATGTCCCTTAGAACTCGTTAGCGATAGGGAAATCCATTTCCTTAATCATACCATCGAGGCTATGTTGTCATGCTTCTCCATTACACATCGCCAAACCACTCCATATAATCCAAAAGCGAATGGGCTTACGGAGCGGGCAAACGAAATTTTGTGTAAAATTTTGAATAAAGTAATGGAAACGCATTCTTCTGATTAGGATCCGAAGTTACCATCTGTCTTATGGGCATTAGAACTGCCGAAAAGATCACAACTAGACAAACTCCACAATATCTTGTGTATGGAATGCATCCCATATTACCAATAGAAAGTAATGAAGAGCGAATGGATGAACACGATAGTCTCCGGGAGCGGATGATATCTTTGACGCAACTGGAGGAGGATCGTCATCTTTCATTAATCGAGACTGAATGAGATCAGAATAAAAGAAAAGAAATTTTTGACCAATCTATTAAAAAAATAAAAATAAAACGAGGGGACTACGTGCTTCTGTATGATAACAGACACATGTTGTTTCCTGGGAAATGACATACCAGATGGATGGGACCTTACAAAGTCATAGAAGTTTCTAACAATGGATCACTTCAGTTAGCCGATCTTGAAGGACATTTACTTGATACTCGAGTAAACGGCTCAAGAGTGAAGCTCTACTATGACTAATTTTCGATGAATATGGCAAGTTCAGAAATTTGCGAAATTTCTGACACTATTCACATTTTATCCAGTTTGAAAAACCCGTTACCTTTGGTCCAATAATTTCCATTGTAAGTTTGCAAAATTTGCGACACTTGCACCTTCGCATTCTTTGCCCATATGTTGTAACAAGATTTGCGACACTATTTACATTTCATCCAACTTCTTATTTTCATTTTGTCAATCCTTCATCTTTGCAAAATGTGCAAAAAAGATGACACTTTTGCTACGTTTGTATTTTTTGCTGCATTTTTTGCAAAAATACCGACACCTTCGCTTCATCATTGTCACTATATTCCTTGCGAAAACCCCGACACCATTTTGGAATATGTTATGTTAAGTATATCCACCATTTTTGGGAATACGAAAATTGAGAGACTCCAACCTTCGTATTTTTCGGGATTTACCTTCGTTCCATCTTTGACCTTCGGGAAATTTGCGAAAAAAAAAAATCAACATGGATTTAGTGGATTTATGTGTGAATATACAACTCAATGTCTTTCCAATTCAAGCATTACATTTACTACTATTAGCTAATCAAGATGATTGTTTGTAGCTAACAAAAAAGGAATCAAAACAATTACCCAATTCAACCATGGAGAGCATGTCAATTCTCAGCACATTAAAGTATGCTATTTTATCATGCATAGACAAAGTTTACATCTTTCTCAGAATATGAGGGGTTCAATATGTTATCACCAAAAAATGATACAGTGAAGCTTCTGACAATACTAGACACAATATTATAGGTATATTTGGGTTCGATCATACAAAAGAATGGAAACTAGGCATATGCAAAGCATTTTAGAAGGTATAGAGTGATTACTTAGTGCATACATAAGTAGTCTTATAAAAAAAAAATTAAAATTGCACTCAATGATTAATACGAGAACAATTTTCTACCATTTTGCACATCGTAGAGTCAAGAGGGATTCAATGTTAGTAGTGCTTGCCATGTCAACATTGATAATATGACCCACACGTGAGTAAGATAGTGCATTTCCAAGAAGCTATTATAGAAAAAACACCATAAATTGATGCATGGCTTGGATCTAAGGGTACCAATAGGTTTCTAGGAGTCAATAAATACTAATTATAATGCATGTCAATTGTAGATGGATCAACATAGTGTGAAAGTACGGTACTTTAGGACCATAAATGGATCTACAAAAGATCACAAGAGTGATTGGATGCTTGCTTAACAATCTATCAAAAAACTAGACACAAAAAAGTTGATCTAGATTGGCAATTTGACAAACAACAAGCATTAACAATCAAAAGCATTGATAAACATTGAAATCCGAGCCCACACGTGTGTACTACAGGCTTAGTACGGCCTTCAACCTGAGAAACAAGTAGAAATTGATTTGGTTTCATTTGGATCACAAAAACTCAATGTACATAGTGAACTAGCTTGAGATTGCCAATGAGCTCCAAAAATTTTCTTTCTTCTCACTATGGAGAGAGGGAATACATAGCAAATTCGACTTCCTTCTTGAAGTTAGATGGATTTCCAGCATGTAATAAGGAAGTTAACTCACTCTCCTTGACCTAAAATGAAACCCTAGTCTATTTCCTAGAGTTATGCTTGGTAGGTAGCTAGTTGGTCAAATTTTCACCTTAAACTTAGGTGTAGGTCCTATAAAGTAGGGATGACCACCAAATAGACATGACCAACTCTCTTGACTTGACCTAACCTACATTAGGATGGGTTTCCCTATGTGGCATCATGGCCTCACATGTGTGGGACCCACTTGTGTACACAATTTACACTATTCTACATGGTTTTTGATCAAGCTAGATTTGCCAAATTTTGGCAATTCTTCACACATAGCAAGAATCGACCAAAAGACAAATTGTTTTTATGGCCAAAGGTGTGTTGGACGTGTATATTGGTAATAGGCTATAGCAACAAGTTTGGCCACCCACATGCATCCCACATGTAGCCAAATTCATCCTTAAACAACTGATAATATTCCCACTAAGCCTCAAGTTTGGAGGTTTAGGCACAAAGACACAAAAAATCATCAAAAATCATTTAAAAAAGCATGTCATTTGTGATTTTCAAGCTCGTTTTTCATATTTGGTCAACACGTCACCAGAACTCCTTGCACTTGATTATGATAGGCCAAAACTTGAGTTTAGACCTGTATTGAATGTTTTTAATTAGAAGGGCCTACATCGAGCTTCTACATATGGCCAACATTGAGCTAGTTCATTAAGCCTACATATAAACTATGTTGACTAGTAGGTAGGTAGGTAGGTGAGTAAATGAGTAGGTAGGTAGGCAATTGTTGGTAGGTAGAGGTAGGTGAGGCTAGATAAAGCAATTGAAGACTATAAATAAAAAGACCCCATAGCAAGTTTGAACATATATTTTTTGTAAGCTCATGCGACCATTTTTGTGTCTTCATCATTGTCTTTCATATAGAATGCATGTTATCTTGTTCTTGTGTCAAGGAAGCATTATGGTTAATAATGGATTACCACTTTTTTTTGTGCTACATTTATGACCATTCTTGTACAAGATTAAATGTATCTGAAACTAGTTAGTCTAGTATTAACTAGGCTTTAAGCATTTTCTATATATCATCTCTAGTTTGCTTATACATTTAGACCCAAATAATCTTGACAAGTTATAAAGTCAAGAGAAATTCTTCATGCTAAAACACATTAGATATAATCCAACTAAATTCAAAGATACAAGTATCTTTGAATCTAGATCCAGATTAAGGATTGTAAGTTATTTAATAAGTCTGATAAAATGTATAGGCCAAAAATTGAGTTTAGACCTCTATTAAATGTCTTTTATTCTTAGAATGACCTACATGAAGTGATTACAACTGGCCTACGTCGAGCTAGGTCATCAAGCTTACATTCAAATTATGTTGACTAGTAGGTAGGTAGTTGTGCAGATGAACTGGTAGCTAGTGGTAAGTAGAAATAGGTGAGACTAGAGAGAAATAATAATTTATGATAAATTGATGCTACCATTTTTGTGTCGTCATCATTTTTCTTTCATCTACAAATATAGCATATGATATTTTGATCTTTTGTCAAGGAAGCAGTATGGTGAATGCTAGATTACTACTTTATATTAAGCTACATTTAAGAATGTTCTTTTACAATATAAGTTGTGTGTGAAAAATTCTTAGTCTAGTATTACCTAGGCTTTAATCATTCTACTTACTAGTTGCATTAAGCCTCAAATTAAAATTTTGACAAGTCATAAAGCTAACGAAATCCTTCATGCTTAGCATAATTAAGTTACAAATGTTTAATCAACAACAACATAGGTGATTATCCTTTTCTTGGCTCCTGAGTGCTCACCAACTTTATCAAGCATCCCACTACTTTTTAACGATGGTCCAATCATATTGCCTCTTTTAAGATCAAGGTCTAGAAATACTATTAATATAGTGAGCACACCACAACATCTTCAGCATATCCAAAATAAGTTGATGTGGGCATAGTTCATAGTAAATACATAAGAGTTTGAGAAAGAATAGGATGTTTATCTCAAGCTGTGATTCTCTCACCATAGGTATGTTCAAAGCCACTCTCAAACAAGCAAGCTACATCCATGATATTGTGAGCCTTTCTACATTCCCCAGATATCAATCGCAGTTACCCATAGACTCCAATTACTTGCCACTACTACGATATGTGACATTTTCCATGTCAAACTGTTCTTGAGTACCATTTAAAATAGATGAGAATGATGCTCCTTTGATTTTGACAACCTTTTTTTAGCTCTTTCTATACTTGCCAACAACTATACCTCAAAAGCCAACACCAACATTGGATAAAGTTTTAAATTCAATGGGATGGACATCACTTGGATGAGGCTACATGGAGAGTCGACACATGTTTTTGCTCTCACGTTCTACTTTTACAAGATCAAGCTTGAGCCATTGCACCTACCATACAATCATATGCATGACAAGACCCTCAGGCTACCTAGAAGCATCAACATTATTACGTTTAAGTTGCTATGTTTCGTCATGTTATTTATGCCCACATTGAGGGCAATGTTTTTGCTAGTGGATGGGATTTTTGGACATGTTTACAAGGAACTACATGAATTCTTGGACCTTTTTTTTTTGTGTGTGTGTACTAGGCCCATTATACCTATGGCCCCATCATGAATATTCACATATTCATTGACTTCCTAGATGAACTGGCTGGTAAGAACTCAAAAGCTGGCTATTTTGTCATTTCAGTGAGCCTAGCCTTGCCCTAATCAATAGCTCCTAAAAGGTTCCATCAAGCTTTCTTCAAAAGAATTGATATTGAGACTATTGTACACTCTATTCACTTATGGAGTTCCTTGCAAGTTCTTTGGCTACACTTTTTGTAGGGATCCTACCATTACATAATTTGATTGATGTTCATTAAAAAATCATAGTTGGAGTTCACATTGTGATCATTTTGTTGTCATGTCATATCCATTGATTATGTTGTGTTCATGATTGCAAGCCTTTTTAAGAATAACATGCCTATTGATGATAATCTCGTCTAAATCCACCAAAAATAATTTGCCTCTTGCCTGATTTTTATCTTAGTGCTCAATTACCTTCTCGACTTACTCGAGCAATTAAAGTAAACCTTTGATATAGAAAATCTTAACTCCATTTTCTAAGTGTTCTGAGATACTTACTTGTCTTTGCGAAATTCAGTACGTGATTGCAAATTGATATCAAAGAAGACAATGATTCAAGTTAATAAACAATACTCTTATGTTGGTAATGGCCTGAAAACTAGAGAATAGTCTAAAGATCTTATGCTGGAACTTAAATACTTTTGATGAAAAACAATGGTAGTTACCATCTAGCTAGATTTAAATATGACACATTTGAATTCCAAGGAACATAAAAAGTGCTATAGAATGGAAGACCACTTCAATAGCACACTACCAATAGAGAGAAGATAATAATGTATTGTATTTCATTCCTTCTATTGTAAATGTACTCTTCACACAAGATTTTTTGACATACTGAATAAGTTACAAGGGTGTTTTGACATCACTCCAAGAAGAATGCTAAATATTGTAAGCCTTCTTCAAAGGTGATTGTCTGGTTTGGTCAATCACATGTAATAATAACTTTTCAAAAATGTAGTTTATTCTCTGTATTTAGTCAAACTTTTGACATTATCCATGTACATGCTAGGCTCATTGCTCGCATAGATAGCATAATGTTGACAGTTCTTTCCAAATAACTATTTTGTGAAAAAAAAGATAAGTCTGCACAGATGAAGATGTCACCTTTAAAGGAACCGCTTCACTCTCCCCTGTAATCATGAAAAAAAGGATCCCAAGCAATAAATCATCAAAATTTACCATTGGTGCCAGTTTTGCTGTTATTTGCAGATGTCGCTTTAGTAGAAGGGCATAAGGCCCTGAGATTTTGATGTCAACTGAACAAGCCTGCAAAATGCAATGACAAATTACTATGTTCGTTATGCAGCTTATTCACAACTATAATGCACTAACATGACCTTTTTAATATACATCTGAACCTTATGAGATAATATCAAGGCAATGAGAAGCTACGATGCCCCAGAAATGTCTGAAATGCTCGATTTTCAATGGCATAACTCATTCCAGACGTGCAAGGAACTACTTCAATCTTCATTTTGTATCCTTCTTGTGCATGAATTTTGAACTCAAGCAAAATAACTACATTCTTAATATAGATCAGCGCTTTCGTCATTGTTGATCCACACTTTTCAAAAAAGAGCTTGTTCTTCCTCTTTACAATGAACTCCTCCGAAATACACAAGTTGACACTGGACATACACAATGAACTGCTCCGACATACACAAGTTGACATTGGATAGAAGTCTTGTCACTAGATTGTGTGCATGATTCAGCTATCCTGATCCCCTTCCCAATTTTGGATATTAACGAAGCCCTTTCTATCCGAGTTCCCATTCGTGATGTATTGCCATTGTCCCATAGATAATGCCACATTCACGTTGATTGATAGATGAAAATATTCAAGGGTTGTTGTGGATAAAGTAATGTGAAGCACTACTTCATAGAATGTAAGTTGCAAACTCAAGAAGCTATTAAATTGTTGTGGAGCACCGCTGTGGAATTTCACTTCAACCCAAATAAGTTGATAGAAACAGAAAACATACTACCGGTTTCAATGCTCTGAAATTCCTCAGCCTGAACTCTATGTTGCAACCTCCCAAGCAGAAATAATCTCCTTCCCCCAGCCCATATAATTACCATTTAAGGCCTATCATTCAAATATTCCCCTTGATTGCCTCCCCACGCATCATCTGGAGCCCTCAGCACAGGAATGTTACTAAAGATTTAAGGACGTGATGTCATCATGTGAGCCATTTGATGTTTATTTAAGAGCAAATATCAAAATTAAGATGTACAGGATTCACACTTTAAACAAAATATCATAGGGCCTCGCACACTAAAAAGAGGACTTACAGCAAGGGTGAAAATGGGAAAATTACCATCGAAAGGAGGAAAAACAATCCCCTCTGGCGTTACAAGAAATCAGGAATGTTCCATCAGCTTCCCGCAATGGAAGTTTTGGGGGAAAGGCCGTTCCCTAGTGGTGTCCCTAGTGGTGCATCTACATTCCCTAAAAACTATGTCTCAATCATTGCACAGCACTTCTAGGATTCAATCACTTATCAGATGATCTGACATTGTCCGTCTACTAAAAACTGATTGTTACCCGCATTACATTAGCATACATAAAAATAGCCACAAATACTAAGTCTCGCCAGGTACGATTATAAGATTTGTAAAGCACTCTCCAGAGTGGCGATCTCACAGTGATCCTTACAGTAACCCTCCACAGGAAGAACAACTCTTGTCCTACATACAGTGGATGTCCATTAGTCTCATTCATGTAAATTCAGGTTCAGTCGTGTTCTTCCCTTCTTCTGAGCCCATGAACAACTGAATCCATCACAGTGGACGTCCACTTGTCATTCATGTAAACTCATGATAAGACCTGTTTTTCTCTTCTTCTGAGCCTGCTTTTCTATTCGACTGTCCCTATTGCATATCACTATTCCGTATCTACGTGGATTTATAGAAACTCAATGAGGAAATAAAGAAAGATCACTTTCTGTTACCTCTAACCACACAAATCCTGAAGTTATGGCAGGAGCGGAAGCTTTTAGCTTTCGGGATGGTTTTAGTGCGTATTTCTTAGTCCAGATTGCTCTTGAAGATCGTTACAAAACTGCGTTTGTTACAGAGTTTGGCACCTTCGTGTATATAGTTATGCCATTTGGTTTGTGCAATGCCCATCAACATTCCAATTAAGGCTGATGCAACGTGCTTTCAAGGGTCTTTTACACAAGAATTTAGAGATTATCTTGATGATCTCGGTGTACATTCATCTGAAAATAAGCATCTTGATGCCCTGGAACAAGTATTCATTCGCTGTCGAAGGTTTAAAATTTCATTGGATCTGGATTACCCATGGTGTGGTACTGGGCCATTCTGCATATAGATTTCCTTTTTCTAAGGCATACGTTTTAAAGTGCATCGTTTTCCCTTATGTTCTTCGGGAGTAATTCGCATTTTACTACTACAAAATAAGCTGATTAAGTTGGGAAATTAGAGATGGCCAATTGATGATATCTCCATAAACCACAGGCATCGTAAGATTCTGCGTTGAATGTTATAAGGTCTTCTTGCTCAAAAGGTTGATCTGTGTGCTGAGGGAAGGGAGAATAGTGAGTGCAGGACACAGAAATTACTTCGACATTTTTTCAATTCCTGCCCAGCCTAGTTTCAGAACAATAAGCACGAAAAGCTTCCAGAAAATGTAGAGAAAAACCCAGTCTATTTCTGTCTCACAACTCTCTTACCTCCGGTTATGGATACTTAAAAGATGTTTCTTGCCAGCGCCTGTTTCTTTTTCCCGACCTCACATGATTAGGATCAGAAACTACAGAAGAACGTGCGGCCGACAAGCTGGGTCTCCTCAGAATCCAGTGGCTGCCGTGAGGCTGCACATGCAAACCCTTGAGGCGGGCAAATAGATGCACAGCTCTCCCCACACCACGATTATCCGCCCTGAGATAGTAATCATGGCCAAACATGATCCCTACTCCAGGCCTCAGCAGCGCCCACGCCCAGTTGATATCAGCCCATGCAGAGTGAAAATCATGGGCCGCATCTACCTCAATCATATCGGCCTGAATCCCAAGATCGCAAAGCTTGGCAATAGCCGAAGTGGTAGAGAAGGGCACAGGTAGGATGGTATGCGTCAGATTGGTGGCTATGACATTTTGGAGGAATTGATGGTAGAGCATTGCTTGGCCGTGCTCTTGGTGTATGTCTTTGAACGTATGACGGAATCCTGGCCACCCTCGGAAGTCATCTATGCACAGAATTAAGGTTTGCAACTTCATAGACTGTGAGATATTCGCCATGTGGATCGCAGATGCTCCCAGAAATGTGCCCAGCTCCACAATCAGCTGTGGTCTCACTTCCTTGAGGAGATCATCAAACACTTTATCTTTTGATCCCCAGCCTTTGATCCGTTGTTTCCGAAGAAAAGGTGCTACGTGGGGTGGAGGAAAGCCTTCAAAGGGGGAAACGCCATCAAATATCTCATTAAGGAGCATTGATCGCACCTCTGCCAGTGGAGCTGCCTCACTACACGTATAGTGAAAGGTGAAAAGATCAGAAGGCAGTGACTTGAGATCTGGTTCAGCTTGGCTTTTCAGGAGGAGAACAGGATCTTCCACTTCTGCTGAACGATCTCTAAAAACCTCCTTGCAGCTCTGGATGTTGAGGAAGAGCGATGTCATGAGACCCGCGAAGAAGGCCAATCCAAGCAGCAGCAACAGCAGCCAGTGCTTCCGACCTCCATTCCCAAGCTGGATGCCCATCTCCCAGAATTCAAACAATTTCCAGACAGAATCAAAGCGAAATTATTGGTTGCAGCGGGAAGACTAGTGTAGCACTGACAGCTGCTACCCATAGCGCCAAAATCTCAGAGCAGCAGCATTAACACAAGGTGATGCTGCTACTTAACGGGAAATCGGCAGCCACAAGACAGGATGCTGACGACTGTTTTGCGATTGCCTGGATGGGATCCATCGAGATTCGGGGCGGGTACAGGAAGAGAGCACAAAATTCAAATGTGGAGTGTGGATTGGCATGCGATGAAGAATCAATGGGGATGGAAAGTGGGCTAGATACATCTCACAGCAAACAGACAGCGAAGGTTGGAAGGACACAACCACCGGCAGATGAGAAAGAGAGAGATGCACGGATAGTAGCGATGGCCTGCCATCGCAATCGCGATGGCGATGGCGATCATGTGATCTAAGCAGCAGCAGCAGCAGAAAAGAGAGAGACAGACAAAACAGAGACGGACAGCTGCTGCAGCAGCCTGCTCCGTTCGTTGAAGCAGGATATTATTTGAGAGTGAGTGAGACTGTGTGAGGTTGTTTGTCTGGAATGCACGGAAGCAAAATTGATGGGAAAGGGATTGAGAAAATACATGGGCACGAGCCACGAAGTTTGTTCTTGGTTGGTTGAATTGGTGGGTGGCCCACAAAATAAATTAGCTTCCCAAAAGCTTAAGTATAGGGGAAGGCCCCCGCCCTCGGGCCTTCCCTGGCGTAAAGCAGTATCGAAAAAATTTTATTTCTCTCGAACTTTTTGGATTTTACTCGTCTATTTGCAAATTTTACCTTGCCATTTCCTCTTCGTCTATGTTTACCCCGCCATTTCCTCTTCGTCTATGGAGGTGCTCGTTTTTTACACTTGTTGTCTTGCTTTTTGCTTGTGTTCTCCATGGCTCTGTAGGAGCGCTATTGTTCAGAACATGTTTGGGCTTTAGATATGGAGCTGATGGAGGCGCTATGGTTCAAAACAGTTCTATGCTTTAGTTCACAACTACATACATTGGCAATTTGCCACGCACATAAGATGGGGGGTTCAATTTGGAGCTCCTCCGGTCGTGGCAATCGCGTGGCAATGTGCGTGGCAACTGACGCGTGGTAGAGCCACGCCGGCAAATTTTCCGGTAGACAACAACCTGTCCGGCAAAGAAATGGCGGAAATTTTGAAAATTTTAAATTTCGTGGTTCTACCACGCGTGGCTGTGCCATGAGAAAAAATTTGCGTGGCAGTGCCACAAGAAAAAAAAAATTCAATGCCGGATCCACCTCCAGCCTGGATTTGATCAACAGGGTCCCCGGAGAATTTTTGGCATGGATGTACCACGCGTGGCAGAGCCACGCAAAGAAAAATGTCAAAATTTTGATTAAGTATCGGGTTCGCATGGCAGCGTCGCGTGGCAAAACGCCATATGTGTAGTTGTGAATACGTTGTGGATGTCATGGATGGTTCAAAAATGTGCTTTAGCTATGGTTCTGGTGAAGGCATTATGGTTCAGAAACGTTTTTTGGCTATGGTTTTTGTTCTAAAGGTGTAGGAGCGGATGATGTTTTTGTGAAGGAGCTATGGAGCGCTATTGTTCTGATGGAGTGTTCTGGTTCTGTAGGAGCGTTGGGGTTCTATACGGGCTTGAAGGAGTGATGGTGCATGGATGTATGAGGAGAGCACAGTTTGGAGCACTATTAATGATGCACATTTTACTGTATGTTTGATGAGGGTAGTTTGCTTAGCATTTATTGTTGTTTATGTAGGTGTGACCATTTACTGAAATGCTTTTCATACATTCTGAGGCTGTTTATGGTTTTGTTTACATATTTGCCAATTATTTCGTTTTGAACAAGGTCTCCTGTGATTTTGCTTTGAACAATATTTCTAGCATTTTGTTTCTAGCTGAGTATGGCAGACTTCATGGATGTTGATTGTGAGCATGGAGTGATTTGTTGTCCTCCTTTTGATCTTCATTTGTCTAATGATAATAATGCAGTGGAAGATGTTGCTCCCAAGCTGTAGGTTGTTTGCAATGCCTCTGTGTCCACTGAAGCTGATGTTGCTCCCAAGTTGCAGGTTGTTTGCAATGCCTCGATGTCCACTGAAGCAAATGTTGTGGATTCCTCTACTCTGCTTTGTTCTAGTCCTGTTTCTAAAAATGTGTGTTTTAATGATTGTGGTACTGATAATATGAATCAAGATTGTGTTGTTGAAAGATGTAGAATCTCTCACTTCAGAGATATAGATGTAGTTGAGCTTAATAATGTGATTAGTGGTGGTCGCCGTAGTAGTAAGCATGTTGAGATGTGGGCCCGTAAAGCTTTTGATGAATGGAGGCAGTTTCGAGGCTATAGTATTGTTGAAAGTATTGAAGATCTTTCTGAACATGGAGATATTAAAGATTTTGTGGAGATGTTAGCTTTGATTTTATTGCAGGTTACTAAGAAAGATGGAGAGTTGTACCCTCCTGGAAGGTCCAGCTAAGTTGTTTTTCATGTGTTGTCATTATATTTCATGTTTCATTACTGTTATGATAGCATGGATTATGATTTTTTGAGATGTTTTTTTATTATTTACAGTATTCAAGCATTATTCAGAGGCATTGGTAGATTGATACGTGCTCGTCAAGCTCAACGTGTACTTGAAACTGGGGTTATTGTTATCCCTTTTAACATTCTTACAGATCCTCGATATAACTGCGCCAAGCTTGTTGGTGATGAAGCTATCATTTGTTCATCTATTTTTGGTTTGGACAAAAGTGTGAAGAAAATTGATGTGTTGACAATTAATGAGGAAAGCAAAATGCTTGCACAAGAAATATGTCAACCGACTAGTCCTTTTGGTGTGAATCTTAGATTTGGCTACTTTTGTACTCGGAATTTTTTCATTCGAGGTGCTTCTGAGCTTCGCAGGCTTGATGATATTGATTTCAGTATAATATCTGATTCAAGCGGTCGAACCATTCTAAGGTAATTACGATATACGTGTTGTGTTTTTGGTACTTTTTTGAGATTATATTTTGTGTCTTGACAATTTATTTGGAGGTTTTTTTTATTTTTATTTTGTCATTGTTCTAGAACATGTACAGTCAGGGTATCTCAAAGAATTGGTGTTTTGATGTTTCTCGTTGTGGTCCTGAATATCACCATCCTATAGTTGATTGTGGTATCAAGGATGTTTTGGATACGTATAATGTTCTTATCACTCATTGTCCTCAATGGTGTGTTGAGGAATGTGGGCCGCAGCCTTTATTTTTGACACCTCGTTTGAAATGGAAACCTTCAGATGTTGTCTGGTTTTTGAAATGTCTAGTCGGGAGGAATACGCTGAGGACTCTTACGATGCGGCTTACTAGTGACCTTCCCCTGAAAAATAAGATAATCAGTAACAAAACTGGTAAAAGTGTTGGAATTACTAGAATAGAAGAAGCGTTTGTACTTGTGGAGTATGAAATGCTATTGTCGGGTCATCGTGATGCAAAGTCATACGGGAAGTATGATCTTTCGATTGTAATTTTTTTTTTATGCTTTGTTTCATCTGTGTTTTAGTTTTACTGATGTTATTTTGGTTCATATTCTAATGTTCATGTTGTCTTTTATGTAGGTACAATTGTAGCAAAAAAATGGTACGTGATCGAGCTCTGCAACACATAATCTCAGGAGAGACATGGAATGGGAAGGCATTGCGGTTTGAGGATGCATTACAGCAGGAACGAGAGAAGTATTTTGAAGCTAGAGAGGTTGATATTCATCTAATTTCTAGCAGCTCTAATGATATTGATTGCAAGAAATAAGTAAAAGAAGTTGGTTATGTTTCTGGTGTAGGAACTCAGAATGTTTTTGCTGAAAATTCTGTTGGTGTTGAATCTGCTGGAAACTATAAGGCAATTAAAGCTGTTGTAGCAGATAACGAGGCAACTAAAGCTGCCACAGTGGAAAACGAGAATGATTGTCCGCATTTCAAAGAAGATGTTGATTTTTGGAATAGCATGGATGGGCAAATTGCTATGGAAGAGGAAATGAAAAAATATCAAGATAAATTAGATTCTATATTTTTTGCTACTGGTAGATCAAGTTCTATCCAAATTGGTCATCAGTTTCACAATTTAAACAATTGCAACATTACGCTTAGTCTTGATGATTCTGGTTCTGATTATGATCTATTGGCGAGCTTAAAAACTTTTGTTTCTAAGGAATAGGTAGATATTTTCTTAAAGTAAATAGCGTTAGGACATTGACAGTGGCATATTTTCTTGAAGAGATTAGCATTGACAATGGCATAAATCGATGTCAATTTTTTGATGGAATTTGTTTGAGACAGAATTAGAGAATGTAGTTCAGTTTACCTTTTTTGAATGGAAGGTGAATCATGTTCAGTTTTGTATGATTGTGTTTTTGTGCTTGCAATTTAGAGTTTTTACATTAGTTTTTTTCTAGTAAGTGATTTTTTTTTTACATATAGTAATATTTTTTGTTTACAGTATGTGAATTTTTTTACATGAGGTAATATTTTTTTTACTGTTGGTAAATTTTTTTGTCAGTTTACCTGTGGTAAAATTATTTTTTAAGAAGGACATTACAGAGTTGTAAGGGTTGTAAGGTTCCTGTAATGTTTCAAGTTAATACATCTATCATATTCCTGAAATTAAAGTTATTACAAAATACACAAAATTTTTTTGATAGTGCTTTACGTAGTAAGAAAGGTTTTGGACACAATCTACAAAGGCATCTCTTGTTATAAGGCCAGCTAATACCCATTTTAAAGTTCTTTGAAAGGAGAAAATTTCACGTCATCATTAATTTTTGAAAATTAAAAATCCACGTCATCAATTTTTAGTGATGACATGGAACCAACTCTCTCTCTCTCTCTCTCTCTCTCTCTCTCTCTCTCTCTCTCTCTCTCTCTCTCTCTCTCTCTCTCTCTCTCTCTCTCTCTCTCTCTCTCTCTCTCTCTCTCTCTCTCTCTCTCTCTCTCTCTCTCATGTCCATCGGGTTTGTCTTGATAACTCCACCGTTTGACCTCAAGTCTGTCCAATCCGTCTATCGGGTTTGTCTTCAGATTGATGCGTAGGCTGGAATGGGCGTCTGATTTTTTTTGAAAAAAACAGTGACATATTCTGCTTTTTAAGGAGCACTCTTGCATGAAATTGTAAATAACATAAAGACAACAATTGCATGACATTGTAAATAACATAAAGACAACAAAACATTAGAGGGGAGGGTGGGTCCCTCTTGGAGGACCTTCCATGTGGGAGGGCATTTGCTCGAGAGCAAGAAAGGGTCGACTAAAGTCGTTTTGTGGCGAAGGGAAGTGCTAATGGAAGGGCCTTTCTTCTATGCGAAAAAAAAGATACTTCCTTTTAGGTAAAAAAATATTTACACAACTCTTGGGCAGAAGGTGCAGGTAAAAAATGGTAAAATAATTTACATGCACCTTCCAAATCCCGGAAGGTGCATGTAACATAAATTGTTGAGAATTTTTTTTTCCTTAGGTTCGGCCTTGAGACACAACCTTTTCATTTCAAAAGGAGAATTTTTATTTTAGGTCCATAATATAAAGTGACCTCAAAGCCATAAAAACCGCAATCCAAATTTACTCACCTTTCAAGATTTGGTATTGCAATATAATTTTTTTCATCACTTAAGAGATGAATTAATCATAAAGAATGATGCCCAAAAAAAAACTTTTGCACCAAGTATCATCATCATCATGTGGGACATTAATTATAATATTTGCTCATGCTTTACATAAAGAAGATAATCTTGTTAGATGCATTTATTGAGATTTGGATACTTTTTGAAGCTATGCCTCATATTAAGATGCTCATAAACTAAAAACAAGGGACCTCCTACGACACAATCTGTGTGCCTCCGTCCCACGATGCAGGAAGGATGCCTCCTTGGGGCATTTCGCCCGAGGAAGGGCTTCCACCCTAGAGCAGACACCCTTCTTGGGTGAAATGCCCTCGGAGAGTAACCTCCCCCCTTCCCCCCCCCCCCCAAATAAAACTGTCATTCAAATTATGCGAAGAATGTAGTTCTTTGTGAATTTACCACTACGATGGCCATGTCACTATCACTTTTTATGGATTTTGTGGATGCTTCTATCAACTATATGAACAAGACTTGTAACCCAATGTGAAGCAAATATTTAGTTTTAAAATCAAAATGCCAAATTATATTTATTGAAATCCATACAAAACTTCAAAAGTAAATTATGTCCCTTAGAAAGTTGTAAAGTTGGGAGTACATTCCACATAACAAGGTGATTGATATATCCCTTATGTAGAACCTTCAAATCATTGAAAAATAAAAAAACGGGTATTTCATTTTAATAAAATAAAATCAATAAATAGACCAAGCTAAAAAGTCAATAAAATTGTGGGACACATATAATCTTACCCATAGAGTAAAGGATTTGTTCGTAACATTTCCTTAAAGATATTGAATCTCGCAAAGGTTGTCGTTGAGAAATTATGAGTCCCTTGGAGGGAGTGAATACAAAGGTGCCCATATAACACTGAACATCGCATTTGAAAGTGACTTCACCTAGTTTTTTTGCATATCATAAAATTTGATAACAACCTCACTTATTGCATTGGCAAATTGTGAAATATAAATTTCTTTTAAAAAAATTTAGTTAAGAGGAACATTGTGCTCATAAAAGGCTCAAATAGAAATTTGAGCAAAGAAATCATGATCCATAAAGATCCATAATTGAGACTAGTGAATGAATTCCAACCATAGAAAGTGTTGTTCCTTGCCAACTCGATCATACTTGGACAAACATAGAATAGAGAACAAAAGTCACTAAAAGAGCATCTTGTTCACAAGGTAGGGCCCAAAATGCCCTATTCCAAGTGATTTGCATAAGCAATAAACATTTCTTATTAACTTCTTCTTCAAGCCTATCCAAAAGAGTAATGCCATCATACAAGCTTGCCTCAAGGACATTATGACACATAATCCTATGAAGGAACATGAAAAAAAATGGTTTACATGCAATATTTATGTTATGCATCCGCGGATGGCCCCACACAAAGATCATGCACTCTCTCGTCAATCATGATTCAAGCATCTCAAACATCCACTTGCCCATTAATCAAATTCAAGTATGGGCTTTCATGGGCACAATAACCGTCCCTTATCTTGCTCAATTATTCTGGATGTCATGCCCACTATTGTATGACCTTGGATTATATTCCATATGGGAGTCAAAGGGCTTACTTCAACTTGTGAAATTGTGATTACGAGGGGTTGGGCCCTCATGGTAGGTAGTATCAAATCTTGATTAATGGTTGAGGCTTAAAACCCATGATGGAGGATTTTTATGGAACTAGTCGTGACTCATCGATAAGTGGATGATCTATCCTAATTGGGCTATTGATGTGTCATAGTGAGGTGTCTCTCTTCATTCCTATTCATGTAGGGTCTTGGAGGGTATAAGTATTGTTACGTCCACGTCCTTCATATAGGATTCGCATTATCCGAGACTTGGATACACGGTAGTCCAGTACTCAAGATTATTGGTTATGCCTCGTTATTTCGAACTAGGCCAGAAATGTAATTAATAATCTTGTGAGGACCCAGTCACACATATTATAATGCGTGGAGCTATTGCATGGGTTAGGATGGCTGAGTATCAATAGTAATGAATTGCATGTATGGAAATACGGATTTGAATGTTGTATCGCAACCAAAAGCCAGGAGGATATGTTGGTTTGGAAGCTCAAAAGTGGAGTCCAAGAAGTATACTCCAAGAAGGATATGTTGGTTTGGAAGCTCACAAGAGGATTCCAAGAAGTAGAGTCCAAGAAGGAGATGTTGGTTTGGAAGTTCACAAGTGGAGTCCAAGAAGTTGAGAAAATTGTTGTATTGGGGTCTTGATATTCTTGGGAGAGGAGCAAAACCTTGAAGCTTGAATTTGTCCACTTTCTGAGATCTATAATTTTTCCAAGAGAGCTCTTGTTACAAGGTAAGTACCCTACCTAGATTTGTAACTGGTGGGATACTTTAGCCTCCAGAAAAGTGGAATTTAGGAACTGGGATTGGATTATGATTTGTGGTCAATTTTTTGCAACTTCATGTCATGGTTTTATGTAAAAAGTTTGCACTTTTTAGCTCGAAAGTAAGGTGAAAGTTAGCATTAATTTGGGCATATTTGTTGAGGAATCCTGGCAAATATGGGGTTCAAAGTATATGTTGGAATTTTTGCATTTCAAGCATGTACTTGTGTTTTCTTTATAGCAAATTTATTCTTGCTTCATTTGGGAAGGACTTTTTGTCCTAATTTGGTTGAGGACATTTTTGGCTTTTGAAGCATAATTAGTTCTTGTTTCATTACAAGATCTTGAGTGGTTATTTGCTAGTTTCGTATGGATATGTGACAACATAGCAAATACATACAATTTTTGCAATTTGTAATGAGATTATTGGATATAGTTCATGGAACTAAAATCCATGTGTGGCTTTCTGCAAGAAAGCTACTATGATTTCTTTCAATTAAAAATTGATTTTGTCAGCTTTAGAAGAGTGAATGACTCACATCTTAAAATCAGATCACAAAGATCTAATTGTGCCCTTTGATCTTTAGCAAATGTAGAGAGCACATCTAGCTTCATTACAAATGTAGAAATCAAGCATCTATTACACATAGATGATAAAAACTCAATAAGAAATTTTCATAAACACTAAGATATGATACTTTACTATCCTTGTCCTTACAACATCAATATAGCAACAATACTCAAACGTGTGGATCCATACACATAAGAAAAATAGCATTCCACACACAAAATCTCACTATATCAACACCAAGATGCAAAAATGGATGTAGAAACCCAAAGAGATATCTTCCATAAGAATGAATGAGAGAGATGAATTCCTCACATGCTTGTATGCCTATTTATAGTATCCTCTTGCCCTATTTGGATGATCTTGCACAAGCTTATCAACATATGGAACTTTTTAGATACTTTACAAAACCTAAATCTAACATGAATATATTCAATGCATGTAATTAAACCAATAACAAGAGGTCTTTATGCAACCTTATCAACTTGCCTACTGCTAAAAATGGTAAATCCACTATTCTTAGGCCTTATTAACTTTATAAAGTCTATCTCTAAGATGAAGATGCATATTGGCCTCGAAATTGCCAAATAAACTCAACTTAACTAGTTGATTTCTCACAACCCAATCTTCATTATTTGCAAGCTCTTGCTCAAAAGATTCATTTATTTCCAACCAGATTGGGTCCTAAGTGCATTTGATATCATCATTTACTTTCACTGAAACACCACCAACTCCATGTAAAGATAGCACAAATGAACCTTTCTCCTCAAGATAACCATCCATCCTAAAGGTTTATCTTAATAGGACTTTCTTTAGTGGACTGACTTGCCGAACACTCTCATGAATATAAATTCAACATAAGGAAACTACAGGTGGAGGTGTATTCTTACCATTCGGAGTCTTCTCATGGTGGCTGATAGCATCTCCATATGGAAGTTTTGAGGCATCTTCGAGATTTCATCTTCTTCTTTCTTACCTTTCTTTTTATTGGCTTCATCTTCTATTTCATCCAAATTGCCTTCATCCTGCAAATCCTCTTGTAGTTGTTAAAGCTCATCGTGCATCTCATCCTCTTCAGGCATTTTCTCTATCTCCATGCAAATTTCATCTTCAGTGACAGTAGCCATTACTGGTTGATCATTTGTGGTCTTAGACTAACATGTGTTGGATCTTGTAATTCAAAAATATATTATGTTCTTGCAAGTGATGTAAGATACACAAGACTGGCCATTTACCTACGGACACATTGTCATGATGTGGCTGAAGGGAAATCTATTCAAACAAGCAATATTGTAAGAAATCTTGTTAAAGAGCAAGTGGAAAGAATGCTCGGTGTTGGCCAGAAGAAAATCAAGAGAGAGGTGGCTAAAGGACTGATCATGAACAACTTGCTACCAGGCAATGAATTTGAGATAGAGATGTTAAGCACGGAGAAATTTGCAACTATGCTTGAACAATTACAACCTTTGACCAATCAAAGAAGGTTAATATGTTTTCCTCTAAAAATGTGGGTGTCTTGTGTTTTTTTTGCAAAAATTCCATGCACATACTTTATTGTGGATTATGTTGTGCTCTTGAACAACTTTTTATCTCTGAATTTGTTGGTTGAGAAAATGGATAGATGAATTTAGAACAAACTGCCAACTGAATCTTGATTCAGTCGATTCAATATTAAAACTCAAAAAGAAATGCAAGTATGATTAGATCCTTGTTCTCTGGACAAGTTTATGATACAGAGAATGAAAGATGCTTTATTTTCAAGACGTCCACTACTGGACTAGCTTCAGGTGTTGTTATTGTGAAATAGATGCAAAAGGGTGGCGAGTTGGAACTATCTTGGGTGTGCTTTGGTCATGTCAAAAGAGTATGTGGTTGGACTACAATGGCTGCCCATGTTTATGACCCCATGTATTTTTTCATGATTCATCACCCTATGTAATCATAGAATTTATTTGGTCCTTGATTGTGTTCTGACAAAAAGTTCTTGTCTATATAATATACAAAGTTTGCAGACAATAGCAATTTGTAAGATGAAGGTTGAGGACACAAGAGCATAGATGAAGTTTTGGGAGATGCTCAATGGGGTAATGCAAAAACATGGGTTGGATACAGTGCAATTTCAAGGATTTATGGCAAATGAGGCTACAGCAGATTGGTAGCTGTTAGGAGAATTTATGGCATTGGAGATAATGTGAGCATGGAGGGACATGAGAGATCATGTCTTTTCCATTTCAATGATAGATTGAAAAAACATACAGACCAATGCATTATACAAGAAATGTGAAATAAACACATAAGTTGTTATGTGAGGATTGGAGATTGGCAGAAGACATAATTGAAGCCAATGCAAAATATAACATAGTACGGGCCTTTTGGAGATCAGGCGTTGCATACACCAATCAGATAGAAACCTGCTTTGAAAGCATGGTTGTCATGTGGCACGTTAGGTATTCTCATTGGGGACAATACATGAAATCGATGAGTATGGAATGTGAGATGCAACTTAGAATGCTTTTTCTGATTTTTAGCACAAAAAATTTGAGATTGCTCTAATGCAAGTCATGTTGCTTGGATAATGAGATTGCACTCATGCCCATTGTGAACTTATCTGAGTCTAGACATGGAAGTTGGCTTGATGTTGAAGCTTATCATTCTCAATTGTCACTGTATGAGACATGTGTTGGTGATTTGGACCCCTTCTAACTAGGAAAACATATTTCCTAGTTAAAAAAAGCATGTGCACAAATTCTATCCAAGGAAAACATTGAAATTCCTACATACATTTGCACTATCTCTAACTAGTAAAAAGATTTCCTAGTTATTAATTGTACCTTGCATACATTTTATCTAGGAAAACCCTTAATTTTTTATAGATTTCTAACAAGGAAAACATTTTTCTAAATAGAAAAATGTAGGTGTCTCAACTTAATCTAGGAAAAAGTTTAATTTTCTAGATACATTTTGAATTATGAATTAAAAAATGTTTTGATGTATTATAAAGTCGTGCCTTTGTCACTTTATATAGCTCGAAATTGATGCAATCTATCGATTGAGATAGACTTTGGCATGTATTACATGAGTTTGTTCATAGAGTGATCAATTCAATGAATGTGGAGCTGCTTTCCAGCTTCAAATCATTAAAAGTTGATGCACGTCACCCAAAATAGCTTAAATATAATGCCCAACAAGCACTTTGGTGCTTATCATTACGCATAATTCATGAAATGATCAAAATTGACCAATTTCAATATTAGGAGCTCAGATTGTCCGAGTTCCATCCTTTATTATCAATGGAAGTGGTTCCTATCGCTTGAGGTAGCCCAAATTTGATATCTATCTCTCAAAATAGCATGAATTTAATGCCTACGCACAGAAAAAACTCAATTTTGGTCCTCATCTATGGACATGGCTCATTGAGTGATCAAATTTGACTAATATCGATTCCAATACATTTAAATTGCTCATGTTGATCCCTTGTTGATAGAATTGATGACTATGACACAAGATATCCCAAATTATATGTCACTTCAAATGACTTGATTATGGCCCTTACCGCTTAAGAGTGTTCATTGAGTGATTAAATCAGATGAATCCTAAGCTTTGGACAATTACGTAGCTCAAATTTCATGATATGACTAAGATAGCTCAAATTTAATGCATAACATGTAGTTTAGAACTTTAATAGTTGACATAGCTCATTGATTGATCAAATTCAATCAATATTGATTCTAGGACATTTAGATTGCTTAAATTTGATCTCTTAAATGCAATGTATATCACTCAAGATGGCTCGATTTTGGACATTGTCACTCAAAAATGTCCATTAAATAATAAAATTAGAGGAATCTTTGTCCGAGATATTAACCTAGCACAAATTTGATGTCTACATATTGCAATAACTTCAATTCAATGCCTATACTACAATTTAGGCTCTAATCACTCTACTTGGCTCATCAAGTATTCGAACTTGATATCCTTCAATTTTAGTTCATTGAGATTGCTTGAGTTCTATCTCTCATTGATGGAATTGGTTCTTATCACTTCATATAGCTCATATTGATGTCTATATCACTGAAAATAGGCCAATTACCTCTTCAAATTCTATTTGAAAATCTACTACTAATTCAAACTATGACAATGAATGATGAATCCCATGGGATCACTCAATTTTGGTCCCTATTGCTCAAGAATGATGAAATCAGATGATACTTGAGCTTCGGATAATCACATACCTCAAATTTCATCCATACGATAGCTCAAATTTAATGCGTACCATATGATTTTGACTTTTATTAGTTACATGGCTTGTTGAGTGTAGCGGGTATTTCCTATCTACCTTCAACCCTAGATCCAAGCACATTAAGCATCAAAGGAGATGAAGAGGATTAACATGTTGTCACGCGGAGATTCGTTCCCATGGGAGTGATAGCATAGTTCATAATCAAGCACATGCTTATAATTCCACATCTAACACATTAACACTACATCCATTAACACTACCAAAGTGAAGGTAAAGCTTACTTCTCTCTCTCTCTCTCTCTCTCTCTCTCTCTCTCTCTCTCTCTCTCTCTCTCTCTCTCTCTCTCTCTCTCTCTCTCTCTCTCTCTCTCTCTCTCTCTCTCTCTCTCTCTCTCTCTCTCTCTCTCTCTCTCTCTCTCTCTCACACACACACACACACACACACACACACACACACACACACACACACACACACAAAGTATAACAAAGATAAATTCCAACAACTAGCAAATCCAAATAAAAACAAGATCCAAATAAGCATGAGAGATGGAGCAAGAAAGAAGAGCAAGGACATCCAATTTCAATTCGATAGAGGTTCAACCTCCTTTATTGAAATGAACATGTAATATGAATCACAAAGCACCACTATATATAGTGGATTTTAGGGCCTTGGCCTCAAATCCTATTGGCCAGTTTCTACCTCTCTTATTATTTGAAATTTGAAATTTGGGAGGAACCCTTTCTATTCACTAGCTTGACTATTAGGCCTTGCAACAATAAATCCTCACAAAAAGGCCTAAAGTCATGTTATTAACTTATAATAATCAAATTGCTACGTGACCATCAGGTTGGACCTACACACACGTGGTGCCAAATCCTTCTCACTTATTAACTAGGATTAGGGTGGCCTTGGGATTCACAAACCCTCCAACATTGATGATCAATTTCAATCATTTTCAAGTCCAATATGCTTAAATTTTCTTGAATTTAATCCATTATTGACGAATTTGACCCCTACCGCATGTTAGGGGAATGTTGAGTTCAAGCCATTAAGCTAGCACAAATTTGATGTCTACCACTCGCAATAGCTCAAGTTTGATGCTTATACTATAATTTAGGCTTTAATCACTTGACATGATCGAACTCAATCAATCTCAATCCTAGAACATTCAAAGTGCCTGAGGTCTATCTGTCATTGATGGAATTGGCTTCTATCACTTGAGGCATGAAGTGACAAGACACGCGATGAGTGTGATGGGAGAGGTGAAGTACCGAAAATAGATTATATGTGGCTTTTCCATGAATGTAAGAAACTTGGCAAAGAGGAGGCAATAAAGGGTTTGAAAGACTTGAATTATGCAATGAGGTGGTACATGACAGAGGAGGGTAGTGGATGGATTCTCAAATGATGCAAATGAGACAAAGGGAGTGGAGGATGAAAAAAATGAGAGAACATGGGTCGTGAAAAGCGTAGGGGTAGTTGGAGACGAGTGTAATAGAGATAGCTCAATTTTGGCTGTTATCACTTAAGATTTTTCATATAGTGTTAAAATCAAAGAATCTTAGACATAAAAAATTCAATTATATCAAATTTGATGCATGTCGCTCAAGTTGATCAAATTGGATGCCTAACATGTGATTTTGGCCTTTATGGCTCTACATAATGCAAAGAGCAACCAAAATTGATCAATCTCAAATTTAGAATATTTAAATTACGTGAGTTCGATTTCTTACAGATGAGATTGACCCCTATCACTCAAGATAACTTAATATTGATATGTTTGAATGAAGATAGCTCCACTATCATTAGGTATTGCTCCTAAAGAGATCGAATTAGTAGAATCATGAGCTTACAAGCTTGAAAATTACGAATTTGATGCTTGTTGTTCAAAATAGCTCAAACTCGATGCCTAGCATGTGATTTTGGTCCTAATCAATCGACATAGTTGATAGAGTGTTCAATCTTAATCAGTCTTAGGCTTAGAATAGTCATCTTGCTTGAGGTTCATCTACGCTCATTGATGGAATTGGGATGTACACTTGAAATAGCCCAAATTCAATGATCTTGGCAATGATAGTACACCTACTATCGAAGGTGAAGGCACCGTAACATTGAAGTTTCAGCATGATTAATCAAAACTACTATCAAAAGTTTTGTATGTATCTAAACTCTCTACGAATCTATTATCAGTCAAAGTTTTGGCCTTTATCACTTGAGATTGTCCATGGAGTGATGAAGTTTGCAACATTTTGACTTTGAGACATTGTGATAGATCAAATTTGGTACCTAGCACTTGGGATAGCCCAAATTCGATATCTTTCTCTTTACTTAGGTCATCAACTGATCAAAATTGACCAATATGGAGTTTAGTACATTCAAGTTGATTATTTTTTATCCCTTATCAATGGAATTGACCCGTACCACATGATATAATTCAAAATTGTTGTTTATCATCTGAGATGGCACAACGTTGGCCCTTATCGGCCAAGATTGTCCATTGAGAGATCCAGTTAGAGGAATCACAAGTTTAGCACAACAAATAACTTTAGTATGATGCGTACATGTCAATTTTGTTCCTTGTCACTTGGCATTGCTCATTGGATGATCATAGTTGACCAACATCAAATGAGATAACTAAAATTTGATGTCTATCAATGTAAACAATCCCATTTTAGCACTTGTCACCCAGGTTGCTCACAGAGTGATCAACTCCAATTTTTGTTGAGCGTACAAAACTTAAATAGATCAAATTTGGTGCCTATCACTCGGGAAACCCAAAATTTGATGCCTAACGTGCGATTTAGTTAGACCCCAAAAAAAATGCCCCTGTGAAGGTTCCCAAGAACAAAAAATGGCCTAGAACCTTCTCAGACAACAAATTTTTGAGTTTCCTTGGGAAATAACCTTTGTAGAGCTCTCTGAAGTTCTATCTCACTGAGACAAGGACACAGAGAAGTCTGCGAGAGTTAGATCCCAAAAAAAGTACCCCTATGAAGGTTTCCAAGAGCAAAAAGTGGCCTAGAACCTTCTCAGACAGCAAATTTTTTAGTTTCCCTAGGAAGTAACTCTTGCAGCTTGGTAAGCAAGTGGGTCTGACTCAGATACAAGCACATACCAGCCTGCGAAGATTAGTTCCTAGAAAATCTCAAAATTTGGCCAAAAAACCCCCAAAAAATGCACTTTTTTCAAGATATTTTGAGTTTCCTTCGGAAGTAATTCTCGAAGCCTGGTGATCACGTGAATGTGACTTAGATACAAGTGCATACTAGTCTGTAAAGGTTTGTTCCCAGAAAATCATAAAATTTTGCAAAAAAGCCCCAAAAAAATACACTTTTTTCATGATTTTTTGAGTTTCCTTGGAAAGTAGCTCTCAAAGCCTTGTGAGTAGGTGAATCTGACCTAGATACAAGTTTATACCAGTCTGCAAGGATTTGTTTCCATAAAATCTTAAATTTTTTCAAAAAACCCCCCAAAAAATGCACTTTTATTCTTCGGAAAATCTTAAATGTTTTGCAAAAACCCCCAAAAAAAATGCACTTTTTCTCATGATTTTTTGAGATCTGCTAGGAATTAATCTTTGCAAAGAGTTTTATAGATAGATCTAACCTAGATCTTGCAACTGTGAATTTTTTGTGAAGATACAATGGTTATATTTTAAAATATCTAAGAAAAAGTGCCGAAAAGTATAAAAAAACTGAGTTGTTTCAAGATCCTGGCAAATCTGTCCATCAAGAACTCTTGCAGAACTCACATTGTGTCTCAACAACAACAAAAAATAAAAAACCCCAAAAACCCAAGAAAAAGGGCTAAAATCACACTATTTGCCAACTGAAACTGATCAGATCTTGTCAAATCTAGGTTGCAGTCACATTATCCATCAAGATCCAACATCCCTGGACTGAATCAAGTGTACGAACCTCAGATCAAGCCGATTAGTTCCCTCCACATCAAGCACTATCCATCCATCATTCTTCTGTCCCATTTCTATTCCATCTTCTATCTCCCTCTCTGCTAGATAAATCCATTTCTGTCTCTATTCTCATCTATATTGATCCACCGTTTACCGATTCTCTCAGTCTTCTTCTTCTTCTTCTTTTTCTTTTTCTTATTCTTCTTCTCCATCTCCCAGAACAAAAAAAAAAAAAAAAAGGTTGGAACACCGGAGTCATTGAGCAAACCTTGAAGCAATTCACCAACTAGCTACTATGTGACATTCTAGTGCTAAACTATGGAGACCACTCTTGTAGGATTATCGAAATTAAAAAAGTTCCCTGATGAAACAATCCGAGACTACACCTATTGGATCTATCATCTAGTAAAGGATTTGATCCTCTGATTCCCCATCATATCATTATGGCAAAATACTATGCCGAACTGCCCAAAAGGTTTAAATCTCGTATGGAGGAGTTAGCATCCTATGAGTCTCTTGCACAACTTTGTAAGGATTCTGCCTTGATGGAAATCTCACTCGGGAAGAAGGATTTTCCCTATCTAGATGGAGAATCAAAGGAACAAAGGTCGACAACGAGCGATGATCCAACAAGAATGGAACCCCATAGAAGGCAAGAAAGTGCAGCAAGGTCAAGTAGATCAAGTGCAGCGGAAGACCAAGAAACTTGCACTTCAAGCTGTTAGCAAGCTTATGCTCGATCTATTATGTTTTTTGAAAAGGACGAATGTACCTTCTGCTTTGGAAATCATCCAAGTACCAGGTGTCCAATCAAGAATCTGTGCTTATCAAAAGGACAAAATATAGAGCAACAAGTTTGTCGACAACAAGATCCAGTGGTTCAACGGTCAGAAGCAGAATCAAGCCAACAAGGAGCTCACCAGAAGGATGGATGTCAGATTGATCCATCTAAATCATGAGTTTTTTCAACAAACAGTGACAAGGTAGAAGTTTTGGTTATATCCTCTTGCATGTCACTGAACTCAATGGAGGACCATAACAGCTTACCAGTCTATTTTGTGGAAGATCCTAAGGGGAATATGTTACCGGTGTATGCCTATCAACTTAGAGGCGATGACATACTATAGTCAGTGAGATGCTATGGATGTGGAGGAAAACACCGTCGTGCTGAATGTCCACATCGAGGGGATCCATCAACATTTGATCTCTCATGCTCACAATGTAGAGTTAATTATCCATGCCGAGATTGCCAGATGAGAAATCCACAAATAGCCAGGAGGCATTTGGCCTATGTAGACCGACATGCATCTCTGGTGACCCTTCCACCTCGAACGCCCTATAAAAGAAAAATCTTGGTGCCACCAGGCTATGAAACGAGTGACGAAGAGGACAATCTGGCAAAAGTCCCAAAGTATGCAAAGATACCCTCGGGCAAACAAGTAAACCCATCACAGAAGACAGAGATGGTAGAATCCATCATGCCAATGGTAACTGAGGAAGTCAAGAAACTGGCATCCAACGAAGTCCAACGGATTTTACTGATCTCTTGCCTTTGGGTAGGCGCTCGAGGAGAGAGAGAGAAGAGAGAGGGAGAAGAGAGAGAGAGAGAGAGAGAGAGAGAGATAGATAGAGAGAGAGAGAGAGAGAGAGAGAGAGAGAGAGAGAGAGAGAGAGAGAGAGAGAGAGAGAGAGAGAGAGAGAGAGAGAGAGAGAGAGAGAGAGAGAGAGAGAGAGAGAGAGAGAGATAGAGATGGAAAAACCAAGAGAGTTTTATTAGAATGAGAATGGAAGATGATACAATACAAAGAAAATGGCTCCCTCTTATAGATTTTAGAGGTGAGCCTCCTTCACTCTCATTGGCCACTTCATTGGGGCAAGGATTCTAGTCCAAGCCTTTAAAATAAACACGACTTAAATCTATTGGTTCTAAGAAAGCACAAGGGCACTCACATGACTCATGTGAGTTCTACTTTGTGCAACTTAGATTCCTTATTTTTCAACTTGACTTTGTGAACTTGGCCTCAAACTTATTTATTTACAACTAGGGCCCAAGTTACTAGAAAACAACTTCAACTATTTAACTAGTGTGCTCATTGGGTTGGGCTTACACATGCAGGACATCAAAGCCCTCGCACTTATTACCCTACTTACAATGTACTGACAAAATTTCCACTGTGACGCTCCCCAGCAACAATGCCATTGTTGTGTCGTCGATGTAGCATAGGGGTCCATCGCTAGGAGTGGCAACCTCACCTTCACCTGCACAACAAGAAGAGAGAGGGAGAGGAGAGAGAGGAGAAAGAGAGTGGAGAGAGGGAGAGAGAGAAAGCCTAGGTTGAGAAAGGCTTTGGGGGCTCGAGTGCCTACCCAAAGCTATTCTATCCCAATGTAGGGAGAGAGGAAGAAGAGAGAGAGAGAGGAGAGAGAGAGAGATGGAGATGGAGAAACCAAGAGAGTTTTATTAGAATGAGAATAGAAGATGATACAATACAAAGGAAATGGCTCCCTCTTATAGATTTTAGAGGTGAGCCTCCTTCACTCTCATTGGCCACTTCATTGGGGCAAGGATTCTAATCCAAGCCTTTAAAATAAACACAACTTAAATCTATTGGTTCTAAGAAAGCACAAGGGCACTCCCATGATTCATGTGAGTTCTACTTTGTGCAACTTAGATTCCTTCTTTTTCAACTTGACTTTGTGAACTTGGCTTCAAACTTATTTATTTACAACTAGGACCCAATTCACTAAACTATTTAACTAGTGTACTCATTGGATTGGGCTTACACATGTAGGACGCTAGTGCCCTCGCACTTATTACCCTACTTACAATGTACTGTGGTGGGGCCCACTAGGTAATGCTTGGCCAACAATATTTCAAGTGGTGGGACCCTGTTGCACACAAGCTCACAAACCCTAAGTAAATACACAGAATTTGTAGTGGGTTAGTTGCACACGAGTCATTGAAAGAGGAAGAGAAGCATGTAGGGAAAAAGACAGTTATAGAGGTTCTTCCAACAAAGACATTTTATCCCGCAGAGGGGTATCATCAGCAGTACCCAGAAAAGGGGGGACGCAATGGGCGTCAAAAATCTACTACAAAGGATTGCAATGATCCCATTCGATGTTATGGTTGAATAGATGGGAGGCAGTCACAACTACGTGAACTATAGTAAACTCTTTGTTCAGTTATCGTATCGATTCTGCTGATGCTGTCTTCTTTGAATAATTGTTATGCCAGATAACTCTTTTCACTTTATATATCTGTTCTAAATAATAGAAGAGTTAACTATTGTTTGTATTTTGAAGTCTTTGTCTCTAAAAATCCCTTTGCAACTGTAAGAAAGTTTGTTGATTTTGTTGTTTGGGTTGGACTGATTACTAGATTATGCTATTCATGATGATCTCTTCATATAATCTGGCTTTGATTATTGAATGAAACTCCTGCATACTTTATTAAATGAAACTCCTTCATACTTGTGTCAACATTGTTCTACATATCTTTCAGCATTAATTTGATTAGTGATCATTAGTAATTTAATCAGTAATTCTTCTTAACTCAGTTTTCAGTTTATGAGTGATTTGGCATTTTTAAGGCATGTTGATTTTGGTCATTTTAAGAAGTTTTCTACAAAAGTACTTAGGAGTGGGAGACAATAATTTTGTTTGTTGTAATATCTCCCTATGTTGCAAGCTTTCAAAAGTCAAATTCAAGTTATCAAATCCTTTTCTTTGTAGACAAGCTGGTAGTGAGCTTGAATAGAAAATAGCAGATAATCAAAACAGTTGCTATGTTATTTCATAATCTTTTGGTAAGCCTGGATTCATCTTGCATTTGAGACAATCAGGTTTCAGTATTTTCTTTCAGATCGAAGAATCCTTCACTTCTTATAGTATGTAGGATACTTGAATTTGTGAGGGAATAGGCATTTTAGGCCTGTTTCATATTGGATTGATGGAGGTTTCTTTTACATGATACCTAGAATGTAAAGTTTGTGGAAACACAAGCTGAACAAAATGGCAGCATAAATGCCCTGGATGTCTACCACAGGGAGTACGAAGGTCTACCACAACAAGTGAGATTAGCAACTATGAATTTGTTGGCCATCAGAGCTTTGACCAGTGATTCAACATTAAGAACTAGGCAAAAATGTGTCTCTTGGTCAGCGTTGGACACTAGAAGTGTTAGTAGACAATTGTAATTCAATCCATTTCTTTATTGCTCTCTTTGTTTTGGTATTGCAATTTTTCTCATCCCCAAACAGGTTCTTCCTTGGACATGGCTACTTTTAGTTTATGAGTGAACGTTCTTCCTCTTTACAATCATCTATAGGAAGTTTTTGGAGGCCATGTTTGCATGGGAAAGAAAGTCGGCTGGTGTTGTTCCTTTCACAACAATTGATCTTTCTCATCAGTATAGCTTCTCAAAAGGTGTTGTACTTTGCATGCATTCTCTAGAAAATGCCTTTTTAGGTTGTTTTAGAGCCATGTCGCTTTTAATGGTACACAACCCCTCTACATAATCTGTTCTTGATTGAAAGGGTCTTTCAAAATGCCCCTATTTTGGTACACATTACAAGCTATTCAAGCTATTTAAGCTTTAACAAAAAGTTGTGAATTGCCTTTTTGTTTATCTAGGGCAATCTATCACTATTTAAGGAAAGCTCTATTTATTACCTACAATAAGAGTACAACTGTCAGTTTTAATATGAACATTTAAAGAACATTGCTAATTTACATGCATTACCTAAAAAAAGGTTTAAATTTACAAGTTCTAAGTTGTAAAGTTGTTGTTTAGCCAACCACTGTTCGCGATCAAATGCACAAACTTACAATTTTATATTTGTTAAGTTGTTTATCCCACTGCTATTCACAATCAATTGCAATGCCTTAATAATAAAGCAATTTCTAGATTTACTCCACAAGGCCTCACTGTATGTATGGTCCACTTCAAGATCAAGAGTGTAGTCTTTGCCAAAAAATTTATCCAATTAGCTTTCTATTCAAGTGTCAAGTCCCTTTGAGAAGCAATGTTACAGATGTAGTTATTGCTTTAGTGGTAGATATTATGTATTTCGGACTATATTTCTATTTCAAATTATGTCTCTTTAGTTGTTTTGTCATCATGGAAAAGTCCAAAACACGTCAAGCTAGAATTGTGTTATAACCTCAAAAGTTTATAGTATTATAACCTCAAAAGTTCAAAATAATTTTAAGAGAGTTTGAAGTATCAAAAGATGAAAACTTAATAACGTTAAATAAATTTTCATTAAAGTTAGTCGGAAAATAGTTACTCCTTTCATACAAAAGATTTTTTTCCATGCATCAGGTGAAAAATCCTAATGCACAAAATGTTGTGTAGTCTTGTTGGTGGAAAATCCAATATCATTACATGATGTAATTTTAGTTGATTTAGCAAATTTTATAAAGTTTAGCCAAAACTGTTGATAACCACCCTAAATATCCCCTATCCAAAATGCTCGCTTGTCAACGATATAGTGTAAATTTCGATACTATCGGTCAGAAATCCAACCCACGACGCCGCGTTAACAGTCCGCCTACTTTGTACATGCAAAGGTGGTTATAATTAAAAATACGACAATGCCCTCCCATTTTAGGCAGTTTCTGTTGGATTTCAATGCTCAGTCTCAATCCATTCAATAATGAGCATCTTGAAAGTTGTATGTACTTATACGAAAACCAAAAAAAGAAGCTCAATTTTTTGAGCAGAAGATCGAAAAAATCCAAAATCGAATTTTTTCAACCCAAAGATCGAAATCCAGAATAAAAAATTTTCGATATCGGATCAACTAAAAAAATCCATAAATTTTCGATATGGGATCGACTCAAAAAATTCGTAATTTTTCGACACCCAAAATCAGAATTTTTCGATACCCAAAGACTCAAATTTTTTCAACGACTCGAATTTTTTGTCCAAAGACTCGAAGTTTTTCCAAAGGATCGAATTTTTCAAACACTCAAATTTTTTCAAAGACTCGGAGTTTTCCAAAGACTCGAATTTTTTCAACCCAACGTTGAGCTTGGCAAAGAAGGATTGTCCGACCCCGGATTGGATCGGCTCGGATCGAGGCGGATTTATTTTGACCCATTTTATATTTTCGACTCTGTATATTTTCTGACCCAGAATAAAATCCGACCTTTTATATATTTATCACCTTTTATACTGTCAACTCAGAATTTTTTAAAAGACTCGTATTTTTTTGAAGACTCAAATTTTTTGAAAGGTTTGAATTTTTCGAAAGGCTCAAATTTTTTGGAAGGTTCGAATTTTTAGGAAGGTTCGAATTTTTGGAAGGTTCGAATTTTTCGGAAGGTTAGAATTATTCGGAAGGTTCGAATTTTTGGAAGGCTCAAATATTTTCGAAGATTTCCAAGACTCGAATTTTTCCGAAGGCTCGATTTTTTTTTAAGACTCAACTTTTTTCGAAGCCTTGATTTTTCGAAGATTCGAATTTTTGAGAAGGTTTGAATTTTTCGGAAGGCTCAAATTTTTGGCTCAAATTTTTCTGAAGGCTCGAGTTTTTTTCAAGGCTTGAATTTTTTCCAAGACTCGAATTTTTCCGAAGACTCGATTTTTCTGAAGACTCGAATTTTTTCGAAAACTTGAATTTTCTGAAGACTCGAATTTTTTCGAGGACTCAAATTTTTGAAGACTCAAATTCTTTCCAAGACTCGATTTTGCCCAAAGACTCGAATTTTTCTAAAGGATCGAACTTTTCTGACCCAACGTTGAGTTTGGGAAAGAAGGATTTTCGATACCCTAAACTCTAAACCCAAAATTAAAATTTTTGGATACCCAAAATCAAATTTATTCGATATCCAAAATTAGACATCCACCTGCCATACTTCAACCACCTACAATATGGACACACATACATCGGCCACCCATCAACGACCATCGGCTTTCCTCCTAGACCATCGTTGTTCGCCCGTCAATGACAGACACTCTTTACTAGTATATATGTATGTATATATATATATATATGTGTGTGTGTGTGTGTGTGTGTGTATATACATATATACATGTATACATGAATATATATATATATATATATATATATATATATATATATATATATATATATATATATATATATATATATATATATATATATATATATATATATATATATATATATAGATAGATATACTCATGTATACATGTATATATGTATACACACACACACACACACACACACACACACACACACACACACACACACACACATATATATATATATATATATATATATATATATACTAGTAAAGAGTGCCCGTCGTTGACGGACAATGGAGGCTGATCTAGGTGGCGGACGATGATTTGGATGATGGCCAATGTTGCACATCTCGCATCTCAAATATCAAACATTTGAGTCTTTGGAAAAATTCGAGCCTTTGAAAAAATTTGAGTCTTTGGAAAAATTCTAGTCTTTGGAAGGTGCCACTTTTTGATAGGAAATTGGCATAGTGGCAGTTCATTCATGGACTGCCAGCCAATTTTTAAAACGAGTGCAAGCGAAATATCCTCCAATCTTTGGAAGATGTTGTCCGTATGGCTAAGGCCTATGATAGCACCATTATTGCCTCGAGAAAAAGCACGCACAGCCAAACGGCCCCGAAGCCTCAAATGGAAAAATCTAAAAAACAATCAAAAAGCAATTTTTTTAAAAGATTGAAGCTAAGGCGTACCAACACGCTCAGAACAAAAGAACAAGAGAAGCCGGTAAAAATGATAAGTTTATTTCCACTCATTCTTAGTGAGTTGGAATTGGTACTCTGAAGTTGGAATGTGAAATTCACAAAAAGTTCAATGGTACCGATGTTTTAGTCTCAATCGATTTACGAATCATTCATATAATATGGTTTTTGGACTTTAAGATCAGGTCATGGATGGTCTTCTTAGAGGAAGAACTTGTGATATGGGACACAAGCCATTCCAAAGGGGAGATTTGAAACTATCTGGATCGGGTTGACCATAGTATGGCCATAAATCTAAATAATGCAAAATACTATGGGTCATAAAAGGGTGTTTTGTCGAAAATTTGAGATAATGGTCATGACCCCTTCTAGATATCTCAAATTTACAAAACCGGAAACCCAAAAAGCTATTTCTTTATACTAAAGATATATTTGTGAATTTATTAACATTTATTAACACAATTTCTTGTGATTCCTTGGAAGGTAATTTTTATTACCCGCTGACCTTGGACGATGTCACAAGAATGGTTAATGGAATCGTTTTCTAAATTGGTTTCCTTACATGAGTCTTCAATAAGTCCTTTTCCGATTTACAGGTCAATTCTCTGTGTTGGTAACGAAGAAGATCTTTGATAATTCATTCATGAAAGTGTGTTGGGACATTATCAATTATGGTTATGATGACACAACACCTTTCTTGACTTTCAAGGCTTTCTTGGATTTCTTTCTTTGAAATTCTCCTAGAGCAAATTTGACTGAAATGCACCCCTTGGAAACTCGTGTGGTTTCTTGTTAAAAGGGGGAGAAGTAGGAAGAAAAGAAAGTTATCAAAGAGAAACATCTATCATAGATTCCAAGAGGAATCTGTTATATGAATAGATGACGAACCTGTTTCAAGAATCAGGATCAATAAGATATTTTGATATTATAGAAATTCTCTAAGGATTATAGTAGATATCTAGTAGGAAGTTGTAAGAGAAGAAAATTAAGAAACACTCTTGTAGTAGAAAGGCTGTTGATTACAAGTTTGATCGATTTGTAATACAACTAGGGAATTTTATTGCAAGATAGTGGTTTGTGGAAACTTGGTCCTTGCTAGTTATAAGCAACTTGATCTTAGTATGGACGGATGTGGAAAAAGTATAAAAAGGACCAAAAGTGGATCTTAATCTGATCCTCAAGAGGGATTGGTTGTCAGATTACTTGATCTATCAATCTACTTGAGATTAAGATCAATGTCGATCAATTCTAGACACAAAATCCTAACAAGAACAATCATTAATTGAAGGTAGGTGTACTTTCTGGTTTCCCACGTGTGAAACCTTGTCTGAGTACGGACTCCAACCTGAAAATCAAGTACACATTGATAGCACCTCAAAACAATCAAAACAAATGTAGACAAATGGAGAGAATCACTCAAAATTGCTTTCAAAACCAAGATTATGGCCAAATGTGGCTCTATATATACAATAAGTGGGAGCTCGTGGTACTGATCATCCCTCTTATCCCACATGTGTGAAGGTGCTTTGTCATATGATGATTCATCATGCAAAACTGACACTTGGACAAAACCTTCTATTTTGAGCACTTTTGGTCCATTTTCCTTCTATATGGAGATCTACTTGGAAATCTTCTAGAATTCAAAATTCGCCTACTTCAGCTTATTCCACACGTGTGAGTTGTCCTCTACACATGGGATATGACACCTAACCAAAATATTTGGCTCATGCAATCAATAGATTGATGCCATGTGTCATATATCTAGAAAACTAGTTTTTGGCCTTTTTAGCCACTAGAACTTGAATTAAATCATATGTACAACCTATATGATTATGGTACATGACAAGTACACTATTTTCACACGTGGGAACAGGCTCCACACATGTGCGTTTATCTATATACAAGATTTTTGGCCTCTACCAAGCTTATGTTTGCATTTTTCACACTCCTTCTCAAAAATCTAGCTTGGTAAATCTAGCTTGATGGAAAACATGATGATCTTGAACTTGACTCCATGGGCTGAATTGGTCTTTGCTGGTTCAAAAGGTGTGAAGATCAGCCAATGAGCTTGATGTTGATCTGAAATCACCATATCCATGATAGTGCTTCTTTGATGTTGACATCTTTGATGAACTTGAGAGCTTTGCACCATCCTAGCATCTTCGAAATTGATTCCTTCCAAATTTCTTGTAGATGCTTGACTTTGAGGCTTGCTCCTTCTTCATGTGCATGCTCCTCCATGAGATAATAAAGATTTCTTCTTGATTTATTAGGATCACAAAGATCTAACATCATGTTACCATGATCTAGAGAATTAGACTCATCCAAATTGGCAAGACTATGCATGCTATAATAACAAAGTGTTTGCATCATATCTTCATGCTTGTTTACCACGCTAATCTCAAATCCTATGAGGCTAAATACTTTATTATGGAGATAAGTGTCTTTAGAAGACGATTCACTTACTCTCATAAAGAGTTTACAATTTGCCTCAATACAAATTTTCAAACTATGAGTGAACAAATCACTTTTGCTCTTGCATGACTCAAGAGCATACATTTGATGAAATAACCATTTGCTTTCTAATTGATTTAAAATCAATTTCAATCTCTTAAGAACATCATCTATGTTCTCAAGAGAGACTTCATAATCAACTAGTATGGCTTTACTCCAATTTTGAGATGCAATGATCTCACTAAAACAAATTGATTTATCAAATGACATAAGAGAAGTAAGTATGTGATGTATACCACATGAGATATGCTCCTCTTTCCCTTGAAATGTGAGCCACATGCACTCAACCATAGTTCTTGAGTTTATTTTTGGAATCACAATTTGAGAAGGTCTCTCCTCCTCAATCCTTGGCACACTTGAACCTTGAGAGAGATTCTCCTCCTCAATCCTTGGCACATTTGAACCTTGAGATGACTCCTTAAGATCTTCTTCATGGTGCTCCTTTTTTTATGGAAATCCGAGACCTCCATGTCTCATAATGATCACAACAACTATGACCACACAATATGCACTTCCTATGATTATCAAAGTTACTTATGCTAGAAACATAAGTCCAAAAATCACCACAACTTGGGCATGATTTTTCCAATATTGAAATCAAAATGTATTTCCATCTCAATAAGGCTAACTACTTGCTTATGGATATAAGTGTCCACTTTGGATGCTTCACTTATTCTCATAAGAGGTTTACAACTTGCCTTTAAGATTGAAAACTTACAATTTTCATCTTTATGAATGAACACTTCATTCATGATCTTATTGAAACCAAAAGATCCTACATTATGAAGATATTTCCATTTCCTTGACTTCATAACTAATGTAAGCTTGCAAGGAAAACATATTTTGCTATCTTTTAAGGCATCACACTCAACTAGTATTGCCTTAATCCACCTTTGAGATACAAAAATCTCTTCAAAGCAAAATGGTTCTTCATAAGTTGACATGATAGCATAAATGAAACTATTTTCATTTTGAGATTGCTCCTTATTCTTGATTGATTTCTCTTGGATAATAACAATAAGTTTGAACTTATCTAAAGTTCCAAGCAAACTACTCTCCAAGGACATGAAATAAATCCAAGTTACTTTTATGAAAGTGACATCTATCATTACATCTTGAACCAAAGAATGCACTTCCAAATGAAAAATCTCAAAAGATTTGACATGTGTTGTGATGGACTCTTGAAGACAAATCTTGCAAGTCCTTGTGAGACCTCGAGCCTCATTCACCTTTCCACAAAGGAAACACCTTTCCTTGGACTTTTCCTTCTTGTATTTGCATTTTGAACTTGAAGCTCCATCCTTCACCTCGGCCCCCTTGCTTTGGTTCTCCTTGGATGGACTGGTCTTCTTTTTGTAGCATCTTGAGAAAAAATGTCCTCCCTTGCCACAAAGGTTGCACTCAGGATCCTTTCTTTCCTTCAATAGGATGCCACCTATTGATGCCATGTGATAAAAACCTGTGATATGATTCTACAAATATAATTTGTGACTTTCAAGAGACTAGATTTGAACATCTTCAACAATCTAGAAGGATCTACAAAAGATCTAGCTCACAAACCTACGAATCAATCTTCACAGTAATGACTAGTCACTTGGAAACTTTGCTTTGATCACTAAGACAAAAGCACACAATCTTTGAATCAAATCACAAAAGAAATCAGATCCAATCTCCTATTGGACTCATCAAATACCAATGACTCTTTCTTTTGAAAGTTGAAATGGATATAAAAAGATTTGACACCTAGATTTTCCTTTTCACTTGACTAGTTCTCTCAACACTTGAGATTCTTGAACAAAAGATGGGTTTTGTTTCAAACACATGAAAATCAAACTTAATCACTTCTTTTGGACTCACTCTTGACCCAAATAATCTCACTCTTGAGATTTAGAATGAATTTGATTTGATGAAAACAAACTATACCACCAATTTTTCACAAAGCTTAAAAATTAGACAACTAGAGATTCACAAAGATCTCAACCATACATGAATACTCAAATATGGACTCCTCCTCATTCTAGACATCAAATGGGATCACAAATTGACCCTCATACTCTCACAAAGAAAGTTGAATAGAATAATTTGAGTTTCATACATACTATGTCAATTTTTGCTCAACAAATTGAATTCAATCACTCCTATTGGATTCCACCAATTACTCTACCTTTTAAGACTTGGAATGAAATTCAAAATCAAAAGTTGTGATTTTTCTCACTAAGATATTGTGCTTCAAAGAGCTAATGCCACTTAGAAAGATTTGATCACCTAGGAGAATACAAATTCTCCACCAATAACAACACAAAATGAGCTTCTAGATCTTGCCTTCTACAAAGGAAGGAACTCTTAGAAAATTGGATCTCTCTCTACACATTTGCCATAGGCACCTTAATGACTCTTTTCAAACCTCACAAAAACTCAAACAAATTGAGTAGGATTGAATAATGTGACTTGGATCTCAATCTCTTTTTTAGAACTTTCAATTGAAGCCAATCTATGTCAAATTCTACAAAAGATTTGCATAGATGCTCTATATGCACTAGAAACTCTCAAAGGTTTCACTTGGAGGACAGATTCAAGGATGTTTTCTAGCAAATTGATGCTTCTAAACTTGACCCTATCACTCTTGGACAAATCTAGAGTGATGGTACAATTTCAACCTCTCACCTTGCATATCACTCCTTAATCTATGATTTTTAGCAAAATCTCTCTTAACTTCAACATACACTCAAGAAATCAGAGAAGATCAATTAATGCACCTTTTTCAAGCTTCAATTTTAATTTTTTGGCTGATCTAATCCAAGAACTAATCAAGGGATTAGATTCACTATAAAAAATGCTTGATTTTGCACCAAAAATCACTCAAATTGGGTATGTGAGTCAAATTCTACAAATTTTTGAAATTTCTCAGTCAAAACCAGAGATGTACGGCCTCACACGTGTGGAAAGGGTTCCTACAGCCCACAACAAGTTCTGGACCAAAAATTTTGAGGATAGCTATCAAATCCAACTCGCTACACAAAATTTGACTAGTTTTCAAAAAACTGCTAATTTTGGCTTTGATTTGGATTAACCCTATCAATTTCAAGAAAACCTCTTGTACTAGGCTCTGATACCATGTGGAAAAAGTACAAAAAGGACCAAGAGTGGATCTTAATCTGATCCCCAAGAGGGATTGGTTGTCAGATTACTTGATCTATCAATCTACTTGAGATTAAGATCAATCTAGATCAATTCTAGACACAAAATCCTAACAAGAACAATCATTAATTGAAGGTAGGTGTACTTTTTGGTTTCCCACGTGTGAAACCCTATCTGAGTACGGACTCCAACCTGAAAATCAAGTACACATTGATAGCACCTCAAAACAATCAAAACAAATGTACACAAATGGAGAGAATCACTCAAAATTGCTTCCAAAACCAAGATTATGGCCAAATGTGGCTCTATATATACAATAAGTGGGAGCTCGTGGTACTGATCATCCCTCTTATCCCACATGTGTGAAGGTGCTTTGTCATATGATGATTCATCATGCAAAACTGACACTTGGACAAAACCTTCTATTTTGAGCACTTTTGGTCCATTTTTCTTCTATATGGAGATCTACTTGGAAATCTTCTAGAATTCAAAATTCGCCTACTTCAGCTTATTCCACACGTGTGAGTTGTCCTCTACACATGGGATATGACACCTAACCAAAATATTTGGCTCATGCAATCAATAGATTGATGCCATGTGTCATATATCTAGAAAACTAGTTTTTGGCCTTTTTAGCCACTAGAACTTGAATTAAATCATATGTACAACCTATATGATTATGGTACATGACAAGTACACTATTTTCACACGTGGGAACAGGCTCCACACATGTGTGCTTATCTATATACAAGATTTTTGGCCTCTACCAAGCTTATTTTTGCATTTTTCTCAACGGAGATCCGTGGGTTGATGCAAGGAATGAGATTCACTTGTGTGATATATTCTTTTGCAGATTATCTCCGGTTGAGATTTTGGTTGCAAAATAGCACTCTTTGAGAAATATTCACTCTTAGAGTTAACTGAGTTACATGATTCTCAGTTGGAAAACTATTGTGTACAGATTGTGTGAAATCTGTAGAGATATGCTATGTAGTGAATCTTTGTGAGATCATATTTGTACAAGCTTTTAATCTTGTGGATCTACAAAGTATTCCTTGAACTAAGCTTATTGGCATGCATAAACTAGACATTAAACATAGGCATATTGATGAGAATTGTATAGAGATCATTTCTCGCTAGATAACTCGATGAGAATTGCTTATTGACCTAGGTGGGATTAGAATAAGATTGAATGTAGTGTCTTGGATCCACACCTAGACATTCAAATATTTTCTTAATCCAATACAACTAACCGATTCAGGAGTACTACTTCTGAGTTAGTTGTTTGAATCAACAATATAATCTTATTTATGGATATTGTTATTGAAATGTATTGCTTATAAGTCACAACCTTTATTAGTCAATTTTTTGGAATAGTTTATGTGCATAGAATCCACGAGAACTTTTGGCCTTAATCTTTTCTTGATTGGAAAGGGTGGAATGCTATCCCTAAAGACTAAGATAGAGTTGGATAGTTGATGGTAGCTATAAGTTAGAGCTTCACGTAATGAAGTTCCGGTGAATCTTAAGCTATTCTAGATTAGAATTTAAGAGTGAATTCTAGATGTATTCTAGATTGAACACAAACTTTGGAATGACACTTTCTGCCATGTCTAGAGTAAAGGTGTTATGAGAATTACAATTTTTATAAAGGCATCATAAGTGAGTTGGTTGAGTCCGAAACTTTCTTAGAACAACTCATATGTCTTATAAGGATTGTGAAGCACTCTTATGATAAGGTATTGTTGAATTTCACACATGTGGATTGTCCACAACATGTACTTGTGATCTCCTAAGGTGTGTAGATGCACCAAGATTAAGATTAGATTGAGATTCAAGATCAATCTTAGATCCTATGGCAAAAACACACTACTACATGCATTCAAACACTTCCAACTCTCACTCACACGTGTGGGAAGTATTAAAAAAATAATCTAAGTAAAAAAAAGCTGCTCTCCTCGGGTAGAGAGAGAAAAAACATCATGAGCTCTCAGGTAGAGAGAGAAAGCTAGAAATCCAATAACTCACAAAATCCATAAAATCACCAAATCAATTAGCTTCAAAATGAGGAGTACAATGATACTAGTAGATCCACGAGCTACCACTATGCCTAACTATGATTGGACCATACTTTGTCACCTCTTGATCCTATTGGACCATTGATCCATGCACCTCTTAATTCTATTGGACTATATTCAAGCACAACTCAATTTCCTATTGGACCTCACAAGGTTCCACCTCTAAGTCCTACTGGACCTCTTGAAATTCATCAAACAAAAGCATTACACTTGTCTACACTCTAATTGGCACGTGTTTAGCCTCTTACTCTATTTTGGCTCAATAGTGGCATTACAAGTGGAAATGCATAATTTGCCGTCTATGCCAAATTTATTCCTATCAACATCCTACACCTAGATGCTTGATGTAAAAAACATAAGACCCCTATATCTAACATAGATAATCTTTTTCAATTCTTCACACTCCTCCTAAGAAATTATCTATGAAGATTTGAGCATTGATCTTGATATAACTCCAAGATTAGATCTATGCTTGATGAAAGCACTTTTGCTCAAAGGCTTAGTGAGTAGATCGGCAATACAAGAGGACGAGTTGACATGCTCCAAATAGATTTCTCCTCCAATAAGCTTTTCTCTCACAAAATGGTGTGCCACTTCTATGTGCTTGCTTCTTGCATGAAATATGGGATTATTGGCAAGAGCTTGGGCCAAGATGTTATCACACTTGATCATTGGTAGATCATCCTCCTTGATGCACTTTAGCTCCATTAATAACCTCTTGATCCAAAGCACCTCTTTGGTAGTTGTAGTGAGTGCTTTGTACTCGGCCTCACATGAAGAGAGAGATATAGTATCTTGCTTTTTGGAAAGCCAAGATATTAGATTGCCTCCAAGAAAGATAGTGTATGCACTAATAGACCTCTGATCCATCTTGTCACTTGCAAAGTCCGAATCCGAGTAGCCAATAATGGATAGAACTTCACTTTCATAGAGTAGACCATAATCACAAGATGAAGATACATATCTTAGAATCCTCTTGGCCATCTTCCAAGGATGGATCTTAGGATCTTGCATAAATTGACTCAATTTGTGCACACAAAAACTTAGATCGGGCCTAGTAATGGTAAGCCAAATCAAAGAGCCTACAAGACTCCTAAAAAGTGTGATGTCCTCAAAGGATCTTTCATCACCTTTATTAGGATCTTTTACAATTTGCTCCATTGGAGTATCTATGCTCTTAAAATTTTCCATATGGAATTTTTTCAACATAGAGTGAGCATATCTAGATTGGCATATAAAGACATGATTTTCATAAATATCAATTTCTAGGCCTAGGATGTAATGTATCTCTCCTAGATCTTGCATTTTAAACTCACATCCAAGTGCTAGTTTGGTTTCATCAACTAGCTTGATACAACTTCCACAAAGAATAATGTCATCAACATAAATTAGAAGAATGACAATATTGCTATCAACAAACTTTAGATACATGGGAGGATCATAGTCACTAAGAGTAAATACTAGTGAGATAAGAAAAGAATTAAGTCTTGAATACCATGATCTTGGTGCTTGCTTGAGTCCATAAAGACTTTTGAAGAGCAAGCACACTTTGGACTCATCCTTGATGAATCCTTGAGGTTGTTCCATATAGATCTCCTCCTCAATATAACAATTTAGAAAAGCATTGGATACATCTAATTGGAACACCTTCCACTTGAAAAAACAAGCAAGAGAAATAAGAATTCTTATTGTCACCATCTTTGCAACGGGTGCAAAGGTCTCCTCATAATCAAGACCATGGATTTGAGCAAATCCTTTGGCACATAATCTTGCTTTATGCTTGTTGATGGTGCCATCATGATTGAACTTGATCCTACATACCCACTTGCAACCAGTCACATGCTTGTTGGATGGAGGATCCACAAGCTCCCAAGTATTGTTGGTGATCAATGCATCATACTCTTGCTTCATGGCATCATACCACTCCTTGGTATTGAGTGCCTCTTGTACATTCTTTGGCTCTTCATGAGAGACATAAAAAACATAATTAGTGGAATCAAGATCCACTTGTTTGCCTTTGACAACATATGAGAGCCTCTTAGGCTCGGATCTATCTCTCATGGATCTTCTTGATGAGAAAATCTAAGGAGAGTCTTCTTCAAATCATGATTGTCTTCAAAATAAATAATTGGTGATGCATCCATAGATTTCTTGATCTCGGCCTCTTCAAAAGATGAGTGTTGATCTTCATGAAAGACAACAAATATAAGATTTCATATGGTGACTTTCCTCCAAGAGCTATAGGTGGGAGCCTATTGCAAAGATAATTTGCACAATTAATGGCTTCTCCCCAAAAATCTTTGGGCAAAGATGCCTCAATTCTCATAGGTTTTGCACATTCACATAGAGATCTATTCTTTCTCTCGGCCACTCCATTTTGAGATGGAGAGTAGGCACAAGAGAACTCTCTTTTAATGCCTTCAAGCACACAAAAATCTTGACATTTATTGGAGATATATTCACCACCTCCATCACTTTATAATGATTTCTTGACTCCATCATAAGGTGCAATAGAAGAGAAACAGTCCTTGGAGCTACACATATGTGAAGAGGCTCCACTATCAATATACCATAGGCCGTCCTTCTTGAAAGGAGTAGATGAGAAACTAGAGACCATAAGAGATCCCTCTCCATCACTTGCAATAGTGTCTTCCTTCTCATTGGTAATGTTGGGTTGCTTGAGTTGATTCTTCTTCTTGAAGCAATTGGTGGCATAATGACCTTTCTTGCCACAATAAAAGCACTTGATCTTCTTCTTCTTGAGCTTGGATGATGAAGCATTAAAGGAATCATCTTCCTCCTCATCTTTGTCTTTGGATTTGACTTTGTCCTTGCTTGAGGATTGTTGATGTTGGTTCTTGCTCCTCCCTTTGTGCTTATCCTTGGCAAAGAGAGCTTTGCCATCATTATGAGTGAGAGAAAGCTTGTCCATCCTCAAGAGCTTGTACTCTTGTCTTGATTCTTCCAAAATTAGCACACTTTGGAGAGCCTCCAAACTAGGTAGCTCCTCCTTAATGGCATAGGATTGGACAAGGTTATCAAATTCACTTCTCAAGCCATTGAGAATGACTTGAACTAGCTCATTTTGATTGATGGAATCACCAATACAAGCAAGTTCTCTATGAATATCTTTTACTCTCAAAACATAACTAGATGCACTCTCATCACTCTTTTGGCTACTTTGAAAGATTTGATTCCTAAGAGTGAGAAGCCTAGAGGTATTCTTAGCCTCATAGATAGTCTTGAGACAATCCCAAGCTTCTTTGGCTGTTGTACAAGTACCTATCTCCCTCAATATCTCATTAGAGATAGTCATCTTAATGTAGTGGAGAGCCATCCTAGCTCTCTTTTTGTATTTTTGAACCTCTTGAAGAACTTGTGGTTCTCTTCTTCAAGGCCAAGAACTATGTCCATCACGTCTTGAAGGAGCAAGATGGACTCCATCCTCATTTTTCAAATTGACTAGTTTGAAGTGGACAATCTTTCACTTGGTTCCAACAAGGATGAACCCATTGAAGACATTTGAAGTGAAGAAAACTCAAATGATGAACAATAAATGTTGCTACACACTCTCAATAGGATCCAATAATAGAGTACTATCTCCTCCTATAAAAGATCTTGCAACTATTTGTGAGTTGATTCTCACTAGCTACACAAATCTCTTTAAAACAAGATCTATTTCACATCAAATGATGGAGTATAGGCAAAGTTAGGATCAAACACTCTTAGCACGTGTGAAGTACTCTAAGAAACCAAATTTGACTCAAATACAATGATATTGCATGAAACAAAATGGCTAAGATCTCAAAACAGTGCCTAGATCACATATAGAGTGAGATTGGCAAGCATACAACTGTGATTTTGAATCACCCAAGCAATCTCTTGACCAAACCAAATGTGTCCACCCAGGTCTAGGTGACCTACCTAACCCTCTTCAAAAGCTTATAACTTCTGATTGGCTCAACCAAATGGAATAAAACTTATTGCATCAGAAACTAGACTAAAATAGCTTCAAAGCGAGCAATCAAGCAAGATAAATGGATCAAGCATGAGAGAGAACTTCCAAACTGAATTTGGATGTTCCTCACACGTGTCTGAGCACCTGATTCTGTACAGTACCAGGTCATACCCAATCAATGTCCTCTTGATCTCTTTTGATTCAAAATTGAACAAGATAGCTAGGAAAATGAGCCTTGACAATTTCTAGCTCAAGATTGATGAAAAGTTTTCACTTAGATGGATCAAAATGCATGGTAACCTTAGGTAGGCTCTGATACCATGTTGAATTTCACACGTGTGGATTGTCCACAACATGTACTTGTGATCTCCTAAGGTGTGTAGATGCACCAACATTAAGATTAGATTGAGATTCAAGATCAATCTTAGATCCTATGGCAAAAACACACTACTACATGCATTCAAACACTTCCAACTCTCACTCACACGTGTGGGAAGTATTAGAAAAATAATCTAAGTAAAAACAAGCTGCTCTCCTCGGATAGAGAGAGAAAAAAACATCATGAGCTCTCGGGTAGAGAGAGAAAGCTAGAAATCCAATAACTCACAAAATCCATAAAATCACCAAATCAATTAGCTTCAAAATGAGGAGTACAATGATACTAGTAGATCCACGAGCTACCACTATGCCTAACTATGATTCGACCATACTTTGTCACCTCTTGATCCTATTGGACCATTGATCCATGCACCTCTTAATTCTATTGGACTATATTCAAGCACACCTCAATTTCCTATTGGACCTCACAAGGTTCCACCTCCAAATCCTATTGGACCTCTTGAAATTCATCAAACAAAAGCATTACACTTGTCTACACTCTAATTGGCACGTGTTTAGTCTCTTACTCTATTTTGGCTCAATAGTGGCATTACAAGTGCAAATGCATAACTTGCCATCTATGCCAAATTTATTCCTATCAACATCCTACACCTAGAAGCTTGATGTAAAAAACATAAGACCCCTATATCTAACATAGATAATCTTTTTCAATTCTTCATAGGTATGGTCTTAGGAATCTGGAGAGTTGTGATTGAAGAATCATAACTCAGACTCTAGGGTATTCTTGATCTTAAGAGAGGGAGTTGATCATGGTAAGATTACCTCAGATGAATAAACAAGATAACAAAAAATTTAGTAATGATTGGCCATCTTATCAAATCGGTTATGTTTATTTGGGTAAGGACTACCAGGAAAGTATTTGATTTAGCTCAAGTATTTATTGAGCGTCTGTTTAGGCTTCATGGACATCATGAACATTCGCGATTCAAAGTTCATCGGTCACTCTTGATCGGCCGTATTAGCTAAACTAGAGACGATTTCGAGCTTAAGTTCTTCTAATAATTAGTCAAACAGAAAAGGACAAATCAGTTGAGAAAAAAAATGCTTCGAGCATACTTCCCATCAACAATCTCATTGAGAGGAGTAACTACCCTTGATTGAGTTGCCTATGATAGGGTATCGTGTCCTCTTGTTGAGTATAAGACAAGGATTCGATGAATTATGATTGATAATCAAAAGATCAAATGATGTCTACATCTATACTTTGATGGCAATCTCCTTGGAGCGGAAGTTATCCTTGATGGATATTGAGATGTAGTAAGCATTTCAACCTATTAAACATGTAATGTATTTTACAAAATTACGATTTAATATCTTAAAAGTGGATATTTTTTATGACGATGTCGGTTTGATACCTGAATTGCCATATAGACTACACAATTTTGGTACTTGCATTAGCGCATAACTATACAATTTGTTTTACATGATAAAGTTGAATGGCTTCGAATGATTCACATGATACATTGGCCCATGCTATGGCATCCAAGCTTTTTGTGGTACTAGAAAATAAAAAGCTAATTTTTATTCATGACCAACAAGAAAAAAAGAAAAGTGTACACAGTACCATAAAAGAAAGATGTGCTAGAGATTGTCATTACACCTATCAAGAGATATGTAGAAGATTATTAGTAATATAGAGTGGAGACAACAAATGTCACTTCCCAAGTTGTCTCACATTGAGATTCACAAAAAACTTATTTGTTCACGTTAAAATCCATTGAAATTTTTGTATTTAGTTAGTTTCTTCTTGCAGTTAAAGATTGAATATTACACGGCATGCCATGTGTTCATAATCGGTGAACTATGGATAGAATGAAACTCTCAAATAATTAGTTGCAGATTGTGAAAACCTCACCATATGAGTTTTGGTTTATGATTAGGACTATGACATGCATGAATCTCAAGATTTTCTAGTAATTTGTTGACACGTCTTTCCTTAATGATATGTACGTCTTTTTTTTTTTTTTTTGCTAAAAGTTGGGATATTTTTTATGTAGAATAAAAGTGACAAATTTTCAATAGACTCCACAATTTCAAATATCTAAATGGTTGCAATAATTTTAAATGTCTAAAAAAATAATTTTGAGAACCGTTCTTTGTCTTACCAAGTTAAAACTTTTATATTGATTGTCAATTTGTATTTTGATTTTTTCTATATTAAATACACTAACATTTGTACATCATCTACAAACATAGTTTTCAACAAAAGTTGTACGCCATAATATTCCATTGATTTGAGTGTCAAGAGATTTCCTTCAAATATCTTCAAACTGCATTGACCCACTATCAAATATATTGATCATTTTATAAGGTCTAGTCCAACATGTATGCTATTTGCTTGAAACTTTGTAGATTGACTATTATGAACTAGCGCATAAACCCCGTCCTCAAGAGTCACCTCCTTGAGAGGGCTATTGTATTTTTTTGTTGTCGACGACCTTGGACTTTGATCATTTCCCATAAGATGCCGGGCTATATCTCTATTTTCTCTCTCGCTCTCTTTTCTGCTTCTTATTTAATAGTTCACCCGAACGCCATCGCGATCGCCATCGCCATCGCCACTTGCCTCCGAATCCAAAGGCAGGCATGCCATCAGGATCGCCACCACTCTCTCTCTCTCTCTCTCTCTCTCTCTCTCTCTCTCTCTCTCAACTGCTGGTGAGCTGTGTGTTGGCGTCCTTCCAACCTCCATGAGTGTCTGTGTGCTGCGCCATTGTCATTGATTCTTCATCACACGTCGATCCACACTCCACATTTGTGGCCCCGATGGAGCCCATCCATCGCAATCGCGGAAAAGTCGTCACCATCCCTTTTTGTAATGCTAAATCCCCATTAACTAGCAACATCGCCTAGTGCGTGTGCTTCTATACGGTTGTTGCTGCAATGGGTAGCAGCCTGTATCAGTGCTACATTCTTCCTTCCACACTGAGCAATTCCTTATTGATCCTGCTTGGGAATTGTTTGAATTGTGGGAGATGGGTATCCATGGGAATGGAGGTAGAAGGCACTGGCAGCCGTTGCTGTTGTCTGGATTGGCCTTCTTCGCAGGCCTCATGACATCGCTGTTCCTCAAAATCGAGACCTGCAAGGAGGTTCTCAGAGAGCGTTCAGTAGAAGTGGAAGATCCTATTCTCTGCCTGAAAAGCCAAATTGAACCAGATTTAAAGTCATTGCCTTCGGATTTTTTCACCTTTCACAATAAGTGTCGTGAGGCAACTCCACTGGCAAAGGTGCGATCCATGCTCCTTGATGAGATTTTCGATGGCGTTTCCCCTTTTGAAGGCTTCCCTTCACCCCACGTAGCACCGTTCCTTCGGAAAGAAAGCATCAAAGGCTGGGGATCTCGAGCAAAAGTGTTTGATGAACTTCTCAAGGAAGTGAGGCCGCAGCTGATTGTGGAACTGGGCACATTTCTGGGTGCATCTGCGATCCACATGGCGAACCTCTCACAATCTATGGGATTGCAAACCTTAATTCTTTGCATAGATGATTTCCGAGGGTGGCCCGGCTTCCGTTATACGTTCAAAGACATTCACCAAGAGCATGGCCAAGCAATGCTCTACTACCAATTCCTCCAGAACGTCATTACCACCAATTTTACGCATGCAATCATACCTGTTCCCTTCTCTACCACTTCCGCCATGGCGAAGCTTTGCGACGTTGGGATTCAAGCCGATCTGATTGAGGTAGATGCAGGACATGACTTTCACTCTGCATGGGCTGATATCAACCGGGCGTGGGCGCTGCTGAGGCCTGGAGTAGGGATCATGTTTGGCCATGATTACTATCTCAGGGCGGATAATCGTGGTGTGGGGAGAGCTGTGAATCTATTTGCCCGCCTCAAGGGTTTGCATATTCAGCCTCACGGCAGTCACTGGATTCTGAGGAGACCTCGCCCCTCGGCTAGACGGTCTCCTGTAATTTCTGATCCTGAGCATGTGAGGTCGGAAAAGAGGAAAAAGCGCTGGCAGGAAACATCTTCATGAGTCTTTATAACCCAAGGTAAAGAGAGTTCTAAACACAGAAAGACACTGTTTTCTCTATATTTTCTGGAAGCTTTTCGTGCGGTCTTATTGTTCTAAGATTAAGCTGAGGAGGATATGAAAAAATGGTGAAGCTTTTTCAATTTAGCTTCAGTCATCCAACTCCTTGACCTCACTATTTAGCCTCTTACTCTATTTTGGCTCAATAGTGGCATTACAAGTGGAAATGCATAATTTGCTGTCTATGCCAAATTTATTCCTATCAACATCTTACACCTAGATGCTTGATGTAAAAAACATAAGACCCCTATATCTAACATAGATAATCTTTTTCAATTTTTCACACTCCTCCAAAAAAATTATATATGAAGATTTGAACATTGATCTTGATATAACTCCAAGATTAGATCTATGCTTGATGAAAGCACTTTTGCTCAAAGGCTTAGTGAGTAGATCGGCAATACAAGAGGACGAGTTGACATGCTCCAAATAGATTTCTCCTCCAATAAGCTTTTCTCTCACAAAATGGTGTGCCACTTCTATGTGCTTGCTTCTTGCATGAAATATGGGATTATTGGCAAGAGCTTGGGCCAAGATGTTATCACACTTGATCATTGGTAGATCATCCTCCTTGATGCACTTTAGCTCCATTAATAACCTCTTGATCCAAAGCACCTCTTTGGTAGTTGTAGTGAGTGCTTTGTACTCGGCCTCACATGAAGAGAGAGATATAGTATCTTGCTTTTTGGAAAGCCAAGATATTAGATTGCCTCCAAGAAAGATAGTGTATGCACTAATAGACTTCCGATCCATCTTGTCACTTGCAAAGTCCGAATCCGAGTAGCCAACAATGGATAGAACTTCACTTTCATAGAGTAGACCATAATCACAAGATGAAGATACATATCTTAGAATCCTCTTGGCCATCTTCCAAGGATGGATCTTAGGATCTTGCATAAATTGACTCAATTTGTGCACACAAAACTTAGATCGGGCCTAGTAATGGTAAGCCAAATCAAGGAGCCTACAAGACTCCTAAAAAGTGTGATGTCCTCAAAGAATCTTTCATCACCTTTATTAGGATCTTTTACAATTTGCTCCATTGGAGTATCTATGCTCTTAGAATTTTCCATATGAAATGTTTTCAACATAGAGTGAGCATATCTAGATTGGCATATAAAGACATGATTTTCATAAAAATCGATTTCTAGGCCTAGGATGTAATGTATCTCTCCTAGATCTTGCATTTTAAACTCACATCCAAGTGCTAGTTTGGTTTCATCAACTAGCTTGATACAACTTCCACAAAGAATAATGTCATCAACATAAATTAGAAGAATGACAATATTGCTATCAACAAACTTTAGATACATGGGAGGATCATAGTCACTAAGAGTAAATCCTAGTGAGATAAGAAAATAATTAAGTCTTGAATACCATGATCTTGGTGCTTGCTTGAGTCCATAAAGACTTTTGAAAAGCAAGCACACTTTGGACTCATCCTTGATGAATCCTTGAGGTTGTTCCATATAGATCTCCTCCTCAAGATAACCATTTAGAAAAGCATTGGATACATCTCATTGAAACACCTTCCACTTGAAAAAACAAGACGTAATGACCTTTCTTGCCACAATAAAAGCACTTGATCTTCTTCTTCTTGAGCTTGGATGATGAAGCATTAGAGGAATCATCTTCCTCCTCATGTTTGTCTTTGGATTTGACTTTGTCCTTGCTTGAGGATTGTTGATGTTGGTTCTTGCTCCTCCCTTTGTGGTTATCCTTGGCAAAGAGAGCTTTGCCATCATTATGAGTGAGAGAAAGCTTGTCCATACTCAAGAGCTTGTACTCTTGTCTTGATTCTTCCAAAATCAGCACACTTTGGAGAGCCTCCAAACTAGGTAGCTCCTCCTTAATGGCATAGGATTGGACAAGGTTATCGAATTCACTTCTCAAGCCATTGAGAATGACCTGAACTAGCTCATTTTAATTGATGGAATCACCAATACAAGCAAGTTCTCTATGAATATCTTTTACTCTCAAAACATAACTAGATGCACTCTCATCACTCTTTTGACTACTTTGAAAGATTTGATTCTTAAGAGTGAGAAGCCTAGAGGTATTCTTAGCCTCATAGATAGTCTTGAGACAATCCCAAGCTTCTTTGGCTGTTGTACAAGTACCTATTTCCCTCAATATCTCATTAGAGACATTCATCTTAATGTAGTGGAGAGCCATCCTAGTTCTCTTTTTGTATTTTTGAACCTCTTGAAGAACTTGTGGTTCTTCTTCAAGGCCAAGAACTATGTCCATCATGTCTTGAAGGTTCAAGATGGACTCCATCCTCATTTTCCAAATTGAATAGTTTGTGAAGTACTCTAAGAAACCAAATTTGACTCAAATACAATGATATTGCATGAAACAAAATGGCTAAGATCTCAAAACAGTGCCTAGATCACATATAGATGAGATTGGCAATCATACAACTGTGATTTTGAATCACCCAAGCAATCTCTTGACCAAACCAAATGTGTCCACCCAGGTCTAGGTGCCCTACCTAACCCTCTTCAAAAGCTTATAACTTTTGATTGGCTCAACCAAATGGAACAAAACTGATTGCATCAGAAACTAGACAAAAATAGCTTCAAAGCAAGCTATCAAGCAAGATAAATGGATCAAGCATGAGAGAGAACTTCCAAACTGAATTTGGATGTTCCTCACACATGTCTGAGTACCTGATTCCGTACAGTACCAGGTCAGACCCAATCAATGTCCTCTTGGGATCCAAAATTGAACAAAATATCTAGGAAAATGAGCCTTGACAACTTCTAGCTCAAGATTGATGAAAAGTTTTCACTTAGATGGATAAAAATAAATGGTAACCTTAGGTAGGCTCTGATATCATGTTGAATTTCACACGTGTGGATTGTCCACAGCATGTACTTGTGATCTTCTAAGATGTGTAGATGCACCAAGATTAAGATTAGATTGAGATTCAAGATTAAGATTAGATTGAGAATCAAGATCAATCTTAGATCCTATGGCAAAAACACACTCCTACATGCATTCAAACACTTCCAACACTCACTCACACGTGTGGGAAGTATTGTAAAAAATAATCTAAGTAAAAACAAGCTGCTCTCCTCGGGTAGAGAGAGAAAAAGCATCATGAGCTCTCGGGTAGAGAGAGAAAGCTAGAAATCCAATAACTCACAAAATCCATAAAATCACCAAATCAATTAGCTTCAAAATAAGGAGTACAATGATACTAGTAGATCCACGAGCTACCACTATGCCTAACTATGATTGGACCATACTTTTTCACCTCTTGATCCTATTGGACCATTGATCCATGCACCTCTTAATTTTGTTGGACTACATTCAAGCACACCTCAATTTCCTATTGGACCTCACAAGGTTCCACCTCTAAATCCTATTGGACCTCTTGAAATTCATCAAACAAAAGCATTACACTTGTCTACACTCTGATTGGCACGTGTTTAGCCTCTTACTCTATTTTGGCTCAATAGTGGCATGACAAGTGGAAATGCATAATTTGCCATCTATGCCAAATTTATTCCTATCAACATCCTACACCTAGATGCTTGATGTAAAAAACATAAGACCCCTATATCTAACATAGATAATCTTTTTCAATTCTTCATAGGTATGGTCTTAGGAATATGGAGAGTTGTGATTGAAGAATCATAACTCAGACTCTAGGGTATACCTGATCAATAAGAGAGGGAGTTGATCATAGTAAGATTACCTCAGATGAATAAACAAGAAATTTAGTAATGACTAGCCATCTTATCAAATCGGTTATGTTTATTTGGGTAAGGACTACCAGGAAAGTATTTGATTTAGCTCAAGTATTTATTGAGCGTCTGTTTAGGCTTCATGGACATCATGAACATTCGCGATTCGAAGTTCACCGGTCACTCTTGATCGGCCGTATTAGCTAAACTAGAGACGATTCTGAGCTTAAGTTCTTCTAATCATTAGTCAAACAGAAAAGGACAAATCAGTTGAGAAAAAAAATGCTTCGAGCATACTTCCCATCAACAATCTCATTGAGAGGAGTAACTGCCCTTGATTGAGTTGCCTATGATAGGGTATCGTGTCCTCTTGTTGAGTATAAGACAAGGATTCGATGAATTATGATTGATAATCAAAAGATCAAATGATGTCTACATCTATACTTTGATGGCAATCTCCTTGGAGCGGAAGTTATCCTTTGTATATTGAGATGTAGCAAGCATTTGGCCACCGGTTATAGCTCGTTCATGCTTATATATAGTTTTTTAGCCTAGATCACCTATTTTAGGAGAGACTCGGATGATCAAGTTTCAGAAGGTAGCGGATTTCCTACATGATATGCAGGAAATGCTACAAATAGCACGTAAGAATGTCCAGTGTGTCCAAAATAGGGACCGACATTGTGCAAATCAAGAAAGATTAACTCAAGACTTTCAAATGGGGGATTGGATATATTTGAGAATCCCAAAGGATTCTAGTGTAATGTGTACCGACAAGCATTACAAATTGTCCTCGAGATATAGAGGACCGTATCGGATCTTGAAAAAGATCGGATCCTTAGCTTAACAGTTGGACCTCCCGGAGGGAACTCAAGTGCATTCGGATTTTCACGTAAGCCGACTCAAGAAGATTGTACGTGAAGGAGAACATATTGGTTATGAAGTCCAATTGAACCTGTTGGATGAATCATCGGGTGTGTCTTGACTTGAACCCGAAAAGTTCTTGTATATAAGAACTAAACAACTGAGAGATTGTATAGTTACCGAGCATCTGATTCGATGAAAAGGACCGCATAAACCCCGTCCTCAGAGTGAAAGAGTCACCTCCTTGAGAGGGCTATTGTATTTTTTTGTTGTCGACGACCTTGGACTTTGATCATTTCCCATAAGATGCCGGGCTATATCTCTATTTTCTCTCTCGCTCTCTTTTCTGCTTCTTATTTAATAGTTCACCCGAACGCCATCGCGATCGCCATCGCCATCGCCACTTGCCTCCGAATCCAAAGGCAGGCATGCCATCAGGATCGCCACCACTCTCTCTCTCTCTCTCTCTCTCTCTCTCTCTCTCTCTCTCAACTGCTGGTGAGCTGTGTGTTGGCGTCCTTCCAACCTCCATGAGTGTCTGTGTGCTGCGCCATTGTCATTGATTCTTCATCACACGTCGATCCACACTCCACATTTGTGGCCCCGATGGAGCCCATCCATCGCAATCGCGGAAAAGTCGTCACCATCCCTTTTTGTAATGCTAAATCCCCATTAACTAGCAACATCGCCTAGTGCGTGTGCTTCTATACGGTTGTTGCTGCAATGGGTAGCAGCCTGTATCAGTGCTACATTCTTCCTTCCACACGGAGCAATTCCTTATTGATCCTGCTTGGGAATTGTTTGAATTGTGGGAGATGGGTATCCATGGGAATGGAGGTAGAAGGCACTGGCAGCCGTTGCTGTTGTCTGGATTGGCCTTCTTCGCAGGCCTCATGACATCGCTGTTCCTCAAAATCGAGACCTGCAAGGAGGTTCTCAGAGAGCGTTCAGTAGAAGTGGAAGATCCTATTCTCTGCCTGAAAAGCCAAATTGAACCAGATTTAAAGTCATTGCCTTCGGATTTTTTCACCTTTCACAATAAGTGTCGTGAGGCAACTCCACTGGCAAAGGTGCGATCCATGCTCCTTGATGAGATTTTCGATGGCGTTTCCCCTTTTGAAGGCTTCCCTTCACCCCACGTAGCACCGTTCCTTCGGAAAGAAAGCATCAAAGGCTGGGGATCTCGAGCAAAAGTGTTTGATGAACTTCTCAAGGAAGTGAGGCCGCAGCTGATTGTGGAACTGGGCACATTTCTGGGTGCATCTGCGATCCACATGGCGAACCTCTCACAATCTATGGGATTGCAAACCTTAATTCTTTGCATAGATGATTTCCGAGGGTGGCCCGGCTTCCGTTATACGTTCAAAGACATTCACCAAGAGCATGGCCAAGCAATGCTCTACTACCAATTCCTCCAGAACGTCATTACCACCAATTTTACGCATGCAATCATACCTGTTCCCTTCTCTACCACTTCCGCCATGGCGAAGCTTTGCGACGTTGGGATTCAAGCCGATCTGATTGAGGTAGATGCAGGACATGACTTTCACTCTGCATGGGCTGATATCAACCGGGCGTGGGCGCTGCTGAGGCCTGGAGTAGGGATCATGTTTGGCCATGATTACTATCTCAGGGCGGATAATCGTGGTGTGGGGAGAGCTGTGAATCTATTTGCCCGCCTCAAGGGTTTGCATATTCAGCCTCACGGCAGTCACTGGATTCTGAGGAGACCCCGCCCCTCGGCTAGACGGTCTCCTGTAGTTTCTGATCCTGAGCATGTGAGGTCGGAAAAAAGGAAAAAGCGCTGGCAGGAAACATCTTCATGAGTCTTTATAACCCAAGGTAAAGAGAGTTCTAAACACAGAAAGACCCTGTTTTCTCTATATTTTCTGGAAGCTTTTCGTGCGGTCTTATTGTTCTGAGATTAAGCTGAGGAGGATATGAAAAAATGGTGAAGCTTTTTCAGTTTAGCTTCAGTCATCCAACTCCTTGACCTCACTATTCTCCCTGCCCTCAGTACAGAGGTGAACCTTTTAAGCAAGAAGATTTCAGCTATCCTTGATTATGAGGTTCATTTGGCCTTTTAACTGCAATCTAGCTAGCTTTTTTTAAATTATCCTTTGATTTGCGGTTTCGCCATCCTATCAACTCAACTGAGTAATCTGCAGCAGGGCCATGCTAACATTATGCTTGCGTTTAATGGTATCATGAAATCAGCATCTCTAGCTGCAATTCAATCTGTTCATTTTGTAGTATAATTCAAAATACTGCTGAAGAACTCATGGAGATTGTAAACGATGCTTTCCAAATTTTAGGCCTCAGATATAGGAAATTTATATGTAGAATGGAAATAGGGATATGCAACAGGTACACGGCCGGAATAACCATGCTCAGAAGAAGCGAAGAACATGGCATAAGATGAGGTTACATGAGTGAAAAGTGGACTTCCACTGCGATGGAGTTGAGTTGTTCATGTGCATGTAGGATAATATTTGTTCTGCCTGTGGAGACTCGAGAGTTAGTGGAAGGATCACTGTGTAAGCGCGGCTCTAGAGAGTGCTTCACAAATATTATGGGTGCATAGGGACAATTGCAATACGTCAAGCATAGGCTATGATTGAAAGGGCGTCTGCAGATATGTAATATTGGGCAGGGGGTCAGGATAACCGAAACATGCACACAATCTCGTGATGTGACTTCTATCCATTGTTGACTAGCTTATGCTGGGGTGGTTCATTGCTATAAGAGAAGAAAAATACTGTTTCGTGAAAAGTGTGGATCAACACTGACGAATTCACTAGGCGCTGATCTACAAAACGACTAGACTGAGGCACTATTTGGCTCTTTGCTTGAGTGCGAAAATTCATTCACAAAAAGGATGACAAATGAGGATTGCAGTAGTTCTTTACATGTACACAGCAAGTTATGCCTAATTTCTTGAATTCTTTGACATAGAGAGCATTCTGAACATTTCTGAGATCTTGTAGCTTCTCATTGTCTTGATATTATCGGCTCAGATGTGTACTTGAAAGGTAAATGTTGGTGTATTGTAGGTGTAAATAAGTTGCATAAGGAACTCTATAATCATCTGTCAGCATTTTGCAGGCTTGTTCAGTTGACGTCAAAATCTCAGGGACTTACACTCTTCAGCTGTAGTAACATCGACTGCAAAAAACCAAAACACCGCACCAACGGTCAAATTTTGATGATTTGATGCTTACGATCCTCTTTCTCATAATTACAGGCGAGTGTGAGGTGGTAACTGTATAAGTGGCAGCTTAATGGGCGCAATCTTTTGAAAAATTTTTCACTGAATAGCTAGATGAAAAGATCTGTAAGTATAATGCTGTCTATGCACGCAATTGACTTGGAATGAGTGCAGCATCTCCATGGATAATGTAAGAGTTTGACTAAAGACAGAGAATAAGCAACATTTTTGGAAAGTTAGTATTACATGTGGTTGAACAAGCTGGATGATCACCTCTGAAGAAAGGTAAAACCATTGAGCATCCTTCTTGCCATGCTGTCAGAAAACGCTTGTAACATATCTGTTATATCAAAAAATCTCATGTAATCTTATTCATAGTGTTGAGATCATGCAATTTACAATAGAAGGTATTAAAGACTTTATAGACTATCTTCTAACAAAAAATCTCATGTAATCTTATTCATAGTGTTGAGATCATGCAATTTACAATAGAAGGTATTAAAGACTTTATAGACTATCTTCTCTCCATTGTTAGTGTGATACTGAAGTGGTCTTCCATTCCATAGTATCTCTCTGGTAGATGAAATTCAATTATGTCATGCTTAAGCTTGTCCTTCCTTTTCCTTTGTATCTTGTAAACTTCTTTCCTTTTCTCATATTCTGTCTGGAAACCACTGAACTTGGATTGTTTAGGTTGAAAGAACCAAACCTTTTATTTGAGTTTTGGAAGAATTTATCTTGGAGAATAGAAAAACTTGGTCTTTTGAGGAGGCGTTCAATCTCTCTGATGTTCTAGCTAGACGGTAACTATCATCCTTTTTCACCACAAGTATTTGATTTCCAACATAAAATCTTGGATCAATTTTATTCTCAAGCCATTACCAGCATAGGAGATTGTTTATTTACTTGCATCTTTGTCCCCTTTGCTATTTGCAATTTGCAAACACTTAAGTAGAAAATGGACCACATTTTCTATATCATAGCATTATTTTTAAGTGCTCTTGACTGAGTCGAGAAGGGAGCTGAGCTCTAACATAAAATCTAGGCTAGAGGCAAACTAATTTTAGGTGGTCTTTGATAAAATTGTCATTGGTATACATGGTATTTTTGGAAAGGTTAGTAGCTACAAACACAACACAATTAACAAATATGGCATGACACAATCTCAACAAGACAACACAAAACAAACTCCAACTACAATTGTTGAATGAACATCTATTCAAATTGGTAGTGGTAGACCAGGCTTACAAGAACGGCAGCTGAAGGTTCACCTATGATGAGCTCAACAATTGAATCAAATGAACTAGTGTCTCAATATCAACTACCATCAATGTAGTAGAACATGTCCAAAAGTCCCATCCACTAGCAAAAACATTGCCCTCAATGTGGGCATAACATGAGCATACACAAAAAATTAATGTAATAATGTTGAAGCAGATAGCCTATGTAGTATCTAGGGTTGAGGATATTGTGACACACATGATTCTAAAATAGGTGCAATGGCTAAGCTTGGTCTTGTAAAGTAGAGTGTGAGAGCAAAAACATATATCAATGCCCCATGTAACCTCATCAACGTGATGTCCATCCCATTGAATTAGAAACTCTATCCAATGTTGGTGTTGTCTTTGCTGATAACCATAAACTGAAGTATAGTTATTGAAGATATGGAAGGAACCATAAAGAGTCATTAAAATTAAAGGGGCGTGATAATCATCTATACCCATTGCAACTTAAAAGAATTTAACTTGAAAAATATCACATAATATCTTAGCAGTAGCAAATAGTTGGAGTTTATGGATAACTAGAATTGACATTTGGAGAATGTAGAAGGGCCCATAATAGCATGGGTGTATCTTACCTATTTGAGAGTGGCTTTGAACGAATCTATGGTGAGCAAATCGTAGCCCTTAGGTATACATCGTGTTCTTTTTCAAACTCTATATATTGCCTATGCCTAGTCAAATGTGTTGCAAATGTCTCTCTCTCTCTCTCTCTCTCTCTCTCTCTCTCTCTCTCTCTCTCTCTCTCTCTCTCTCTCTCTAGCACCTCTCCATTAATGGAAACATTGTGTGCTCATGATAGAGTTAGAATAAAAGTAAAATTTTTGTGTTCTTGTATTGTGGGTCCAGTTAGACGACTAGGGTCAGTTGTCCTCGTGACAAGGCAGTCGACGGGAGACGTGTCCCCTCAACGACAACCCAGGCCATGCATGGGTTGCCAAAGAAGATGTTATGTGTTGTGTTTTGGTTTTGAGAAATACAATTTGCTATGCTTGGAAAGTGCTTTCTGAGTGCGTTTCTGTTTATGTCAATTTGTTATCCTATTACTAGCAAATTTTAACGTGCTATCAAAGCCTGACAAGGAATGTGCATAGTACAAAGTTGCCTTAGAAGAGTAGCAACTAACATGCCTGAAAATATTTGGGCAAAAATTGTGAAATTTGTAGTCGGTTCCCTGAAAAGATCAGGCGAGGGTTACGACTTTCTTGCAGATTCGGCCATTACTTTATCGTTTGTGCACAGTTTTGGGTGCTGTAGACATCGAAGGGTTGCTATAGCAGGTCACTGGACAGGCACAATGGATTTCTCAAACTTTTGTTAGAATCTTGGGCGGCTAACAAAGGAGCATGAAACTTTTGGAGTAGAGAGAGAAAATCAACATTTTCAAGTAGCTCCAAGAGCCTCAATTCTCCACCATTTCTTCTGAATAGAAGGATAAGGCCCTGGATGAGTTGACGACGGTCATGATTGAATGAGTAATGGAAGGTTGAGATTAAATCCTGATGTATCAATGGCCTAGAAGTTCTAGAAAGGCCCCGAACTCCATTGAAGAGCAAACTGGCCTTCAATTTCATTAAAAATTTTCAATTTTAAAGGGACATTCATGAAGTTGGGAGTTTCTTCACTGTGAAGAAATAGATCATTACTAAGAAAAGGTATCTACAACGGTATCTGCAAAATAGGGTGTTTGTCATGGTGAAAGCACTCAGTGGATGCCAAATTTCTTTTGCCTCTTTCAGAGAGCAGGTGGTCAGGAGTGTGAGACAAAAGGCATTTCACGTTTGGAAATCGACTTGGCTTGTGAATTGCCACCTAAGCGACTAGGGAGCCCGGTGTAAAATTTTAGCAAATCATCAAAACAAGTTTTTGACATCACCCTTGTGCTCAAAATACATCTTTTAGCCTACGGTTGTAGTTTTGGACATTTTTGAGGTGACAAACATGGGAGAGTCCATTTTGAGTGAAAATAGCAAATTGGATGCATATACGAGTGTATTTATGGTCATTTGTATCAAGTAATAGAAGAGATTGGAATAGCATCTATGCTTAGCACAATTACGTGATCAATGATTAACCAATAACAACATATGCATTTCTTCTTTTGTATTGCTCGTGGGTACTCACCAACTTTATCAAGCATCCCACTATGTTCTATCGATGCTCCAATCATATTGCCTTCTTAAATTAGGGGCTAGAGATACAATCAGTTAAAATTTGCTACTAACAGGATCACAAATTGACATATGCAAAAACACACTCAGAAAGCACTCTCTAAGCTCCACATAGCAAACTGTATTTCACAAAACCAAAATATTGTACATATAACTTCTTTTATGGAAACCCATGCATGGCCTATGTTGCCGTTGACAAGACACCTGTCCTGTCGACAGCCTTGTCACAAGGACAGCTAGACCTAGTTGACTAACTGGACGCATAGTACAGTAACTGAATGATTCTACTCTCTCCCTAAAAGTAGAATCTCTTTTTCACTCACTCATATACATAACATCAAAGTTAACAAACTTTAAGTATAGAAAGCTTTGATCTAAGCTTATCAAACTTTTCTTTGATGAGTGGCTTATGAAAATATCAGCTAATTGCTCATCTGTACTACAATGAACAACACTCAGTAGCCTCTCACGTATAAAGTGATAGTGAATCTTGATGTGTTTGCCTCTCACGTGGAACACCGGATTCTTAGCCAGCTGAATGCCATTCTGATGCTCGCCATCCTATTATCCTGCTTCATATCCAACTCATCGAAGATTTGTCTTAACCAAATAGCTTCCTGAGCTGCACTACACAATGCCTTATACTTTGCTTCTATTGTGGATAAAGCAATTGTGCTTTTCTTCATACTATACCAAGGAAAGAAACTACCACAAAATTGAAATACATACCTTGTGGTCGATCTACAATCATCACAATTAGCCAATCCACATCCACATAGCCTCGAATCTCAGTTAAACCTTTCTGCTTCCTGTAGACCAAGCCATAACCGGAAGTGCCCTTGAGATATCACAAAATATAGTTGGCTGCCTTCCAATGTGTTTCAGTTGATGCTACCTTAAAATGACTTACAATACCAACAACATAGCTGCATATATGTAGCATATATCTAGCCTAGACATGGTAAGGTAAATCAAGCTTTCTACTAGTTTCCTTGACAATGTCGCATCAAATGGTTGTGACTTATCAAGCTTGAAAAGCTTTTTACCTAGTTGAGTGTTCAAGGGCTTTCAAACTTGTAGCATGAACCTGCGTAGCACCACTTTGACATACTTGACCTGTATTAGTCCCACCTCATGTCCTTTTTGCCATAGTTTCACTCCAAGACTATAGTGCACTAGGGATCCGTCATCTCGAATTGATCTATATGATCCTTCTTGATCATACCTATCATCTATTAGTTATTTTCAGTGACAATCAAGTCGTCAACATAAAGAGCAACCAAGATAATCAAGTCGTCAACATAAAGAGACAATCATATAATCAAAGCATAAGACCAAAAGATTGTGAAGAATTTGGGATCAATCAACATCCAAACCCATAACCTGATCTTTGGTTAGAAATAGATCAACTCTACCAATCTTGCCAATATGAAAAATTCAACATCTACTTAAGAAAAGAGATGCAAACTCACTAAGAACCTGATCAAACATCAAACATAAGATATGATGAAGCTGTTGTCCATAATAAAATAGTAAGGTACTATATTTCACATGTGTGTGGATCCGAAAATAGCATAAAATAAGCATTCTACACACAAGATTGCAAGATATCACCAATATAGTGCACCAATGGATAGATGAACCCAAGAGAACCATGTATAAGCATGCAATGCGATAAGAGAGAGAGAAAGTCTTCTCTTCCCATGAGTTACATCCTTTTATAGCAGGTCCAAACCTAACTTTAAACTTTGGTTTCCCTCCATAATGAAAAACCCTACTATTATTGTGACTAGATTCAATATCTCTACTACTCAAATTGAATCTACCCAAAACTCGTGTTCTACACACTTTTCAAAAGTTTTTATTCAAATGCTTTTAGACTAATATATATAACTTTACAAAAGTTAGAAATCAGTTTTTATCTAATTCATTATTTTGAAGATTCAAATGTGATACTGTAATAAATGTACAGTTAGTCAGTTTACTGTTTTCAGTAGTAATCGGGATGTGACCCACTATCGGTATATTAGTCGGGCACTTGTCCTGTAGCCGGCTACTTGGGTTAGCCGAGTAGCCACTTTGGTAGGAAATTAGCCTGTACAGAGTTATTTACAGTACTTGCTATACTTGGGTGCATGTCCCAAGTTTGTCAATTGAATTTGGCCATACTGGGCCCGACCTTAGTTTAGGCCAGTTTTAGGACACCTGCCTTTTCATGCAGTTTGTGAGTACTCTATATGTACAGTGTTTCTTACTAAGTTTCAAGTGCTTGAAATTATGGGTCTTCGTTGTGATCACAAATGAACCTCTCTGGATAGAATTCGCATGCATGCTTGGGACTTGCACAAGTCCAGATCTTGCCAAAAAACAAGCTATGCAAGTACTAGATAGTTCTATTTCAGGAGAGATCAGAGATTTTGCACTTGAAAGTATTTCTACAAGTTTGTTCTGGGTTTTCTTACCTTATTTGGGTTTTTTTCTCCGATAGGATTCTTGTAGCTGACAAAAGTCGTTGCAAAAATCAGGGAATGATTCGTATAGTTGTGCGAGTTATTTCGGATTTAGTCAACTCAAATGGACCACAGAGCAAGAAAATTACTGGGGACTCGTACAAAAAATGGCTCGTGGACAGAAACGAACGACTCGCACAGGACTCGCACAGAAGATGACTCGCTAAAAAAAAATGACTTGTGGACGGAAACAGACGACTCGCACAAGACTCGCACAGAAGATGACTCGCGCAAAAAAATGACTCGTGGACGGAAACGGACGACTCGCACACAGGACTCGCACAGAAGATGACTCGCGCAAAAAAATGAGTTGTGGACGGAAACAGATGACTCGCACAGGACTCGCACAGAAGATGACTCGCGCAAAAAAATGACTCGTGGACGGAAACAGACGACTCGCACAAACCTGTGCCTGTGGAGTTAGAACCCGTGGGGATGACTCGCACAGAAGATGACTCGCATAGGAATATGACTCGTGCAACAGAATGGTCGAGGTAATGACTCAGATTTGACAAAAATGACTTGTACATCTCAAAAATGACTCACGCAGCAGACAATGGTAGAGGTAATGGTTCGAAATCGACAAAAATGACTCGCACAGCAAACATCGAGCACTCGCACACCTGACTGACGATTTAGGAACTCGCTCACAGATCGGAAGAAGACAAAAAACACCTTGAAATGACTCACACAGATTTGACTCGCTGCTTGGCTGAGGAACATATTGCCGCATGCTGAAAAATGGTTGACACATGGGCTATTAGCAAAATTATATATGCAACCAAAGCTTAAAACACAGCAAACTCAGTCAGGTCAACCGTCAATGATAAGAAATTCAGAAATGATGTAGGTGGGGAGCAATACTCCGTTGGTCTGCTTGTTGAGAAACGATGTAGGTGGGGTGCAATAATCGTTGGTCTGCCTGCTGCTGCACGGGATGCAATTTGCAGCTGTCTCCATGAAGTTATAGCAGCAGCTTACATCTTTGTAGTCTGGATATGAGCAGGTCCAAAATGTTTGGAAAGAGACAAGATGCAGAACTGCAAGGCAAAACTGATGAGCAAGGAAGAAAAGGTTTGGAAAAGAATTGAGAGCCACTATCAGGCAAAACTGATTGTCCCTATTGAAAAGAGCCAAAACTTTGGAAAGAGCCAAGATGCAGAACTGATGGCCACTATCAGACAAGGCAGAACTGACGCTGGAAAGAGTTGCTGGAAAGAGCCAAGCCACCGCTGGAAAGACATGAGACTGATAGCCGTTGGAAAGACACGAGACTAATAGCCACTATCAGGGCAGTCTTCCAAGGTCAAAAACCAACTCACAACCAAGAGATGCTTACTCGGAAATCAACTAGTGCCTAATGCCTTGTGGAACACGGTTGGATGCAAACCAAAGCCTTCTGGAAGTGCGACTGGGTGCAAATCCCGTGGAGTTCCAACACTTAGCAAAGATGCAAAAAAAACTTTGCTAAAAGAAGATGGCTGGGTCCAGCGCTGGATATAGTTTGCAAAAAAGGCCCGTGGACAGCAAGAAGGTGACATGTGCGAGGTTTTCAGCCAGAAAATACCACTTAAAAACGAGCACAAGGGGATTCTAAGCTTCTGACCTGCTACAAACAAATAAGAAACACAAAAATGATCAATAGCACTCGATGTGAGTAAAGAAAGATGAGTGTTACACTAAACCAAGCAAGAAAACTTGCAAGAAATGTTAGCAACCAAGAAGAACAATGGGAAGGAAGCAGCAACAGCAACGGCGCCAATGTTGTACATTTTGCATCCTCCGTTGGCTATGGCTCCATCTAGCATGACTATGGCGGTCTCCCAACTAGTCTATGCTATGGCTTTTCCAACTAGCTTGAGCAAGAGGATATGAAGAGCACAATGAGCGTAGGGTGAGTGTTCTGTGGGTAAGATCCACTCTTCTCTCTTTTCTCTCCTTAGTTTCTAACAAATGATGGCTTAATCTAAAAGATAAAACCCTAAACTAAATCTCATTCTCTAAGGCTTACCCTACTAGAGAATGGAGGGCCTAGATTAACTTAACCTGTTGCCAGATGAATAATATACAATACAATGTGAAGTAACACAATGCATGAAACCACACAAGGGAGAACACTCAGAGAGAAAGATAGGCATGTTTTGCAAATGAGGTTCTTCCTAAAAATGGACTCTTCCACTCCTATTTATACTTGGAGTGGTGGTCACTTACAAAAATGCACTGTGGGACAAGTAAGCCACATAGACTAACTTAGCTTTGAATCACACTGGTGCCATGGGATAAACCCCCAATAGGCCTTTGTGACTAACTTTTACATAACTTGAAATAATTGGAAACTACATATCTATGTGCAGTGTCCATGGCAGTTTAAACTTAGAACTAAATAACTTAAGCCATTACGGATACCGCCAAAGCCTAAACTTGATGGGCAAGTTCTACGTTTAAATCCTATCCTGCTTGTATTTTTAAAGATGTTTCGCAGGATGGCTAGAATATTCCTTGGAATATAAACAGGGTCATGCAGAAGTAGACTATTATCAAAATCCCAAGAACAAGAAGGAGCAGAATCAAAACGAACCTTCAGATTCTAATTTCGTCGAAGACAAAGCAGAATGTGCCAGAGTAGCGGAACAGAGGACAACAAAAAACTTAGCAACATATGTTTCTGAAGATTTATGTTGTTCATCAAATTCGCAAATTCAAGAAGAAGTTCTGGATTCGGGAGCCACCTCACATTTTGTTTCCTCAAAACAGATATTGTCTAAGTATAAGAAGACGAATTATTCAAGACTTATTATACTTGGAGACAGTTCTAAGCATACAGTCGACGGAACTGGTGTACTATGGCTAGACACGAATCATGGTGAAAAGAAACTAGAGGAAGTTCTCTATGTTCCTACTCTTGATAAAGATCTTCTATGTGTAGCTAAGATAGTTGACACATGAATGTCAGTAACCTTCACAAGGAACTCTTGTATATTGTTTGATGAAGATTCTGATAACCTGGTTGCTATTAAATATGGAGGAAAGCCATCACTAAGCTAAACTTCGGTACCTCTGATTTAATATCAAAATGTAACAAAATGTTTTAAATCTTTGACAATGGCTAGATCTAGTAGATCGGAACTCAAAAATAGTATTGGCAAAGGTTTTCTAGGCGAAGGTTCTACATTGCTATTTTGGATAAAAATCACTGATCTAGCTCTTTTTGAAAAATCTGCTAATATTAACCTTCGCCGGATTGACAGTGGATAAATCTGGTACAGATAAAACAAGGGTAGAACTGGCAAAGGTTCTTTTTGCTAAACAATAATGTTTTTGCAGTCTGACGGGAATTAAAATAGACTTTCTTGATGATCTTGATAGATGTAACCTTCGCCGAACTCAAAAATGATGAAATCTTATATTTAGAATCCTCAGAGAAGTTGACGAATGTTCTGGCGAAGAATCAAGAGTAATATTGTTATTTTTGCAAAAAAGTGTCTTTTTTGACAAACATAGCTCAATATGACAACTGGCCTTGACTTAACATTTGCTCAACTCACTGGTTATAAAAAATAGTATGTTGGACTGACTCTGACTCTGGCGAAGGTTTCGGCGAATGTTTCTCTTAAAGAGCTGATATTTTTGTAAAAAGGTATTAAACTTTCCACAAAAGGTTACCAACAACTAGAAGGGCTAACTATCTCTCAAGATAGTTATGTTTAGTTAAGTGAGAGCATTGTCTATAACTAGGTAAGAGACATCAAGCTTTGGATCTTTTGGCTCATTTGCAAGTTGAGAGCTTCTAACTAGCTCCTTGTGAATGTGAGCTATGGGGATTTCCATTGCAAGGTCTCATGTGCCTTATTTACATGAATCCATGCTCATTTTCCATTGTTGTGTACTCTTTCTTTCATTCTTATGTGATTCTATGCAGATCCTTGTGTTTCTAGCTTTCTATGGATATGCTATTTTGGATGCTTTGCATTTCTCTTGCTCTTAGCTTTACTTCCATTGTAATTGCTATTAGCTTGGATTTGGCACATGACATTCTAATAGCAATTGTCAATGGGCAAACAATGTTCTTTCTAAAAATAGCACTATCAAAGGAAAAAATAAGAAGAAAACGACGAGTATTATACTTTGTAAAAACAAAAAGTATGATAAATGGGTAATAGACTATCTATGTTTGGCAATAGGCGAATAATGACAATGAGTAAAAGAAAATTTATTATAAATAGTATGCACGAGTAATGCCCTCACACATGTGGCAAAAAATAATTTTTTTTTTGAAGAATGAACTTAAACTTGATTCTGAAGTGTGTGAATTTTTTTTGCAAAGTAACAAAACTTCAAATGTGAAGAAGTGAAGTGCTTCTCTCTCACTTGGAAAAAAAAATCAAAGAGGACTTCCAAAGTTCTGGCAATTTGACCCACCTCCACTAAATTGATCATAACTCTCTCAATATTGATCCAAATCACAAACACTCGGTACCTCTGAAAAGTTTACAACAAGCTCTATCAAGTAAAAGGAACATATCAATGATTGAAGTGATTTGATAGGTCAAATTAGCAATAGAACAGGCTTGAAATTTTTGAAGGAAAAAAATTAGAAAAACTAGAGCTAGAAACCAAAATTTGTCATAACTTCTTGGATACTGATCCAAATGACCTGCCATATGGATCAGATTAAAGCTAGGACAATGCTATAAAAGCTTATGTAAAGAAACTAGGATAAGAAACTCAAATCAAATCTGAAAAACTCAAACAAAGTGAGAGGCAAATTGTAATTATTATGCACTCCTATCTGCCTTTCCAAAACTTGAATATGAGATTCATCCACAAAATCATTCACATTATAAAAGCACAAGTACAAATACTACTTAAATGCTATTTTTTATTCAAAATAGAAACAATATGCCATGTGACAACTTCCTCTCACCTGTCTAACCATGGCACAAACCCCATACTTGCATTTATGAACATGATTAACAAAATCTATATTACTGATTAATAAATTCCAACTACATTATTTTTTTGTCCCAAAACTCAAGACCTTTGCCATATGACATAATTGATACCTTAATTGAACATCAGATAATGCCAGTCAATTAACCAAATGTGAAGTGATGATGTTGTGGAATCAATTGTTGTCAAGAAGTACAACTACCTCTTGACCTTCCTACTTTGATCACATCCTTACAAATTCCATATCTAGAAACTGATATGTTGACCTTGTCCTAGTAGTTGGATAGGCCCATGGTTGAGGAATGAAAATGTTAGGTCCCAATCAACACGACGGAGTTAAACAACAAAGGACGCCGGGGAGTCCGTCACGACGATTGGAGCAAAATAACCTTTCCCTCCAACAAACTGCACCTACAAACCAAAGTGAATCCAGTTAGTTTGCAAGCGGCAATGAAACACATCTATAATCAATATAATAATAACATAGTTGTATAGATCAATGAGTGGTACACCGACTTGTACAATTTGATTATAACATTAAAATTGGTGTATTTTATCATCTGATGAAAGAGAGAGATATAGTACAATTTGAAGCAGTATAAAGGGGAGGTGGTATTCCGGCTATTGCAATGTCAATCATTACAGCTATGAAGATTATAACAAGCAACATCAGCAACTTCACCATCAATTCCATATGATCTCTCTCTCTCTCTCTCTCTCTCTCTCTCTCTCTCTCTCTCTCTCTCTCTCTCTCTCTCTCTCTCTCTCTCTCTCTCTCTCTCTCTCTCTCTCTCTCTCTCTCTGCCCCCTTAACTTGGTACTTCACCTTCAATACCATCTCACTGTTATATACATACACAACACGAAGTATAATCTTACGAGGTTATAAATTTGCTAGATAGGATATCAATGACTGATTCCACTCTTTCTGAGGCCCACCACAAGTGGAAAAAATTTTAGGAGACATAGAATAAGAGAGAAATAAGATATTAATGATTGATACCCAACATGCATCATTCCACTCTTTCTGAGGCCCACCACAAGTGACAAAATTTTTGGCAGACATAGACTAAGAGAGAAATATACATGGCTTGGGCGTGCGCACGCGCGAGAGAGAGAGAGAGAGAGAGAGAGAGAGAGAGAGAGAGAGAGAGAGAGAGAGAGAGAGAGAGAGAGAGAGAGAGAGAGAGAGAGAGAGAGAGAGAGAGAGAGAGAGAGAGAGAGAGAGAGAGAGAGAGAGAGAGAGAGACTTCATCAACATTTTCTATTTACTTGGAAAGAGCCTGAATAAGATAAAGACAAGTGGGTTGGATGTAGATGTTAATGAATGATGCCCAACACATTGCCTCCATTCTTTTCCAAGACCACTACGTTGACAAAAAATTGGAGAGATAGAGAATAAAAGAGAAAGAGACATTGCTTGAGTGGCATTTTTCATTTCTTTGAAGATGGGCCGAGTGAGGACAGATAAAATGGAATCCTCTAGGTATTGCTACATGTTAGTGATAATGATTGTGTTGCAACTCAAGTTGCACATTAATATAAATAGGATGGTAGGGAAACGAGGGTGAACATAGCTCCACCACAAATGTAGTAACCATATAGTGAAGATGGTGGGTTATACCACCACCTTAGGTCCATGGGAGACCAACATTATTAGCGGTGCATAATATGCTCCTCTAGGGAATGAGTATAACCCTACTACCCTACAATATATTAACTCCAAAATTCTTTTGTCACTACTTGGCAAGAGATTGACTACAAGCCTTTCTAAATAGAAGAGATCATTCACGTGATGCCTTCCTTATATAAGGACAAGATGCCTTTTTTGAATACAAGAAAATCAAGTGATGTCTTCCTAAATACAAGGATTTGAATAAATGGAGCATAAAATGTTAGTTAGAAGTCAATAAAAGGAATTCCGGCCTTTTTGTGGGACTTTTAATGCCACAGGGCCTAATAGTCAAGTTAGTGAATGATATAGGGGTTCCCACCAAAATTCAAATTCAAATTGGTTTCGTCCAAATTTTGAATGGGTTCCCTCACTTTTTCATATTTAAATAGTTAGGGAGGTAGAAATTGGCCAATAGGATTTGAGGCCAAAGCCCTAAAATCCACTATATATAGTGGTAGTTTCGAGCTATTTGTACATTCATTCTTCATTTCAATACAAGCAGGTTGAGCCACTTATGGAATGGATATGGAATGTCCTTGCTCTTTTTCATTCCTCCTCCATCTCTCATGATCTCTTTGGATTTGCTAATTTTTGGATTTGGTGGTTATTGGGATTGATCATTCTTATGCTTTTTGTGAGAGAGAAAGGGAGAGAGAGAGGAGTAAGTCTCTATCATTGTGTGTAGTGTCAATGGAGTAGTGTTATTGCTTAATGTTAGATGTGGATCATCAGCACATGCTTGATTATGAACTATGCTATCGCTCTCATGGGTTACACACGCAGGGTGCCAATATATCCCTCTCACTTATTAACTAGGGTTAGGGTTGTCTCGATATCCGCAAACCCTTCAAGAAACTGTTGAGCAGATGAACGTTCAGTTGCAAACTACCAAGTAGACAATGAAGGCATTTCTTAATTACGATGGAGAAAAAGTGCCATATCTATCAAATAGAACTAGAACTAAAACTTGAGTGTCGTTGATGCTTCCTAACACGATTGAAGAGCTAACAGGCTATAAGATTGACACCTACTAAAGGTGCATGGGGCAGTGGGATGACAAGTGGGTATGGGGGCCTAGTCCTATGACTCAATTTTTGGTGGGCATCCATTTTCAATGTGCACACTAACCATGTGGCCCTAGCCTGGACACGTTGGGAGCCAATTTTTGGCAGGCCTCACTTTTTTGATGGTATCTCGCTCAAGTGCTCTTGTACTCACTCAAACAAAGAACCATTTTTTTGCAAACCCCCTAGGTCCCATGACCAGCTTTCCATGGGCATCATTTTGTAATGGGCATGGAACTTGTTAGCCAACATCCCAAATTTGTGACCCAACCGTCAGAGCACATGCGTATGAGCACTCAAATCGATTTTAAATCCCTCATGCACGAATCAACATAAAATCAATCCATCCAAGCACAATACCACAAATTAGGAAAAACACTAGCATGCAGTCAGAACAATTATGGATTTTGCCAATGTATGGCACTCACAAAGTATAGGGCTAACACACGTGACCTGACTTTTTGTGACCCTCACTTTTTTGGGGTATCTCACTTGAGTCCTCCTTGACCTGCTCAAACATGGACCTCTTATTTTGTGGACCCTCTAGTCCTTTCATCGAATTATTTTTGGGCACCCATTTTTGGGGAGCAAGCCGCTTATGTAGTCCTGGGCCCGTAAATCATATAGAAGACTGAATGGGCTCGACTTGCTTGATGTATTAAAATGAAATTACGAGGACAATTAACATTCTTAGGGCCAATCTATTTCAAAAAGGTAGACATGAATGACATTTAAATGCTCATGTGACTTCTTGTATTTAGTGCCATGTTATTTGTAAAGCAATGCATACACACCTATCTAATAGTATGCTATAACTATTTCAGACTCTGAGTGTGCCATTTCATGTATGAGAGATGATCAAATATTAATCTTCTTTCATTCTAAATACATCCACTCTACATTGGTCCTGTATTCCTATATTCCTTTAATACAACTGCTTTTGGCGGTCCGATTGTCAGTTCATCAAGAATATGATGCACTCCGTATCTGGTCGGATCCATATGATTTAGAATCTGCTCATTTGTAAGTTTCGCATTGTCATCATAAGATAAGGCATGACTCACAGAAATAGCTTAGATTGGTGACCTGAGTAGCTGTCCCTGATCAATAATCAACAGATTTCAAGCACAAACATCCACTCAAATTACGCAAAAACTCCTCAAACTAACCCTAGATGCAATTCTAACACTATTCATGCCAAGACAAGATGCCTAATGAAAAACTAACCAAATAACAAACAGGCTGCAAACAGAAAAATTGACGTAGCTCCCCGGCAACGGTGCCAAATTGTAGCGGGTTTTCTTTCCTAGCCTAACCTCAACCCAAGATCCAGACAATCTAGCACCAAGAGCAGAAGTTAGTTGTGACACGTAGGTTCGTTCCCATGAGAGCGATAGCATATTTCAGATTATAGCATGAGTGGAGAACTCATATCTAGCTCTAACATCCATTAACACCACCATTTAACACTACAACGATTAACACTATAATTACCAAGAGAAATAACTTACTCTCTCTCTCTCTCTCTCTCTCTCTCTCTCTCTCTCTCTCTCTCTCTCTCTCTCTCTCTCTCTCTCTCTCTCTCTCTCTCTCTCTCTCTCTCTCTCTCTCTCTCTCTCTCTCACACACACACACACACACACACACACAAAAGAGTTAAAATAGCAATGATCGACTTATACAGTGCTTTCCTATTTCGACAGCACCACGTGTGCTTAGTTCTAGAGTTATCGGGCCATCTTTCTTTTACGAGCCCTTTGAGTGTTTTTAAGGAACTCATCTTTGTACATACTAGTAGTTCTTGAATATACAGTTTGAAGTGAGTAATTCTGTATTCTTGTTGCACTTGACGTTGTGCTGTGGTGATTGATCCGGTCGGGTGCTTTCAATTGTGTTTTTCTTAACTTGGTATCAGAGCCCTTGGTGGCTGGAATCACCAGACAAGAACAGAGAGCTGCGAATTCACGACGGTTTGTTGGCTAGGAAGCACAAAACCGAGTCTGTGGAGAGAACGGTTCAAAACTGTAAAAAGGATTCAGAGACAGGGAATTGCTGGTTGAATCAATAAGCAAGCAAGTTTGAAGCTGAAAAATTCTTCTGGAGGGTTGCTTGGCGTTTGTGATTGGTTTGAATCCAATCGAATACCGTTTGAAGAGCAGTTTGGAGCAGAAGATAACCTACAGTAGGGCGACCTCAGTCAGCTAGGAGCTGCAAAGGAAAGCTCAGGGAAAGCCTGAGTAAAGCTCAGTATATTCTTCTCTTCAAAAATTGCTAGGATTTCAAGAGACAAAATCAGAGATATCTCCCTGTAGGAGGACGTTTTTCAAGCTTTGAGAGGCTGTGAATGGGCGCCCTGGTAGCGCAATTCTGCGGTAGGAAGGCTGCGATTGGCCATGGAGGAAGAAGACAGCTAGAGCGATTAATGAGGAGCAGCCATAGCCCGTGAAGGAGTCTCCATCGCTGGTAGAGAAAGAATAAGGGGAGGTCGCGGGAGCTGTCGCGCGCTCAGTCATGATCACCAGCTAGCAGCCCAAAGTGTTCAGTACTTCGAGGGCCTTTGATCAACGCACAGACGCGTTGACAGCCGTCTGATCTTGATTCATACAGATCAACGATGGTCATTTCACAATGGGTGGGTCGTTGGATCTAAAGGATCCGTTGAATTGAAGTGAAAGAGCCTGAAGGGGTCTAAAGTGCAAAATGCATTGCAACTTCATTAAAAATATTCAAACTGAAAAAATTGTTGGGTCCCAAGTCTTTGAAGGGTGAAGTTTCTTCACACTGAAGAAACAGTTCAAAAACCCAAATTGCCCTTATTTTCACCTCCTTTAGCCTATTTTGACCAAACGAAAGGCTATAGCCTCCAAACGAAAGGCACCCTGACTGTACTCGCAAGTACGGTACACCAAAATAGAGTGATTGCCGTGGAGAAAGTGTTTGAAGTGCGCCAGAAGTGATTTCACCATTCTACTGGGCAAGAAGCTGGGGGTTGGTGACGTGAAGCATTTTGGAAAACGACGCCAGTTTGGCTTTCAATTTGGCGAAAGAGCGGCGGATGGCCTGGTAAGCTAAAAATTGCAAGTCATTATTATCAATTTCTGACATCACGGTTGGCTCTAGCATACACTTTATAGCCTACAGGTGAAGTTTTAAGCAGTTTGGAGATGGCAAACATCAATGAGGCAATTTTGGGCGATGCAAGCAAACTTGATGGGACTTCTAACTACAACATCTGGAAATTCAAAATGAAGAGCATTTTGATGGAAAGAGCTGTGGGAAATCGTGGCAGGTATTGAAGTTCGACCAAATACCACTCCAGGTGGCATAAGGGCCTTTGATAAAAAGGCACAGAGAGCATTATCCTTGATCAATCTTTCAGTGAAAGACCATGTGATCACTCACATAAGTGATGCCACGACGGCTAGGGGAGCTTGGGAAGCTCTTAGAATGCAATTTCAAACTTGCAATCCAGTTCGAGCCATGTTCTTGAAGTCAAGATTGAACACAGTAAGGATGGAAGAAAATGAATCAGTGGGATCCTTCTTCACCAGGATAAAGGAGCTGAGAGATCAACTTGTGGCAATTGGAGAAACAATCAGAGATATTGAATTGGTACATACCACAATGAGCGGTGTCTCGGAAGGGCTACAGATGTTTGTGAGTGGCATTGCTTCGAGGGAGAGGTTGCCTACTTTTGAAGACTTCCACGGAAGCATATTGCAAGAAGAGCAGTGACGCGAAGTGGTGAAGTCAAGACAAACTCCACAGGAGGATCAAGTCTTGCTTGCTAAAGGCAAGCAGAAGGATGGAAAAGGATTCCTAAGAAATCCAAGGATGGTGATGACGAAGGAGAATCGTCATCAAAAGGAAAAAAAAAAAAAAATTACTATTGCCACAAACCGAGCCATTGGGCACGCGAGTGCTATAAGAAGAAAACAGACATAAAGGCGGGAAAAGTGACTCAACAAGGAAACATTGCCGAAGATGATGGAGAAGATGACGAGACAAGTGTTTTCTCATCGGCATTGGCATCCCAAGTTGATGATGGTGCCAGATGGTTCATAGATTCAGGCGCCACAAGGCATATGACCGAAAAACGTGATTGGTTTGAAAACTTCTCACCAATCCATGATGGGGATAAGGTCACTCAAGCCAATGGAGAGGAATGCCAGTACAGGGTGTGGGCAATGTACCTGTGCAATTTCTTGATGGCAAAATTAAAAATATCCCTAATGTACTTTACGTTTCTGGACTCAAAAAGAGTTTGCTTTCTGTTGGTGTAATGGCAAATCAACATCTTAAAGTTGAATTTGTCAAGGATGGATGGCTTATGAAGGATACGAACCATAACCACAAAGTGGTGGCGAAGGGTTATAGAGATAGTAATTATGGCCTTTATAAACTAGATGCTACAAAACCAGGTGAATATGGTTTGGCCATCTCAACAGCATTTCAATCCAAGTTATGGCACAGAAGACTTGGTCATTTGAACTATGGAAGCTTGAGATTGATGGCGAAGCTGAAGATGGTAACAGGGTTACCAGCATTGCAGGATGATCACCATGCAATATGTGAAGGATGCATCATGGGAAAGCATCACAGATAAACATTCAAGAAAGGTGGAGCTGCAAGAGCTAAGAAACTGCTGGAACTAATTCACAGCGACATGTGCGGTCCAATGAAACCATGTCATTGGGGAAGGCATATTATTTTATGACTTTCATAGATGATTACTCGAGAAGGACATGGATTTATTTCTTGAAGAAGAAATCTGATGCTTTTGCTCGCTTCAAGGAGTTCAAAACTTTGGTAGAGGACCAACTAGAGGCACGCATAAAAGTGCTAAGACATGATAGAGGGGGTGAATATAAATCTGACGATTTTGAAGACTTTTGCAAAGAACATGGCATTAAAAGACAATTCACACAGTCACACACGCCGCATAGTAATGATGTAGCTGAACGGAAAAACAGAACTATTATGGAGAGTGCACGCTCCATGATGAAGCAAATGGGCTTGACCGATTCACTTTGGTCGGAAGCGTGCAGTGCGACAACGTTCTTGCAAAACAGGAGCCCTACAATTGTGGTTCCAAATGTAACTCCTGAAGAAGCATTTACTAGAATAAAGCCAAAAATTGACAAATTTCGTGTCATTGGATGTAAGGCCTATGTACATGTGCCAAAGGAGGAGCAAAAGAAACTTGATGCCAAAGCAATCAAGTGTATCTTTGTCGGTTATGATGAAAGAACAAAATCTTACAGGTGTTTTGATCCTGTAATAAACAAGATTCACATTAGCAAAGATGTGATCTTTGATGAAACGCATAGGTATGAAGATGAAGACCATGCAAAAGGTGAAAGCATCAAGAGACTTCCCACAATACTGGAGGAAGAAAACGATGAAGATGCTCCACAAAATGATGCACGTGAGGACGAAAGTCGAGAGGGCGAATATGAAAGAACACCACCTAATCAAGAGCCTAAGGGGAGGTACTTGCCAATAGGAGCAATGAAGGAGAAACAGGTTGGAAGTAAGAGACATTACTTGGACACTCCTTGGGATACGTACTCTCCACGTAGTGTATCACCTGAATCTAAGATACCAAAATGGTATGAAAAGATCATGAAGGACGCAAAGCTAAATCAAACAGGATCTAGCACACAAAGCGAAGTGAGAATATCAACACGGGGAAGTCACCCGATCGTTATCATATGAACTATGCCCTAATGATTGACATTTCAAAGTGTCGAGAGACATCAACCTTTGATGAGGCAAAAGATCACAAAGTGTGGCAAAGGGCAATGGAAGAAGAGATAGAATCCATCCAAAGACATGATACATGGGAGTTAGTTGATCTACCACTTGGAAAGAAATCCATTGATAACAAATGGGTGTTTAGAACAAAGTTTCATGTGGATGGCACAATAGCAAAGTATAAGGCACGCCTAGTAGTGAAGGGTTATGAGCAAAGCAAAAGAATTGACTATGAAGAAACATTTGATCCAGTGGCTAAGTGGACTACGCTATGCCTTATCATTGCCTTAGCATCTCATTTTGGGTGAAAAATCCATCAAATGGATGTGAAGTCTGCTTTTTTGAATGGTGACTTAGAAGAAGAAGTTTACATGGTCCAACCGCAGGGCTTTATGGCAAAAGGGCAAGAACAGAAAGTATGTAAACTACGCAAAGCTCTTTATGGCCTTAAACAAGCGCCACACGCATGGTATGGACACATTGACAGTTACTTTCTTTCACATGGATTTGTAAGAACAAATTCAGATCCAAATCTTTATGTTCTTATAAATGATGACAGCATTGCCTTGATTGTACTTTACGTTGATGATATCATTATCACTGGCAATGATGAAAACCTTACTCATTCTATCAAAGCCAACTTGTGCAAGCAATTTGAGATGACAAATTTATAACTTATGCACTATTGCTTGGGTGTCAAAGTATGGCAAACTAGCAGTGATATCAGGTTATGTCAAAACAAGTATGTAGGAGAGATATTGGAGAGATTTCACATGACAGAGTGCAAACCTTCCATCACTCCTTGCGAAGCTGGTAAGAAATTATCTCGTATTGATGATAGTGCACATGTTGATACTACACTATTTCGTCAGCTAGTTGAAAGTTTAATATATCTTACAACTACACGTCCTGATATCTGCTATGTTGTAAGTTTGATTAGCCAATTCATGTCATCACCCACTTTGAACCATTGGAAAGCTGCAAAAAGGATTTTGAGATAAGTAAAAGGTACACCAAACCTTGGTCTAGTCTACAAAAGACAAGTGTTTTACCTAAATTGCAAGGTTATGTTGACGCTGATTGGGCTGGAAGTATAGATGATAGACAGTCAGCAATAGGTTATGTTAAAAATTCACAATTCTAGCTTGACTAGTTTTGGTCATATGACTTGTAAATAGTTAGATGGTCATGATGTAGCTTGTCACACGTGCCAAATAGCATAGGATTCCATTCATAAGGATGTTCTCAAGTAGACCTAAGTGTTAGAACCTTTGGAATGAGTCCAAATTATGCTTAGATACAAGGGAGAAAAAATAGGAGCTATTTTTGGTAATTTTTGCATTGTTGAGGGATCTCCAAGATTCCAACCCTAACTTGGTAGGGATGAAAGATCCACCAAAATTAGCATTAGGGATAGGTTTAGGTCTACTCATACCTGCCCAAAACCGTGATGGATCATGTATATATAGGTGATGATATCTCACCAAAATCAATCAAGCAATTTCATGTCTTTTCTCTCATAATGGTGCAATTGCTCTCTATGTTCATAATTTCTTGAGTACTTGTGATTACTAATGATTATAGGAGTGAATGTAGGTCTGGTGTACAGTACTCAGACTGTGGGAGGCCGTACTTTCACACGTGTGAAGCCTTCTTCAAGGATTTGGGCCATTTAGTGAGGTTCAAGCATAGATTTTTGATGGATTTTGATGGTTCAACTTGTGCTAATCTTATGAAATCATAATCTATTGTTTCCCTCATCATTTCAAGTGTTTTAGGATCCTTATTTGCTGTAATTTTTACATGGTATCAGAGCCTAAAGGCTGAAATGAGCTAAATCCTTGGTTTTCATTCAATTTGATCACAATTTTTTATCTAAATCTTGTGTAGATTGGATCTTAGCATCTAGTATTGATTCTAGAACTCAAAGTGAGTTTAATACATTGGAGATTGGTGTTGTGTGACTTCATTTTCAGGTGTTTAGGTGTCTAAAACCAGAGATTGGTGTTGTGTGACTTCATTTTCAGGTGTTTAGGTGTCTAAAACCAGAGGCAAAGTTGAATTCAATTCACATTACCAAGATAGCAAGTTTTGCTTGCTCCAAGCATTGATTTCTAAGCGAGTTTTGGAGGTGATTTCATAGAGGAGGCTTTCTAGCATTCAAGGAGAGAGAAGATCAGAGTTTTGGGGACTCTTCAAGGCTGTTCTAAGGTGTAGTAGACACCTCCTAAAGTGATTTAGGTTCAGTCCAACCATTGCTTGACTTATGCACCAAATTAGATCAATTTTTCATCAATTTTGATCATTTTTTGCTTGTGATTGGATAGTAGATTGTGTTGCATCCTCATTAAGTTCCATTTAGATGTTTTACAAGTGATTTTGGAAGTGTATTAGGTTGCTGAAATTCACTCTTGATCAGATCATTTGGAAGCTTTAATGTTCTTTATAGAAAGAGGGGCAATTCTACTAGTATTGTCTACTTCAATCAAGCAAGTGCATTGTTTCTAGTATTCTATGATTTGATTTTGTTAGAGATCATTCTTAGATATTTATAGGAAGTCTATTACTGATCTTTTCAGGTCCCTAAGAAGTGGGATAAGGTAGACCTTCAATCAAATCAATAGAAGTAACCTTCATTTGTGTCAAGTCCTTGATTAGGAGACTAGATGGCATCTATAAATGCATATCTTTTGGATACTAATGAAAGGCTCAACAAAACTAACTATTCCATGTGGAAAGTTAGAATGGAATCTATCATGATCATGCAAGATCTGATGGAAATTGTAAATGGTAAGGAGGGTGAACCTATTCATCCTCAAGAAAAAGCCAAATACATCAAGAGGTGCAATGTTGCACTACATTGCATAAAAATGAATGTTGCAAATGAACTCTTAAGAGAGGTAGGAGATTGCACTTCAGCTCAAGATGCTTGGGAGACTTTGCAAAGGTCTATGAATCCAAGAACCAAACTAGAATGTTAGCTTTGAAGAATCAAATCTATAGAAGCTATCAAAAGAAAGGAGAGAGTGCACATACTTTTGTCCTAAGAGTAAAGGAATTGAACAAAGAGCTAGCCTTTATAGGTGACCCTATCAAGGATGAAGAGCTTGTTCAACTCATATTGAATGGACTAAGCTTTGAATTTGACAATTTGGTTCAGGGATATGCAATTATGGGTAAGCTACCCATACTTGAAGAACTCCAAGGCACACTCATGGCTGAGGAATCAAGAAGGAGCCAAATGCAAGAGAGGATGGATAGGCTTTCCATCCAAGGTGGAGATGACCACGCTCTCTTCACCAAAGGCAAAGGCAAGTCCAAAGGCAAAGGATCAACATTCAAGAAGTCTACAAAGCTTGAGGATCAAGAAGGACCCCCAAAGGCATCTCCATCAACCACCAAAGTCAAGAAGGACAAATCAAAGGTGAATTGCTACTATTGTAGCAAGATGGGGCATTATGCCTCGGAATGCTTCAAGAGGAAGCAAGATCAAATCCAAGCCAACATGAGCAAAGAGGAGGAGGAGGAGAGTTCACATGAGGACTCTCTCATGATGTCCATATTTTCTTCAACAAGCTTCAAAGGAGAAGATCCTTGGTGAATTGACCCGGGTGCTAGTTCACATATGACTAGTAAAAGGGAGTTTTTCTCTTCTCTCTTATCTTATGATGGACCTATAAAGTCTATCTATACAGCAAATGATGAAGCTTGTAAGATTGAAGGAGTTGGTAGCATTCCCCTTTGCTTAGGATCTTCCAAAAAGATCAACATAGAAGGTGTTTTGTACATTCCTACAATAACAAAGAATTTACTAAGTGTTGGCCAAATGGTAGACAATGGTTTCAATGTTGACTTTGCTTCAAATGAATGTTTCATCAAGAAGAAGGGTAAGATAGTGGCTAAGGGCACTAGACTTGGCAAACTTTATAAGTTGGATGCATTTGTGGATACTAATGTTGTCATGTTGGCCGATAAGAGCAAGATATCTACCTTTACTTTATGGCACAAAAGACTTGGACATGTCAACTCGGGTTCCATGGAGGCTATGATCAAGGAGGAGTATGCTTTAGGCCTAACAAGGTCTATTGGGAAGGAAGACAAGGTTTGTGAAGCTTGTGCCTTATCCAAGGCACATAAGAAGGTGTTTCCTAACTCCATCACAAAGTCATCTCATCCTCTTGAACTCATACACTCAGATGTGCACATTGCTAGCACCAAATCTAATGGAGGTTCATCCATGTTTTTAACCTTCATTGATGACTACTCAAGATATTGTTGGGTGTTCTTACTTTCCCTCAAGTCTCAAGTATTTGATACTTTTGTAAAGTTCAAGTTGTTTGTGGAAAAGCATCATAATCATAGCATCAAGATTCTTAGAAGTGACAATGGTGGAGAATTCCTCTCCAATGAGTTCAAGGCCTTTTGTGAGGAGGAAGGGATCAAGAAAGAGACTTCTTGTCCTTACACTCCTCAACAAAATGGAGTTGCTGAAAGAAGGAATAGAACATTATGTGAATGTTCTAAGGCTTTAAGATTAGATGCTTGTTTGCCCAAATCCTTTTGGGGTGAGTCTCTTGTATGTGCAAACTACTTGATGAATAGGGTGTCTTGCAAAGCAATTGAAGACAAAACTCCTTATGAGATGTTGTATGGAAAGAAACCCAATCTTAATCACTTGAAAGTTTTTGGGTGTATATGTTATGTGCATGTGCCATTGGAAACAAGAACCAAGGAGGATCCATCTTCCACAAGAGGGATCATGCTTGGATATGCAAGCTCAAGCAAGGGCTACAAAGTCTATCTCCCATCCTTAAACAAATTTGTTGTTTCAAGGTATGTCATCTTTGATGAACATCATATGCATATGCTTGAAGAAGGCTCAAGTGCTCCAACAATCAAGAAGAAGATGGCCAAGGATCAAGATCTTGGTTTTGAGGAGGAGCTCATGGAGGAGCAAGCACCAAACCCACCTATCACACCAAGGAGATCTTCAAGGGCAAAAGTGGAGCCATCAAGGCTCACATATCAAGGCAAAGGACAACAAGTTGAGGGTATCTCATTCACTTCTTATGCTTTATCTAGTTTTGAAGAACCATCTAATGTTGAAGATGCATTGAACTCCAAAGAATGGTATAAAGCTATGTTGGATGAGTATGATGCCTTGATTGAGAATGAAACTTGGTTGCTTGTTGAGAGACCTCAAAGGAATGTAATAGGATGCAAGTGGGTCTTCAATCTTAAGTTGAATGCAAATGGGAGTGTTAACAAACATAAAGCAAGATTAGTTGCAAAAGGCTGTGCTCAAGAGAGAGGGATAGACTATGAGGAAACTTTTGCACCCGTGGCCAAGATGGTCACAATAAGACTAATCATTGCACTTGCATCACATTTTGGATGGATTCTATGTCAAATGGATGTCTCTAATGCTTTCTTGAATGGTTTTTTGGAAGAGGATATCTATATGGAGCAGCCACAAGGGTTCATCAAGCATGGAATGGAGAACAAAGTATGTCATCTCCAAAGAAGCATCTATGGCTTGAAGCAAGCCTCGAGATCTTGGAATTCAAGACTACATTGCTATCTTATTTCACTTTCTTTTGTTCAAAGTGAATATGATCCCACTCTTTACATTAAGTTTGATGATGTTGGTATTGTACTTTTACTCATTTATGTAGATGACATCATCATTAGTGGAAATAGTGTTGATGGTATTGAAAAAATCAAGATAGATCTATCCTTAGAGTTCAAGATGGTAGATCTAGGGTGTCTTCACTTCATCTTAGGCATAGAAGTACTTAGAGAGTCTGATTTTATCTTTTTAAGTCAAGTAAACTATGCTCAAAGTCTTTTGAAGAAGTTTAAGATGGAAGTATGCAAAAGTGTTGACACACCAATGGAGCAAGATGTAAAAGTGCCAAATGAAGATGATGAAAGATCCTTCATGGACATCACTTTGTTTAGGCAACTTATAGGTTCCTTAATGTGGATCACTATAACTAGATCAGATCTTAGCTTTAGTGTATGTAGGTTGAGCCAATCCATGCAAAAGCCATTGAATATCCATTGGAAAAAGGCTAAGAGGATTCTAAGATACATCTCAGGTACATTGGATTTTGGGATTCTATATAGAGGAGATGTGATTAACCTTCATGCATTTAGTGATTCAGATTTTGCAAGGGACAAGAGGGATAGGAAATCAACAAGTGCCTATTCAACTTTCATAGGAGAAGGTGTGGTTTCATGGCTTTCAAAAAAGCAAGAAACTATATCTCTATCTTCAACCGAGGCCGAGTACAAAGCTTTGACAACTACTACAAAGGAGGTACTTTGGATCAAGAGATTATTGGTGGAACTAAAGATCATGGATTCAGAGGAGGCACCAATCATCTACAATGACAATATATCAGCCCAACACCTTGCATCTAACCCAATCTTCCATGCAAGATCTAAGCACATTGAGATATGCCATCACTTTGTGAGAGAAATGGTGCAAGCCAAGGAGATTGCTTTGGAGCATGTTCCAAGCAATGAATGTGTAGCTGATCTACTTACTAAACCACTTCAAAAGACATCTTTTATGAAGTTCAGATCATCACTTGGAGTGATTAGTAAAGCAATGATTGAACCAAGCTAGATAGTGAGGAGGAGTGTTAAAAATTCACAATTCTAGCTTGACTAGTTTTGGTCATATGACTTGTAAATAGTTAGATGGTCATGATGTGGCTTGTCACACGTGCCAAATAGCATAGGATTCCATTCACAAGGATGTTCTCAAGTAGACCTAAGTGTTAGAACCTTTGGAATGAGTCCAAATTATGCTTAGATACAAGGGAGAAAAAATAGGAGCTATTTTTGGTAATTTTTGCATTGTTGAGGGATCTTCAAGATTCCAACCCTAACTTGGTAGGGATGAAAGATCCACCAAAATTAGCATTAGGGATAGGTTTAGGTCTACTCATACCTGCCCAAAACCGTGATGGATCATGTATATATAGGTGATGATATCTCACCAAAATCAATCAAGCAATTTCATGTCTTTTCTCTCATAATGGTGCAATTGCTCTCTATGTTCATAATTGTTTGAGTACTTGTGATTACTAATGATTATAGGAGTGAATGTAGGTCTGGTGTACAGGACTCAGACTGTGGGAGGCCGTACTTTCACACGTGTGAAACCTTCTTCAAGAATTTGGGCCATTTAGTGAGGTTCAAGCATAGATTTTTGAGGGATTTTGATGGTTCAACTTGTGCTAATCTTATGAAATCATAATCTATTGTTTCCCTCATCATTTCAAGTGTTTTAGGATCCTTATTTGCTGTAATTTTTACAGGTTATACCTTCAATTTTGGTAGCGGCTATTTTTCATGGTCTAGCAAGAAGCAAGATACTATTTCTCTTTCTTCCACAGAAGCCGAATATAAAGCTTTGAGTTCTGCTACCCAGGAAGCTATTTGGCTACGTAAGTTGTTATGTGAGATTGGCATGAAACAGGAAAATCCCACTGTTATTTTCTGTGACAGTCAAAGCAGAATACAATTGGCTAAAAATCCAATCTTTCACGCAAGGACAAAACATATTGAAGTAAAATATCACTTTGTTGGTACTGTACATTGTTCTACGTTGTTACAAGTTGCTGATATATTTACGAAAGCTTTGAGTAAAGAAAAGTTTAAAACTTTTTGAGCTAAACTTGGCTTAAACCAAGTTATAAAAAAAAAAAAAAAACTTTTATTTGTAATGCTATCATGGAGGTATGTTCCATGAATAGAGTATACTCTAAAATGAAAAGTGACGTTGATCATTGAGGGAGAGAGTTAAAATAGCAATGATCGACTTATACAGTGCTTTCCTATTTCGACGACACCACGTGTGCTTAGTTCTAGAGTTATCGGGCCATCTTTCTTTTACGAGCCCTTTGAGTGTTTTTAAGGAACTCATCTTTGTACTTACTAGTAGTTCTTGAATATACAGTTTGAAGTGAGTAATTCTGTATTCTTGTTGCACTTGACGTTTTGCTGTGGTGATTGATCCGGTCGGGTGCTTTCAATTGTGTTTTTCTTAACTAAAAGTATAAAAAATAGAAATACCAACACACAACAACAAAATGTGCAATTTCCGACACAAGGTTCTGACGGATTCAAAAAAATTTCATAATCCATCGGAATCCGACAAACTAATATATCGGAATCCGACACCAAAAAAAAAAAACAATTTCCCAAAAAAAAAAAAATTCTCAGAATTTTTTTACAAAACGTCGAACTTTGACGGCCAATAAAAATGTCAGAATCCAACATCCCATTTCGGAAACTACAACTTTTTAAATGGATGACGTGACCTGTCCGTGCATAAAAAAAAAAAAGCATAAAGCGGACGTCGGATTCTGACGGATAATATAGATGTCGGAATCCGACGTTCATGCCAAATTCTCAAAGCCGCGTAATTTTTCTAGGGTCTTCTTATTTTTTATTCTTGTAGGAGATTGTTGGAGATCGACTTCTGGCGCTTCTTCTTAACTCTATCAATTCCATTTGTCTCATTCCAAGTACGATGCTTTTGTTTTGTTATGTGCAACTAAGATTTCTTTCTTTGTAACTTTTTCTTGTACACTATCTTCCTTGTATTGTATATTCTGTGTAGTTAAACACAAAAATGTGTCTTAGTGATTTACGATCATGAGTGAATGAGAGATGAAGAGAAGGATGTGTGTGGGACATAGAAAGAGCAAGAAAAATATAGATAGAAGAGTTTGATTTAATGTTATGTTCTTTGTAGATTTTAGGATTTAGACTTAATGTTATGTTCTTTGTGAAATACTGTGAGACAGAGAGCTCTTGAGGTTTGAATGAAGATCATAACCAGCTCCACCATCAAAGATGTAGAGCTACCACTTTTTCTCACTGATTGATCTAGTAAGGCTATCTTGTTGCTACTCCCTATCGAGCCATAAAGGGTAATCCGGCGTTGCCTGATACATGTAAAATGAGATATCAGCTAGAGAAAACTAGTGAAGCGGGCTTAGTATGATGGCATTTCTGTTGAAAATCAGAATTAGAATGAACTTTGAAGAGTGCCATTGACTCATTATCTCTGTTTTGAGATATTTTGGCTATGGGGTATTTAAATATCTTTGTTATGTGAGTTAGAACCCAGTTTTTCTTACAAGATATTTGGAGAGCTGGCCTACCATCGCTTCTAGATGAGTGAGCCATCTAACCATTCAATCACATTATAGTCATTGAGAAATTGAACGTTGACTTCCAAAATAGTGAAGGATTATTGTTGATCTATCAACGACCATTGAGAACTTACTGATTTATTGTCAATGAGAGCCCTCATGGCTGTTCTAGTTGAGAGCAGTTTTGTACTAGCAAAGGACAGAAGCAAAGTGACAAACATAGTAGAATCAATTGAAGCATTCATGACTAGCACTTCTTCGCTTTCCGGCTACATGCATATGCACTCAGAAAAAAGATATGGCTTTATCTATTTTCAGTTCAAGTTCATCTATGTCATTTTTCGTAACATTTATATTTCGTATGCACTTCGAATTCCTGTCAATTGGAGTACATTTGGTTGCAATTATGCTAGTTTCCATACCAGTTAATGAATGGGTTCGTAGTGTATTAGTGAGTTGATTAATATTGTGAATTATAGTTGATCTAAATATTCATTATGTGTGTTTGAAACGATTGTAAGAGGTTAGTTGCTATCTAGTACTATATGCCATACATAGTATATTTGCAGTTCTTGTCATAATCTCCACACTGAAGTAATAATTCATATCATGAAATTTTAGCTTTTTTCTATTTTTTACCAATGTCGAAATCCTAACACATTTAAAATCCCTCAGATTCTGAAGGAAAAAAAAAGTGTCAGATTCCGACGGCCACGTGGCAAACAAAAAAAATGAAAAAAAAAAAAAAAACTGTTAGAATCCGATATCCACATGAAAAAAAAAAAACGAGAAAAAAAATTTCTCGATTTTTTTTTTTGCAACGTGGATGTCGGATTCTGACGGCCCGACCACGTGGACGTCGGATTCCGACAACCCAGCCACGTGGACGTCGGAATCGTGGCAGAAAAAAAAAAGTGAAATTTTTTTTTTCCACGTGGCCATCGAATTCTGACGTCCACTTGGCCAGGCCATCCGAATCTGACGTCCACATGGCATATTTTTCGAAAAATAATTTTACCAGCTGATTGCCCTATTCCAACGACCCTATTGCGATGCATTTTTGACGCCTGCGTCAATTCAAAAAAAAATTAAAATGTGATTTCACATCGGAAATCCCTTCAGAAAGAGGATGGTCTTGGCCTCTGAAAATTGAAATTTGAACCCATTTTGGTAGGAGTCCCAACTTTATTTACTAATTTGACATTTAGGCCCTGCGACTTTAAAAGTTCCGCAAAAAGGCCTAAAGTTCTTTTATTGACTTTCTAATTATCAAATAACTATGTGATCATCAGGTTGGACTTACACACACAGGAGGGTGCCAAATCTCTCTCACTTATTAACTAGGGTTAGGATTGCCTTGGGATCTGCAAACCCTCCAACATTCTGTCACTTGACAATAATTGGATTTTTGATTTTTAGAAAAATATCTTAATCAAGCAATCAACACTTCTAAGAATAAACATCTCTCAGATTTAATATCAAAATGTAACAAAATGTTTCAAATATTTGACAATGGCTAGATCTAGTAGATTAGAACTCAAAAATAGTATTGACAAAGGTTTCCTTGGTGAAGGTTCTTCATTGCTATTTTGGATAAAAATCACTGATCTAGCTCTTTTTGAAAAATCTGGTAATATTAACCTTCGTCGGAATGACAGTGGATAAATATGGTACAAATAAAGCAAGGGTAGAACTGGCAAAGGTTTCTTTTGCTAAACCATAATGTTTTTGCAGTCTGACGGGAATTAAAATAGTCTTTTTTTGATGATCTTGATAGATGTAATCTTCGTCGAACTCAAAAGTGATGAAATCTTATATTTAGAATCCTCAAAGAAGTTGACGAATGTTCTGGCGAAAGATCAAGACTAATATTGTTATTTTTGCAAAAAAGAGCCTTTCTTGACAAAAATAGCTCAATATGACAATTGGCCTTGACTTAACATTCGCTCAACTCATTGATTATCACAAATAGTATGTTGGACTGACTCTGACTCTAGCGAAGTTTTCGGCAAATGTTTCTCTCAGAGTGCTAATAATTTTGTAAAAAGGTGTTAAATTTTTCACAAAAGGTTACCAACAACCAGAAGAACTAACTATCTCTCAAGATAGTTATGTTTAGTTAAGGGAGAGCATTGTCTATAACTAGGTAAGCAACACCAAGCTTTGGATCTTTTGGCTCATTCGCAAGTTGAGAGCTTCTAGCTTCCTCCTTGTGAATGTGAGCTATGGGGATTTCCATTGCAAGGTCTCATGTGCCTTAAAGTTGGTGTATTTTATCATCTAGAGAAAGAGAGAGAGATAGTACAATTTGAAGCAGTATAAAGGAGAGATGGTATTCCGGCTATTGCAATGTCAATCATCAGAAAAGCTATGAAAATTATAACAAGCAACATCAGCAACCTCACCATCAATTCCATATGATCTCTCTCTCTCTCTCTCTCTCTCTCTCTCTCTCTCTCTCTCTCTCTCTCTTCAAAGTCTTATAACTTTTGATTGGCTCAACCAAATGGAATGAAACTGATTGCATCAAAAACTAGACAAAAATAGCTTCAAAACAGGCTATCTAGCAAGATTTTTGGATCAAATATGAAAGAGAACTCCCAAACTGAAATTGGATGTTCCTCACACGTGTTTGAGCACCTGATTCCGTATAGTACCAGGTCAGACCCAATCAATGTCCTTTTGATCTCTTTTGATCCAAAATTGAACAAGATAGCTAGGAAAATGGGCCTTGACAATTTCTAGCTCAAGATTGATGAATGGTTTTCACTCAAATGGATCAAAATGCATGGTAACCTTCGGTAGGCTCTGATACCATGTTGAATTCGCACGTGTGGATTGTCCACAACATGTACTTGTGATCTCCTAAGGTGTGTAGATGCACCAAGGTCAAGACTAGATTGAGATTCAAGATCAATCTTAGATCCTATGGCAAAAACACACTACTACATGCATTCAATCACTTCCAACTCTCATTTTTTGTCAACGTAGTGGGCTTGGAAAAGAATGGAGGCAATGTTTTGGACATCATTCATTAACATCTACATCCAACCCACTTGTCTTTATCTTATTCAAGCTCTTTCCAAGTAAATAAAAAATGTTGATGAAGTCTCTCTCTCTCTCTCTCTCTCTCTCTCTCTCTATCTTGGGTGCGTGAGAGAGAGAGAGAGAGAGAGAGAGAGAGAGAGAGAGAGAGAGAGAGAGAGAGAGAGAGGGCACCTAGACCTGGGTGGACACATTTGGTTTGGTCAAGAGATTGCTTGTTTGATCCAAAATCACAGTTGAATGCTTACCAATCTCATTTATATGTGATCTAGGCACTGTTTTGACATCTTAGCCATTTTGTTTCATGCAATATCATTGTATTTGAGTCAAATTTGGTTTCTTAGTGTATTTCACACGTGCTAAGAGTGTTTGATCCTAACTTTGCCCATACTCCATCATTTGATGTGAAGTAGATCTAGTTTTGGGGAGATTGAGATAGCTAGTGAGAATCATCTCACAGTTTGTTGCAAGATCTTGCATAGGAGATGGTAGCACACCATTATTGGATCCTATAGTGAGAGAGAAGCAACATTTTTTGTTCATCACTTTTATTTATCTCCACTTTACATGACTTCAATGAGTTCATACTTGTTGCAACCAAGTGAGAGATTGTCTACTTCCAATTATTCAATATGGAAGTTGAGGATGGAGTCCATCTTGATACTCCAAGATGTGATGGACATTGTACCTGGGATTGAGGAGGAGCCTCAAGTCCTTCAAGAAGTACAAAAATACAAGAAGAGAGCTAGGATGGCTCTCCACTACATTAATATGAATGTCTCTAATGAGATATTGAGGAAGATTGGTGATTGTTCTACATCCAAGGAGGCTTGGGATTGTCTCAAGTCCATCTATGAGGCTAAGAGCACCTCTAGGCTCCTCACTCTTAGAAATCAGATATTCCAAAGTAGTCAAAAGAGTGATGAGAGTGCATCTAGTTATGTTTTGAGAGTCGAGGATATTCATAGGGAGCTTGCATGTATTGGTGACTCAATCAATCAAAGTGAGCTAGTCCAAGTCATTCTCAATGGCTTGAGAGATGAATATGACAACCTTGTCCAATCCTATGCCATTAAGGAGGAGCTACCAAGTTTGGAGGCCCTTCAAAGTGTGCTTATTTCTGAAGAATCAAGACAAGAGTACAAACTCTTGAGGATGGACAAGCTATCACTCAATCATGATGATGGCAAAGTTCTATTTGCCAAGCACAAAGAGAGGAGTAAGAAGAAACACCATCACTTCTCTAATGACAAAGCTAAAGACCAAGATGGAGAGGAGGAGGAGGATACCTCTCATGCTTCTACTTCAAATCTCAAGAAGAAGAAGATCAAGTGCTTTTATTGTGGCAAGAAAGGTCATTATGCCACCAATCGCTTCAAGAAGAAGAATCAACTCAATCAAGCCAACATCACCAATGAGAAAGAAGACTATATTGCAAGTGATGGAGAAGGCTCTCTTATGGCATCAAGCTTCTCCTCTTCCACCTTCAACAAGGATGACTCATGGTATATTGATAGTGGAGCATCTTCACATATGTGTGGCTCCAAGCACTTTTTTTCATCTATTTTGCCTTATGATGGAGTCAAGAAGACCATATACTTTGGAAGTAAGCATGAGTGCAATATTGAAGGAGTAGGGATTATTCCCTTGAAGCTTGCATCTTCTAAAGATCTCTTTCTCAACAATGTTCTTTTTGTCCCAAAGCTTACAAAGAACATCTTAAGTGTTGGCCAACTTCTTGATAGTGGCTTTGATGTCAATTTCAATATTGACAATTGTGTGATCAAGAAGGATGGTGAGATCCTTGCATATGGATCAAGATTTGAAGGCACCTACAAATTGGATCCAAGTGAGAGTGCAAACTCTCTTGATGTTTCTTATATGTCCAATATTTCAAAGGAGGATGATCACACAAGATGCACATATCTTCTCTCTTCAAGTATTATGGTGTATGATTATTCCTTATTATTCAAAGCATATGTTGAGAAGAAATTCTCATTGAAGATCAAAGCCTTGAGGAGTATTGGAGCTCTTGAAGGAATAGCACCATATGAAGTTTTATTCAAGATGAAGCCTAAGGTTGATCACCTTAGTGAACTCGATAGTGCTTGCTTTGCACATATTCCCTTGGAAACAAGAAGGAAGGATGATCCAAGCTCACGGATCATGATTGGATACTCATCCATCAAGGAGGCCTTTAGTGTCTTTACACTCTCTATTTCAAAAGTGATTGTGAATAGAGATGTCATATTGCATGAAGATTCAATCTTGGAAGTGGCCGAGATCAAGGCTTTTCAAGAAGCATCACAAGTTATCCTTTTTGAAGGTATTCAAGTTATGATGGGGCCCATGTGTGAGGAGGAGTGACACTTCATATGATTTCAAGAAGATCTTCAAGATGCATAGCCGAGTCTTTATGGCTCACCTTACATGGCAAAGAGGGGCATCTTTCATGTTGTATCTACTACAACACCATATATGCTTCTCTTCCTTTGCTTGAAATGCTATCTTGCTTCATTGAATTTTTGGATCTCAAAGTTCAAGAAAAGCTATACTAGTTCTGTATGATGCTTATGGTATGGACATGTTTCTTGTCATTATTGACTTAGATGTGTTTCCAATACTTTTTGAAAGCAAGATATTGTATTGTCAAAAGTATGCTCTTGGTTCTAGTAAGAACAAGATTGAGCTTGGTACTCACTTTTTTGAAAATCATGTTTTCACATGTTTTGAGGCAAATTGTAAAATCCTCTTGAGATTAAGTGGACACTTACATCCTTGAGAGAGTAACTAGCCTAAAAAAGATCAAGATAGTCTTTGATATCAAGATTAGATCCATCATGGATATAGTTCATTGTATGTGGACTAGTCAAGCTAGAAAGCATAATCTTGACAGTCATCATTGTTTCACATCTTATGATCTTGATATCCATGATCCTTATGAGGCTTGGAAGCCTCAGATTTCTCTTTTTATGGTGCATCCATCATGCAAGTGGAACTTTCAAAGCAAAGATCATCATCAAGCATGGAGGAAGCCCATGATCATAGTGGCATATTGGTGGAGCACTCTTCAAAGGCATTGGCAAGAGATCTCTACCAAAGAGATCTTATCATGGATATGGTGAGGGTGCTGCTATGATGGATCCCTTGGCTGAACTTCACTTCTTATGCATAACAAAGGATCCATTCAAAAAGATTTACAAACTTCTCAAGTGATCTAGTACCTTTCCAAGCTATTTTTTGAGGAGTGTGAGAAACTGGCAAAAGTCTAGCTTGGTATTTTTTATGATAGAAGTTTGTAAGTGAATCTCACATGTGTGGAGGATGTTCCCACATGTGGAGAATTGTAAAGTAAATCAAAATGTTTGATATAGGGGTCTCATAGAATTTCATAGTCAAGCATTTAGGTGTAGGATGTTGATAGGGTCAAATTTGGCATAGATGGCAAATTATCCATTTCCACTTGTAATGCCACTATTGAGCCAAAATAGAGTAGGAGGCCAAACTTGTGCCAATTAGAGTGTAGACAAGTGTAATGCTTTTGTTTGATGAATTTTAAGAGGTCCAATAGGATTTAGAGGTGGAACCATGTGTGGTCCAATAGGAATTTGAGGTGTGCTTGAATGTAGTCCAATAGAATTTAGAGGTGCATGGATCAATGGTCCAATAGGATTAAGAGGTGGAAAAGTGTGATCCAATCATAGTTAAGCATACTGGTAGCTCATGAATCTATTAGTATCATTGTACTCCTCATTTGGATCTAATTGATTTTGAGATTGAGTGGATTTTGAGTGTCCTTGAATTTCTAGTTTTCTCTCTCTACCCGAGAGCTCATGATGGTTTTTCTCTCTATACCCGAGGAGAGCAGCTTGTTTTTACTTAGAATACTTTTGGAACACTTCCCACACGTGTTAGTGAGAGTTGGAAGTGATTTAATGCATGTAGTAGTGTGTTTTTGCCATAGGATCGAAGATTGATCTTGAATCTCAATCTAGTCTTGATCTTGGTGCATCTACACACCTTAGGAGATCACAAGTACATGTTGTGGACAATCCACATGTGTGAATTCAACACCTAGCACACGAGGGGAATCCCACCACTATAGAGGCATAGCATAGTGCGTCCCATCAAGCACGGTCCTGCCGACGACACGTGACCACCTAGGATGGTGACGCGTGGCACCCAAACATGTCGATAACGCTAGACCTATGTCATGCCTGTTAAAAATTCACAATTCTAGCTTGACTAGTTTTGGTCATATGACTTGTAAATAGTTAGATGGTCATGATGTGGCTTGTCACACGTGCCAAATAGCATAGGATTCCATTCATAAGGATGTTCTCAAGTAGACCTAAGTGTTAGAACCTTTGGAATGAGTCCAAATTATGCTTAGATACAAGGGAGAAAAAATGGGAGCTATTTTTGGTAATTTTTGCATTGTTGAGGGATCTCCAAGATTCCAACCCTAACTTGGTAGGGATGAAAGATCCACCAAAATTAGCATTAGGGATAGGTTTAGGGCTACTCATACCAGCCCAAAACCATGATGGATCATGTATATATAGGTGATGATATCTCACCAAAATCAATCAAGCAATTTCATGTTTTTTCTCTCATAATGGTGCAATTGCTCTCTATGTTCATAATTGTTTGAGTACTTGTGATTACTAATGATTATAGGATTCAATGTAGGTCTGGTGTAAAGTACTCAGACTGTAGGAGGCCGTACTTTCACACGTGTGAAGCCTTCTTCAAGGATTTGGGCCATTTACTGAGATTCAAACATAGATTTTTGATGGATTTTGATGGTTCAACTTGTGCTAATCTTATGAAATCATAATATATTGTTTCCCTCATCATTTCAAGTGTTTTAGGATCCTTATTTGCTGTAATTTTTACATGGTATCAGAGCCTAAAGGCTGAAATGAGCTAAATCCTTGGTTTTCATTCAATTTGATCACAATTTTTTATCTAAATCTTGTGTAGATTGGATCTTAGCATCTAGTATTGATTCTAGAACTCAAAGTGAGTTAAATACATTGGAGATTGGTGTTGTGTGACTTCATTTGCAGGTGTTTAGGTGTCTAAAACCAGAGGCAAAGTTGAATTCAATTCACATTACCAAGATAGCAAGTTTTGCTTGCTCCAAGCATTGATTTCTAAGCGAGTTTTGGAGGTGATTTCATAGAGGAGGCTTTCTAGCATTCAAGGAGAGAGAAGATCAGAGTTTTGGGGACTCTTCAAGGCTGTTCTAAGGTGTAGTAGACACCTCCTAAAGTGATTTAGGTTCAGTCCAACCATTGCTTGACTTATGCACCAAATTAGATCAATACTTCATCAATTTTGATCATTTTTTGCTTGTGATTGGATAGTAGATTGTGTTGCATCCTCATTAAGTTCCATTTAGATCTTTTACAAGTGATTTTGGAAGTATATTAGGTTGCTGAAATTCACTCTTGATCAGATCATTTGGAAGCTTTAATGTTCTTTATAGAAAGAGGGGCAATTCTACTAGTATTGTCTACTTCAATCAAGCAAGTGCATTGTTTCTAGTATTCTATGATTTGATTTTGTTAGAGATCATTCTTAGATCTTTATAGGAAGTCTATTACTAATCTTTTCAGGTCCCTAAGAAGTGGGATAAGGTAGACCTTCAATCAAATCAATAGAAGTAACCTTCATTTGTGTCAAGTCCTTGATTAGGAGACTAGATGGCATCTATAAATGCATATCTTTTGGATACTAATGAAAGGCTCAACAAAACTAACTATTCCATATGGAAAGTTAGAATGGAATCCATCATGATCATGCAAGATCTGATGGAAATTGTAAATGGTAAGGAGGGTGAACCTATTCATCCTCAAGAAAAAGCCAAATACATCAAGAGGTGCAATGTTGCACTACATTGCATAAAAATGAATGTTGCAAATGAACTCTTAAGAGAGGTAGGAGATTGCACTTCAGCTCAAGATGCTTGGGAGACTTTGCAAAAGGTCTATGAATCCAAGAACCAAACTAGAATGTTAGCTTTGAAGAATCAAATCCATAGAAGCTATCAAAAGAAAGGAGAGAGTGCACATACTTTTGTCCTAAGAGTAAAGGAATTGAACAAAGAGCTAGCCTTTATAGGTGACCCTATCAAGGATGAAGAGCTTGTTCAACTCATATTGAATGGACTAAGCTTTGAATTTGACAATTTGGTTCAGGGATATGCAATTATGGGTAATCTACCCATACTTGAAGAACTCCAAGGCACACTCATGGTCGAGGAATCAAGAAGGAGCCAAATGCAAGAGAGGATGGATAGGCTTTCCATCCAAGGTGGAGATGACCAAGCTCTCTTCACCAAAGGCAAAGGCAAGTCCAAAGGCAAAGGATCAACATTCAAGAAGTCTACAAAGCTTGAGGATCAAGAAGGACCCCCAAAGGCATCTCCATCAACCACCAAAGTCAAGAAGGACAAATCAAAGGTGAAGTGCTACTATTGTAGCAAGATGGGGCATTATGCCTCGGAATGCTTCAAGAGAAAGCAAGATCAAAGCCAAGCCAACATGAGCAAAGAGGAGGAGGAGAAGAGTTCACATGAGGACTCTCTCATGATGTCCATATTTTCTTCAACAAGCTTCAAAGGAGAAGATCCTTGGTGGATTGACTCGGGTGCTAGTTCACACATGACTAGTAAAAGGGAGTTTTTCTCTTCTCTCTTATCTTATGATGGACCTATAAAGTCTATCTATACAGCAAATGATGAAGCTTGTAAGATTGAAGGAGTTGGTAGCATTCCCCTTTGCTTAGGATCTTCCAAAAAGATCAACATAGAAGGTGTTTTGTACATTCCTACAATAACAAAGAATCTACTAAGTGTTGGCCAAATGGTAGACAATGGTTTCAATGTTGACTTTGCTTCAAATGAATGTTTCATCAAGAAGAAGGGTAAGATAGTGGCTAACGGCACTAGACTTGGCAAACTTTATAAGCTGGATGCATTTGTGGATACTAATGTTGTCATGTTGGCCGAGAAGAGCAAAATATCTACCTTTACTTTATGGCACAAAAGACTTGGACATGTCAACTCGGGTTCCATGGAGGCTATGATCAAGGAGGAGTATGCTTTAGGCCTACCAAGGTCTATTGGGAAGGAAGGCAAGGTTTGTGAATCTGGTGCCTTATCCAAGGCACATAAGAAGGTGTTTCCTAACTCCATCACAAAGTCATCTCATCCTCTTGAACTCATACACTCGGATGTGCACATTGCTAGCACCAAATCTAATGGAGGTTCATCCATGTTTTTAACCTTCATTGATGACTACTCAAGATATTGTTGGGTGTTCTTACTTTCCTTCAAGTCTCAAGTATTTGATACTTTTGTAAAGTTCAAGTTGTTTGTGGAAAAGCATCATAATCATAGCATCAAGATTCTTAGAAGTGACAATGGTGGAGAATTCATCTCCAATGAGTTCAAGGCCTTTTGTGAGGAGGAAGGGATCAAGAAAGAGACTTCTTGTCCTTACACTCCTCAACAAAATGGAGTTGCTGAAAGAAGGAATAGAACATTATGTGAATGTTCTAAGGCTTTAAGATTAGATGCTTGTTTGCCCAAATCCTTTTGGGGTGAGTCTCTTGTATGTGCAAACTACTTGATGAATAGAGTGTCTTGCAAAGCAATTGAAGGCAAAACTCCTTATGAGAGGTTGTATGGAATGAAACCCAATCTTAATCACTTGAAAGTTCTTGGGTGTATATGTTATGTGCATGTGCTATTGGAAACAAGAACCAAGGAGGATCCATCTTCCACAAGAGGGATCATGCTTGGATGAGTATGATGCCTTGATTGAGAATGAAACTTGGTTGCTTGTTGAGAGACCTCAAAGGAATGTAATAGGATGCAAGTGGGTCTTCAAGCTTAAGTTGAATGCAAATGGGAGTGTTAACAAACATAAAGCAAGATTAGTTGCAAAAGGTTATGCTCAAGAGAGAGGGATAGACTATGAGGAAACTTTTGCACCCGTGGCCAAGATGGTCACAATAAGACTAATCATTGCACTTGCATCACATTTTGGATGGATTCTATGTCAAATGGATGTCTCTAATGCTTTCTTGAATGGTTTTTTCTGGAAGAGGATATCTATATGGAGCAGCCACAAGGGTTCATCAAGCATGGAATGGAGAACAAAGTATGCCATCTCCAAAGAAGCATCTATGGCTTGAAGCAAGCCTCGAGATCTTGGAATTCAAGACTACATTGCTATCTTATTTCACTTTCTTTTGTTCAAAGTGAATATGATCCTACTCTTTACATTAAGTTTGATGATGTTGGTATTGTACTTTTACTCATTTATGTAGATGACATCATCATTAGTGGAAATAGTGTTGATGGTATTGAAAAAATCAAGATAGATCTATCCTTAGAGTTCAAGATGGTAGATCTAGGGTGTCTTCACTTCATCTTAGGCATAGAAGTACTTAGAGGGTCTGATTTTATCTTTATAAGTCAAGTAAACTATGCTCAAAGTATTTTGAAGAAGTTTAAGATGGAAGTATGCAAAAGTGTTGACACACCAATGGAGCAAGATGTAAAAGTGCCAAATGAAGGTGATGAAAGATCCTTCATGGACATCACTTTGTTTAGGCAACTTATAGGTTCCTTAATGTGGATCACTATAACTAGACCAGATCTTAGCTTTAGTGTATGTAGGTTGAGCCAATCCATGCAAAAGCCATTGAATATCCATTGGAAAAAGGCTAAGAGGATTCTAAGATACATCTCGGGTACATTGGATTTTGGGATTCTATATAGAAGAGATGTGATTAACCTTCATGCATTTAGTGATTCAGATTTTGAAGGGGACAAGAGGGATAGGAAATCAACAAGTGCCTATTCAACTTTCATAGGAGAAGGTGTGGTTTCATGGCTTTCAAAAAAGCAAGAAACTATATCTCTATCTTCAACCGAGGCCGAGTACAAAGCTTTGACAACCACTACAAAGGAGGTACTTTGGATCAAGAGATTATTGGTGGAACTAAAGATCATGGATTCAGAGGAGCCACCAACCATCTACAATGACAATATATCAGCCCAACACCTTGCATCTAACCCAATCTTCCATGCAAGATCTAAGCACATTGAGATATGCCATCACTTTGTGAGAGAAATGGTGCAAGCCAAGGAGATTGCTTTGGAGCATGTTCCAAGCAATGAATGTGTAGCTGATCTACTTACTAAACCACTTCAAAAGACACCTTTTATGAAGTTCAGATCATCATTTGGAGTGATTAGTAAAGCAATGATTGAACCAAGCTAGATAGTGAGGAGGAGTGTTAAAAATCACAATTCTAGCTTGACTAGTTTTGGTCATATGACTTGTAAATAGTTAGATGGTCATGATGTGGCTTGTCACACGTGCCAAATAGCATAGGATTCCATTCACAAGGATGTTCTCAAGTAGACCTAAGTGTTAGAACCTTTGGAATGAGTCCAAATTATGCTTAGATACAAGGGAGAAAAAATAGGAGCTATTTTTGGTAATTTTTGCATTGTTGAGGGATCTTCAAGATTCCAACCCTAACCTGGTAGGGATGAAAGATCCACCAAAATTAGCATTAGGGATAGGTTTAGGGCTACTCATACCTGCCCAAAACCATGATGGATCATGTATATATAGGTGATGATATCTCACCAAAATCAATCAAGCAATTTCATGTTTTTTCTCTCATAATGGTGCAATTGCTCTCTATGTTCATAATTGTTTGAGTACTTGTGATTAGTAATGATTATAGGACTGAATGTAGGTCTGGTGTACAGTACTCAGACTGTGGGAGGCCATACTTTCACACGTGTGAAGCCTTCTTCAAGGATTTGGGCCATTTAGTGAGGTTCAAGCATAGATTTTTGATGGATTTTGATGGTTCAACTTGTGCTAATCTTATGAAATCATAATCTATTGTTTCCCTCATCATTTCAGGTGTTTTAGGATCCTTATTTGCTGTAATTTTTACAATGCCCCTTGTGAGGCCGTCACTGAAGGGTGTACCATTATGGTACATAACATCGTCCCCCCCTCCTCTAAAAGCTTCTTTCTATGGGAAGAAACCAGGGAATCTAACTCATAAATTGTCCTCCTTCTCCCAAGTGTTGTCATCATCTGACTTACCATTCCAATGAATCAGAAGTTCAGAAATCAAATAATTTCTCAGTTGATGTCGTTGAGTACTGAGAGGAGGAAGTAGACAAAGTGTCTTGACTTCTTAATGTAGAAAAATCAGCATCTACATACAAAATGAGATGCAAACTCTAAGAGATACTGATCAAACATGAACCAAAATATAAAATATAGTTGTTGTCCTTACAATTACAGTACTCTACTATATTTCACATGTGTGGGACCGAAAAAAAATGAATGTGAATGAAATGATTCCTCCATGTTTCAAACTTTGAAATCTTAGAATTTGCAAAGTGAGAGAAAACCACTTTCCCTAAAATGAAAAGTGAGAGAATATGCGACGTCCTCGTCCACGTCAACATTCTCTACGGGTTGACAATATACACTATGTACAATTGTCACAAAAGCCATATACTTCCAAAGTTAGCTCTTTCCTTACCTTTTGCATGCCTGCACTTGCCATGAAGAGCCATTGAAACACCATCATTATTCTCAAGACTAGCCAAGTTACCACAAAGATGAACATCTCCAAGAAGCATATTAGATATTGATCTAGATCTATCAAGATTTCATAGCCGACTTGATCTCCATCAGCCATTGCCTTTGACTCATCAAATCTGACGTCTCTGACAATCTTGATCTGTCTATTGTCAGGCATGTAGATCTTGTAGTATGATGAGTGAACATCATATCCTACGAGGAATCCCTGCTCCACCTTTTCATCTAGCTTCTTTTTTTTCTGATCTAGAATGTGGGCGTAATTCAAAAATGCGCACATGTGTTAGACTTGGCTTGTTGCCCCACCAAAACTCGTGTGGCATGGTATGTGCAACATTGGATCTACCTGTCCTATTCTACAGGTAGTTGGCTGTAGCTACTGCTTCAGCCCATAAAAAATTTGATGTCTTTGAATAGGCCATCATGGATATTGCAGCTTCCATGAGAGTCTGATTTCTCCTCTCTACTACACCATTGTGTTGTGGTGTGTTGGCTGCAGTCTTCAAGTGAAATATGCCTTTGTTGGTACAAAACTCTGCAAAGCATTTGGAGACGTATTCTTCTCCTTTGTCTGTTCTCAACTGCTTCACCTTCTTATCAGTCCATTTCTCAGCCCAATTCATGAACTCTGTGAATTTGTCCAGGGCTTCTGACTTGTTGTGGATAAAGTACATGGATGCAAACTTGCTTAAGTCGTCAATAAAAGTGATGTAGTACTTTGAACTCCTAGGGAGACCACATCAAATAGTCCACAGATGTCAGAGTGTATCAGTTCCAGGAGTTCTTTCATTCTGAAAGAGTCCTTGGTGAATGGTATACGTGACATGTTGTCTTTGTTAGATTTCAAACATGCTGCATCTTTGATATTGACATCAGTGAATGCTCCTCTCCGGCTATAAAGCAACTATATTTGTGTGATACAGCCTCCTATGCCATATAATATCCATCGATTCATTAAATTTGGCGAGCTTGCTCTGAAGGTACTCGAATCTTGAGGTGATACAGGTTCAGTCTTATGTCTCTTTCTTTGGTGCTTAACCACAATGCTCCAGTTCCAATGATTTTGTGTCTGAAGCCATCTCCCAAGATTAAATATCTGGAAGATTCTGATTCTTGATAATCAGTGATCATGTGTCTTGTTGTCACGAAGTGTCATGTTGCATCTGAAATAAAAATTATCTCTTGTGTATCTGAAGTTGATGTCGCATAGACATCAGCACACAAGTAAGTTGTTGAGTCCTTTCCGTTGTTGGCTCTGTCTTCGGCCATCTTGGAGGACTCTGGTTCCTCTACGTAGGATGAGCTATTGTCGCTCTCCCGTCTGCTCTGAGTTTTGTTTCTAGGATTTTGGTTGTAGTCAATGGCTGTATGACCCTTTTTGTGACAGTGGATGCGCTCTATCTTTGGATTGAGCTAGCACTTATCAATAGTGTGGCCTTCTCGTGTGCACCTCATGCATATCTTCTTCTCACCAATCTGTTGTCTCAATTTATTTCTGCTCTTCCATATGCCTTCTTTGGCTCCCTTTTACTGCTGCTGCCTTTGATCTTGTCTTTGGTCTGACTCCCTCTTAGGCTTGAGATTCTTCTTCTGCTTCTCTTTGTTGTTGTAGAGAGCTTGATCAGAGTTATCCTTGTCATCAAGGTGTTCATGGCTGATCTCGATAACAGCCTTCTCAAGGGTCATCTATGGATCTTTAACAGGCAATGTTCGGGTCGTTTGAAATGATCTTGGTAGATCTCGCATTAGGTATGTGAGCTGCTTCTGTGTTGAGACTTCATTCTTTATTCTGGAATTGTGTACCGAGAGGAACAAGTCTTTTATTTTTTTTGATGAAGGAGGTGAGGTCTTTACCACCCCATCTCAGATTGGTCAGCTGATCTTCAAAAAGCATAATTTGGCTTCGTGATTTTGTTTGAAATCTGGTCAGCAATATATTTCACATTTCGTTTGCATTGGAGAGTGTGGCTAGATCAAGTGTCAAGCTGTCTTCGATGGAGGAAGATAGGACAACTACTGCCTTGTCATTTTTTTTTTCCGTTCTCGTAGCTCTTTGCCAGTGGTTGTGGGCATCTCTTTTGCGCCATCAACCCAGGGCCATAGACCTTCTCCTTTCAGTATGAGAGAAGTCTTCACCTTCCATGCTAGGAAGTTTGATTCTGAGGAGTCAAGGATCTTGTAGATCGTTGATTGAATACTGCTAATAGATGCCATAGCCTAAAGGAATCAAGCAGTGGCTCTGATACCACTGATGGAAATCAGACTCTAGAATAAAACGAAACAAAATGAGCTCTGATACCACTGATGCGAATCGAAATGAAACAAAATGAAATGAAATGAAACGCAATGAAGGCCAAATAGAGACGACTTGACAGGAGTAGCTACTGCTACTGACTGCGGTCTAATTCTCTTTCAAGCCCCAGTTCACTTATGATGATTTGTTGTAAAAATTAAACTTGTAAACAGAAGATAATGTTGAGTAAAACAACAATGGAAATTTATCTACTACTAGCATGCATTCCAATATTGCAGATCATACACATCACAGAACAGAGCATTGAAAAAATCGCTTCTATTATCAAACCTGAATATACAATAACTTTCTTGAGTGTTGTCTGTTTCTCAGATCAGCGCGTTGGCATGAAAGAGATGTTCTCTCTCACGAATAATATAACTAGCTACTGCTAATCTGCAAACTCACTTTGGAGCTATCTCCTCTATGTCCGTGACTCTCTTCATGCGATATATATTTAGAGTAACATTTTCGATTAGATAGATTAAACAATCTATAACTAATCTCAGATTACAAGAGCAGTGGATTAGGCACGTCCTAACGCTCTTCTGCTGATGTCATCATATCATATCAGGAAGCTGTACTTCATGGTACTTGTTTGATCTTCCTGGTCCTTCACAATTTGCCAAAAGACACTTTCATAATTTTAAGGGCACCTTCGCTTTTTCAAGGACATTTGGCGACAGTATCACTTTTTTTTCGAAAAATGCGAAAAACCCAAAAGTATGCCAGAGACCATTTCTAAGGCATTTTAAAGATAGTGTCGTCTTTTTTCGCAAAAATACGAAAAATGCGACAGTGTCGGGAAAAGCTACCAAAGTTATTTTCTAAGTGTTTTTGACTTAGTGCTGAATTTTTCTCATGACCCAAAAATGCGAATTGTACAACAAAATAGTTCAAAAATGCAGACTGTACGAAACATAGTTCAAAATGCAACAATTAAAAAATAACAAAGGAAAAACTAAGAAAAATACTAAGGCTTTGAAATATAGAAACTCTTAATTTCTTTAGGTTCTGCACTCTTGGTTAGGGAAAAATTTGTCTGAGCTGGTTTGGTACGGAATCGTTGTCAAAAAACAGGCCAAAACAGCTAACTAGTGTACTTTTTGGCCATATAGAAACTTGCATAGCTGATATTTGGATTCTTGAGACTCTGTTTGGGCTCTGTAGTGATGAACGAAATCTGTTATGCAGGTTTGATGCAAAAAATGAGAAAACATTTCAAAAAATGAAGAAAATGACTATAAAATCCTAATTTTGAAGCAAGGGGCTTGGTTTCTCCACTGTTTCCAAAAAGATGGTTGTGTGTGAGAATGATGGGAATGAGATGGAGTCCAAAATTTGTAAAAAAAATAAGGTTAGAACACTAGTAGGAAAAAAGGCAGCGAAAAAAATGCAAAGAGAGGGAGAATAGAGTGGCAACGGCGCCAATGTTGTCTTTTAGGGTTTCTTCCTACTATGGCTTCCCAACTAATAGGGTTAGGGTTTTTAAAAGACATTGAAGTATAGTGGTGGTGGGGTTTGATCCACTCTGTTCTATGTTCTCTTGCATAACAAAACCTCTAAGGCTCACCCTTCTAGAGAGAGTGACCTAAACTAGTTCTTAAGATAGTCTCCCAACTAAGGAATGTCCTAGGTTAGCTCTCTAAGGCTTCCCCCAACTAGAGAGTATCCTAAATTAACCTAACCCTAATGACCACTATGGTTGTCCCCCAACTAGTAATTTCCTAATTTATCCCTAAGTAATCCTAACTAACTCCCACAAGGGAAGGAAAGATGAGAGCATAAGAAAAATAATCCCATAATAACAAGCACAATTACATAAAACCAAGTGAGGAAAGCTTAGTGGGGCTCGAGCACCTACCACCAAGTATTCTATCCAGAAGTGGGAACACAAGTTAAGCAAGAGTAGATTAGTTCTATTAAAGCTTGGGCTTATACAAGTGTTACTTAAGGCTCCCAAATCCACTTCTATATATACAATGAGTGGTAGGCCCATATGCTAAGATGCTTATGGGATACTTCCAAAGCTTATTGCTAAGCTATTGCATGTTTAAATTAGTTTTCAACTTTCAAGAATCTATTCAACTTATTTCTGCAAGAACTAGGAGTAGAAATCTGTTAGGTGCTCAACCGAGTAACAGGTTGATCCATTGTAGAGCATCAAGCTTTGCATGTTTGGTTGTTAATGCATGTGACAGAGCATAAGTAGAGTATTTGTTGACATTTCTAGACATTTCAAGAGTGTGTTTCAAGTTTAGTAAGTACAAAAGTTCCTGAGATTGTAGGTTGATCATGTGTTGATCAAGTATTTTCCATTCTATGTGTTGATTTGCTAGGTTTGGTGCAAGAAAGAGATTTGAGAGGCTCCATATCTTTGTGATTTCTTCTTGAGTTCATTTGTTGACATTCAAGAGAGTGCTTAGTGCATTGGAATAGGTTGAAAGAGAGGATAAGATCGTTGCAACATGGCTACATATGGAGGCTTTATGTTGGAAAGCAATGATAGGCTTACCTCAACAAATTATTCTACTTGGAAGGTGAGAATGGAGTCTCTCCTTGAGATGAATGATTTGATGGACATTGTTATAGGAGTGGAAGAAAGACCCTTGGCACAACAGAAGTTGGTAAGTGCAATTCATATAATGAGGCTTGGGAATCTTTGAAGAAGCTTTATGAATCCACATCTATATGAAGAGTACTTACTCTTAGAAGGCAAATCTTTCAATATGTGCAAAAGAAGGAAGAGAGTGCTCATGAATTTGTGTTGAGAGTTAAAGCATTTAATGATGAGCTAGCATGCATTGATGAGGGCATTAAGGAGTTAGAACTTGTGCAAGTTATACTTAATGGCTTACTTGATGATCATGCTAACCTTGTTCCTTTACTAGCATCAATCATATTTGTGAGCAATGTGCTTTGAAAAAGTCACATATGTTACCTTATAATAGATCTACATCTAGATCTACTATGCCTTTTCAAGTTGTGCATTCAGATATTCATGGTGTTACTACTATTAGCAATGGAGGAGCTAATATGTATGTGACCTTTATTGATTAATTTAGTACATTTTGTTGGGTATATCTACTAAAGAGCAAGTATGAAGTATATGATGTCTTTGTCAAATTGAAGATTGCAAGGGTGGCCCAATTCTCTACAAAGATCAAGTGCTTGAGGAGTGACAATGGTGGTGAGTACATCTCTACCAACTCTAAGGCCTTTTGTGATGAGTACGGGATCAAGAGGGAGTAGACAAGTCCAAGGATACCACAACAAAATGGAGTGGCCTAGAGAAAGAATAGAACCTTGTGTGAAGGAGCTAAAGCCATGAGGTTAGGAGATATTCTTCCAAAACCATTTTGGGATCAAGCTTTGTTGTGTGCTAACTTTCTATGTAGTAGGTGGCCAAGTGCCTTATTGAATGGAAAAACCCTTTTGAAATGTTGTTTGGGAGGCCGAGTGTCAAGTTTTTTAGAACTTTTGGATGCGCTTACTATATCAACAAAACACTTGATGATAGGACAAAGGATGATCCATCTTCAAGGAAACGATATATTTGTTGGCTATAGTGATCAAAGCCTACAACGTTTACATTTCTCCTACTAATAAAGTGATCATTGGAAGATATGTCATTTTTTATGAGAGAAATATTCTGAAGGTGTCTTCAAGTAATGATGTTGTCACATGGATCTAACATTCTTGATGTTGATGACATGGATGGTACTTTGGATGTTGTTGAAGGGACTTTATCAAGTCAAAAGCCAAGGAGGACATCAAGGCAAAGGCAAACATCTTCAAGGATTAGATATGATGAAAAGGGTAAGCAAGTTGTTGGAGGTATAAGCTATGCTTTCCTAACCTCTTTTGATGCATCTACATGTGTAGATGAGGCAATACAAAAAGAGGAGTGGATCCAAGCAATTGTTTTTTGAATACCAAGTTCTTATGAAGAACAACACATGGAGGTTGGTGGAACTTCTTAAGTACAAGAAGGCCATTGGATGCAAGTGGATCATCAAGTTGAAGACAAACCAAGATGGATCAATCAATAAGCATAAGGCAAGGTTGGTGGCTAAAGGATATGCACAAGAACATGGTATCTACCTCCACTAACACTACTCACACCAACTCTACTTTCCTAAACTAATATTCATCATGATTGTTGGTGAAAGGGAAGGTTAGAATAGAAGAGAAAGAAGGAGAAGAAAGAAAGAGAGAGATAGAGTTGAGGGGGAGGTTAGCTCAAAAGCTCAAGTTGCATGCTAATGGAGAAACCATAACTATCAAAACAAGAACATAGAAATGGAAACAATTAGAAACACACAACAAAATGCATTAGCATGAGTGCTTAGCAAATGAGGATGCTTGGCTCTCCAAATTGGTAGAATTTCCTCCTTCTCATTAAGCATGGAAAGAGAGTACAAATGGTGCCTTTTTGTAAAGTGGGGAAGGCCCTTGCCCCAAAATCCTATTGGCTAATACCTACATTGATCCTATCCATTCATCTTGGACCCAACTTGATCCAAGGGTCCACAAAAGTACATTGAAATTTACAAGATTCATGTTAGTCCCAAATTGGACCCAACTCTAAAAAAGTAATCTCTAAGTTTAAAATTGACTTTGGGCCTCAAGTTTTATTTTACTTACAAAAGTCCCAAGCCTATTATTTTAATTACAAAGTAGCTTGCATGCTCATTGGGCCATGGGCTTATATGCACAGGATGTATTAGTTTTATGATCTTGTCGAGTCAAAGATATTCACCAGTCAAGATATCGTCTTCATCAAAGATCAGTTCATCGGCCTCAAAGGTAAGGGCAAAGCTCATATAGCCAAACTGTAGAACTCTCCCGAATTATCAAACACTTATGTTCCTAAGTCGACTATTCTCATTGAAGGTCCTAGCTCATCTATAACAGACGAACAATTTATCAGCAGCAAATGAAGAAGATGATGTTGCAGTCCAACAACTACGACATGATGAAACGAATCAACTTCGCTCATTTCCTAGAATATTGACAAGACAACGTAGACCACCTATAAGGGATATTGACGAGTCTGCAACCTATCTTGTTCAAGAGCCGACTATTGTCGAAGTAGGCACTTAGTCACCTCGATTCTGATCTTTGGACAAGAGTTATGGATGAAGAATATTCATCTCTAATCAAGAACCAGACTTGGACTATTGTCGAATTACCTGCCAGCAGAAATGTAGTTGATTCCAAATGGATATTCAGAATTAAATACAAGGTAGATGGGAGTATCGATCGAAGAAAGGCTCGACTTGTCTCCAGAGGATTTTCTCAGGTACACAATGTCAACTACATTGAGGCTTTCAGTCCAGTAGTTAAACTTTATTCGATAAGACATCTATTGTCATTTGTTGTGATGCCACGAAATTACTAAATATTGAATATTAACCTAAATATCACATGATATACTCAAAAATGAAGATATGAGCTAGATAAATATAAATCATGGAAAGGCTTATATCATTTTTTGAGAATATATCTCCTAAAGACTTGCCTTGGATTGCCTTGCAAGACCTCTAGAAGCGAAACGCTGCCTTGGATAGCCTTTATTAGGTCATTTACATGAAACGACTAAATATGAATCGACATATTAAACTAGAGTAACTGAAACTCTTAGTTAAAATATACCTCTTATGGTATAATTGAACATACATTCAACTTGATTATTAACTAGACCTTTTTACGGGAGCGACGCACCTATAGTCTTAGAGGTGTGTTTGTTCGCTCCGTAAAACATATATTGATCACTTGCTTCAGTCTCGATCATCGAGAGAGGAAGAGTTTATGTATTTGTGAGAGATTGGAGAAGTGAATAGAGTGTTGAAGATTATTCTCTCTTAACTCTATTCTCCACATTGTTGAGTGTGAGTGATCCTGAGTCTAATAGCAATCTCTACTACATTACATGAACTACTCTATGCTGAGGGTTCGACATTATTTACTACAAATTCTATATTAACCTTGTTGGTATATACGACATATACCAATTTTTGGCGCCGTTGCCATGGATAGCTTAGGAAAGTTATAAGAAAACTGACATTTCCATCTCCATTCCTAGTGTATGTCAGATAGAGAATCCCGATTAGAATGATACCGAAAGCTTAGAGAGAAATTTTTACGAAGACAGAGTGAGAGTGCATGTCATGCCCATGACTAGTCTCAAGTAGGGTGTCCACGCTAGGGACCAGTAGACCAACAACCCGTAAGTTAATTGTGACTATAAGGGAATTGAGGCTCTTATGTGTACATGGTCATAATTAATGGTTGTAGGCCTAAACACTTGATGGTGTATTTGTATTTTGATAGCAATCTCCTCGGAGAGAAAATTATCCTTGAGGGAGATTGAGTTATTATAAGCATTTGGCTACCGATTATAGCCCGTTTATGCTTATGTATGGGATTGAGCCTAGGTCACCCATTGCGGTTGAGACTCGGTCGATCAAGTTTCAGAAAGCAGTGGATTTCCTACGTGATATGCAGAAAATGCTACGGATTGCATGTGAGAATGTCTAGTGTACCCAGAATGGGGACCGACATTATGCAAGCCCGAAAAGATCACTGAGAGACTTCTAAGTGGGGGGTTGGGTATTTTTTGAGAATCTCAAGGAATTCAAGTGTACTACGTACCAGCTAGCATTACTAATCATCCCCTAGATATAGAGGACCATTTAAGATCTTGAAAAAGATCAGATCCTTAGCTTACCAATCGGAACTCCCGGATGGATCTCAAGTGCATCCCGTATTTCACGTAAGTCGTCTCTGAAAGAGTCTACCTGAAAGAGAGCCTCTTGAATCTGGAAATCGATTGGACTTGTTGGATGAATCATTGAATGTGTCTCCACTTGAACCCAAAAAAATCTTGGATACAAGAACTAAGTGATTGATAAATTGTATAGTTACCGAGCATCTAGTTCGATAGAAGGGATGTACATACGATGATATTCGTGGGAACAAGAAGGAAGCTTAAGGAGAAACTTTCCAAGTTTTAAGTTCTGAACAGAACCTGAACAAGGGGGGACGAATGTCATGCCCATGACTGGCCTCAGGTAGCGTGTCCACGCTAGGGATCGGTAGACCAACAACCCGTAAGTTAATTGTGACTATAAGAGAAATGGGACCCTTATTTGTACATGGTCATAATTAATGATTGTAGGCCTAAACACTTGATGGTGGATTTGTATGGGTCTATCAGTGAGTCATTGGAGAACTGGATGATGTGGCCCAAATAGGCTGCAGAGTTGTTCAATGAGGTGTCATAGTGCACTACTAGTGGTGCATGGGCCTTGGAGGGTATAAGTATACCTGCTGGGCTCTCACTATTGTATGCTTGATAGCATGACCAGTGGTAGGATGCTGCTGGTGTGATGCCATACTCCTCTTTGTGATTGATCCATAGCTTGGGAGCTAGATCCGTTCGATCTAGGTTTGGTTGGGTTGGTTTGTCCACCATCAGGTTTCCTTGTGTTTCTTGTGATTGGCATGGTTAGAATAGGATCCTTGGATTGAGGACTTTATAGTGCAAGTTGAAAAAATCTCGTCGAGATCACTGTCCAGCTACTTGAACTCTTAATTAGCTTCGGTATGCAGAGTTTTGTTGCATGTTTCACTTCTATTTCAAAAATTAAGTATAATTATTTTAAAGGGACTACTTCAGATGATGAAGATAGCTATGTATCGCAATTTGAGTCAATTGCTAATGCAAATAATGAAGGAACTGACGTAGACAAACTGCGAATCGAAAGCAGGCACACATATGGTACATTCAAGTTGAACTAGGTCATGTAGGAACCCGATTACTACTAAAAGATGCGTTCCTGAACTAGTTCAAAAAAATTAGCTATAAATCCAGAATTTTCGGACGTCTGAACAATGTTCAGAAGAAAACTAAAGAATCTCTTCGAAAATATACACGAAAAGTCAAGAATCTTATAGGAAAATCCTGTTGATATGCAGATCGAATGGTTTTTGGCTGGTTTACCACCAAAGATTGATCAATATTGCAAACAAGGGGACATGACTTCCTTAGCAGCAGTAATAGTTAGTGCTGAAAACTTTGAGACCTCAAAACTAGCACAAAAACAACGCTCAACTAAAAGATCTCGTAAGTCTAAAATTGAGTGATAGCAAAGATGATTCAGATACTGAATCAAGTTTCAATTCTTCAAGCTTGGAGTATGAAAGCAGTGATTCATTAAAATCAGAAGTTGATAAAGGAGATAAAAAAAGTAAATGACGATCCAAACGGAAGGACGAAAGAAAAACTATCGAGGATAAGTCGTCAGCTTCTAAAGATGAAAAGCTTTGGAAGAGTAATATGGCTGATCTTAATAAAAAGTTTAATGATTTGAAAGTGTAGATCTCTGAAGTTGCAGATAAAAGACCAAAAGCTTCTTCTTTCAGTTCGAGAATGTGGTGTATGACATGTGGAACTTCTAAACATTCTAAGGAAGGCTGCACCACTGTGAATGTTAAGTATATCGAGGATCCTGTCCAGGAGGTACTCTTTATTTTTCAAAATGATGCAACTACTAATTATGTTCAGGGTACTGCAGCATCAACCCAGCAGAATAGACCAAAGTTCGCACCCAGAAAACACAATCCTCCTGAATTTGTGGGACCAACAATGAAGTCACAAACTAGAACTAGACCAGTGTCGGGCAACTATTACAACTATGGAGAGCCAGGACATTTTTCACCTAGTTGTCCTCAGCCACAAAAGTCGATTGGTTATGTACCGTTATGCTCGAACTGTAGGGAGCCTAGCCATAAGTATCCTGATTGCCATCAGCCGCAGAAGCCACGACCCTAAGTACCAATATTTAGCAATACCAATTGTTGCAGACTCGAAAGCAAAATCTTCGACTGATGTTGTTGTGCAGAGAATTGATATTGTTGAAGAAAAATTGGCGAAAATAGAAGACCAGTCTTGGCCAAGTGACGTAGAAAAGCTATTCAAAGTCACAACAAGGAATAAAGGCTCTTCAAAATCTGAACAAAAATCTTTGATGAAGCGCAAAAACTCTAGAATCTTTGAGCAAGTCAACGAACAAATCTACAACCAAAGAAGATCTTAAAAATGACCCCAACTATGACTGTAATACTGCAAAATTATTTGCAAAAGACATCTTAGCAGAAGCGAAAGAAATTATCAATATTGAACTATAGTCAGCTACTGTAGAAAAGGTGGTCACGTTCAAAGAAGGGGACAACGAAATATCAAAGACCAAACTGTCTAATGCTGTTATTGACAAACCAATCTCGAAATCAAAGACAAAGGACTATGATATAGTGACTAATATTGGATCTCTTCATCCAAACATCACTTTTGAGCAATTGTTGGCAAACAACACTTATTATCGTAAGCAATTGAAAGGTCTTTCAGCCCCTTAAAAGAAGAAAAGAGTTTTTTTGCCAGATGTTGGTATACTGTCTATTGCTTTAGGAGATCTCGGCGCACCTGAAATTGATGTTACCATTGCCGGATGCTTGATTGAAAAAGTGCCGATAGACTCTGGTTCAAGTGTGGACATAATAACATAAGACACATCCCATGCTTTGGGGCTAACTGACATTCAACCAACTCAGCAAAATATCAAGTTAGCAGACACGCCGAAAGCCTGTTGGAGAATCGAAGGATGTCACTGTTTAGATTCAAGCCAAGCTTTCACAATGAATTTTATAGTAATCAAACCACTTGGTTTGCCATCTTATTATGTGTTAATTGGATAGCCCTAGCTTTATCAATCAAATGCAAGTGTTCACTGGAAATCTAGAGAGTTGAGATTTTAGACTGGTGAGACAAATAATCGAGGTAAGCCAGGAGAACAAATAATTATCTGGAGTCATGACAAATATGAATGTAAAACTCCTTTGTTTGACACCAGTTTTACTTCAAAAGATTTTTCTTATGCATTAAATATTTTTTCCAATGTATCTGACATCAAAGTGTAATATTTCGAATGTTATGAGAATATTGATGAAGAAGAATTCTTCAATGCCTGCAATGCTGAAGCGAATGTTTCGGATAAAGAAATAAAAGTTGCAGACACGAAATCTAAAGAATTTGATGATTATTCAAGTGACGAATTGGACAAATCTGAACAAAAACTTGGTAATAAGAACCAGGTTGATGACAAGAAGATATCTATGGAGTCAACCATGCACGAAATTCATGGCCATACCAAGGCCAGTATGACAGAAGATATCATTTTACTAGACTCTACTGAACTAATTGAACTTGCACCTAGTGTGGAAAATCTGCAAAATTGGACCAAGAATGGATACTAAAATGATCCACAAGAGTAATTGGATGTTAGATACAATTGATCTATCAATCTACATAAGATTTAGATCAATCTAGATCAAATTTAGATGAGAAAATCTAACAAGAACAATCATAAATGAAAGGGAATTGTATTGCTGGTTTCACACGTGTGAAAATCTGTCAAAGTACGGACTCCAGCCTGAAATCAAAGTACAATATGATAGGAACTCAAAACTATCAAGAAAAATCAAGAGAAATGATAAAATTGACAAGACTTGCCTCCAAAACCAAGATTGGTGTTGCTTGTTGATTATGGCCAAATGTGGCTCTATATATACAAAAAGTGGGAGCTCATGGTACTGATCATCCCTCTGATCCCACATGTGTGAGGGTGCTTTGTCATGTGATGATTCATCATGCAAAATTGACAGTTGGACAAAACTTTCTATTTTGAGCACTTTTGGTCCATTTTTCTTCTATGTAGAGAACTAGGAAAAACTCTTCTAGAAGTGCAAATTCGACTTCCTCAGATTATTCCACACGTGTGAGCAGCCTCTACACATGGGATTTGACACCTAATCTCATGATGTGGCTTCATGCAATCTCTAGATTGATGCCAAGTGGCATATGACTAGAAAACTAGATTTTGGCCTTTTTAGCCACTAGAACTTGATTTAAACTATACGTACAAGCTATATGATTGTACTACATGAAAAGTACATTTATTTCACACGTGGGAACAAGCTCCACACATGTGTAATCATTCTATATACATAGATTTGGCCTTGATCAAGCATAATTTTGCATTTTTCACACCTAGCAGATTTGTGCATGTGTCAAAGTCACTTGGAGAGACATAATTAGCTAAATTCACGGAATTGTTGAAGGAATACCAAGATGTATTTGTTTGGTCACTCGATGATTTGAAAGGAATACCTGCAGAATTCAGAGAGCATTGTATTGATCTTGAGAAAGATGTTGTACCTGTTCAACAGAGATAGTATCGTCTCAATCCAAAGTACCTTCTTATGATTAAAGACAAACTTAACAAGCACCTTAAGGCAGGTATTATCTATCTCGTCTTAAGCAGCAAATGGATTTCTCCCATCATTGTTGTTCCAAAGAAGAACACTGGAAAAATACGAATGTGCCAAGATTTTTGAAAGCTCAATGCTGCCACAAGGAAGGATCATCATCCTTTACCCTTCACTGATTCTATATTAGATTAGGTTGCTGGTCAAGAGCATTACAGTTTCTATGACGGCTTCTCTGGTTATAATCAGGTTGGTGTAAGAAAGGAGGATCTTTCAAAGACCATGTTTACCACAGATTGGGGCACTTATGCCTACAACAAAATGCCCTTTGGTCTTTGCAATGCACCAGCGACTTTTCAGCAAATCATGATGTTAATTTTCACTACCTTCCTCAGAACTTTTTTTGAAATTTTCATAGATGATTTCTGTGTGTATAGTGATATAAAAACACATCTAGAGAAGCTGAAACTTACATTGCAACGATGTCGAGATACTTCTTTATCTCTTCATCCAGATAAGTGCTTTTTCAGTATGAAAGAAGGAATTTTACTTGGACACAAAATATCAAATAGAGGAATAGATGTCAATAAAGATAAAGTCAAGCTTATAAAATGCCTCTATTGTTGCTGCTCTTATGCATCTACTCAAGAAACAAGTGAAATACTTGTGGACGAATGAACAGCAGAAAGCGTTCGAAGAACTTAAGCAGAGGTTGATCAATGCTCCTATTCTGAGACCACCCAACTGGGCTATTCTATTTCATAATTATGTTGATGTTTCGGCATTTGCTATCGGCGTTTGTATGAGCCAGAAGAATGATCAGAAGAAAGACTATCCCATATACTATGCAAGTCGACAGCTCAGTGCCTCTAAGAAGAATTATTCGGCTACAGAAAGGGAAGCACTTGGAATGATTCTTACTGTTAAAAAATTTCGACATTATTTGCTAGAATATGTTTTTATTTTTCATGTTGATCACTATGCTCTAAAGTATCTCGTGAATAAACCAGATTTATCAGGACGAATTGTTCGATGGGTTCTACTTTTGCAGGAATTCACTTGTCAAGTAGAACTTTGCCAAGGAAAATATCATACGAATGCTAATTATCTATCGTGACTCAGCACGGGAAAAGTTGAAAAATCAATTAATGATGATTTTTCAAACGAAAATTTATTCAAAATCTCATCTACGAATTCGTTATATTCTGATATCATTACTTATTTCAAGGATCAGATTTACCAGATCAGTCAACATAACCCAAGTAGTGGTGCTTATAGCAATGACATGACATTGAGGACTTGAATTCATGTCAATTAAAACAAGAACTACAGGTTCCGAACCAACAAGGAAACATACTAAGTAAACTGCAGGCCACACAAGATCTGATAGTTGGAATGTTGCAGGACATGGAACAAGATCAGCAAGATGATAAGGTGAGATGGAAACAAGATCGACAAGACGATAAGGTTAAATGGGAAAGATTGTTTGCTAGCCTATTTGGTGGGGAAAACAAAATTGCGGGAGCTGATCAAAGATGTAATGAGACATCTACCTCGTTCCAACTACTATCTCCTTTTCAAAATGTAACATCTTCTCAAGATATCCGAAGAATTGACATGGACAAGGGAAAACGGGTATTACAGAGTCATATTGAATATCTAGTCAGACTTGAAAATGACAGGGATACGTTGGAACAACAAGTGCAACATGATGAAGAAGAACAACTATCAACAATGGGAAAGCTTGTTCAGCAAGTAGATTAACCAACTTCATTAACGACTCTTGATTATCCATTGCATTCACAGGTCAGGGCCAATCAACATTTATGCAATGCTATGGAATGTTTACAAAATCAGCAACATAAATGTAATTCCCAATTTGAATCAAACAAGGAAATTCCAAATGCGAGCACAATGTAAATGCAAGGACACAGAAAATCAGCTGAGGATAACGAAGATGATGCAGAGGATTATGAAGACAATATTGTTGTTTCAATATTGATTCTCAATTGAGCAATACAAGGGCCAATACAGATAATGAAGTTGTCAATGAGGCAAATCACTGAAGGACCCCATCTTCATTGAAATCACAAGAACTATCACATCACATTCAACCAGAAGACTTGTCTAGAACATCTTGTGAAATGAGATTAATAGACAAGGATAAATTTGATCTATATGAATGTTTCACATTCAATATAGAGTGCACAATGGAATGTGATGAGACTTATAATATACAAGCTGGAAATTGTTCAAGCTATGAGATAGGAAAAACAATTAAAGATTCATTATATCAAAGTTTCCAGTTATGGCATAAATTTTTACTGGTAAGTTCGATTTCAGTGGAGTTTGGTGCATTGGAAAGTGCTTGATGAGGGCTTTCCAATGATATGTTGCATGGCATGCTTTTGAGCTATGATTAGAAAGTTATGGCAAGTCAAAGTTATTAGTGTTATAATGTTTTAATAATACAAAAGAGATCTTTGCACAAATTCTTATAAGGTTTTTTTGGAATTCGAAACTCCCCTAATGCATTTTGAAAAGAAATGCTCGACCCCTTGTATGAAGAAAAGGACAATTCTCAATGAGCTACTCAACATCAAAGAAAATATGACAGATTGGGCAATATTCCAAAAGAAATTTTGTATAGCTCCCTTTGGAAGTTCAGAATTGTATATAGGATGTATATTACTTTATGTTTTAGAATACCTACGAATGAAATAAATATATTTTTATTATTATTGTGAAGGACAAAAAGATTTTTGGCGTTACCACGACTAGTTTATTCTAGCCGACAGAAGTGCCAAATTTTGCCATGCTCGAGCGAAAAAATTTGTTGCAAGGTATTAATGTTTCATACCCTGATCCATGGAATTTATATGTCGATTGGGAAGCCAGCCATGTGACACACTATGAGAATATGGCTTGTAACATCAAAGCTTGTAAGCTACATAAAGAACATCATTAATTTATGACGTATTCTTTGGAGGGAATTGGCAACTTCATTGCCAAAGTGCTGGACACAATGTAGACTTTTTACTTGTAGGGATCTTTTGTCAGACTCGATGCTAAGTTGCTAAAAGACGTCATACCAAGAAAGAAGAAGGATGAGAAATATTTTGATCCCACAACCCAGACAATTTATGATGGAACATATTTGCTTGTTAAACTTGAAGCTATGGCAACATAGTAATTGGGCAATACCATGAAGCTCAAGAACTCAAGAAAGCTAGGCAGATAGAGCTTGATGCTCTATTATCTACTAAATTGTAGACTGCACTAGACTAAAAACAAAATCTTTTTACATATGTTTGAATGCATAAAGATTATATTGAAGAAATATATCTTTCCTATGATTGAGATCCTTAACGGAATGATGTATGAAGAAATATCTGAAATTCTTTTTGAATTTTCTATGTTATTCAAATATTGTTCAAACCTCATTGTTTGCGAGGGCGCTTCACATTTGAGAAGGAGGGCATGTGATACGCTAGTAAGGTTGTGAATATGAATAAAGCAATATATTCGACTTTACTAAATCGAACTACAATGTATATGACGACTAAGGAACCAATATATGAAAAACTAAATGTCTAAGGCCTTATGTCAAAGACTATTTGAAGGCAACTCCAATGCACACTCAACATATCAGAGAATATTGTTTAATGTACTATAATCAAGCTTCAAATCAACTATATGATTGATCTAAACCAAGAAAAAACCAATAGAATAGAAACAATGCAATGAAAGCTTGAAAAATGCACTAGATTGACTCAAATCCAGTTACCACAAGCTCAACGCAAACCAAATGGTAATTCACCTTATGAAGGCCCTGCATGAACCATCACTCTCTCCCTAAGTGAGCCCAATGAAAATAATGAATCCATTGTTCACATCGGGGCTCATCTCAATCGAGAGCAACGCAGAAAGCTTGAAAAACTTATGTGCAAATATCAACATGTCTTTTGCTTGGTCCTGAAAAGACATGAAAGGAGTCTCACCCCAAGTAGTTGTGCAATTGCATTCTCCTTAAACTAGGTGCGAGGCCAACTGCTAGCTGTCCCTACCGATGCAATCCAATCTACAAAGCCAAAATAAAAGAAGAATCACAACACTTATTAGATGCAGGATTCATCTATGAAATCGAACATACTGAGTGGATTTCCTGAATCGTAATCGTTTCTAAGATGAATGGAAAACTCCGCATCTGTGTCGACTTTAAGAAACTTAATGCCATCACAGAACGTGATCATGTTCCATTACCTTTTGGAGAATCCATCTTAGAAAATCTAGTAGGACATGAGGCCTACTCATTTTTAGATGGCTTTAGCGGCTACAACATGATTCAAATTGTTGAAGAAGATTAACATAAAACCACTTTTGCCACAAAATGGGGAACCTTCTGTTGGAAAGTCATGCCCTTCGGTCTCTATAATGCTCCTACACATTCCAGCATGTTATGCAAGCTGCCTTTTCTCAGCAGATGGAAGATACTCTAGAAGTTTACTTGGACAATTTAGGAGCACATTCAAAAGAAACAAGTCATTTGTTTGTGCTGGAAATGTTTTTAATCCAATGTCAATGCTTCGAAATATCTTTGAACCCTGAAAAATGCTAGATCTGGGTAACACATGGCAACTTCTTAGGGCATATCATTTCAAAAAATGGCATCACAACTGACCCTGACGAGGTCTTGATCATTCAAAATCCGTCAGAACCACGTACTATCCCCGTACCTAAACTCGAACAATGTGCATTGGTCCTCAAAACAAAACCTTATACATTAATTGCTAGACAACTATACAAGCAAAAATTAGATGAAATTATTCGATGATGTCTTATTGGAGGTGAAATAATCTCAATTATATCCCTAACCCATGAAGGTGAGCTGGTCATTTCTCTTCCGAAAAGGCTGCTAGAAAAATCCTCTTAGCAGGATTTTGGTGGCCAATTCTCTTCAAAGATACACACAACTACGTAAAGGCCTGTGATACTTGTCAACGAACAAAACACTTTCAAAAAACTGACTTTATGCCTTTACACCCTGTTACGACTTATCAAGCCATTTAGAAATGAGGGATTGATTATATTGGATTGATCAGTCCCGCTGCTTTGACACACTCAATCTAGATATATTTATAAAGGCTATGGACTACTGTACCAAATGGGCCGAAGCTAGAGTTGTTCGAAATGCTAACGCTCGTTCTACTGCAAAATTTCTCTATGAATAGTTTATCGTTCATTTCAAATGTCCTCTACAACTTATCAACAATAGGGATACACATTTTTTTAACTCTATTATAGCAGATCTACTTTCAAAATTCTTTGTGGTACATCGCAAAAGTTCCTCGTATTATCCACAATGCAATGGCCAGGCGGAATCCACCATCAAAATCTTATGTGGTGTTCTAACCAAGACCGTCGAGTCCAGTCGATCTGATTGGGAACTAAAACTTCTTGCGCCTTCTATGGGCCTATCGCACTACATATTTCATCCCTACGAGTAGCATATAATCTAGAGCTAGATAATCGACAAATTCTAGCTAATAGATTATTCCATCTGGAATAACTGTGTGAAACATGAAGGATCATCATCCATGCTCAACAAGTCCACAAATGTCGACAAAAGGCATGGCATGATCGATTTTAAAAACTCAAAGAGTCTCACATTGGAGACAAGGTCTGAAAAAACGAAATATTTCTGATTAAAATGCCTTGCTAGCTTTCAGCCCTTCGCCTGACGAAGATGTTCGCGAACTCGAACATTTGGAGATACGAAACACGAAAAGTTTTGCGAACACAAAGTCAAAGGAGACGAAGATGAAGAGTTTCGCAAACATGAAAGTCAAAGGATACGATCACGAACGATTTGCGAACACGAAAGATCCACGAACGCGATTCCTTCGCGGTCCAATACTAAAGAAGACAGACGAGGTAAACGAAACCCATTCAGCGCTCACGCTCCAAGGAGTACCACCAAAGATCACACAAGTACCCAGAAGTACAGTAATTTGATCTGATGGCATGACGTCAGTAGATACTCCCTAGGTCGTGGCTAATCTGCCACTCCTGTAATTCTCTGGTTAGTTGTAGATGCTTAATCACTCTAATCTTAGATTTACACAAAGAGACCGTACTTACTGGATTATACTTGACATATAGATCGACAAAATACATAGAGTGTAATAGAGTGAAGAAGTTTGATGCTAGTAAGCAATCAAGACGATATCTTGAATACATGTTCGCCTGCGCGCGAAGACAATTCTATCTAGGATCAGAAGATCCAACTGTCCGCTAGTGAAGCGAGACTATTACTTGTGAGAGAACCGTGTTTCAGTGTAGTTTACAACCTTGCTAGTTGGGTAAGCCTTAGCAAGTTCATTTTGTTTAATGGTCATTGGCTAGTTTGGAAAGCCTTAGCCAAACCTTAGGTAGATTTCCTTTTCGAGCTCCAGTTGGGAAGCATTTGTGCTCTTCATTGTTCATATTTTATCTTTATTTGTAAAGCTTTTTGTAGATCTTAGGAAGTGGACAAACCCTTCTACACTATACTAAATCCGTGAGTAGATCTAGCCACTGCACAAACTAGAAATACAACCAATACACAAGATCTTTGAATGAAAGATTTGTCAGCGACAATGCTCTTTGCGCACATTTAATAAGCTTCAGTTGTTTTGATGTTGCTTGCCTCCAATCACAATATTCCAAAGCTCTTCTATTCTAAAATATTCTTCAATTTGAACTCCCAGTTAAACATAATATAATATGAAAAGTGAGTCTTACCACCTCAACTATTAATTGATCTTTTACCATTTTAAATCATTTACAAAACTGTTTAACATAATTGAGGTCACCCATCCTTTAAGGATTATATAGATTATTCGCACGCTCAATTAGGTGTAAAAATCATGCTTTTTAGTGATCTCAAAACTCTTGATTTTATCTCTACAAAAAGAAGCTTTCAAGCCAACCTTTCTCCAAATTGACTAAAACTTGTGTTGACTCAAAAAGCCTAAAAATAGGAATGTGTGCTAAGTTATCTCCTAGGTTTTGTAATTCCTTTACCATAGATAGGAGATTAGGTGAAGTTACCTATGAACCAAAACTCCCTTGTAGTACAATACTAAAGGGCATCCAATATTTTATGTTAGTCAACTATGGAGAGCCTTAATAGTTGAAATTCCGATAGAATCTAGTGCAGTATGCAGATCACATCACACAATCACCATAGCCACTCCTCTCAAGCTCTCATAGATGGCACAGCAAAAGTTAAGTCTATTATGAAGAAACACTGTACATATAGCAAAGCCCCAAACTGCATGGGCTCAACAGGTGTCACTAATCTGGCCTACCACCTGCCAAACTAGAGTTAGGCCCAACATGGCCACATATACTGACAAACCCAGGACATGCCCCTGAGTATAGCATAATGAACTTAAAATCACTGTGCAGGCTAATTTCTTCCTACGTGTGGCTACCCGGCTAACCCAAGTAGCCGTCTACGAGATCAGTGCTCGATCAATATATCCTAACGGGTCACGTCCTGAACACAACTAAATACAACAAATCTAATTAACTGTACACTAATTACAATATCACATTTAGAGCTTACATAAAATGTATATTAGATTAACTCTGATTTCTAACTCTCTCCCTTAAGCTCAAATGTGATAAGAGTGAAAAACAATAATTTGTAGCAACGTTTGGAGTGTCCAAAAGATGTTATGCATGTCTTGTTACTCTGTACTTGACTCACACTCAAGCACACCAACAAACCACCAGGTTTGACTCACAAAGTATCATGCAAACATAATGCTCATACAGAGAGTCTACCATACTCTCAACCAACTGACTCGTCCCCAATCCAACTTGAACACAAGTGGACCACATGAGCGACATGGCTCAAACTGAGGAGATCCCACTGCCACTATGAGACTTACATCCTCCATCTAGCTAGGCTGACATCCTATTAGACACTTAGAAGCACAAACCTGTAAAGCTGACATAAATGAGCGACTGAGGCTCAACCTGAGGAAATCTTACTGCCACCATAAGACTATACCCCACCAGATAAACAACTAGTAGACATAATGACAAGTCAAAGAGCATAAATGACTACTTTGTTTCACACGTAGCAAATGCACAACCACATACAATTCCGACTGAGATCTAGACACCCATGACAAGGCAACATGCAAGCCCACACAGACTCATGCAAACCAACACGAATGATAAAGTGTCAAATACATGACCAAGGCCGGCCCATAAGTGGTATCATGTTGTACCAACACCTGTGCCACCTGTAAATCTGCTGCTACACCACTGGTCATCAAATCAGGTCCTCAACCATGCACCTGTATCAGATGCTCTCACGTCCAAGCATATCACATAGATGTCCTCATACATCATCCAAGATCAACCATCTCGAACCAATGAGTGCTCCAAGCCTCATCCTTGATGTATCTCCCAAACAAAGCTATGCTCCAAGCTGCTTTGCCTTGACATCCTGTCCAATAAGCCCTGAAAGCTGATCCCCATCCATTCCCCATGCTCCAAGCACAAGAGTCTACCAAGGACTCAATAAATGAATGTACACAAACCTCACCATAGGCTATACCTAAGTAGCTCGCCCACCTCCCAGAGATACTGATGATGATCTGCCTGTTCTACATCCCTTGTAGGTTCAACTTCCCATGCTTTTAGAAATATTGATCAAGTGAAAGGATAAGCCAATTGAGAGTGCAATTTAGGAAAGATGTAGCATTTTTCACAAGTTATTTTTAGCCTTCGTCTTAGTAGACCAAGATAGTTCTTAAGGGGGAGGGAGTGTTACGAGCCCGTACATAGGGCGCTTGCTTTCTCATGACTTGTAGTAGTTGTGTTCCCAAGGGAGCATGTCCTCACCTTTAACCTGTTAGTAGTTGCGTTCCCAAGGGAGCATAACCTCACCCTTAACCTATTAGTAGTTAAATGGAGAGTGAACCTGTGTAAGAGAGAGAGAGAGAGAGAGAGAGAGAGAGAGAGAGAGAGAGAGAGAGAGAGAGAGAGAGAGAGAGAGAGAGAGAGAGAGAGAGAGAGAGAGAGAGAGAGAGAGAGAGAGAGAGAGAGAGAGAGAGAGAGAGAGAGAGAGAGAGAGAGAAACCAATTTGGGAGAATTGCTTTAGATTAACAAGAATGGGTTTTCAGTACAAAGGAAATGGTCTTCTTTTATAGTTGCGAGGTAGACCTAACTTCCAATCTGCAAAGTGTAGAAAATCTTAGTCATGTGATTTTTTTATTATTGTGGCTTTTATTACAAACAAGGCACTAAACTGCTCATGGATTTGTTTCAAAAAAATTGCAAAAACTAATTTGTACAATTGTGTTGTAATGCATCATTGAGTGTTGGCCATCAAGTGAAAAATAACCGAGAGTTATATATTCAGCTTCATTTTTTATGCTTTGCTTGTACCTGAAAAATGAATAAAATAGTTTAGACAATTATCTAAAAAATAAAGAAAAAACAAATTGTCTATGTTGAGCATAAAACATATAAATTTTCTATGTTATTTTAAAACTTATCAAACGATATTTTCTTTTCTAGCATGCACACCTTAAGCAAGGTTTTCCAAACACTTGTAGATATCACCAACTAGAGTAACATACAACTACTCTCCAAATAGGAGATTGTGCCTTCTAAAACTCTTGCATAAGTAAATCTCTATGTATTTGAATGGAGATTCATCATTAAGGAAAACTTTCATCTAAAAGTCATAAGGTATGTTGGCTACAAAAAGCGTGTTGGCTCTTTTTTTATTTTAATATTCTTTGACATTCCCTTCATCAATGGTATAAAATCATGGTTGATCATCAATAATTTTTGGAATATAGGTTTTGGTTTTGTCCTTAACCATCACCTCACCTAATGCCAATCTTTCATTGTCTCTTTTCTTTGGCTTGGCTTTTGAAATGTTTTTTTAATTGCTCAAACAAAATAATATTTTTTTCTATCTTCAACACTCTATCAACCAAAAGAGCCATGTTGAAAATGAAAAAAGACACAAAAAAAAAAATTAAAATCTTAAAAATATGCTAAAATGAAAATTTTAGACAAATCCTATATTGAGATTTAAAAAAAAAATACCGTATCCCTAAATAGAATATAAAAGAGAGTCAAGGCTTTATTTTTGGAGCTTAGAACATAAAGCCTCTGGCATTTTTCAAAATCTTAGCAATTCAAGCCAACTTAAATCACATATAAGGGCATTATCTATGGTCATTTGCGTTAAAAATAAGCATTTATGGACCTTACAAAGATCTACCATGACCTCCATGCATGTGAGTTTGCACAAGATCCATCTATGTTAGGTCAATTTGGAATTTCAAGGCCTTTCTAACACACTTGAATCAAGGCAAGAGCTCAATCACACAAAAAGTTATGATCATCCAAAGACAAGCAAGTTTTGCACACACACACACACACACACACACACACACACACACACACACACACATGAAAAAACTAAGTATTTTTCACTATGAGAGACCCAACCCAGCACCTTGCTCTCAGGTAGAGAGAGAATGTACAACAAGTATCCAAAATGTACTTACTCTCAAAAATATTGTATGTACATAGAGAGTTCACTTCCATATAGTATCAACACAAGTTCTTGCATATCACATCCTCTAAATTGATTGGACCTCATGGATTACCCCAATATTTACACCTCTCCATGATTGGACAAGTGATTTGCTCCTCTTAATATGATTGGGCCAAATGGTTTACACCTCTTGATGTGATTTGCCTCATGATCTACACCTCTAAATTTGGATTTAGATGCAAACTAGCAAAATTCCAATCCTCACATTTTGTGACAAGTGTCACCATCTCACTAGATGGTGGTGGACATAAATCCAACCCCATGATGACATCAAGCAAGTAAAATAACTATTGTGGAGATGTACTCCCCACCTCCATCCAACCTCAAAGCCTTGATCTTGATATTGAATTGATTCTCTACAAGAGCTTTGATCTTCAAGAAAGTGTCAAATATATGATAGCTTTGGAAGATGAGAGGTAAATCCAAGTGAATCTAGAATAGTCATCAATGAAGGAGACATAGTACCATCACCATTGCTCCTAGTTGATGAAAAATGAGCATCCGAGTGCACAAGATGAAAAGGATGAGTGGATGAAGTAGTAGACCATGGAAATGGCAATTTGTGGGCATTTTCCAAAGCACATGCTTCACAAGCCTTACCATAATTTGCCAAAGATTTAGGCAAACCAATTTTCTTCTCCTCCTTGATCATGGAGTGCATGGATTTGAAGTTGGGATGGCCCAACCTTTTTTGCTCCTTGGACAATACAAACTCGGTCGTCAACCTACAAAAGCTACCTCCATCATTAATAGCTAACTTAAAGAGTCTTCCAAATCTTGTCCCTCTTGCTACCACTTCTTCATCCCTCTTAATAAAGCAAACATCCACACCAAATCAACTTGAAGACCATCATCAAGCATTTGACCAACACATACAAGATTCTTGGTGATATTTGACACAAAAAGAACACCATCTAGCTCTAAGATCTTGGTGGATCCTAGATCTATTGAGACACTACCAATTCCTTCAATTTCATACTCATTATCATTTGCAGTATAAATGTGCTTTCTAGTGCCATCATGTCATGCAAGATTAGAGAAAAATCCTCTTTGGCTAGTCATGTGAGAACTAGCACCACTAACTATCCACCAAGGACTTTCACCTTTAAAACTAGAAGAAGAGTAGATTGAAATCATAAGTGATTTTTCATTTTCACTCTCCTCATTAGTGAGATTAGCTTTGCTTACCAAAATCTTTTTCTTTCTTGAAGCATTTCAAAGCAAAATGCCATTTCTTACCACAATAGAAGCATTTCATCTTGGAGTTGTCCTTCTTGCCACTTGTTGAAGATTGTGATGCATCATCACTCTCCTCCTTGACCTTGTCCTTCTTCTTTGAATGTGCCTTGACTTTGCCTTTTCCTTGGATGATGAGTGCCTTCTCCTCCCCTTCCTTTGCCATGATTTGCCCCTTCCTTGCAAGCTTGAGCTCATGCCCACTCTCCTCAGCCGCCAACACACCTTGTAGGCTCTCCATAGATGGTACCTCCCCTTGAATAGCATAGGATTGATCAAAGTTAGAAAAATCCTCATCAAGATCATTCAAAAATATTTGAACAAGCTTTTGAGATTTGATAGCATCACCAATGCATGCAAGCTTCCTATTGTATCCTTCACCCTCAATACATAATTTTGGGCATTGTCTCCTTTGTTTTGGAAACTTTGGAGGATTTGGTTTCTCAAAGTGAGAAGTCTTGAAGTATTTTGGATTCTTAGATTGCTTGCAAAGTATCCCATTCCTCCTTGGCCGAGATGCAAGCTCCTATCTCCTTTAGGAGCTCAGACACATTCATCTTGATGCAATGCAAAGCCATCCTTGACCTCTTCTTGATTCTAGTGGCCTCTTGTAGGTTTTGAGGCTCTTCCTCAAGCACACTCACTATATCAATGAGATCTTGTATGACCAAGATGGATTCCATTCTAACTTTCCACGTGGAATAGTTAGATGGAGTCAATTTTTCACTTGCTTCCAATAGGTATGTCCCTATTGATGCCATGATGAGCAAGAAATGAGCAACAAGCTCACACATGTGAAGTGACTCTAGAATTGAATTTGTGACTTCCAAACAACTTGATTTGAACACAATTCAAAATGCTAGCAAGATCCAATGAGATCTAGATTGCAAATTCTAGAATCATACCACACCAAAATCTAGTCAATGTGAAAGTCGATCTTCCCAAGGTCAAACAACCTTGACATTCCAAGAATGTTACAAAACTCAGATCCAATCACTCCTATTGAGCTCAAACAAGCTCAAAAACTCTATTCTTGAGATTTGGATTGAAAATGAAGTGATTTAACAATAATCTATATCAAGCAATTTCACCCTCTTGACTAGCTTTGAGAGAAACTTCCAATCTTGGACATAACACTTGAGATCATGGACATTGAACCATAAAGATCTAAAAAATACTAGGTGGGCACAACTACCTACCCTAAAAAATTAGATCCAAACTTCAACAACATGCATCAACAACCCTTGGTACCTTGGTCTTCTCAATTGACACTTGAAACTCTTTCCATTAAATTTCTACTCGGACTCAATTGATCAAAAAAGAGTTTGCCACAAAATTCCAAAGTGGATGAAAGTTACACTTGGCCTATACTTTTCACACATTAAACACTTACTAATGATCTAAAGAAACAACCAAAACTAGCAATCATTAGCTAATTTGAAGCTAGAAGACAACTAAGATCCAAGGGCACTCTCAAATCTAGATTTTTCACTCAAAATCTTGCTTCATGGTGATCTATGTTTAAGCATGCTTGTGCCTAGCTCTGATACCATGTTAAAAATGAGAATTTAAGGACCTTACAAAGATCTATCATGACTTCCATGCATGTGAGTTTGCAAAAGATCCATCCATAATAGATCAACTCAATTTTCAAGACCTTTCTAACACACTTTGAATCAAGACAAGAGGACAATCACACAAAAAGTTGTGATCATTCAAATACAATAAAGTTTTGCACACACACATGAGAAAACTAAGTATGTTTCACCACGAGAGACCCAACCAAGCACCTTGCTCTCAAGTAGAGAGAGAAAATTAGCTAGTTCTCAGGTAGAGAAAAGAAGATACTCTCAAAAAGATTGTATGTACATAGAGAGTTCACTTCCATGTAGTAGTGACTCAAGTTCCTACGTATCACATACTCTAAATTGATTGGACCTCATGGATTACACCTCTGATAGCTAGGTCTCTGGTAGAGAGAGAAGGTACAACAACTGAACAAGTCCAAAATGTGCTTTACTCTCAAAAAGATTGTATGTAGATAGAGAGTTCACTTTCATATAGTAGTGACTCAAGTTCTTGCATATCACATCCTCTAAATTGATTGGACCTCATGGATTACACCTCTGATCATTGATTGGACCCCAAGATTTGCACCTCTCTCTCCATGATTGGACAAGTGATTTGAACCTCTTAATATTATTGGGCCAAATGGTTTACACCTCTTAATATGATTGGTCCAAATGAGCCATTGAGATGTGGATTTGGATGCATACGAGCAAAATTCCAATCCTTACATCTTGTGACAAGTGTGACCATCTCACTAGAACTCGAGTTAGAAGCCTTTTTACTTTTCAAAATCAGCATGAAAATATGTACAAGGTGGTGGCAGACATAAATCTAATCCCAGGATGACATCTAGCAAGTAAAATAACTAGTCTACTTCACAATTTGTATCACCAACTTGTAGGAATTGGGACTTGTATTTATGCTTTACAAATGTTCAATTAACAACAACTCGTCACTTCTCTTTTCTTTTTGGCTCATTGGTACTCACTAGCTATATCATCCATCCCACTACTTTTTTATGATGCTCTAATCATATTGTCTTCTTTTAAGATCAAAGGATAGAGATACTATTGTGAGTGCACAACATTTGCAACATATTCAACTTTTGAGAATATGAATAGACATTACATATAGTTTGAGGAAGAATACAATGTATATCTCAAACTACAATTTGCTTACCATAAATATGTTCAAGACCAATCTCAAACAAATAAGCTTCATCTATGCCATTATTGGCCTTGTTGGTACTACAACTTGCTAGTACCGCATTCTCCAAATGTTAATTCCAATTACCAATAGACTCCAGCAAGTTGTTACTACTAAGATATGTGACATTTTCCATGTCAACCTTAATTAGAGATGCAATTAATGACAGCGTGTTTGAGCTCATTTTGTAACTTCCAATAACTATATTTCAATTTTGAGTTCAATAAAATCAATACCAATATGGGATAAAGGTTCTAGTTCGATGGGATGGTTGTCACACTGATGAGGCTACATGGGGAGCCCATAGATGTTTCTGCTCTCACACTCTACTTCTACAAGGCCTACTATACAATCATAAGCGTCATAGAATCCTCAACTCTAGAGGCTATCTTCTTCAACCTTATTACATTAATTTTCTATTTTGTATGCTCATCATTGCCCACCCAAATTGAGGGCAATGTTTTTGCTAGTGGATGGGAGTCACGAGCATGTTCTACTAGGTCTACATGAAATTCTAGACATTTTTTCTGATTTCTAGTTCGATTAATTACCTAGAGTCCCATTTTTAGTTTTCATACATTCATTATGGCTTTCTAGATAAAGCAATTGGAGCTCACATTAAGCTCGTTGCTTGTCATTTCTTGCCCCAATTTGTGGCTCCTAGATGGTTCCATCACGGTTCACCAAATTAGTTAATATTGAGACAATTATTCATTTGCCATAATTCTTGAGTTCATCATAGGTAGGGATTATCTACCACATTAGATAAAATTTGAGCACAAGAGGAGCCTTCCAAAAAGATACTTTTTTTTTTCTCAAAAGTTTCTTACACATGGACCAATCAAAACACTCAAATTTGAAACCTACGTAACGTAGCTCCAAATTAATTCTTTTTTCTTTTAAAAAAAAATGTGATTATGTGTCGAGGGCAGCCCGTAAATAAGTCATTTTAACTATAATAGTATAGTATGTAGCTCAAATAAAAATTGGGTTACTTTTGAACGATAGCTCGAATTAAGTCAATTATAGAGCCATTAGAAAGCCCTTGACGAGAGCTTTCCAATGACATCCAACACGACCCAGTTCCAAGCTATGGTTAAAAATATATTCTTAGTCAAAATTTTGTCCAGTCAAAGTCAACAGTCAACCTGATATCGATATTGAGTGCGGCCAAACTGGTCAACCGTTCTCAGGTTGTCCGTTGACTTTGACAGGACAAAACTTTGACTGAGAATATCTTTTTAATCGTAACTCAAAACTTGGTCATCTTGGGTGTTGTTGGAAAGCTCTCATCGAGGGCTTTATAGTGGCACTGTAATCGTCTCAATCCAAGTTGTCGTTTAAAAGTTATAATATTTTTTTTTATAGCTAGAGACTATACTATACATAGAATGGTTAATCATTGAATACTGTGTGGACAAGACGGCCCCAGTAAAAAGATTTTATTTTTGGATTTTATATTGCAAGAAATTTGTCATCCTTCATGGCAATCCTTATAGGGCCCTTTTCAATGCCAAATTTTCTCTAATGTACCAATACACAATTTCTTTTAAGCTTGCGTCATGCAATATATGTTGATTGTGTTGTGTTCATATCTACAAGCCTTTCCAAGAGTAAGGTGTCTATTATTTGTCTAAGAATGCCTAGTATAATCTGCCTCTAGCCTAATTTTAAGTTTAGAGCTCATTTTCCTTCTCAATATAGTCAACATTCAAAGTATGCCTTTGATATAGAACTTGTGAGATTCATTTTCTACTTTAGTGTTTTGAGATTGAGCGTTTGTAGAATTCAATACATTATTGCAAAGGAGACAATGTTTCACATACATAGACAATACTCCTTTGTTAGTAATGGCCTGAGAACTAGAAATAATCCTGGATCTTATCTTGGAACTAAAGACCTTGGTGAACAAGGATGGTGGTTACCAATCTATATAAAAATTAAGATGACGGAGTGAATCTCAACAATCAACAAGAGATACTATGGAATGGAAGAACACTTTAGTAGCACACTACCAATGAAGAGACGGTAGTGTATTAATTCTTTCTAACTAATGTCATTCTGCATATATATTTCTATTTTCTAAGGCCTCCGTTTTGAAGAGCATCGTTTTCCCTACATTCCCGGTATGTTCTTCAGCAGTAATTTGCAGTTTACTACAATGGGAGTCAGAGATGGTAAATTCATGAGATTAAAACGCAGGCATCCTAAGATTCTGCGTTCAATGCTAGCATGGCATCTAGAAGCGAAAAGAAAAATGTTAGCATGGCCTGCTGCAGACTAGTAGACTACTCAATTAGTAGATAGAATGGCAAAACCACAAGTCAAAAGACAATCTAGATTCTAAACGGAGCTAATTGGATTGCAGTTAGGCAGGCCGAATAAATCTCACAATCAAGGATATAGCTTATCTTCTTGCTAGGTTGATTTGTGTGCTAACTTCTAAGGGAAGGCAGAATAATGAATGCAAGGACAATGAATACTCTAACATTTTTTCAGATCCTGCTCAGCCTGAATTCAGAACAATAAAACAGCACGAAAAGCCTCCAGAAAATATAGAAAAATCCAGTCTTCTCTTTTCTGAGAACTCTCGTTACCTCCGGTCATGGAGACCTTGAAGTTCCCTGCTAGCGCCTTGTCCTTTTTCCCGACCTCACATGCTCAAGAACAGAAAGTACAGAACGTCTGGCCGACGGGCTGGGTCTCCTCAGAATCCAGTGGGCACCGTTAGGCTGTACATGCAAACCGTTGAGGCGGGCAAATAGATGCACAGCTCTCCCCACACCACGATTATCCACTTCGAGATAGTAATCATGGCCAAACATGATTCCTACTCCAGGCTTCAGCAGCGACCATGCCAGGTTGATATCAGCCCATGCAGAGTGAAAATCATGGGCTGCATCTACCTCAATCAGATCGGCCTGGATACCAAGCTCGCAAAGCTTTTCAATGGCGGAAGTGGTAGAGAAGGGAACAGGTATGATACTATTCGTCAGATTGGTGCCAATGACGTTCTGGAGGAATTGATAGTAGAGCATTACTTGGCCGTGCTCTTGTTGGATGTCTTTGAACGTATCCAGACGGAAGCCTGGCCACCCTCGGAAGTCATCTATGCACAGGATTAAGGTTTGCAACCCCATAGATTGTGCGAGATTCGCCATGTGGATCGCAGATGCTCCCAAAAATGAGCCCAGCTCCACAATCAGCTGTGGTCTCACTTCCACGATGAGATCTTCAAACACTTTATCTTGAGATCCCCAGCCTTCGATGTGTTCTTTCTGAAGAAACGGTTCTACGTGGGGTGGAGGAAAGCCTTCAAAGGGGGAAACGCCATCAAAAATCTGATTAAGGAGCATGGATCGCACCTGTGCCACTGGAGCTGCCCCACCACAATTATTGCGAAAGGTGAAAAGATCAGAAGGCAGTGTCTTGAGATCTGGTTCAGCTTGGCTTTTCGGGAGAGGAACAGGGTCTTGCACTTCTGCTGAACGCTCTGTGAAAACTTCCTTGCAGCTGTCGATTCTGAGGAACAGCGATGTCATGAGGCCTGCGACGAAGGCCAATCCGAGCAGAAGCAACAGCAACCCCCAGTGACTCCTACCTCGATTCCCAAGGATGCCCATCTCCCCGAATTCACCCAATTCCTAAACGGAATCAGCGAGAAATTGCTCGGTGCAAAGGGAAGAATGTATATCGCTGCTACCCATAGCCGCAACAACCGCACAGAAGCATCAAGACAAGGTGGTGCTGCTACTTTCCATATGCACCCGCTCACCCGGCCTGCAACATCACGAGTTGCACGTTGATCATGGTTGCCGAACGTGCAGATTTTTCATAAATTAGCATAGCACCTCGAGGCTCGACTCGTTATAGATTTTTCATAAATTAGCATAGCACCTCGAATAGTTCTCTCAGGTTGAAAGGGTGATGTCACCTCCACAAAAAGGGTGAATGGTTAAATCATGCAATCATCATGCAGCCTTGTAGTTTGACACTAGAGGTTGAGTGTCCTACTTTTTTTCAATGGGGTTTTATAAACCATTTGACCTTCAAATCTGTGAAGTATGAATTTCAAAGATGAGCCCACAAGTTCTAATGGGTGAAAGTTAAATCATAAATGTCAAAGTTTGTGCTGAATTTTTTTTGAAGCCTTTGAAGTGAGGTGTATAACATATTTATTCTAAATCTATACAAGTAAAAGAACAAAGTCTCATGTCAAAATGACAAAGGCACATGTCAAAATGAAGTTTTTGAATTGTATGTGGCTGTATGCTATGATGGCCAAATTTTTAAAAAGTTTGTATTTTACGGCTAAAATGGCTTTTGACGGTCAATACAACGCCCTCAAACTGCAAGCACCCTATTCTTTTTTCAGTTGGGCTCTTAGAGTTTATTAAATCATTCAACCTCCAAGTTAGTACAACTTTCGAAGCTGGTTGGTTTTGCATTCAAGTTCAAAAATGCCCTTGCAAATGTCTGTTGAAATTTTTTGAGAAATTAATTTTGTTCAATTTTAAACTTGGTATAAAATTAAAATAATTTACAACCCTCAATAACAAGCATAAATTTTAAGTACTTTAAGCTAATTTTGCCAATAGAAATCCAAAGAGTAATGTTATTTATTGTAACATGTATATCTACTTTCTAAAAGTCAACATAAAATGTAAGGAATTAAATGAAATATGTTAAAGTACTCTTAAAAGTTTATTCCTACTTTTGCATCAAAGAGCTAAGTTTCTTGCTACTCATAGTTTTAGCCGGTTTTTAGACTTTTTTGTTTTGCTTGTTCCAAGATCAATTGATAAATTTTAAAACCAGCCGGTTGGTAGGACTTTGCCAGTTCTCTGTGAGCACTACAAGGAGTGGACATGGACAGAGCCTAACGGGGAATAGCACCGCACAAAGGGCTGATGAAGAGATTGTTTTGCAATTGCAGCGGATGGGACATTGCCAGAGAGCACAAACGTGGAGTGTAGATTGGCATGTGATGAAAAATCATTGATGGAAAATAATGGGTTACGTACATATCTCGCAGCATACAGACAAACAACAAAGATTGGAAGGACACAATGAACACCAAGGACACACCAACAACAACAACAAACATGGATAGTGGGGATCCCCTAGGGAGATGATGTCATTCATGTGAAAAAGCAGCAACAGTCAAAAGAGAGATATAGACAAACAAAGACGTAGAGTAACGTAGAACCAAATCCAACAGCATCAACATCCCTCCTATCTACAAAAATTGGCAGATAAGTTTTGTTTGTTTAGCATCATTGATTATGCACGATTGCATATAAAGACACTCATATGGGACACTTTCTAGACTATTAAAGTGAGAAATTCAATATTGCACGGTGATCCTTGGTGCTCCTAGTAGCCTTTCATTGTTGAATGGGTGGATGGCCCCATGGGACTAACGGTCTTTAATAATAGTTTAAAGTGTTTATAAAGCCACCTAATACTCATTTTAAGATTCTTTGAACTAGCAACACAATTTTGTCCTGCTAGCATAGGCCGTGGAAATGCAAAAGCAGAAGTGAGTCAACTTGGATGATTTACGTATTTGATTAACATGCCATTCCAAGCGCAGAGCATAACAAAAACTAGGATGATTAACGAATCCGAGCAACATGCCATTTGAATTGCAGAGTACAACAAAAACCTGGTAAAGCTAGACAAAGAATAACATGAATTGAAGCTACCAAATATTTACAAGCAAATGTTTTTTTGAAGTTTTCTCATATGCATGATCGTCGTTTTAGGTACCAATATTTGTGCGAGACTGAAGGGCGACCAGCCTTTTTATTGCAAAGGTTCATGTTCTCAGATTTGTACATTTTGATATAAAAGTTCTCTAATCTATTTGCAATTGAACGATCTTCGACAATTTCTAGTATGTCAGCATGAAAGGCATCAAAAAAACTAGAATGTGTCTTGGACAAAAGCATTTTTTTTGCTGGCTTTCGAGCGTGTTCTTGCATACGCCTTTTGAAGTCGGTAGTTTGTCCGATGTAAACCAACTTGCCGAGATGCGATGCTATTTTGTATAGTGTGATGTGCTTGTTCGTGGCCTTTTTGAACAGGCGAGGGGTCCTGCAAGAAAGATGTCTTTTTCATTATGAAGTTCTTCATGGTGGAACAAGATTCGTGTGGAATTGAAGAACATAGATTATAGTTTTGCATGCATACCTCGATGCTGGAAGATGGTGGGTGAGTTGTTTGTTGCAAAATTTGGAGATCCGTGGGCTGCTATTTGTCAGTATGCAATGAGTATTTAGATGCACAAGAAGTTGCATGCATAACATAATGTAATGTAGAGTTGTTGCAAATTGCAAACCTGTGAATCGGTTGCTGTACTGGTTGGTGTGTCAAGGATCTCTCTCTCGAGGATTTGCAACATAGTATCAATGAAGATTGGGTCATCAGTTAGATGCACTCCTGTTTCTGAGATGTTCCCAAGCTGCCTGCCAAGATCATTTTGAATAGCATTCAATTCTGCACGAGTCATCCCTCGCCAATCAAAAATTGCGATATTATATCCAAAGTATGAATTTTGGATCGCATAGTATCCCTTGTCACAATGGGCCTCAAAGTGCTGAATAGCAGCGCGATTTGTTTGTATTGAGCTCAGAATTGAAATCGCAAACAACTTGTAAAAATGCTTTAGAAATCCTGAAAACACAACATGGACATCATGACATCTTCATAAGATGAAAATGTTAATAACAAACACCATAAAAAAACATGGACAAAAAGAAAAGAAATACAAGTTTGTACCTTCTATAGGATCTCCGTGATGTTGATGCACATAAGCTCCTCTAGCATGTTTTTGCGATGTAATAAATGTGCTCATTGTGTAGCTGATATGGAAGCCGTTTTTGTATTCGCTCGGTTCAATCCCACATGCATTCAAGAGAAACATCTGTCGTGTGGAGGGATAAATATGTACCTCATCAAGTTGCTCGGAGGTCACAAGTTGTGATGTTCTTGTTTCCTCTTTCAGTTTTTGAAATAGCTATCAAAGAATTTGGGAATATCAATTGTTGTGACAGAATAGAAAGCAAAAAAGCTACACATATGTTTTTTAGGACATTGCATTTACACGAATGAACAAAAAGGAAACAATGTACCTCTTCCGCCTCTGTAATTTCATGTGCTGCCATGTCGATGATCTGTTTTCAAACAAAAGGAAAGAATGGCAAAACATGTGCTTTATATATGGAACACGGAAAATAAATACCAACGACAAATTCAAAAAAATGCACGCAATTGATTCAATTCCATGAAGGCATGCCATCAAAGTTGTATTGATGGGTGGAAATTACATTGCTGAATTGGTTTATTGGCTTACAATAGGTGGTATTGAATCAAAATCGTCAGGATTCAATTTATGTGTGATGAATATGTGTTCTCGTTTGGTGACTCGAGACAACATCACATATGCTAGGCCTGGACTGAATGTTTTTTGAATGTCAAGTATGGCTGAGCCATGGATCGTTGTGCCTTGGGATTTATGGGCTGTGATAGCATATGCCAATGTGCCAATAGTTAAAAAAAGTAATGTTTTCGAGGACTTCAAGTCTATATGTGTAGATATCAATTGGATGCAATAGAATTTTGTCGTTAAAACTGACAAATTTGCGACGCAATTCTGGTGGTGAACTATCAATGTATTGGATCGCTTCACTTCTCTTAATGATAAGGATTTGCAAACACATTAAACTAATTTTTGGTAATGATATCGGTTTTGTCAAAACATAACTAGATATCAATTTCAACACATTTTCGTCTGAATGATTCAATCCTATTCTTTTGGCATCAGCAGCATTCAGATTCAATGATCCTGTAGGTTCTGATTTTATCACATATTTTGAAACATAGTATGACCAACCCATGTTTGTGATTCGTTGTAGATTCATGTGTGCTTGCCATAGCAGAAGCACTGTTGGGTAATAGGGTACCACATTTCGATCTTCGTACCTTGGTCAAAAATATTTCCATCGTTCAGTTTTGGTGTCTAACTCAGTGCAAGATACACATGGGTCAAATGGAAATCCGTATTTACAAATTTTTGCAATTTTAGGACTACTTTTTATTGTGCATGAGGATCAGCAATGGTGTATCTGTTTTCGCACAACAAGCTCGTATAGCTGTTTTTGAGGTGGGTTCAATGGAATTTCAAATTTTTTGTTTTGTGGTTCGTATTTGGCAGGAATAAATGCGCTGATTTCATTTCCAATTCTTGTTACATCTTTTTTTTTCACCCATAACATGATGCGCGCATGCACATAACCCCTATTTTGGAACTCATTGCGCAACATGTAATGTTTGACATGGCCCAAAATTGCCTTTTTGGAAAGAATGAATGTTTTCATGAACATGTCTAGTTTCTTAACGAAAAGCATCGAACATTCAACTGGGCAATTTCTCCAATCAAAATTCTTATTTTATTTTCTCACAAGTTCTTCTATTTTTGCAATTTCTACCCATCGCAGCTTAGTAGTTTCATCGCTTGCAATGTTAGAAAGAAATCGAGCAAGCCCCAATATCTGACCATGGCTAGCAAGTCCTTGAAATTTTGTCTATGCCATGATGGTGTTCCAGGGATCTCACGTGGCAAAGTGAATTTCAAAACGTTTTTGAAAATCTCTTCCTCATTTGCATGTGGATGTTTTGTGACAAAATCAATTATGTCTTTTTGCAACACAATAGATGGCACTTTTGTTGTGATCAAAATTGCTTGTTTTATTTGATACATGACAAGTAAATATGGTGGGAATAATGTAAATGGCGAGAATAGTAAATGGTGGGAATAGTGTGGCGACTCTCATTTTTATGTAATCTATATAACGTATTTTGCCATCATAATACCCATGTCCAAATGGAAACAAGAATGGAAAGATTGCATTTTCTAAAGTGACAAATAATTTTTCCCTAGGCATGAATGGCAAGCCAGACATGTTAGCTTTGAATAATGATGTCTCATTTCTTTCATGCGTTGAATTCCTTATTTGTAAATTTGAATATGTATATATGTCATTTTTTTGAATGTCATGGGCTTTGCTACAAGGCGTTATGTCCTTTAGCAATATGTACACTCGTTCGAATGGATCACTTAAAACATTCTGCTCTAAAACATTTCGTATCTCGACTGTGTCATGATTCTTATCGCATCTATTCAAATTGCAAGCAATAAGATTGTCAAATAATGATCTCTTTTCAATGCCCCCTATCACAAACGAGTTAACGCGTCGCGTGACATCTATCGAAACATCTATGATCGATAACAATTGCAAGTTTGATACATGTATTTTTAGAATGGCTTGTATATATGTAGGAGAAAAGAAGACTATGTATTTGATACGATCTGGATAAGCCTTACATAAAGGACATGTATGCCAACTCGTTTGATTATCATCCGCATATGTATACTCCCACATAAATGTGTTGGCTATTGCATATGGTGGGATAGCTCGACCCATATTCTTAGCTTTCATGTCTTTCTTTGGGTTGGAAAATGTGACATTTTCACATATCGAACAACACTTCATTAAGCCAAGGACTACATCGCAAATATTATTCCATAGATTTTGAAATCTAGCGATGTCGAACCACCCATCAAAGTAAGGTGCGAATGCTTTTTTCTTTTTTTCCATGAATTTTTCTCAGGCCGCTTTGTGTCTTTCATTCAATGTGCGGCTTGATTGTAAATGTGATGGTTTTTGCATTGTCTACAATAGATTTATTACAGGAGATGCAAAGGTAAATCGAAGAATTTGGACCTGTTTTCAAGATTTTTAAGATATCAATTTGCAAGTTGCTATCTTTTGCTTTTTGCCAAAGTATGATATGCTAAATTTTGTTGAATGCTATTTTGAACAATCGCGCAAATGACAATAACATGAAACATCTATCATGTGTTAGTCAATGTCCAAATAAATATAAAAAATTAGCTAGCCTATGTACAAGGAAAACAAGATTGTTTGCGAGCTAGTAAATTGGAGAACTACTGACTGTAAAACAACAACTATTCCATACATTATCATCAATTTAATAAAACATATTGCATAACATGTCATTTTTCAGCACTATTAGCATTTGTTAGAAAAGGGTAGAAGCTAGGTGCTATTTTTTTACGATATGGCTTGACAGGAGGCAGTTTTTTCTTTTCGTGATTATCATTCAGGAGATTCACATGTATCTCAAATCTATGAAGCTATTTTACTTTCCATGTTCATTCACGTGAATTTTGACAATCAACTGATGAGAATTCGAAACCATATGAAGATACACTTCGAATAGCTCCTGTGTATAGATATGGATCCAAAGTCAAAGTCTTGTGATGGCTTGTTGTCAACAGAGAGGGATTTCGGAACTCTACCACTTGTATTGTTTCATCGACAATTCTAGTAGGGCAAGAGTTTTTTTTACGCATTTGAATGATCTTTTCACCTCAAACGACATTGTGCAAAATGTAACATTGGATCGAACTTGCAGACATTGATGTTCTATGATTGTCATTTATGAAAGGAATGAAGTAATCCCTTTTATAGTTGCAAGCTCTAATGAATAACAATGGTTTGAATTTTAATTCGGAATCAATTTTAGAAATGGAACCCTAAATGGATATAAAGTTAAGGAAACTGAATTCGCATGAGAAAAGCGTATAGTCTTTCACTAAGGGCTCTGAGCCAGTGCCAACAAGGAATTGTAAAGGTTTAGATAGATTCAGAAGCTGTTGTGCCTAGGGCAAACGGGTTCTCATCGGTTCAATCCATCGTAGGCAAGGAATCACCGAAGTTTCTCTCCAAAAGCCATCGAGGAGCCGTATGACGCTAAAGTCCCATGTGCGGTTTTGGAAACATCAACCATAATTATCTAACAGCTTAAGTCCAGTTGCTATAGTTGAAGCACAATCCAAATATGGTTTTTGGGGATGGAATTTATGGCATCAACCCATAGGTTTCGCAGCTTTCTTCATTTCCTCCCTAGCAGAATGTGAAAGATTGCCTTTCGGCTTAGTAGAGGCAGAAGAGAAATTGGTTGCGAGTTATCAGACCGAGTATTTAGGTATTACATTTGACTCAGTCCATGTTGTTTCATAACAAAAGCTACTAAGTTCTTCATTATCTGTAACGGTTCTTTAGTCGAGCAGATGAAATCTTCCCCTCCCATTCCTAGTGAATTTTGATTGATTGGGATGGAATTTAACTAATGAAACTAGTGGGGTTTTTAGTATCACAATAGAAAACATAATTACATTAGCAAAAGCTGATTTATTTTTGTTTATTTCTATCGCAATGAGATGGACTCTACCCAGAGTAACAATGGATCAATTGCTAGATCTTGGTTGGAAATTCCTCTTGCCCATTGCTTTGGGTAATCTATTACTAACAGCTTCTTTTGAACTTTTGTACTATGAAATATTCATTAAAATAAACTTTTATAAATGTTCAAATTGATTCAATTTGTAAGTTGAAGGACACAAACCAAATAACTCATTCGAGGATATTTAATATGTTTTGTATGGTCAGGGGACTCCAAATCTATGCTAAACAAGCAATACAAGCTGCAAAATACATTGGTCAGAGTTTCATGGTGACCCTGGATCACATGGATGGTTTACCCATTACCATTCAATATTATTACGGAAAATTAGCTTCATCAGAGCAATTTTGCGGATGTATTCACTTTGAATTCAAAAAATGTATGGCTTGTGAAGTATGCATTCATGTATGTCCAATTACTTTACCTGTTTTTTATTGGGAATTTGAGAGAAACATAAGAAAGAAGCAATTAAAAAGTTACAGTATTGATTTTGAAGTTTGCATATTTTGCGGAAAATGCGTCAAGTACTGCACTACCAATTGTTTGTCAACGACCGAGAAATACGAACTTTCAACTCATGAGCACAATGAATTGAATCATGACCAGATTGGGCTAGGACGTTTTCCCACATCATTGATTGAAGATTCTACAGTTAGAGCTATTTCGAGATTAACGCAATTACCCAGAGAAATTTTGGATGGATATTTAGATTAAAAAAAAGTCACCAATTTCTTGCACCAGGTTCATAATTAAAAGTAAAAATAGAATTTATTTTTCAATCAACTTTGAATACAATAACGCATACAAGTCTCACTTCGTATCTTTGATTTGCAAAAAATTAATATACAAAAATGAGGTAATTCCTTGTTCGAGTCAACTAATAAATCTACGATAAAGAGGATTCTACTTCATTGTGAACATAACTAATTTACTAGAACCATTTTATAAGGCTATTTTGGTTCTTTTAGAGTCAGGTGTCATTCTAAGAAGTTGAAGAGTAGTTTTATTCACACATATAGTTTATTCTATTTTTTCTTTAGGGTTGGTTCTCGTCCGTATATCTCTTTCATATCTCTTACTGAATGCAGATTTTGCAGCTGCTGTACAAAGTCTACTTTATGCAAGAACCACAAATGTTGTAATTGTATTCGCTGTTATGTTGATAAATAAGCCGCAATCTTTTCGTTGCTCTTCTACATATTTGACTATACAAGATGGTATTGCTTCAGCAGCTTGCACAAGTCTTTTTCGTGCACTAATTGTTGTGATTCTGAATACAACATGGTCCGAAATATCCCTAATCGTATAATCAATTAAAATCGTAGAGGAATCTTCAACGAATAACATTCAACGTACTGGATTTCATTTATTAACTGATTTCTCGCTTCCATTTGGACTACTTTCTATAAATCTCTTGGTTGCTCTAGTAGAGGCTATTGCTATAGCTCATTAGGAAGAAACAATTGGAGTTGGAAAAAGTGAAGCGTTAAAGACCACAGATGATTTTCCCATTTTCTAAATACTAGAAAAACTTTGCATAGCTTGTATTTATACTTAAGATATAACTTAAGTTATATAACGAGTTAGTTCATTATGTTCGAACATGAACTTTTTTGCCCTTTTTTCTGCATCGGTATCTACACATTTATTGCAAGTCGATACATGGTCAAAGCATTTATGTGGCTTGAGTTAATTTTCAATGTAGGCAATGTTACTTTTGTAGCGTCTTCCAATTATTTGGGCATTCAACAAATAAAGGGATAAATTTTTTCCGTTTTTGTTATTGTTACTGCGGCTGTTGAAGCAGCAATTGGATTGGCCATTGTTTTGGCCATCTATTGCAATAGACAATCGATTCGTATCGATGAACTTGATTTGTTGAAATGGTAATAGAGTCAGTTGAATCGAAATACTTTTATGCAGCTATCTATTCATAGATGTTTAACATTTTATTTTGATCAATAAATAAAAAATATTGTTTTATAACAAAAGATTTAATATTATTTTCTTTTTCTAAATAGAATAGATTAATATTCTTTGCTATTGATTGGAACTATTGGTCATACCAGTAAGAAATTGAGTGCAAAAGTTTTTTTACTTCATCAAGAAATAGATAATAGTTCTTTTTCCTTTCCTAATTCTCTACTAATATTAGGTTCATGGAAGGAATTTAATCCATGAAATATTGCCATTGGTGATATATTATAGAATCTTACTGAATGTAAGGCTTTTGATATCCAATCAATGGAAGTCAATTAATCCAATGGCTCATTCAGTAAGAACTTAGAATACATGTACTGGTTGTACCCAGTGCGCAAGGGCTTGCCCTACAGATGTATTAGAAATGATACCTTGGGCCGGATGTAAGGCTAATCAAATTGCTTTTTGAAGACTGTGTAGGTTGTAAAAGGTGTGAATCCGCATGTCCAACAACTTTTTTGAGTGTATGTGTCCATCTAGGATATGAAACAACTCGCAGTATGGGTCTAGCTTATTGACCAATAAAAATAGAAGAACTATTAGATTTTCTTAAAAACTTTTACCTATTCGATATAAATTCATATTCATTTGAAGAAAACTCCTACTCAATTTTAAAATATGGGTTTTTCCATTAAGAGTACTCTTTAACCGTATCATGAGCAACTATCCCTGGCTAACAATAACTATTTTTTTGCCCATATATGCACGTTTATTATTTCCATTAATTCCATCCTATAATAAGGAAAATAAATTATTCGATGGTATACGTTGGGCATTTGTTTGTTGGAGTTCCTTTTAGTAACGTCGATATAATCTTGAGGCCATTGGCTGCATGGGTAAGAGCCACGCTCTAATGTTTTTATTATCATTTTGATAATAACAATTCATTCAAGTAAGAGAAGATTGCAACTGGATAAATGTCATTGATTTTCATCGGAGATTAGGAATCAATGGATTCTCCATCAGGACTCATCTTGCTAACAGGAGGCGTCACTACTTCAGAAGTTGGGCCAGTTACTCGCGGTCCATGATTATTCCATTCCTTGATGTTAGCAATGTAAAGTGGCCAAATAGGATTATGTGCTTCTCAAGATATTTTACTTTTCTTTCTCATGTGGGAATTGGAATGGATTCTCGTTTACTTACGTCTATCTATGTGGGCAGGAAAGAGACATCTATACGCAATTGCAAAATTTGTTTTGCATGATGTTCTCCTCGTGTGCTATGTTGCTACTTGAATCTCGAATTACATAGACTCAGAAGCATAAGCACATGTACATAGACTCATAACATGCTTTGTTTCTATAGATAGATAACTATGATAGGAGATCAATTCCTTGATGACTCAAATACTAATCCGAAGACAAACTTTGGCCGAAAAATGAATCTTTTCAAAAATATAAAATAAAAACTTCAATGAACATTGGGCGAGCTTTGTAGAATATTTGACATCTTTCAATATTGTTAGCAATTGTTAGGAAAAGTCAGTTCTTAGGGAGCCATCTTTTTGATCAAATATAAGATGGCAAATGGAGAGGTAGCGATTTTCCTCTCAAAATTATAAACTAGGAGATTCGCCTTTCTCCCAAATGATAATGAAATATGCAAAATGAAATTGAATTTGCCGTTTGCGAAATGCCATGAAAGATTTTGAGCACTCTACAAAGCTCGCTTACTGTGCAGTTCACCAATGTTTTTTTATTCGTAATTTTTTAAAACGACCATTTGTACATTGGCATACTAGGTCGATAGATTTGTGTCATCTGTTAAAAATTCACAATTCTAGCTTGACTAGTTTTGGTCATATGACTTGTAAATAGTTAGATGGTCATGATGTGGCTTGTCACACGTGCCAAATAGCATAGGATTCCATTCATAAGGATGTTCTCAAGTAGACCTAAGTGTTAGAACCTTTGGAATGAGTCCAAATTATGCTTAGATACAAGGGAGAAAAAATAGGAGCTATATTTGGTAATTTTTGCATTGTTGAGGGATCTCCAAGATTCCAACCCTAACTTGGTAGGGATGAAAGATCCACCAAAATTAGCATTAGGGATAGGTTTAGGGCTACTCATACCTACCCAAAACCGTGATGGATCATGTATATATAGGTGATGATATCTCACCAAAATCAATCAAGCAATTTCATGTTTTTTCTCTCATAATGGTGCAATTGCTCTCTATGTCCATAATTGTTTGAGTACTTGTGATTACTAATGATTATAGGACTGAATGTAGGTCTGGTGTACAGTACTCAGACTGTGGGAGGCCGTACTTTCACACGTGTGAAGCCTTCTTCAAGGATTTGGGCCATTTAGTGAGGTTCAAGCATAGATTTTTGATGGATTTTGATGGTTCAACTTGTGCTAATCTTATGAAATCATAATCTATTGTTTCCCTCATCATTTCAAGTGTTTTAGGATCCTTATTTGCTGTAATTTTTACATCATCTATATACGTAGAATAAAGTGTTGACTAGACAACCAAGGATGTGTTTGCATAAAGTATATGTCAAACCAGAAAAGACAAAGGTGCAAGCGATTGTTTGATAACTTGCAAGTTTGCTTGGGACGTGGCTTCTATTAATTCCTATGTGTGTTCATTCTTGTCTCTTATGTGTGTTCACTGCGGCAATGTCTTCATTATTTCTTGTGCAAAGACTTGATTTCATGCCAAACATTCATAAACTACAAAAAGCCATCAAGTCTTATGCAAATATCTATTTCCACGCCAAAGAATAGGAAAATACAAGAAAATACCTTGAGAAAATCATGCTATCAAAAAGCATCAACTGACTTGAAAAAACACGTGCAAATTTTTGTCTCCTGTTGTAATTGCTAGGCCACGAATGCAAAAGGACGCAACGAAGCAATGTAGTTGCTATGCAAACCTCGTTCAATGTTTTGTTGCCTTTCAATTCTGGTTACAAAGATACAACGCGAAGTGGAATCAATACAAGCAGTTTGTTGCAATCTTTCACAAATATAAAATTTAAAAACACAGGTGTATTTCCCTCCTTAAAACCTATACTTTCAAAACAGAAAAAACAGCAGAAGCATTCAAATGGTAAAACATCGTGATGTAGCAATTCCGTACTTTATTGCAGGAATATTTTTTACTATGGTTAGAAAGAACAAAAGTATGAAAAGAAACTTAGTAGTCTTTTGCTAGTTAGGCACGACACTTTACACTATCAAATTGATTGTTGATTACCTGCTTGGAATATAAGTGGTTCAAGAAAGTTTTGAAATTGTTAATCAAAGGAGGGCAAGGTATGAATATTATAAACAATGTATAGTACAATTCAAGTAAAGCCTATGAAGAGTAAAATTTGAAACTCTTCACAACAGAAAATGTGAAAGTCTTTGAGACCAACTAATGTACGCACTAAATAGGAAATCTTGAAACTCTTTGAAAGAAAAAACGTGAAACTCCTTGAAACCAACTCACATACCAACTAATACTCAGAAGGCCAATAAACACAAAGCATTTGCTATACAAGTCTGGTTCATTGATCTTTAGCCTTGCAATCCTGAATGAAAAGATGCAATTGCTATTTCTAGTCAACTCACATACCAACTAATACTCAGAAGGCCAATAAACACAAAGCATTTGCTATACAGTGCTCATTCACTGATCTATAACCTTGCGATTTCGATTGGGAAGATACAATATCAAACCCGATTTATTGAAGAAAAGAGAGAGAGAGAGTATTATTTTTGACTAAACAAAGCGTATCCCAAATGAAAAGATACAATTGCTAATTCTCGTCAACTCACATACCAACCAATACTCAGAAGGCCAATAAACACAAAGCATTTGCTATACAGTGCTCGTTCACTGATCTGTAACCTTGCAATTTCGACTGGGAAGATACAATATCAAACCCGATTTATCAAAGAAAAGAGAGAGAGAGAGAGAGAGAGAGAGAGAGAGAGAGAGAGAGAGAGAGAGAGAGAGAGAGAGAGAGAGAGAGAGAGAGAGAGAGAGAGTATTATTTTTGACTAAACAAAGCGTATATTGAATTATATAAATGCCTGGGCAACAACCCTTTATATAGAGAGAATGACAACAGTTGTGAACCGTTTCAACATGAAACGACATATCACATAAAGACACATAGTCTAATAGTTCATACATTAGCTTACAGACCATAGGGACTTTAATTGTTGCCGACATGGCTTATTGTTTCACACTGCCACTTGATCATGGATCTGTCCGGATCATATCTTGATCACAATGAGATGTTTAACACACATTAACATGGCACACAGTCTAGTTTAGCATATGCATTGGCGCTTTCACACAGTCATTTTAAGAGAGCTCTACACACAGGCAGCTTCCACTGAAGCTCATTTTACACACAATCATCACACAAAATTTATATATTACACTGAAGGAAAAGCATTATGCTTTAGGGATCTTTCTATTACAACATAGCTCTTTGCTCCAATTTGAGGCTATACAGTTCCTGCCCTTCATGTAGAGCAATGGAACTAGTGGCTTATACACTTTAGTGCCCTACATGTAGGGCAATTTTCTATAATCATCAATTAATCTCTACCATACTTTGAAATTCAATAAAATGATGGAACTATATGAACATGCTTTTGAGCAACATCTATTACTCAATTATCAATATTTTAAATTTATATTCAATTAGAATGGGGACAAAATAGCTAGTTAATACTTCCTCCAAATACAAGGATCAAAAACCTGTAGAGTAGCTAGCGCTCTCTATCTCTCATTCAAGTCTTTGTCCCTCTCTCTGTAGTATACAATTGAATAAGCCTACAAGCAGCCTGTGAGAAAACTTATATACATATATGTATATATATCTCGGCGTTTGATGATCAGTCGTACAAGAAAACTATTATCACTTTTGATTTCTGTCAAAAATAGTCAGCACCAATAGATCAAACGAATTGTTAATTTGTATGTTAGACTGGTGTGAACCACATGAAGAAGTTTATGAGATCTTGTTATGTTCATAATCTGGCTGTCCTGCATGATGAGCTACAAGAGATGGACGAGCATCATCGACATCAACAGCCACCATTACCTTCTGAATCCTCTTCGGAGGGTGATAATATAAGACGTACTGCAGATGGTGAGCAATAGAAATTGAGGCCTATGATGCCACTCATAGATTCGATTTCGCTTGGCAGGTTTGTGGGTTGTAAAGCATCGGGGCCAAGAGGTTTTGTGTGGTTGCAGTCTCAAATTATTGGACATGATTTAGAGATGCATACTCCTTTTGGAAGACGATTGCTCACTTACGCAGACCACACAACCAGTGGCCGTAGCTTACTATTTGTTGAGCGGTTTATACTGGAAAGTGTTCTACCATCTTATGGTATAGCTCTATCGCTAAGTACTATTGTTGGTAGTTGAATCCATCTTACGGTATAGCTCTATTGCTAAGTACTACTGTTGGTAGTTGAATCAGTCTAGTACGTTTTAAATGTCTACCCTCTTTGTGTTGATGCTACTGATTTGTGTTGAAGATTGTTGATTGATTAGGAAGTACTCACACAGACGATAGCTATGTTAGTCAGATGACATCGAGCTTGGAGCATAGGCAGCCCTGTAGGGGCCTGTACATTAAAGTGTGCATAGGAGGGACTAACGATTACTCTCTCATGTTTTGTGGATCCGGCTGTACAGCAACATTAAAAAGGTTGCAGGAGATGATGGGCATATATGTGCCTTCTATCCTTAGAGAAACGATGTTGCAAATGTCGAAGCCACAAGAGAGATGGCTGGTGTTTGTAGGGCCTTGAATATCATTCCAACCTGCTTTCATGGCAGAATAGCCTTGTTGAGATAAGTACCAAATACTTGATCACCATGATCGACTGATAAGTTGCATTCACTGAGAAATCGTTGTATCTCGCCAGCTTAGTGATAGCCATATGGATGTGTATAGAAGTTTGTGTGAGTGTTTGTGCATCTGCACAAGAGAGAGAGAGAGAGAGAGAGAGAGAGAGAGAGAGAGGGAGGGAGGGAGGGAGGGAGGGAGGGAGGGAGAGAGAGAGAGAGAGAGAGAGAGAGAGAGAGAGAGAGAGAGAGAGAGAGAGAGAGAGAGAGAGAGAGAGAGAGAGAAGCTAAGTTTTAATGATTCAGGTCATACAAATTCCAGCCGATGGTATAGGCTTGATTAAAAGAAGATTGGAGGTCAATTAAAAGGGCATCCAGAAGGAGTAGTGGCAGTTACTCTGTTGGTTCAGCAGAAGTCTCGTTCACGAAGAACAATTCAAGACTATTGATGATATCCAGACCGCACGACCCTCAAACAGCTTGCGTGAGAGCCTGACACAAGGTCTCCGCATCAACATGGTTTGGAACTCCACTCCTGAGAGGTCATAAGGTTCGATTCGATGAGACTGAAGCCCCTACAAATTTTGTGCACCTTATGGATAGAAAGAAATAGTAGTCATGCTCCACTACTTTCCCTCAGTCACTCTCTTCTCTCACGTCTCTCTCTCTCACGCACCCAGCATACACAGCATCATTTGAGTCAATCTCTTCTCTCACGTCTCTCTCACGCACCCCACACAACATCATCTGGCATCGCTTGCAGAGAGAGAGAGAGAAGAGAGAGAGAGAGAGAGAGAACCAGTATCTCAGATCAGAACGAGAACCGGTACTCAGTACAAATAGAGATACTCAGATCAGAGAGAGAGAGAGAGAGAGAGAGAGAAAGGAAGAAAGAGAGAGCGAGAGATTTTCCATATCTCGTACACCAACGTCTGATCAATCTACGCTGGAGATGCTGAAGCCCCTGCAAATTCCGTGCACCTTATGGACAGAAAGGAATAGTAGTCATGCTCTCTTACTTTCCCTCAATCACTCTCTTCTCTCACGTCTCTCTCTCATGCACCCAGCATACACAACATCATTTGAGTCAGTCTCTTCTCTCACGTCTCTCTCACGCACCCCACACAGCATCATGTGGCATCGCTTGCTGAAGAAGAGATTTGTTGAGGGAGAAGAATACAGAGAGAGAGAGAGAGAGAGAGAGAGAGAAAAAAAAAACCAGTATGTCAGATTAGAACAAGAACCGGTACTCACTACAAATAGAGAACTAGTACTCAAATCAAAAAGAGAGAGAGAGAGAGAGAGAGAGAGAGAGAGAGAGAGAGAGAGAGAGAAACGAAGAAAGGAAGAAAGAGAGAGAGCCAGAGATTTTTCATGTCTTGTACACCAACGTCTGATCAATCTATGCTGGAGATGCTGACTGACTCATTTTAACAACAATTGCAGTGTACATATTGCTGAATCAAGCTGAAGACAATAACAAAATATATATATATTGTTCACCTGTCAGTAAATTCACGTTAAGAACTTTCACCGATCTTCCAGCAATTGAATTGGTGTTGAAGGTTTTCACTCTTGCAGCAGCTGAGCCAATGGACAAACTCTTCAAGAAACTAATATGTGAAGCACATAATTAGCAATAAAATCAATTGTAAGAAGCTTCCACAGACCGTGCCTACATTTGCAAGACCAAGCAACTAATTGGGATCTTATCTCAAGATGCGGCCGCGGCTGAATGATTTTCTCTCCGAGCAAGAGAAAACTTCCGAGAAGGGATTGCCAGGTTCGGACACTAATGGCAGATCAAAGAAGTAGGCTAATGAGGTGACACATGAAGTACTATTACCTGCTTCCTCAGACTGGAGCTTGCGATCTCTTCTAGAAGGCGTGTTTGATAACATAGTGAAGTTCAGCAGTAGAGGAATCCTGCAGGCTATCTTGCCTTGAAACCAAATCATCTAGACCTGTCTAATTACTCAGCACAAACTTAACTTATATTCAACATTTCAGCAGGGCTTTGCAATAAGCAGTCATTCAGCAAATGCTTAGAAAACAGAAATCAGAAACTTGACTTATTCTACCAATGGCTTGGTATTCATCCTACAAGATTCTGTAAACCAGCAACCATTGTATGGAAGTCAAGAACTGAGTACATGAGGTAAAAAGATCTAGTGTCTGCAGAACTTAGCAATGCTACAGTAATGCTCCCTTGTGGGCTCTTCTGCTTCCTCTCCTGCTGATAATCTTATGCAAAACTGTGCATCATATATATAGAAAAAACTAAAGATTCAAACTCGTTGAGAGACAAGCTATCTATGGATCATAAGTGGATCAAAATGAGCCTAATTTGCTCCAGCAAAGCCCTATATGGACAGAGAGCTCACACGTGTGAAATCAACCCTCATTAAATGAGTGCTACTTCTCTAGATTTGATCCAAATTTGATGTTCTATAGCTTGTTAGATAAGTATTGAAGATTAGAACGTGTTGCTTGTGTTTCTAAATCAATTTGATTTTTTTTTCGAAGAGTTTTAGGCAGTCAGAGAGTTTGAGAGAGTACTCAACTCGTGGGATATGCCAAAGTGAGCACACATCAGTTCTTTTCACCATTTCCATCAATTTTCACTGTCAATCAAGTAGAGTTGGATAGAAGTGAATGTTCTGAGGTCTTAGACTTTTCATTTCACACAAATTATTGTGTTTGAGTTGAAAGTAAGTTCCTAGAGAGTTTATCAGTACTTTGAAACTCGTGTTAGAGATAGACTTCTTACTTGCATGTGCTTCGTTTTTGTGACTGAAGCAAGATCCAAATTCAAGATAGATTGATTTTATGTGTTGAGAATTTGTTCTCACATCTGTTGCTAGATTTTATAGGTTGGATCAACATCAGTGTTAGATTCTAGATTGAGATAGTAAGCAACATCTTTTCAACTCCATTTTTTTATCATTACTAGAATTTCTCATAGATAAGATGTCTTCATCTGGTTCACATTTCTTGGAGCACAATGACAGATTAACATCTTCCAATTATGCAATGTGAAAGATCAGAATGGAATCATTACTGATTCTACAAGATGTAATGGATATTGTGAGTGGAGCTGAAGAACAACCTGCTGCACCTAATGAAGCTGCAGCATTTCACAAAAGAACTAGAATTTCCCTTCATGGGATACTCTAAAAACAATCTATGAAATCAAGAATACTTCTAGATTGCTTACACTTTGAAACCAAATATTTTTAAGTTATCAGAGAGTAGATGAGAGTGCTTCATCATAACTCATGAGAGTTAAGGATCTTCGTCAAGAGTTAGCTGGTATTGGTGATGCTCCTAAGAACAGTGAACTTGTTCAAGTAGTTCTAAATGGACTTAGAGATGAGTATGACAATATTGTGCAGACTTATACTATCAGGGAGGATCTTCCATGCTTGGAGACACTGCAAGGTGTTCTCATTGCTGAAGAAAGCAGGCAAGAGAACAAGATGCTGAGAATTAATAGACTTTCATTGAAAGATGGTGGATATGACAAAGCACTCTTCATCAGAGACAAGTCAAGAGGCAAGGGCAAAGGACAACAACACTTCAAGAAGCACAAAGCCAAAGAAGGTGGTGAGGATCAGTCCTCACAAGCTGCAACATCTAGTGGCAAGAAGAAGCTATCAAAGATCAAGTGTTTTTTCTATGGCAAGAAAGGACGCTATGCATCAAACTGTTTCAAGAAGAAGAACCAATCTAAGCAAGCTAACCTTACTAATGGGAATGAGTGTGAGGGTGTTTAGAGTGAAAGAGAGGATTTATTAATGATGTCTACTTTTTCATCTTTTCCTTTTAAGAATGAAAAAGTTTGGTGGATAGATAGTGGGGCTAGTTCCCATATGTCTAGGAACTCTTTCACTAATCTCATGCCATATCTAGGTGCAAAAAGATCGATCTATACTGCTAATGATGTAGAGTGCAGGATTGAGGCAATAGGTAGTATTCAACTGCATGCATCATCATCAAAATCTTTTTGCTTACATGATGTAGTTTATGTACCTAGATTCAAGGTCTTGGTATGCAAGGCTCAACTCCTATCTCATATCACTCGGATTTTGTCTAAGTGAATATGACCCTTCTCTATATTATAAGTTTGTAGATAACTTTGTAATTATACTTCTCATCTATGTAGATGATATCATTCTTTGTGGAAATAATGAGAAGCTAGTTGAAGAAACTAAGCATGCACTTGGTACTGAGTTTAAGATGCGGGACTTAGGAGTTCTTCACTATATTCTAGGCCTTGAAATAGATTTTTGGAAAGGTCATGCATTTATAAGCTTAAGTAGATATGCACTTTCCATGCTCAAGAAATTCCAGATGGAAAATTGTAAAGGTATAGATACACCTATGGAGCACACTGTAAAAATTCCTATGAAAGATGATGAAAAATCCTTTGAGGACATCACTCTTTATAGGAGTCTTATTGGCTCACTTATTTGGTTAACAGTTACTAGGCCTGATCGAAGCTTTTTTGTTCATAAGCTAAGTCAACGCATGCAGGATCCAAAGTTACATCACTGGAAGTTGGCTAAAAGAATCTTGAGGTATATATATTCTACTTAGATTATGGACTATTCTACAAGGGAGAAGATTTGACGTTGATTGCTTTTTCATATTCAGATTTTGCAGGAGACTGGTTGGATAGAAAATCCACAAGTGCTTACACTATATTTCTTAAAGGGAACTTGGTTTCTTGGCTATCAAAGAAGCAGACAACTATTTCCTTATCATCCTGTGAAGCTGAGTACAAATCTCTTACAACCACAACAAAGGAGGTTTTATGGATCAAAAGGCTACTTTTGGAGCTAAAGTGTTATGCAGATGAAGATCCTCCAATTATCAAGAATGACAACATATCTGCTCAAGCTCTTGCAAATAACCCAGTTTTCCATGCAAGGAGCAAACACATTGAAGTAGCTCATCATTTTGTAAGAGAAAAAGTCATTGGGAGAGAGATCTCACTAGAGCATGTTGATTCTACAAATTGTGTTGCAAATCTTCTCACCAAGCCACTACTCAAGAATGTCTTTATCAAGATGAGGTCTAACCTTGGCCTAATTTCAAAGTCTATGTTGATGGGAACATAAATTTTAAGGAGGAGTGTGAAGATTATTAAAATATTATCTTCCTATCTTGAGTTTGGGGCCATGTCCATGGCTATTTCCACTAAATTTCATGTCGTACATAAAAGGTATGTGAATTTGAGCACATAACCCTCTAGTATAGGTCGGATTTGAGTTAGGTAGATTCAATTTTGATGACATGCAGAAGTTCAGATAGCATGCAATGTCATACTGTATGCATGCAAGCCACATGCAATCAGTGCATGCAACATGCAAAGTGGTTTTTGTGATCTACACATGTCTAGGTAGTTTTATGAGTTGACATGTAATACATGCAACATCCATGCATGCAGTTACACATGTGGATCTCTGGAAGGTGAATTAGTTCAGTTAAGTGGACTTTCCATGCAACTCCACTATAGGAATTCGAGTCTCTCTCATGTAGGAAAAGCTTGTCATGTTTTGCCATATTGTGAATAATGAGATTTTGGTGTTTTGGATTCATTCTCTTTCTACTCGAGTTTTCTATCATTTATTTTCTCTCTCTACCCAAGAGGAGGTTGTTTTTCCCATACTGAGCACTTAGAATTATTTCTAACATTCAATTATCATAGTGAGAAGTTAGATTTTTTCATCTGATGTATGCCATTGTGCTCTTGTCATAGATTTTTCAAGTATAATGTTCTCTGATCAATCTTGTGCAATCACAACACCTCAGTAAGATCCTGTAGGGTGTGTGGTGAAGTTCACACGTGCTAAAAACTTCACAAATATGTGTAGCTATTCTCATATTTTTTTATGAAGAACCAGAGCTTTGTAGCTATTCCATGCCATTTTGGATCTACACCATTTTTGCTTGATATCTCTCTCATTTTCTCTCTCTAACTCGTGTTGAGGCTAATGCTCATACACTAATTTCTTGTACTTTTGCTCATTTATGATTCATTGCTATCATTCTATGCCTCTTAACATGCTAGATTGTGGTCAGGCCATAAGTTATGTACTAGATCTTGCTATTCAATCTAGAATCAGATTATTGTGCTAATCATAAAGCTTAATAAGATCTATCATACTTGTGGATCATCCCCACACGTGTGAATTCTGGAAATTTTGTCATGGTGTCAGGGCCAAATTGAGCTTTGCATGCTAACATCTCTGATTTTACAAGAATTTGAGAGCTAATTCAAACAAAAAAACAGTTATACACTTTTTCTTACTTTTCTCTAAAGTGTGTTTGGATCAAATCGGATTGAAACTGATTTTTCATGTCTGAAAAGTAATAGTATGGAATTCTGAAATTCCGCAAGTGTGAAAATTAGATATTTTTAGTCCCTTCTATCTCCTTGTTAGGTGATCCACAAATAGTGGTCTAATAGCTTGATGGAAAGCTTATGAAGTGTACTTTCCATAGAAATTGAAACCAAATCAATCTGATGTATCTATCAAGAGTTATAAGCTCTTGAAGAGGGTAGGGAGAGGTCCAAAGTCCGAGTGACCACTTTTTGATTTAATTCAACCTTGCTTTGTTCTGAGTCCATTGTTTTGAGCATCCTACACAAGAAACTGAAGATCAAGACTAAGTTTGAAGTAATTGACACCTTTTGAGCCTTCTGAGTATCAATAGTTTTTTTTTTTTTAAGCATTTCACACGTGCCAGAAGTAGAATTCAAACTTGTCAAAGTGCCTTGAACGATTTTGAGTGTCTGATCTAGATAATCTTGTTTTGTGGAATATTTGAGATCCATCTCAAATACTTTGCAAGTTTTTCACATAGGAAGGTAGCACATCCTTGAAAATACCTAGAGTGAAAGAGAGTAGCAACATTAAGTCAGATTGGAATAAGCTCAAACATATTGTTGTCCTAAGAAATCTTCATATAATGGCACCTCTGGGAGGATATCTTCTAGAAGCAAATGAAAGACTAAATACTTCTAATTACTCAATTTGGAAGTTTAGAATGGATTCTATTTTGATACTCCAGGATGTTATGGATATTATGCTTGATATTGAGGAGGAGTCTCAAGCACAGCTTGAAATACCAAACTACAGAGAGCTAGAATGGCTCTACATTTCATTAAGATGAATGTATCTAATGAAATTTTGGGGGATCTTGCACCATAGCAAAAGATTCTTGGGATGCACTTAAATCCATCTATGAAACAAAGAATACTTCTAGAATACTCACTCTTAGGAATCAGATTTTTCAAAGTTTTCAAAGAAGTGAGGAGAGTGCATCAAACTATGTTCTGAGAGTAGAAGATCTTCATAGGGAGCTTTCTTGTGTTGGTGTTACAATTAACCAAGATGAGCTAGTACAAGTCATTCTAAATGGCTTGAGAGATCTTGTTCAATCCTTTGCCATTAAGGAGGAGTTGCCTAATTTAGAAACTCTCCAAGGAGTTCTCATTTCTGAAGAAGCTAGGCAAAGTTATAAACTTTCTAGGATGAACTAACTCGAGCATGGTGGAAGTGACAAAGCCCTCTTTGTCAAGGACAAGCATAAAGAAAGGAGTAAGAACCAGTTTTCTCAAGCATCCAACAAAGACAAGCCCAAGGATCGAGACAAAGATGGTGAAGAGGATGATTCATCTCATCCTTCTACTTCAAAGACCAAGAAAAAGAAAGTCAAGTGTTTCTTTTGTGGCAAGAAGTGGCACTATGCTCTAATTGCTTCAAGAAGAAAACCCAACTCAAGCAAGCAAATCTCTCCAAAGAGATTGAAGAAGATTTTGTTGCAAGCCTATGGAGAAGGATCACTCATGGTGTTGAGTTTTTCTTCATCACCTTTCATGAAAGATGGAGCATGGTACATAGATAGTGGAGCTTCTTCACATGTGTACTGTTCAAAGGAGTCTTTTGACTCAATTGTACCTTACAAAGGACTTAAGAGATCTAATTACACTGCAAATGATCATGAGTGCTCTATTGAAGAAATTAGCAACATTCCATTGAAACTTGCTCTTCTAAAGTTCTTTCACTTTCCAATGTTCTTTTCATTCCTAAACTTACAAAGAACTTGATTAGTGTTGGAAAGTTGCTTGATAGTGGTTGTGATGTAAAGTTCAATTCCAATACTTGCTTCATCAAGAAAAATGATGAGGTCCTAGCTAATGGATCTAGATATGGTGGAATTTTCAAGTTAAATTCTTATGAGAATGCAAACTTTTGTGAAGTTGCTCTTTTATCTAAGGAGGAGTTGTGGCATAGAAGGTTGGGGCATCCTAACTTTAAGTCTATGTCTTCTATGGTAAAGAAAGAGAAGGCTATTGGCCTTCCAAAATCACTTTCCAAAGATCTCAAGCCTTGTGAAGCTTGTGCTATTGCAAAATCACATAGAAAGCCATATCAAAAGTCTTTTATCAAGACTACTCATCCTTTGGAGCTTATGCACTCGGATGTTCATTTTTCTTCTTCTAAAAGTACTGGTGATGCAACTTGTTTTGTCACCTTTATTGATGACTTTACAAGATATACTTGGTTGTATCTACTTTCTTCAAAAGCTATGGTATTTGATCACTTCTTAATCTTCAAAGCTTATGTTGAGAAACAGTTTTCTTTCAAAGTTAAAGCTTTAAGATATGATGGAGGAGGCAAATACATCTCCAACAAGTTTTATGAATATTGTGAAGGTGAAGGAATAAAGAGAGAGTTTTCTTGTGCTTATTCTCCATCTCAAAATGGAGTTGCTGAGAGAAAAATTGATCTTTATGTGAATGTGCTAAAGCAATCCGAGTTGAAACTTCTTTGCCTATTGAATGTTGGGGTGAAGCAATAAATTGTGCAAACCATTTGTGCAATAGATTACCTCACAATGCACTTGCTGGAAAATCACCTTATGAAGTCTTGTTTAAGAAGAAACCTAAGGTAGATCACCTTAGAGTTTTTGGATGTGCTTGCTTTGTTCATGTACCCTTGGAAACAAGGAAAAGAGATGATCCTAATTCTATCAAAGGGATCATAATTGGATATTCATCCAACAAGAAGGCTTACAGAATCTATGTTCCCTCTACCTCAACTACAATTGAGAGTAGGGACGTTATATTCCATGAGGATCAAAAATACATTCTTGAGGAGGCCGAGTTCAAAGATTCTCAAAAAGATACTGCAATCATCACCCTTGAAGACTAACATGGAGAGATGGGGCCGAGAATTGAGGAGGAGTCACCTCGAATCTTTTCACCAAGGAGGTCTCAAAGAGAAAGATTCGAGCCTAGGAGGCTTACATATGAAGATAGAGGCAAGCAAGTGGAACTCAACTCCACTAATTGTGCTTATTTTATTTCACATGAGGAGCCAAAGGATGTATATGATGCACTCAAGTTGAAGGAATTTTTTTTTTGCCATGAAGGAGGAATATTATGCTTTGATGGCCAACAAGACATGGGAGCTTGTGGATCTTCCATCCAACAAGCACACCATTGGTTGCAAGTGGGTTTTTCGAGTCAAGTATTATCAAGATGGCACAATCAACAAGTACAAGGCAAGGCTTTGTGCAAAGGGTTCTGCTCAAGTTTATGGACTTGATTATGAGGAGGCTTTTGCTCCAGTTGGAAAGATGGTATCAATTCAAATCATGATTTCTATTGCTTGTTTTGTCAATTGGCAAGTTCTTCAACTAGATGTCTCTAATGCATTTTTAGATGGATATCTAGAAGAAGAGATTTATATGGATCAGCCTATTGGTTTCATCCATGACAAAGACAAAGTTTGCTTGCTCTTCAAAAGTCTATATGGACTAAAGCAAGCTCCAAGGTCGTGGTATTCTCGACTTAACACTTTTCTTGAGTCACTAGGATTTAATCTTAGTAACTATGATCCTTCCTTGTATGTCAAGTTTTTGATAAAGATATTGTCATCCTTCTTATTTATGTTGATAATATCATTCTAACAGGAAGTTGCATCAAGTTAGTTGAGAAAACCAAGATTGCACTTGGAAAAGAGTTCAAAATGCAAGATCTTGGAAAATTTCACTACATATTAGGATTAGAGATTGACTTTCTTAAAGATAAAGCTTTTGTATGTCAATCCAAGTATGCTCTTTCAATGTTAAAATCGTTCAATATGTTAGATTGTAAGAGTATAGAAACTCCTATGGAGCAAATTGTGAAAGACCCTAACAAAGGTGATGAAAGATCCTTTGTGGACATCACTCTTTTTAGGAGTCTTATAGGCTCCCTAATTTGGCTCACAATAACTAGACCTGACATAAGTTATAGTGTTCATAAGTTGAGCCAAGCTATGCAAAATCCTACTATACATCATTGGAAAATAGCCAAGAGAGTGCTTAGATACATATCTTCAACCTTTGATTATGGTTTCTATAGTTGGCTATTCTAACTCAAATTTTGCAAGTGATAGAGCAGATCAAAAATCCACAAGTGCTTATGTCATATATCTTGGAGAAAACTTGATATCTTGGCTTGCCAAAAAGCAAGATACTGTATCACTCTCATCTTGTGAAGCTGAGTATAAGGCACTCACTACAACAACAAAGGAAGTGCTTTGGATTAAGAGGTTGTTGGTGGAGCTAAAGATAATCATGGAAGATGATCTACCTGTGATCATGTGTGACAACATTTCAGCCCAAGCCCTTGCCAACAATCTGATATTCCATGCAAGGAGCAAACACATCGAAGTTGCACATCACTTCGTGAGAGAGAAGCTCATTGGAGGGGAAATCTACTTGGAGCACACCAGCACATCATCTTGTATTGCAGATTTTCTTACCAAACCTTTGAGCAAGAGTTCCTTCATCAAGCATAGAGCCAATCTTGGAGTAATACCAAGATCCATGTTCAAGTCAACATAGATTGTTTTTAGGAGGAGTGTTGAAATTGAGAGATAATCCATCTTGACTTTGGGCTTGCTACAAACTTTGTACTATGCAAGTATGTTGTTTCATAAATGTAAATGCCAAATTTGGCCTAGATAAAACTCGAGCTATATGGGTTTCACATGTCGAGTTGGTTGAATACAACTTGCATATAGATTGTAGACTTAGAAATAGCAATAATATGCTTGTAGAAACTTGTGGCATATCACATGCATTTATTGTAAGTGATCCATAGTGACATGCAAGGCATGCACAAAGCGAAATGGACACATGCATGATGACTTGTACAATTCTAGTTAGAGCTAGGACACTTAGTAAAAGTAGGTAGAGATACATGCATGAGATGTGACAAATGCCACTTAGACTCTAGTTCTCACTTTAGATGTGATTGAAAGGTGGATGGATGTGGTTCGACCTCGAGCTACCTCAAACTCCATAAATATGTGTAGCTATTCTCATAATTTTTTATGAAGAACCAAAGCTTTGTAGCTATTCCATGCCATTTTGGATCTACACCATTTTTGCTTGATATCTCTCTCATTTTCTCTCTCTAACTCGTGTTGAGGCTAATGCTCATACACTAATTTCTTGTAATTTTGCTCATTTATGATTCATTGCTATCATTCTCTGATTCTTAGCATGCTAGATTGTGGTTAAGCCATAAGTTCTGTACTAAATCTTGCTATTCAATCTAGAATCAGATTATTGTGCTAATCATAAAGCTTAATAAGATCTATCATACTTGTGGATCATCCCCACATGTGTGAATTCTGGAAATTTTGTCAACTTTAACGGTTCTACGACCCAACCAAGTAGAAGCATCCAATCAATCTCTAGAAGCCTCACCCCCAAGCCAAGGAACAAGAAGCATGAATGTATAGTGAGAGCCTGGCAATGAGTCAAAAACCATGATGAGGAGTAGGGTGAGAGACCCCTTATATAGAGCCTAATGCATCTTGGGCACATAGCCACGCATAGCCCTATGTTCCCTATACATAGATTCACCTAGAATAGAGTCCTATGCATGGACCAACTATTCATAGAATTGCTATCGATAACTCTACACATGCATACATTGTCTCATTCCTTGTCTAAACTCCACTTAGTGTGTTCTAGGCCTCACAAGGATATTAGTCACTTTTGGGTCACGTCCAGTATGACATGGCATAACTAACAGCTTGTTTCACTGGAGTACCGTGTATCCAAGACTAGGAGTATACTACTGTATCCTATGTACTGGTCATGGACATAACATTCTTCCCTCCTTAAACTGTTTCTATCCTTAGAAACTAAAATTTGAGAAATTCTGCTTTATGCTATCAACTCTCTTCCACGAATCATCATCCTCAGTACGACCTTTCCACCGAATTAAGCACTCAGAGATAGAATGATTTTTAAATTGTTTATCTCTGGTTCTGAGCACTTTCTCAGGTTCCAAAGGTACACTAAGCAACAAATCTTCCAAATGGGATAAATCCTCATCCGATCCAACTGTATCACCATCATGTAAACTTAGTTTCAAACGACTTACATGAAACACTGGATGTGCAATCGATTTTCCTTGAAGATCGACAAAGAACCAATTCTACGTACAATCCTGAAAGGTCCACAATAACGGGTAGATAGCTTATAATGCTTTCCTGTAGATAACGTCTTAGAATCTTTTGGAATCCTAAGATATACCCAGTCATCAGCTTTAAAATCTCTTGGAGATCTCTTAAGATCGGTATAGTGTTTAGCTCTATCCTGAGCACTCCGAATACTATCCTTAGCCACTTGCAACATTCCTTGCATATGATGCAAAAAATCAGCAACCTTCTGGATCTTAATAGACTTTGTTTCAACATTTACTGGAGATCTAGGTTGAAAACCGTACATAAGCATAAAAGGACTGCAACTTGTAGCAGAATGTTTTCTACTGTTATATGCAAACTCAACCAGTGGGAGATAATCTTCCCAATGAGTTTGCTTGTGAAAAACATACATCCTCAATATATCTTCCATAATTTGATTAGTCCTTTCTATCTGGCCATCTGATTCAAAATGATCAGAAGAACTCAAACTCAAAGAAGTTTCCAGTTTATGGAATATTGCTGACCAAAAGTGACTTGTGAACTTAGGATCTCTATCACTAACAATGTCACTTGGCAGACCATACAACCGAAATAATCTTTCAACAAAGATCTGGGCTAAATCAGAAGCCTTTATAGTTGACTTGACTGGTATGAATGCAGCTAAATTAGTTAACCGATCCACTACAACCCAAATAGAATCATTTTGTCATTGGGTCTTTGGAAGTCCAACTACAAAATCCATAGATATGCTTTTCCATTTCTTATATGGGATATCTAACGGATGCAACAAACCACCAGCCTTATGGCATTCAGCCTTTGCTAGTTGACAGGGCTTGCATTTAACAACATATGACTTGAGCTTTGGCCAATAAAATTCTCTCTTAACCAAGTCCAAAAACCTGTGTATACGGGGATGTTCTGCACAGGGTATGTCATGACATTCAAACAAAATCTTTCGTTTGAGCTCATCATCACCAGGTACACAAACTTTCCCATTCCGAAATAAAAATCCATCTCGAATGGTGAAATCTTCTTATCTTTCTTAGTAAGTCGAGTCCCTTGTGTTTCTGACTCAACACTATCCACATTTTTTCCAGTCTGAACAATGTTCCAAATGTGACCAAAATGGAAATCTGATTCATATCTTCCTCTCAACAAAAGATATAGATCCGTCGAAATCCGGGTGAATGACAACTCGTTCAGTTCACCGATCCGACTAAGAGCATCTACAACTTGATTAGAGCTACCTCTTATGTAACAGATTTCATGATCAAATTCTTGAATCAATTCAGCCCATCAAGCTATTCTCCCCCGAAGATCATGTTGATTACAAAAATACTTAAGAGGCTAGTGATCCGTATACACTACAAACTTACTACCATACAAGTAGTGTCTCCAGGTTTTAAGTGCATGGACTACAACAAACAATTCCTTTTCTTGTGTAGTATAACGCAACTGAGGACCAGTGAATTTTTTGCATTCAAACACTAGTGGCCTATCCATTTGTAATAGAACTGCTCCAATTGCAACATCACTTGCGTCTGTTCTCACGACGTAAGGTAAATCTGGATTTGCAATTTGTAACACAAGAGTTGAAACAATCATTGTTTTAAGTTTCTCAAAACACTGATTCAATTCCTTGTTCCAAACAACATGCGGAGTAGGTTGATTCCTCTTCTTTTTTTACTAACTATTCCTTTTGTCAGATTATTAAGCAGTGCTACAGATCTCTTGAAGAAAAGTGTAAAACCTAAAAAAGACTTTACCTACCTCACAATTTCCAGAATTGGCCACTCAATCACAATCTTGACTTTATCCTCGTCAATCTTGATCCCATCTATTGTGATCTTATGACCGAGATAAAGCAACTCTTTCTTGAAGAATTCACACTTGGACTCTTTAACGTAGAGTAACTCCCGACGGAGCTTCATCAAGACAATTTCTAAGTGTTCCATGTTCCGCCAAGGATTTACTGTAAACGAGAATGTCGTCTAAGAATACTACCACAAACTTCCCCAAATATGGACGAAATAAATCGTTCATCATTTGCTGGAACGTTGCTGGACCATTCATTAATCCAAATGGCAACACTAGAAATTCATAATGACTAAATCTAGAACAAAATCCTGTCTTTTGGACATCTTCTAACTTAATTCTTATTTGATGGTACCATGTCTTGAGATCTATCTTGGTGAAATACCGTGCTCCACCCGAGCGATCTACAAGGTCATCCGTCATGGGTGATGGATATTTATTCTTTATAGTCACTTTATTAAGGCCCTTGTAATCCACACACATCCGAAAACCTCCATCTTTCTTCACTTTAAGAAGAACAGGAGCGCCTCATGGTGATTTACTAGGTTGTATATGTCTCATCCTCAGATAGTTTTCTATTTGATTTAAAATCTCTGTCTCCTCTTTCTGAGAGAACCTATAAGGTTGTCTAGAGACACATTGACTTCCTGGAATTAGCTCAATCATGTGGTCTACTAACCTAGATGGTGGTAAACCATGAGGTAATTCAAATGGAAAAACATCCCTAAATTCATTTATGATCTGTTCTTTCACTGCTTGTTCATGATCTAAATTTACTGAGTTAAGAATTGCTGAGAATTCACAACCATTTAAATTCATTTCAGGAACATCCAACAGACGTACACAATTACTGCCAAATAATGTAACTACCTTATCACCCTCCTTGAAAGTGAGAACATACTTCTCTAAATCAATTAACAGAGAAGGTGATTTACTGAATAACCATTTGTAACCTAAAATTAAATCAGTACGAGCTAGGTCTAAAACATGAAAGTTAACTAATTCTGTGTGTCCTTGCACCAAAACTAGGAGCTTCAAGACTTTTACGTTCCAAGTTTCCAACTCTGCTCCTGAAGCTAGATAAACTTTATATCTATGATTGATGGCTTCAGTTTCCAAGCTGAGTTTCTGCACAAAACAAGAATTAATAAAATTATGAGTTGAACCATTGTTCAATAAAATACTCACTTCTTGATCTTTAATTGTGCCAATTAAACGAAAAAGTTCATTAGGCAAGAAAGAAGTAGTACTAAAAGAACATTCACACTCACAATCCATTCGGTTAATTTCCAAAGTCTTACCATTGCCTCCTGGGATTTCTATCATGTGAGCGGACCCTTTCTTCCTTTCTGGACAAAATTTCATCATATGTCCAAGCTTCTTACAGACAAAACATCAGTTCTCTCTTTTAGCCTTTTTCTGAGATAGAGATTTTTTGAATCTCTTTTTCTTCGGCTTCCTGGGTTCCGATGCTACTTGATCTAATTCGTCAAAATATTTTGCTTGGTCTGGACCACGCTTCTTAACCTTCTTGGTTTTCAAAGTGGTTGAAATTTGCACAAATTGCTTCGTAGATGACACTACTGTGGAATCATATGCTTTCGCAATCCGAAACGCATCCTCGAGGTCGTGAAGCACATTTCACCTGCATTCGTTCTACGTCATCAACAACCATGAAAGCTTTTTTGAAAACTTCTGCAAACACATCCCAAGTAGTTGGCTTCACCGGTAAATCTCGCCACCACGATGACGCTTTGTCGCGTAAGAACAGCACGACACTTTCAATTTTCTTCTCATCAGGAACACCGTGCAGATTGAAGTAACTACTCCACTTGGCCAACCAGTCCTCGACGACCTTAGGTTTCTTCTCCTTCTTTTCGTCTGAATAAACCTCCGGTTGAAAACCGAGATTGGGTGAAGACATCAATTTGACTTGATTCAACAAAACCTCCATTTGCTGATCTCTCATCTGATTACGATTACTGTTGACCAAAAATTGACTGAAATTGACTCTAGTATGGTCAAATCACTATTTTTAGTCAATTTCATAGATATTACAAGAAACTGGAAAAAATTAAAAATTTCGAGTTTTCGCACTTTTAATTTTTTTAAAAAATTTTACATTTTCTAAAAATTCATAAAAAATCACAGTCAGTTATTAAACAATCGAAATCAAAAATTCGATTCATTGTTCGATTCTTAATTTTACTTCATTAATGTCCATCAGGCATGCAAGACATGCAACATTAATGTGAACTTTTACTTTACAGAATTTTACGTAAAAATTCAGTTTTATGGAAATTGTCAGCTATAAAATCCAGTTTTGTATCTAACTATTAGAGTACATGCGTATGACCACTCAAAACAGATCTAACCAACTCATGCATGTCAGAATCACTCAGAGAAACCACATGCAAGCATTCCATGCAAGCACAGTACCTCAAAATAGGAAATTGTCATGCATGCAATCAGAACAATTGAAAATTTTACTGGGACAATAGCATCAAGATGGTGAAAGACCCAACAAGCGCATTCACAGAGGCGTGCCAAGGGAAATGAACCGATCACTTTGGACCCCCATCTGGAGGCTCTCCAAAAGGAAAAGCTCTCGGCCGCCTTCGCATAGTTGGGTCCGAAGCTAAGAGCATTAAGAAACTTGACAGGGCCTTGAAAAGGATGGGAATTAACAATAAGCTAACCACCAGTTCGTCGTCCCGAGAATACAAGCCTCTTTATAAGGCTAAAATCGTAGAGTGGAAGGCCAAGAGTGATAAACGAGGAATCAAGACCGAATTGAAGACCACCTAGGAAATGCACAAAAAAATCCGAAAGGATGCCCTAGAAGAACCCAAGATTATGCATGACGTGCCACAATAGTTCAAGGACTATGAGATGGATAAAGTGATAGTGGTCATGCCCAAAGCCAAGAGAGAGCTTGTAGAGGACAACGTTTATGAAGGTCAGCCCGTACGAAAGAGATAGATCTAGTTGAGGAGGGAGAAGACAACTGCGTAATGTTTGTAGGAGACGTTGTAGAGGGAGATGAACTCAGAGACCTATATGCCCTTCTTCGCAAATACCATGATTGTCTAGCATGGAATTATGCTAAGCTGAAGGGCATATCACCAGATGTAGTGCTTCACACCATTCCACTGGTTGATGGGGCAAAACCCGCCATTAGTAGGCCTAATCGGTCTAATCCGCACTACGCTCAGCTAATTCAGGAAGAGGCTAATATTGAAGCTTAAGTTCGCAAATACTAAAAAAAAAATTGGCAAGTAAAACCCGGTTATTAAAGAAAAATTGGCACAAATTTGCCTTAGAATTGGGTCCCAGCCCGCCCCTAAAGTGGCTAGACACAGTTTAGAAGTAAGAAATTGACTTTCTAAAAAAGCCATCAAAAATATTTTGTAGAAATGGCCTATAATAATGTTTTGCAGTTTTTTGGCCAATTGGGAAAGATAGCCGACATAGCCATGCTAAAATCCTACCATGTACAGAGTTGGTTTTACTCATATATAATTACTCAATGTGTTTTTCAAAGAAACCGTATTGTCGTGGGAGCCCTAGTCATGAATGCCGAAAAATAGTCAACTTTAGTCAAAGAGCCATGAAAGAAAAATATTTATCAAGCAAAAACCAAACTGTGAATTATGGGCAATACTGAAAACTTGCAATGAGCAAAATTGGGCAAATTACGGGAAATGGGCAAAGTGCGCAAATTAGTTGGTAATCTCGAGAAATTACATGCTACAAAGAAAATCAAAGCAAAATCATTTGGGGGGCTAAAAGAAATAAAGGACCAAGGAAATGGAGGCACCTTATGTGGAATAGGGGTTTGACAAAAGTGAGGAAAATTTTTCTTTGTTTGTCTTTAGGATCCTAAGCAAGCGACTACAGATCAGAGATCATGACATAATCAATCGGAATGATGAGGTGGAGAAGAGAATGAATGTATATTTTGTTTTACGTTTTCCAGTGAGTCGTTTAGTGTCTCGCTCATTGGTGGCCTAACGCTCACCTCAGTCACTGTGTTCTGCTCGTTGGTAAACTTTCATGCACATCTCTACTCTCTTCTATTCTTTTCGTTCTCTCTATCTTCCTCACTCGTCCTCTCTTTCATATTAATCAAAATGCATATTTATCTGCACTATGTGGAGTTTACAAGATAGTTTATCATAAAATTACAAGACAAGTTAATGCTAATCAACTAGTTACTTACTCTCTGTTATTGTTGTCTCCTTCAGCTGAGCGTGAAGTACAATACACCACGCTCGTCGAGCTGCCAGTTGGCGGCACGAATTGTTCTCTTTTGTTTCATGTCTTCTTCTAGTATGTTCTGTCATCTGGTCGTCGAGCTGAATCCTTCAACACTTTTCTTTCGATCTTTGGGGTATGTTCGCCCTTTGATTTGTTTCGTTTCGTTTCATTTCGTCACCTTCGCGACAAAGTTGTAGGAGTTCACAATTTCTGACACTCCCTCTTGAACCTTGCAACTTTGTATATTTAATCCAATTGTCTTTCATTGTCTTGCGAAGAGTGGTTTGTCGAACGGCTTCATGAGCAAATCTGCAATCATGTCTTTAGATTTTATGTACTAAACCTTGAGCTCTCCTTTCGAGATCAAGTCTCGAATATGATGGTACTTCAGAGGTATATGTTTTGTCTTTGAATGGAAAACAGGATCCTGGGACAGATATATGGCACTTTGAGAATCCATCATCATCGTGCATGGTTCTCTTTGTGGTATGCCAACTGCTTCCAACATCATCTGCAACCATACTACCTCGTTCGCTATCTTTGAAACTGCGACATATTTAGCTTTGCATGAGGATTGAGCCACCAAGTTTTGTTTCTTACATGTCTAGCTGATTGTTGCTCTGCACACAATCGAACATCCTCCTGTCAAAGACTTGTTGTCGTCTTTGTAGCTCGCCCAACTTGCATCATTGTCGTGTTGCAGCTCGAGCCTTTTGCCTTGTTTGTCTACTTTGTATGTTAATCTCATGTTTTGGGTACCCTTCAGATATTGCGAAATTCATTTTGCCATTTGCCAATGTGCCATGCTAGGATTCGTAGAGATTTGGCTTAAAGCATAGACATAGAAGGCCAAATCAAGTCTGGTATAGATTGTGAGGTACATCAGACTACTGATCCATTTTTTGTCTCTCCTCATCTGTATTTGGGCAATTCTATTTCATTAGTCTGGCTCCAACTATCACTGGTGTGGCTTTTTCTTTGCAGTCCATTAGTACTTTCTGGGCGTATTCTAATTGACTCAGATGCATTTCTCTTCTCATTCGATTTCTTCTGATTTCCAGTCCAAGGTATTTTGTTGTTTCTCCTAGATATGTGATTTCATAACTTTTAGAAATTTGACTTTTTGTTTCTTTGATTAGCATCAAGGAATTTCCTATCATTAGGGAGTCATCTACAAATATAGTCAAAATTTATTCCTACTTCCTTTATATAGACATTAAAGTCTGGTTGTGTAGGAATGTAATCTAGAGACTTCAGAAGACTATTGATTTTCTTATACCAAGATCGTGATGTCTGCTTCAGACCATAAATGCATCGTTGCAAATGACAAATATTGTCGATTGTCAGGGTCTTCAAATCCTATAGGTTGCTTCATAAAGATTTCTTCTTCAAGATCTCCGTGGAGAAAGGCTGTCTTTACATCAATTTGGTGAATTTCTAGATTATATTGAGTTGCCTCATTGATTTGATTTCTTCCAGAATTTACCTTCTGGACTCTGGATGGCTTCTTGATATGTTGTTGGTTCTTTGGTGAAGCTGCAGTATTCAAACTCTGTTTTTTCACTCCATTGAAGGTTGTCGGTGTATCATTCTGGAGGTCTTCTTTGTCTTGTCGACCTTCTGGGTTTGATTCATCGCTGCTCAAATGTTTCTTCTTTGTCGGGTTGATCTTTGGCTTCCTACTGCTCTGGGGTATGAGGCTTGACATTTTGATTTGATGTTTGCCCTTGATCTCCCTCTTGAATCGGCAGTAGTGTGAAGATCTCTTGCCCCTTTTCTTCCTTCAATCCAAGGAATGTGGACTCGTTGAACCTCACATCTCTACTCAACACAACTTTCTTCATGGTTGGGTTGTAGAGTCTATAAACTTGTAATCCGTTCGAGTATCCAACCATGACAGTTTGCTCTGACTTTTTGTCGAGCTTGTTTCTTTGTTCCTTTGGTATGTGCTTGTATGCTGCACATCCGAATACATGTATGTATGACAAATCAGGCTTTTTACCTGTCCACATTTCATGTGGTGTTTTGTTTTCCAGGGCTATCGTTGTTGATCTGTTCTGCAGGTGTACTACTGCAGCTATTGCCTCAGCCCAAAATTGACTCGACAATTGAGCCTGTGCCATCATGCATCTGGCTCCTTTGACTCGTGTCCTGTTTTTTCTTTCTGCGACACCATTATATTTGGGTGTATATGTAGGAGTGAATTGATGCTCTATTCCTTGTTCTTGACAAAATCTTGAGAATTTTGTGCTCTTGTACTCACCTCTATTATCAGACCTAATGGTATGAATCTTCTTCGAGGTGTGTCTTTCTGTGAATGCCACAAACTTCTTGAAAGAGCCAAACACTTCCAATTTCTTCTTCAAATAATAGATCGTTGTCATTCGGCTGTAGTCATCAATGAACGTCAAGAAATACCTCGATCTTGAGAGTGAATCAACTTTCATCAGTCCACAGACATCTGAGTGGATGAGCTCAAGAACTTCTTTAGCTCTTTTTTCCTCGTGTACGAATGGATTCCAATGTTGTTTCTCTTTTTGACAAACTTCATAGAACTCGGTATCGAGTCTGGATATTTTCAGACCTGTGACTATGTCCTTCTTGCTCGTGTCGTAGAGGCTCGTCATGTTCAAATGATACATTCTTTTGTGCTAGAGTTGATCTTCATTTTCTGATGCATTTAGTATGCTATTAGAATTGCTAATTATCTTGGCTTGGTAGAGATTGCCTTCTCTGCATCCAACTGTCAACAATTTGTTCATTGTTTTCTCGTTCATCCGGCATACATTGCCATCGAATAGAACTCGTATTCCAAGATCTGCCATCTTGGAGACTGATAGTAGGTATTTTGACACAGTGTGTTATCCTTTTGTGTTTAGGATTTGTAAGCAGGATCTAAGGAGTTTCCCTTATATTCGTCCTCAACTAGGTCCCAATCTATGCATTCTTGCTACAGATCATTTACAGTTATTGGGACACTATTTGTGGATCCATCGGTTATCGTATGTGAAAGTACTGTACTTTAGGACCATAAATGGATCTACAAAAGATCCACAAGAGTGATTGGATGCTTGCTTAACAATCTATCAAAAAACCAGACACAAAGAAGTTGATCTAGATTGGCAATTTGACAAACAACAAGCATTAACAATCAAAAGTATTGATAAACATTGAAATCCAAGCCCACACGTGTGTACTACAGGCTGTAGTACGGCCTTAAACTTGAGAAACAAGTAGAAATTGATTTGGTTTCATTTGGATCACAAAAACTCAATGTACATAGTGAACTAGCTTGAGATTGCCAATGAGCTCCAAAAATTTTCTATCTTCTCACTATGGAGAGAGGGAATACATAGCAAATGCGACTTCCTTCTTGAAGTTAGGTGGATTTCCAGCATGTAATAAGGAAGTTAACTCACTCTCCTTGATCTAAAATGAAACCCTAGTCTATTTCCTAGAGTTATGCTTGGTAGGTAGCTAGTTGGTCAAATTTTCACCTTAAACTTAGGTGTAGGTCCTATAAAGTAGGGATGACCACCAAATAGACATGACCAAATCTCTTGACTTGACCTAACCTACATTAGAATGGGTTTTCCATGTGGCATCATGGCCTCACATGTGTGGGACCCACTTGTGTACACAATTTACACTATTCTACATGGTTTTTGATCAATCTAGATTTGCCAATTTTTGGCAATTCTTCACATCGTATTCATTCATCCTACTACATCTTTGCCTGGAGAGGTTCTACTACTTCTTAAGATCTTCATTTGCTAGCAGCCTTCGTGGATCTAGTTCTTTGAGATCTTGGCATAGGCTTGAAATGGTGAGGATCAACGTCTCTGAGAAAATCCTTGTACTCGTACTCTCGACCTTCCTCCAGAGGAAACACCTGAGGAACTTCTATTTCCTTCTCACTGTAGATTCCTTGCAGTGGTTCTTGGGGTCTAGCCTCTAGGCTCATCATAAAAAGTGATACGGAATCATGATGGCCTTCGTTGGATTGTTTTATTTGTTCTACACGTTTCTTTATCGGGATATCGTCTTCATCGGACAATGTATCAATACTAGATCTTTTCTTTGGCGATTTCTCAATATATGTAACATCAAACTTTAGACAATCCACCGTAGCTAAGGCTTTAGTCCAGTTTACTGTGAGAAATTTCAACTAGTTTAGTCATATTTTGGTTAATTGTCAATATTAGGCCAATATGCATTTTAGACTTAGAGTTAAACTTTATGAAAGTTATTTTAGTCTAAATTCATTTGAATTTCAACTTTTGGAAAGTGTGGAAAAGTTAGGAGGTCGAGTTTGGAATATTCAAATTTGAATGTTTGGTTCATTGAATCTAGTCCATTTTTTAGTAAGGTTTTGATCTAGAAGTTTCTATGGAGGGAAACCAAATTCAAAACAGGTCATGGATCTGCTATAAAAGATGTGCACACATGGGAAGAGTATCAATCTCTCTCTCTCTCTCTCTCTCTCTCTCTCTCTCTCTCTCTCTCTCTCTCTCTCTCTCTCTCTCTCTCTCTCTCTCTCTCTCTCCTCTCTCTCTCTCTCTCTCTCTCTCTCTCTCTCTCTCTCTCTCTCTCTCTCTCTCTCTCTCTCTCTCTCTCTCTCTCTCTCTCTCTCTCTCTCTCTCTCTCTAACCTCATTCATGCTTAAACATGAGTTCTCTTTGGGTTCAAATATCCATTTTTGCACTATAGTGTTGATGTTATGCAATCTTGTGTGTAGAATGCAATTTTGTGTTATGTATTGGATCCACGCATGTGAAATACAGTACCTTATTGTTTTGTATGGACAACCCTTCATTTTATCATATATTTGATGCTTGATCAAGATCTTATTGAGTTTACATCACTTTTGTGTAGTTGATGTTAGATTTCTACATTGTCATAAACAAAGATTAAGGGGACCTAATTGGATCTTAGAGATTCATATTTCTTCACATGGTACTAGAGCTTTTGGTGCAGGTTATTGAAGGATCAACACATGTTTGGCATCTTTTCTCCATTCTACCTCTACTTGGTGGACTGGTTGAGATCCCTCTACTCCTTCATCTACTAGCACCAAATTGATAGGGTGCATCTCTGCTCTATCGTTGCTTGGTCCATCTATGTATGTTTTCAATCCTTCCTTGAGGGTCGGATGCGTTTGGAGTAGGGTGCCTAATGATATCCAGACATCGCCTCTCAAAAGATCAACGAAAACAGTTGTTTCTCAAGGGAGGTGGACAATGAAATAAAAACTATATAATGGATTCTAATGATCACTCCAAAGTGGATTACTGACACCTATTTTGCTTGAGTGTGAATTTTATGGACTAGTTTTGAAACTAGTGGATGAATGCAAGTGCTAATGATCATTCATGATTGTGATATCTTGACTAACAAAAACAAAACATGCATTCATCATCCACAACAATCACACACAAGGAAAATAGGAGGCCTTCACAAGAAAGCAAGAATGGAAGGAGGAGATACTCTCTCTCTCTCTCTCTCTCTCTCTCTCTCTCTCTCTCTCTCTCTCTCTCTCTCTCTCTCTCTCTCTCTCTCTCTCTCTCTCTCTCTCTCTCTCTCTCTCTCTCTCTCTCTCTCTCTCTCTCTCTCTCTCTCTCTCTCTCTCTCTCTCTCTCTCTCTCTCTCTCTCTCTCTCTCTCTCTCTCTCTCTCTCTCTCTCTCTCTCTCTCTCTCTCAATATATATTCTTCTCAATGAAAAGTGATTACAAAATGGTGTCACATGCCCTTATATAGACAAACCTAGGATTAGGGTTTTTGGTTCACCCAAAACCATGTGCCATAAGAACTTGACTTTACAAAATTTCATAAAACCAAATTCTAATTTAACTACTCGAGTCCATTTTCACTTTGGGCCCATTTGAGCATTGATCTACCTCTAATTCTCGCGCCATAGGCTTACGAGTACAGTGCACCTTCTACGGGTGTCTGACATTACATTCCAGGTAGATTCAAATCTGTGTGCCGACTCGGCCATGCTTTTATCCCTGTCGCCATAAAATATGGTGGTGAGGCGTTGGGCTTTGTTTATGCTCATTGGCCTACTTTTCGACTTCTCTGGCATTGGCGCTCCTGGTAAATCTGAATTCTGGAGCTCCTTATCGGTGATTTGTTGACGCTCTTTATTGTAGTTTGGTGGCTCGACTCCATTGCCTAATATCCTTTATGGTCTTATGATGGCCAAAATTGGTTAGAAGAATCTTCTAACAACAAGCTCAAAAACTCTATTTTTGAGAGTTGGATTGAAAATGAAGTGATTTGACAACAATCTATGTCAAGCAATTTTTCTCTCTTGACTAGCTTTGGAAGAAACTTTTAAATCTGGACATAACACTTGAGATCAAGGGCTTGAACCATAAAGATCTAAAAAATACTAGTTGGGCACACCTACTTACCCTCAAAAATTAGATCCAAACTTCAACAAGATGCATCAACAACCCCTTGGTGACTTGGTCTTCTCAATCTACACTTGAAGCTCTTTTCATCAAATGTCTACTTGGACTCAATGGATCAAAAAAGAGTTTGCTATAAAATTTTAAAGTGGATGAAAGACATGTGTCTTGTACTTTTCACACATTAAATGGTCACTAATTATCCAAAGAAACAATCAAAATTGGCAATGATTAGCTAAATTGAAGCTACAAGACAATTGAGATCCAAGAGCACTCTCAAACCTAGATTTTTCACTCAAAAAATTGCTTCATGGTGATCTACCTTCAATCATGCATGTGCCTAGCTCTATTACCATGTTAAAAATGGGGATTTAAGGACCTTACAAAGATCTACCATGACCTCCATGCATGTGAGTTTGCATATCCATCTACATTAGATCAACTTGGATTTTCAAGGCCTTTTTAACGCACTTTGAATCAAGACAAGAGCTCAAACACACAAAAAGTTATGATCATCCAAAGACGAGAAAAAGCACACACACATGAAAAAACTAAGTATTTTTCACTATGAGAGACCCAACCAAGCACCTTGCTCTCGGGTAGAGAGAAAGAATTAGTTAGCTCTCGGGTAGAGAGAGAAGGTACAACAACTGAACAAGTCCAAAATGTGCTTTACTCTCAAAAAGATTGTATGTAGATAGAGAGTTCACTTTCATATATTAGTGACTCAAGTTCTTGCATATCACATCCTCTAAATTGATTGGACCTCATGGATTACACCTCTCATCATTGATTGGACTCCAATATTTACACCTCTCTCCATGATTGGACAAGTGATTTGAACTCTTAATATGATTGGGCCAAATGGTTTACAGTGATTGGCCTCATGATCTACACCTCTTAATATGATTGGGCCAAATGAGCCATTGAGATGTGGATTTGGATGCATACTAGCAAAAATCCAATCCTTCCATTTTGTGACAAGTGTCACCATCTCACTAGAACTAGAGTTGGAAGAGTTTTTAGTTCTCAAAATCAACATGAAGATATACAATACAAGGTGGTGGTGGCATATATCCAAGCCCATGATGGCATCTAGCAAGTAATATAATTAGTCACAATTTGTATCACCAACTTGTAGAAATTGGGACTAGAATTTATGCTTTACAGATGTTCAATTAACAACAACTCGTTACTTCTCTTCTTCTTTTTTGGCTCATCGGTACTCACTAGCTATATCATGCATCCCAATACTTTTTTATGATGCTCTAATCATATTGTCTTCTTTTAAAATCAAAGGATAGAGATACTATTGTGCGTGCACAACATTTGCAACATATTCAACTTTTGAGAATAGGAATAGACATTACATATAATTTGAGGAAGAATACAATGTATATCTCAAACTACGATTTGCTCACCATAAATTTGTTCAACACCAATCTCAAACAAATAAACTACATCCATGCCATAATTGGTCTTGTTGGTACTTCTACTTGCTATCTACCACATTCTCCAAATGTCAATTCCAATTACAAATAGACTCTAGCAACTTGTTACTACTACTAAGTTGTGTGACATTTTCCATGTCAACCTTAATCAAAGGTGTAATTGGATAGATGAGAATTGTGCTTCTTTGATTCTAGTGACTCATTTGAGCTCTTTTTCTACCTTCCAATAACTATATTTCAGTTTTGAGTTCAGTAAAATTAATATCAAGATGGGATAAAGGTTCTAGTTCGATGGGATGGTTGTCACATTGATGAGGGTACATGGGGAGCCCATAGATGTTTTTGCTCTCACACTCTACTTCTACAAGGCCAAGTAAAAGCCAGTGTAACTACTATACAATCATAAGTGTCATAGAATACTCAAATCTAGCTACAAAGGCTCAACCTTATCACTTTAGTTTTCTATTTTGTATGCTCATCATTGCCTGCCCACATTGAGGGCAATGTTTTTGCTAGTGGATGGGAGTTACGAGCATGTTCTACTAGGTCTACATGAAATCCTAGACATTTTTTCTGAGTTCTAGTTCAATTAATTACCTAGAGTCCCATTTTTAGTTTTTATATATTCATTATGGCTTTCTAGATAAAGCAATTGGTTGGAGCTCACAAGCTAGTTGCTTTGTCAATTGAGCCCAATCTTGCCCTCCTAGATGGTTCCATCACAATTCTCCAAAGTAGTTGATATTGAGACAATTATTCATTTGTTTCAAATATTGAGTTCATCATAAGCTCTTTAGTTACAATTCTTGTAGGAATCATCTACCATTACATATTTTGATTAATTTTCATTCAACAATCATATTCGGAGGGTCACTTTGTGACCATTTATTGTCTTTTTGAGCTTGGGTCATGCAATATATGTTGGTTGTGTTGTGTTCATATCTACAAGCCTTTCCAGGAGTAAGGTGTCTATTCTTTGTCTAAGAATGCCTAGGATAATATGCCTCTAGCCTAATTTTAAGTTTAGAGCTCATTTTCCTTCTCAATATACTCAACATTTAAAGTCTACCTTTGATGTAGAAATTGTGAGATTCATTTTTTACTTAACTCTTATGAGATTCTTTCTAGCATTTGTAGATTTCAATACATTATTGCAAATTGATAGAAAAGGAGACAATGATTCACATAAATAGGCAATACTCCTTTGTTGGTAATGGCCTAATCAGAACTAGAAAATAATCCTAGATCTTATCTTTGAACTAAATATCTTGGTGAACAAGGATGGTAGTTACCAATTCATTTAGAATTAAAGATGACTGAGTGAATTTCAACAATCAACAAGAGATACTATGGAATGGAAGACCACTTTAGTAGCACATTACCAATGGAGAGACGGTAGTGTATTAAGTCTTCTATTCCTTCTATTGTAAGTAATTGCATGAACTTCACATTGTTAAAGAGTGTACTCTTCACATGAGATTTTTTTAATATAACGAATAAGTTACAAGGGTGTTTTGACATCATGGGAGAAGCTCAATATCCTAAGTTTTCTTCAACGATAATTTCAAAATGTAGCTTATTATGTATACCTAGTCAAACTTTTGGCATTATCCATGTACATACTAGGCTCATTCCATGTCAATTGCTTGCATAGATAGCATAATATTGTTGACAGTTCCTTTCATATAGCTATTTAGTGGAAGAAAAACTAGTCCTGCTTCATGTGTGCACTAAGTACCACTTCCCTGTAATCATGAGAAAGAGATCCTGGGCAGCAAAGCATCAAAATCTGACCATTGGTGCCGTTTTTCTTGTTGTTTGCAAATGTCACTGTAGTTGAAGAGCATAAGTCCCTGAGATCATGTCAATTGAACAAGCCTGCAAAATACCCACAATTATTATGTTGTTATGCAAGTATTCACAACTAGAATACATCAACATTTATCTTTTTAATACACATATGAGCCTTATGATATAATATCAAGGCAATGAGAAGCTACAATATCTTAGAAATGTCTCAAATGCTCTTATGAATTCAAGATATTTGGCATAACTCAATCCAAACATGTAAAGAACCACTTCAATCTCCATTTGTTACCCTTCTTGTGAACAAATTTTCTCACTCAAGCACACAGCCAAACAGTGTCTTCACGTATATTCTTAATATATCAAGGGAAGCATTCCCCCCGGCGTTAATACAAGAAATCAGGAATGTTCCATCAGCTTCCCACAATGGAATTCATTCCCTGGTAACTATGCCTCAATCACATTCTAATGACGACCTTACATTGCACAGCACTTCTAGGATTCAAATCATTCTATCGCGTTATGTGATCATTACTAAAAACTGATGGAAAACGCCCATTTACATCAGCATGCATAGAAATAGCCAGAAATGCAAAATCTCCCCAAATACCAATGTAAGATGAGTAACGCGGCACTCCCTAGAGTGGCGATCACACAGTGATCCTTCCACTAACCGTCCACAGACAGAACAACTATTGTATGCACATGAACCACTCAACTGCATTGCAGTGGAAGTTCACTTTTCACTCATGTAAACTCATGTATGCCCTGTTCTTCCCTGAATCTTCTGAGCATGCTTTTCTAGTCAACTGCCCCTTTGCATCTAACTAATGTCATTCTGCGTATATCTATTTTTTGGGGCCTCCGTTTGAAGAGCATCGTTTTGCCTACATTCCCCGTATGTTCCTCAGCAGTATTTTGCATTTTACTACAAAATGGGAGTCAGAGATGGTAAATTCATGAGACTAAAACGCAGGCATCCTAAGATTCTGCGTTCAATGTTAGCATGACATCTAGAAGCGAAAAGAAAAATGTTATCATATGGCCTGCTGTAGATTACTCAATTAGTGGATAAAATGCTTCTTCGTTTCCAAGGGGAGGCTCGAACCTGGGACCAAAGAAACTTTGGATGCCAAGCTAACCAGTTGAGCCAACCCCATTGGTTATTAGTGAATAAAATGCTTCTTGGTTTCCAACGGAAGGCTCCAACCTGGGACCAAAGAAATATTAGTGGATAAAATGCTTCTTGGTTTCCAAGGGGAGTCTCGAACCTGGGACCAAAGAAACTTTGTAGTGGATAAAATGGCAAAACCACAAGTCAAAAGACAATCTAGTTTCTAAAAGGAGCTAAATGGATTGCAGTTAGGAAGGCCAAATAAATCTCACAATCAAGGATATAGCTTATTCTTCTTGCTAGGTTGATTTGTGTGCTAAGGGAAGGCAGAATAGTAAGTGCAAGGACTGAGAATACTTTAACTTTTTTATCAGATCCCGCTCAGCCTAATTTGAGAACAATAAGACAGCACGAAAAGCCTCCAGAAAATATAGAAGAACCCAGTCTTTTATTTTCTGAGAACTCTCGTTACCTCCGGTCATGCAGACCTTGATGTTCCCTGCTAGCGCCTTGTCCTTTTCCCGGCCTCAAATGCTCAAGATCAGAAAGTACAGAACGTCTGGCCGACGGGCTGGCCGGTCGCCTCAGAATCCAGTGGGCACCGTGAGGCTGTACATGCAAACCGTTGAGGCGGGCAAATAGATGCACAGCTCTCCCCACACCACGATTATCCACGTGGAGATAGTAATCATGGCCAAACATGATTCCTACTCCAGGCTTCAGCAGCGACCATGCCCAGTTGATATCAGCCCATGCAGAGTGAAAATCATGGGCTGCGTCTACCTCAATCAGATCGGCCTGGATCCCAAGCTCGCAAAGCTTTTCAATGGCGGAAGTGGTAGAGAAGGGAACAGGTATGATGCTATTCGTCAGATTGGTGCCAATGACGTTCTGGAGGAATTGATAGTAGAGCATTACTTGGCCGTGCTCTTGTTGGATGTCTTTGAACGTATACAGACGGAAGCCTGGCCACCCTCGGAAGTCGTCTATGCACAAAATTAAGGTTTGCAACCCCATAGATTGTGAGAGATTCGCCATGTGGATCGCAGATGCTCCCAAAAATGAGCCCAGCTCCACAATCAGCTGTGGTCTCACTTCCTTGATGAGATCTTCAAACACTTTATCTTGAGATCCCCAGCCTTTGATTTTTTCTTTCTGAAGAAACGGTTCTACGTGGGGTGGAGGAAAGCCTTCAAAGGGGGAAACGCCATCAAAAATCTGATTAAGGAGCATGGATCGCACCTGTGCCACTGGAGCTGCCTCACCACACTTATTGCGAAAGGTCAAAAGATCAGAAGGCAGTGTCTTGAGATCTGGTTCAGCTTGGCTTTTGGGGAGGGGAACAGGGTCTTTCACTTCTGCTGAACGCTCTGTGAAAACATCCTTGCAACTGTCGATTCTGAGGAACAGCGATGTCATGAGGCCTGCGACGAAGGCCAATCCGAGCAGAAGCAACAGCTGCGCCCAGTGACTCCTACCTCCGTTCCCAAGGATGCCCATCTCTCCGAATTCACCCAATTCCCAGACGGAATCAACGAGAAATTGCTCGGTGCAAAGGGAAGAATGTAGCAGCGATAGCTGCTACCCATACTAGCCGCAACAACCGCACAGAAGCAGCAACACACGGTGGTGCTCCTACTTAACGGGGAATCAGCACCACCGCAAAAAAGGCTGATGGCGAGACTGTTTTGCAATTGCAGCGGATGGGCTCCATCTGGGCACTGGCCGAGAGCACAATGCAAAAACGTGGAGTGTGGATTGGCATGTGATGAGGAATCATTGATGGAAAATAATGGGTTACGTACATCTCTCGCAGCATACAGACAGACAGCGAAGATTGAAAGGACACAATCAGCACCAAGGACACACCAGCAGCAGCAGCAGCAAGGAGAGATAGTGGCGATCCCCTGGGGAGATGTCTTTCATGTGAAAAAGCAGCAGCAGATCAAAACAAACAAAGCGGACAAAGACGGACAGTCACGCAGAACCAAATCCAGCCGTAGAAGCCGTAGCAGCTTCCCTCATATCTACAAAAATTGGCAGATCATTTTTGTTTGTTTGGCATCATCGATTATGCACGATTCCATATATTGATGGGAAAGACACTGATATGGGACACTTTTCTGGACTATTAAAGTGAGAAATTCAATATTGCAGGGTGATCCTTGCTGCTGCTGGTAGCCTTTCATTGTTGATGGATGGATGGTGGCCCCATGGGCCTAACGGTTTTAAGACAAGCAATAATATTTTAAAAGTATTTTTGGGTACAAAAGTCTTTGAACCCAACTTTCCCTGTGGGGATGGTCCATTACAATCAATCTTTCAACACATGTAAGATAAGGTAAGTAAAAACTCTTTGATAAGATTGAGTTCAAACACATGTAAGGTCCGTTCATCCAAAACTCTTTGATAAGATTGAGTTCAAAGCGATTAAGGTGTTTTTACACACACGGGGTCAACAATGACACTCAATCACACTTACTCCTCTCCATCCGCCTCATATACCCGCCTCCATTGTCTCCCATTTCACACGCAAACCCATCTGGAGACCTCTGTTTTCTCTCCTCTATCCTATATGAATCACAATAATGTTCTTCCACCATAAAATCATATTTTCCTTTTTCATGAAGCAAAAGGAGTTGCCTCCCACAATGGAATCTGTGTGCCTCCTTTTTCTCTTTTCTTTTACATGCACTTTCCGGGATACATAAGGTGCATGTAAAAAAAATTACAACAAAAAAGGCTTAAATTTTTTCCACGTGGAGGAAGGTCCACCTCCTCAGCCGTACTTCCATCGTGGGAAGGGCCTTCCGCCTCAAGCTACCGCCCTCAGCAAAAGGCCCCCCCGCCCAAAAAAAAAAAGTAATATCAATAACTCCTAAAAAATAAGGGGCCCTGGGGCTTCTGGAATGCCGACTAGTACTCCTAATATCTCCATTTACTCCATGTTAGCAATTTTAAAGCCAAGTCATCTACCACATGAGAGACCTCACTCTTCTTGTGTGAAATGGGATAAGGGCCTTCCTTTTTTTTCTCTCCAATAAAGGTCGTCTTTTGACAAATAGATATGCCCTAGAACTCTATGTGAAAACACCCTAAGTCCATAAAATACAGTGACTCTCAAACCATAAAAGTTTATAATCATAAATCTACTTACCATTCAAAATTGAGTATGGCAAGATAATATTTTTCATCACTTCATGAATCAATCAATCATATAGAATGATGGCAAAGAACAACTTTTACACCACATGTTGCAACCATGATGCATGACAATTATAATATTTGCCTACCTTTACGTAAATAAACTCACTTTCTTACATCCATACTTTTTAAAGCTATGTCTTGGTCTTGATACTTTTTAAAGCTTTATCTTGTTCTAAGAGGCTAGACCTAGACGAGGATCTTGCACTCTCTCCTCAATCATTCTTCAAGCATCTCAAACATCTACTCACCCATCAGTCAAAGTTTAAATTCACCTTGAGTGGAACTACATGTCCAAAGGCAAAGCTTGCAAAACAAAAGTTCTAGATACCAAGTCCAAAGTTATGGCGATACTAAGGCAACTCATACAAGAATGTGGCCACCATATACTTTTGCAATGCAATGCTATATACCAGATAAAATTGGGTTGATCATGGTGAAAGAAAAATTTGCAAGTTGTGTTTTCGTGGTCCTTTTTAACACAAATTCTTCACATATATTATTAAGGAAGCTTTCATTAAAAAGCTTAAGTTGACTACCATTGACTTGGAGTTTGAGTATGTGCTTGAGTTTTTCAATGGCCAAAGAAAAGTTCTTATCTATAAGGTAGTATCATGACTAAATGTAACCGCATATGACCACAAAATTCATATAGATTTTCATACAACCATTTTGAAAAGATTCAATACGGCGCTAGGAGTGCAAGGGCACCACCATATGCAACCAATTATAACTACTTGCCATGCAACTCTGGCAGATGATCTAGAAGATGTAAAAGCAACCTTGTTTTTTTTTTTTCGTCATTACTAGTGCTCATAAAAAATAAGGATTTGCTTGCAAAAGTACACAAGGGAAATAATGAGAGAGAAAAAATGATTGTGAATTATCTTTAAAGTCATTCTTTTCATGTTTTTAAAAAGATTTTGTTGTTGGTAATTTTCATTGTCGTTATATTGAACATGATAACTACACTACCTACTCTTTCTATACAATCCTGGTCAAAATCTGTTTCGACCTTGAAATTTGAAAAGACCATCCTGATCCCTTGCTTGGATCGAAAGGTTGAATTGAGTCAGAGTCTATTTCGATTCCTGCGGTTGAAATTAAAATTTCAACCCACTTATTCTGACCTCACTCGACCATCTATTTTCAACTCTATGTCTATTTTGGCCCATGTGTATATTTTTGACATTGTGTCTATTTTGATTCAGGAGTCTATTTTTTACCCTATGTCTACTCATGGTCTTGCTTCGACCCAAACGACTGTTAATTGTTGTATGCGAAGTTGATAGCCATATATCATGCACTTAGCAATCAGAGGTCAAAGCGATGATTGTCTAACATAGGATGGATAAGGTAGTAGTAATTTATGTCATGTACATTTAGTACATCAAGCTTACCAATGCAATACAATATATTCAATGTTAGCTTTGTTAGGCCCAAAAGGAGCTATTAGCCTTAAAAATAAGGTGATTCCCTCTTAAAAATTTTGTAATGCATAATTGTGTAGCGGAAGTGATGAGCAGGTGGTGCATGGATTGGTAATGCGGCAGTTACCAACAATGCATGGATCGAACAATACAACAATGCACAATAGAACAGAGTAGTGGTGGAATGATGCACTCTGATTGATATAAAAAACATGAGTACAAGAGCGTGAAGCTGGGTGCAAATACCAGGCTTCAGTTGAAAATCATTGATAGCATACAACAATAATGGAATGCTAACTAACTAATTTAACAACACCTATATTGTTACAATAATCCCTATACATTGTTACAAAAGATGCATGTAAGGGCATTGACTCCATTGGATGTCAGATGATCAATGCATTGGAATCCTAAGTTAATCTACTTACAATTCCACATAAGGTAGCCATTATTTTGACAATATGTGGGTCAGATATTCTAGTTAACAGTATTGAAAAATCAATTAAGGGTCAGATTTATTAGACCCGGTCTGATTCGATCCAATCCAGGGTCGAAGACGCCCGGAATCTTGAAAAAAGTGCATTTTTTTGGTGTTTTTTGGCAAAATATTAAAGAATATCTGAGAACAAACCCTCAAAGATTGGTATACACTTGTATCTGAGTCAGATTCACTTGTTCACCAAGCTGCGAGAATTACTTCCTAGGGAAACTCAAAAACTCTTGAAAAAAGTGCATTTTTTTAAGGATTTTTTGCAAAATTTTAAAATTTTCTGGGAGAAAATCCATTCAGACTGGTATGCACTTGTATCTGAGTTAGATTCATCTACTCACCAAGCTGCGAGAGTTACTTCACAAGGAAACTTAAAAAATCTTGAAAAAGTGCATTTTTGAGGGGGATTTTGGCAAAATTTTAATATTTTCTGGAAATGAACCCTTGCAGACTAGTATGCACTTGTATCGGAGTCATATTTACCTGCTCAAAAATCTATGAGAGTTACTTCCCAGGGAAACTCAAAAAATATTGAAAAAAATGCATTTTTTTGAGGTTTTTTTGCAAAATTTTAATATTTTCTGGGAACAAACCCTCACAGACTAATATGCACTTGTATCTGAGTCATATTCACTTGCTCACCAAGCTGCGAGAGTTACTTTCCAAGAAAACTTGAGAAATCTTAAAAAAAAATGCATCGTTTTGGGAGTTTTTTTTTGCAGAATTATAAGATTTTCTGGGAATGAACCCTCGCTGACTGGTATGCACTTGTATCCAAGTTAGATTCATTTTCTCACCAAGCTGCGAGAGTTACTTCCCAAGGAAACTCAAAAAATCTTGAAAAAAGCGCATTTTTTTGGGGTTTTTTTTGTCAATTTTTGAGATTTTAATGTCGTAGAAAGTTGCTAGGATGTCCCATGCATCCTTAGTTGTTCATCTCCATGGAGTTTGTCAATGAGAGATGAACTAGATGATGGATCCATTCCGGTTGAACGAGTTCGTTGGTAGAAACAACAACTGTCAAAATATTGATGGAACGCGTTGGCTACAAAGATCTCTTGATAGAAACAAGACTAATAATCTGTAGTAGAAATGCAGATTACTGAAATGCTCGCTTTGATACCATGTCGTAAAATCACGTGTGGGCGTGAGCGGCAACGAAAGCTCGAGTATTGAGCGTGGCATGTAGGAACGGAAACGCAACAGTTAGCAGCAGAATTATTGAAGTAGAAGAATTCATTCAGAATGCGCAAATAAACGACGTAGTAGTGAGACAAAAATTGCACTCAAAAATCAACCGTGAGTACAATAGCTTGAAGTTATAACTTCAGCTTGTTGAGCGTTATAACGGTGGCTACAGATAACTTTTATTAAAAGAAAATTTTGATTAACTCAATTCAAAATTAACCCCTACATAGCTTGAATCAGCTATTATATATAGATTTACAAGTGTCGAGGAACAAAATATCTTACAAGCCTTTGATGCTATTTACGCCAATCTTTGCATATGTACAAAGTTGTTAACCGCCAACCGCCTTTGGGATATTTGGTTGTCCAACTATTTTAGGATTGCTGATAAGTTGGCGATGTCGGTCAGCCAATGTAGCAAAACACGAAAAAGCCGAAAAACTCGAAGGTGCCCTTAGACTGAAGGTATGTTATTCCCCAAGGTGCCCTTAGATTCAAAGCAGCGAAGAAGGCGAAAAAGCCGAAAAAGCCAAAAAAGTGTCTTACACTAAAGGCAGTGAAGAAGGCAAAAAAGACGAAGGTGCCTTTAAAATGATTTCTAAGGCATTTTGGCCACTTGGCCAGTGTGTCGCATTTTTTGCTAAGGAGCAAAAAGGGCGAAGGTGCCTAAAAAATTGTTTTAAGGTAAAAGAAAAAAAATGTGAAGGTCCAAAAATATGAAGTCGGCCTTCAGATTTTCAGGATGCTCATTACTTGAATGATTTGTTTAATGCTGAGCATAAAAAATCTAACATGAAGAGCTATTGGACTTCCAATTGGCTAGGCCACTAGTCTGTACTCCATATTTTGGGCTTCATTTTTTCATTATGCAAGCCATAATTTACCGTTGTTAGCTTAAGTTACAGATGTGTCGTACTATACCAACAAGGTTAATATAGATTTTGTAGCAAATAGTGTCGTTCCCACATAGGACAATGTTAGAAAGTTATGTTTTTGGTACAATTTATGAAAAGTGGTGTCGAGTGTTATATTGGCTGTCAACAGACATTAAAAAGTAACCAATATTACTTATATTTGGGTGTGTGGTGTTGATAATTTTCAGAACAACAATCTGGCCTCTATCAAATCGAATGAAACGTGTTCTACAGATGAGATGTTATCAGAGTAGTACAACAGTACTACACTCTGGCTGATTAAGGTGTCAATAGAGAGTTGAGAAATGTTCGATGTATTCACGATTGTACAAACAATTAATTAATCGCGTTCACGAACTCTTCGTTTCTAGACAGAAGTCCTCAACAACTAAAGTCCAAATTAATGGTTAAAGAACACAAATGGTTTCAGAGCACGTTAGAAACTTATGTAAGTGACAATCAGGAAAACAGATCAAAGACTCAATTCTTTAAACAGAGACTATCATCTCATATGTATACATACAGCTTTATTCAATGATCGTGCTAGACTGTACCAAAGATAGTCGTTATTCGAATGCCGAAAAGAAAGTATTCGCGACAGACGAATAAGATGATTTTAAGACAGTTCTTTAGACCATGCTTTACGGATACACAGCAAACGACTGTAATGCACTAGAGATTCTGTCCAATCAAAGAGTAATTCATGTGATGCGTTAGAGATTGTTAGCAGACTCAAGATCACTCACACTCAGCAGTGCGGAGAACATAGATAAGAGAGAATAACTCACAGAACTCTATTCACTTCTTCAATCTCTTACATATGCATAAACTCTTCTCTCTCGATGCTCGAGACTGAAGTGTGAGATCAATGTATGTTCTACAGGGCAAACAGACACACCTCTTAAACAATAGGTGCGTCGTAACAATTAGACTATGTATACGTTCAATTATACCATGAAAGGTATATTTAACTACGAGTTAAAGTTACTCTAGTTTAAGATGTCTTTTCGTATCTAGCTGTTTCATGTGGACAACCTAGTAAAGGTTATCCAAGACAATGTCTTTCCTATTAAAAAAGGTCTTGCCCTTAATTACAAGGCAAATACTTAGGAGATATATTCCCGAAAAATGACTTAGGCCTCTTCATGATTTATACTTAACCAGCTCATATCTTCATTTTCGAGTATATCATGCCATATTTATGTTGATATTCAATTTTTAACAATAAGGTGGCATCACATATCCCCTTCCTCGAATGTGAAACGTCCTCATGAACATAACATCTTCTTTTTGAGGATTATTCGCAAAACATTTTGTTCTTCAGATATTCGTTAAGGCGAAAAGATATTTCTTCGTATATTTCATCCTTTAGATATTTCTGCGTCTTAGAGAATATGTGTGTTGCTGTTTCTTTAATTGAATAGTTTATTTTGAGTTGATCTTTGAATTGTTGATGAAAACTTGAATCGAACTTCAAAACATCTTTAATCTTCAAAAATTCAGCATCCCATAGGAACATCAGCACAACAAAGACATGAATGAATGTTTTATGAACGATTCAATTCTTCATATAATTTCTGAACAAACTCAGTTTTGTTGAGCTTCAATCAATAGCAAGTCTTCTTTTGATTTTGTATAACGGCCAACTGGTAAGTTGCCGAATTCTTCTAACTTGACCGGGAGCAATGTTCCATCGAACAGCTCCTGAGTTAACTTTGTATCTTCGTCTGAATCACTACAAAGAGTGACTTTTTTACAATAAGGAGCTGAAAATCTAATAAAAGAGCTTTTAACATAAAGATTTTGAACAAAAAATAATGTCTTTGCCACAAAAGTACCAAACTGCCAAAGTGAATATGTACAGAACTGCTCGTCGCGAAATGACTTCCTTCTATCTTGCGGATTGTGTCGAATTTCCGCAAAATAATCTGCAAGATTTTGCTCCCAATCCACATAAAGACTGAATAAGCCATATTTATATTCATCAGCAACCCGGCATCGTCAAATTCGTCTAGATCCGCAACAGCTTGTGGTTTGTACAGCTGAAACTACGACTTTCGCTTCCAAAAATATGGCTTATTGTCTTCGTTCCGCAAAAATTGAAACTCTTTGATTCGCATATATTTTAGAGCATACATAGCCGAAGAGCCTATGTATAACTCTGGTGATCTGAAAGGCACGACCTGGAACTTACCCTGGATTATGCCCCAACAGAGACATCCTTTCTGCTCGATAGAGAGCTGGGCCCATAACTAGAGAAAGTCGTCCTTCTCCCAAGGTCGCTTCCATTCGTCGAAGGCGATGCCTACTGCGCCTGGTAGCATCATGTAATCCACGCGCCATTGCAATTCAACATTAAATGCATGTGGACATCATTTCCAGAAGCGTTCAGCAAATGCACGGAATCTGTCAGCACATACCTTCGACTGATTACGCCGTGTTCGCTTTGGTTGTGTGGATACAGTTGCCAAGTCCTGAGTTTGCATTTCAGCAGCCAACTTCTGATCTTCCAATTGTTGCTTAAGATTCGACAGCTCCTGCTCGAGCTTGTCGAGATTCGCGACAACCTCCAAATACTCAGGATGGTCTGAGGCTCCGAAACAGGATGGCACAGCTTGAAGTTGTTGTGCGAGGTCATCAATGCAAAGCAGGGTATGAAGATATTCGTCGTGTGAATCAGGCCCGCTGCAAGTTGGGTTGGCTTCACTCGAGAGCTCCTTCAGCTTAGCCAACTCTTCCTCGACAAGTGCCTTCACATCCTCGAGCGGTTGCAAGAATCCGACTCGAAAATTTTCGAGGATCTAGCCTTGGAGTTAGTTCAGCTTCGTGAGGTCTACTGTGACTGACCTTGCATTGGTGCACACACAGAGAGTAGCTTCTGCTTTTATTCTTGTCATGCGCTCCTCCTACAAATATTTTTGGAGGGCGACATTATGTTGATTCGCAGCCAAAAGTTGTTGCTTCAAAGAATCATTTTGAGTCTGAAAAAAAAAAAAAAAAAAAAAAAAAAAGGTCAGACTTGGCCTCAATTGCCTTATTCATCTTCTTCAAAGAATCAGCTTCGTTTATTAGAGTCTGAAGCTGTATTTCAAGAGAACGATTTTGTTCGATCAGCTTCGTGTTATCTGATTCGAGCGAATCGATCTTCTCGTGAGACGTCTTTAGATCCTCTTGGCATCTCCTTTCTGAGTTAACAAACTCCATGGTAATCTTCTGATGGTACTTGTCCAACTCGTACACTTCAGCCACTAGATTTTTGGCTTTCTCTATCATGGTTCGAAACCACTGGGGCTGGTTGTCTGGTTCATCTTCATCTTCAATAGGTGCCCCAGGGTCGCCTTGAGTAGCTGTTCATCCTTTGTCAGATATGTCAGACTGGGTTGCATCATCATCAGAGGTGGATGCACTCTGCTGCTTCTGAGATGTGGAAGCAAATGCTAGTTTTGAAGAATCAACAGCAGTAGCAGCAACTCCATCGGTATCCATGGCCACAGCTGGAACTGCATCTGGTTGGGATGGTGCACAATCAATCTCCATAGCAGTGGTAGTTGTCACTTCGACTGCTGGTGCAGCATCTGGTGTAGCCAGAATAGGGACAGGCAGGAGGCTCGAAAGATCAATTGGCTTGGGAGCCAACATCCTTCCCGTCAGCATTGTTTTCTCCTGCTCGGTCAAAATTTCAAAATTGGCACACAATCGAGAAACATGTGCTCCAACACCAAAAAACTTTTGATGCTTAATCCATCGCAAAAAAGCCTTGTAGGTAATAACGCCAAAGCAAACTGGATTACCGGCGAGTGTCTCCAATATGTAACCAAAATTTTGAACTGAAATTGTAGCATCCGCATCCATCAAAAATATTGCTTGGTTCGCGTATTTACAGAATTGTTTAAATGTTGTATCGTGGATCATTGAAAATTTGTACCCCTTCGTGGGTACGAAACAGTTGCTTAAGAAGTGGGCTGCTTCATCCACTGAGTCTTTGTTGGTTGAAACCATCTTCCCATCCAAAGGTAATCCAAGGATTGTGCAGAATAGGTCTTCAGTGATAGTGAAGAATTGGCCTTGCACATGAACTTTGAAGTCCACCTCAGAGATTGAGTGGATGGAATTCACAAATTCTGTGCTGACTTCAAAGAGGATGATTGAGGGGTCCACTTTCAGATCACCCAACCTGCATCGATCCAAAAAGGACTGGATGGATGCCAGGCGGATTCCTACGCGTGCTTTCCAAATGATAGTAGAACTAGAACTCGATCCATAAGCCGTTGGTCGAATGTTTGACGACAGCTCCGTAGATCGCAATAATTCGTATGAGTGAGCTTTGATCACAAAGAGAATAAGCGCAGGAAAGCATGTAATCGCAGGAAGAAAGTGTAAGGAAGAAAATGAAAAATAACTATGTTATGCAGTAGCGGTGTGGAAGGGATGATGACATGGCATGGTGACATGACATCTGTCACTTCCATTTATGGAGGACGTGCACAGCTCAGTGTTTGAAACTATAATTTGATAGATCGATCTTTAATGACGGAAGACCGTTTGTGAAAACAATAAAAAAATTAAATTAAGAAAAAACAATATTTGTTTTGATATGTGAGCGTACACACGTGTGAAAAATGATGATCACGTAGCCATCATCTTTAATGCAGGAAAACAAAAAGTAGGTCAAGAGATTCTCAAAAATATGCTAGTAAGATTCTAGAAAGTTTTGCGAAACTTTCTCGCAAGATCCTAAAAAAATGATACATAAACTCACGAAAATTTCTCGAAAATTTTAGCAACATACTAAAAAATTTCTCGAAAAACTGGAGAAAATACTAGAAAAGATTCTAGAAAAATTCTCGAGAATTATTTACAAAAATTTGATTAACAAATTTAGTGTCACGAAAAATTCTCGAAAGTACTTTAAAAATTATATTGAAAGATTGAGAGAAGTCAAAAAAAATTCTTGAAAATTTCACGAGACATTATGAAAAATGTTGGAAGCAAAAATTTCTAAAAAAGATAAAAGAAAAGTCGCGAAAAATATAAGAAAAATACTAGAAAAGAATAAGAATAAAAAAAAAATTCTAGTCAAAGGTAGTATTTCTTCAGTCTGGACCCATTAATACGTGTAGGTAACAGTTCACCTTCAAGTGATTGAAGTTGCACAGAACCATTGTCAAACACCTCTATGACTTTATAAGGTCCAAGCCATCTCATATGAAGTTTTCCAAGGAACTTTTGATGTCGACTGTCATATATCAACGCAAAGTCATCAGCTTTCAGATCACATTTTTTGATATGACTGTCATACTTCTTCTTTCTTTGTTCCCGGATTTCCTTCATTAATTTTTGTGAAGTCACACGAGCTTCAACTAGTTTTTCAATATTAGTCAACCTTTCGTTTATACATTCTGCATCTGTTCGTTGAGCTTGAATACAAAAAGTTTTCACCTCAAATTCAATTGGCAAAATAGGATGCATACCATACGTAAGAAAATATGGTGTCTGCTTCGTCGTGATTTTTTCTGTGTTGCGATAAGCCCAGAGAACTAATGGTAGTTTTTGATCCCAATCCATTGCATGTGCAATAGTAATTTTGTTCAGGATCTTACATAAAATTCCATTAGCTCTTTTTGTCAGCCCGTTTGCTTTTGGATTATATGGTGTAGTTTTTCTGTGTTTGATCAGAAAATATGTTGTCAGCAACCGTATCGTGTCGTTTAGAAAATGTGTACCTCGGTCACTTACTAGTTCAAGTGGACAACCATATCTTGTGATTATACTTTTGAATAAGAATGTCACGACAGTTTTTGCATCGTTTCGTTTCGTTTCGTCGGCTCTGCTTCAAAGTTCTTTGTAGCATAATCCGTTACAACTAAAATATAACGACATTTTGTATGTCAAGTCACAGGTTTGATTGGACCGACAAAGTCAATCCCTCACTTTTCAAATGGTGCAAGAGGCAGGATTGGTGTCAACGGCCAATTCATTGCTTTTGTAGGCTTACCAGATCTCTGGCATGGATCACATGAACGAATCTTATCCTTGAGATACATAATAATATCAGAATATAGAGAATTTGTAGATAAAATTTCAAATAGATGTTTGTCTGGAAAGTCATCATTAATAGATTCTTCAATTTGTCCGGTGTTGAGTCGCGATAGATAATCAGCATTTGTATGATACTTTCCTTGGCGAAGTTCTACTTGATAAGTGAATTCCTACAGAAGTAGAACCCATCGAGCAACCTGATTGTAACCAGAAAACCTGATTGTAAGATCCAGAAAAACCGTCAGAGAAACTGTAATGCTCTTGACCAGCAACCTGATCTAAGATGGAATCCATGAAGGGCAGAGGATGATAATCCTTCCTTGTGGCAGCATTGAGTTTGCGGAAATCCTAGCATATTCGTATTTTGCCAGTCTTCTTCTTTAGGACGACAACAATGGGTGAAACTCATTCACTGCTTAAGACGGGATAGATTATACCTGCCTTAAGGTGCTTGTTGAGTTCGTCCTTAACCATGAGAGAGTACTTAGGATTGAGACGATACTATCTCTGTCGAACAAGTACAACATCTTCCTTAAGATCAATACAGTGCTTGTTGTAAAGCTGACTCGGGTGCACCCAGCATGCCCTATAAGACTCAAAGGGGTGACACTCTCTAAGGTCCCAGAGCAAGTTAGAACGTCAAGGACTGAGCCTCCGACCTGTGGTGAGCCAGTCAAGTAGTCACAAGTCATGTGCTAGCTCTGGAGCTCGAGTCATGGCCTAGTCAGGAAAGCAAGTTGATTCGGCCGCTGAGACGGCTCCCGGGACCCATGTCCGAGAGCCAGACTGATTCTGCCAGGCTGATTATAAAAACTAAGTCCTAAAAAACGTGCTTTACCAGAAAGCATTATGTTTCAAACCAGAGGGGGTGCACCGAATCACAGCAGAACTATAGGGGGAGTCCGGCAGACAAAACCTTGGGCAGCTCAACTAGCGCCAGGAATCCAGTCGCCGGGTCTCAGCTCCCTCTACCAGCACGAGTCAGGCACAATGCCAAGCACGTGTTGGTGGCCCCGAGACCAGTCAGTTTATGTATGAATGTAACCTCTTCCAAATCTAATAAAGTTGATCCTTGGGGATGATTATCATTTCGGTTTCGCCTCCGGGACTGGTCCAAGTGGAAGGACCCTTACTACAACCTTTTTGCGTCGTTGACGCCTAAGGGTCCCTGTCATCGACATGGGGATTGCCGCTATGCCAATTGGTCAATTTGGCGACGACTATGCCTTGGGTTTCATGTGTGGCTTGTCTTTGCCTTTGGTTACCTTTTGGGGACGGATTCTGAGTTGGCTTTCGGGTTGGCTGGGATTTCAGTTTTCTTAAGTCTGAATGGTTAAGCATGTTACGTTTCTGAGTTGGCCTTTACGTAAGTGCATGATGGATGAATGTTAGACTTAAGCGCGTGTTGGGAAAACCGCTCAAGTCCCAGCGCCCTTTGAGGCTCCGGCGCAACATGTGGTATCAGAGCCGACTAGCTGGTCAGCTACGCAAGTCTCACAGGGATGGCCATGTTTTGGGATTTGTCAGGACAACTGTTGCGCAAGGTACTGCCCACAATGTAAACACAGGTGCGTCCACAGTCGGGGTGGTCGGCAGAACGGGGGACTTGATGAGTCAAAGTGCTGCCCTCGAGGTGTAAGCACGGTCAGTTGTCGCGGTTCGGGCCTGGCGCTGTCTACACTTAGGATGGATGAAGCAAAGTGCTGCCTAGGTAGGTGAAAGCACAGTCTGTACCTTGTGGGGTGCGGGGAGACATATTCGAACTGTACGGGTTAACCATTGATACAGAGATGCTGCTCGAACTCGGGTGTAAAGCACGGGCGGTTAGCTGCCGGTGCGGGATAGCTGCCGATCGTTTAGCTATAAGGGCTATCGACCAAAAAGTGGTGGGGCGTGACTGAGGCAATGTGCTGCTTAATGGTGAAAGCACGGATGGTTGGATGGATGTTTCCCCGTGGGCTAATTCTGTGATAGATTTGTGTGGGCGCGGCTAGGCAAAGGTCCTACGTCTGGTCTCAAGGAGGTTTGTGGCTTGAGAGGGATCCTCTGTGTTTGCTTTGGTTGGTATGTTCTGTTTGTTGTGTGCTTGCTTGGACACAAATGACCTGGTTCCTACTTGGCTCTCAGGTGATGTGGCCGTGCTAAGTTTGAGGAGGGGATATTTTCATTGAAGCTGATTTAATAAAGAAGAAAAGAGAGCTATGGGGCTCGGCCGACAGAAGGGAGAGTTTCAAAAAATAAAAAGGGTTGAGGCGATAATCTGTTGGAAGTACACCTCTTACTATAATGGAGGACCACCTTGAAGAGTTACAAGCATTGACGGACAGAGAAGAGCTGGCTCGAAAATACAGTTCTCGCATGCATCGAGATGGCACCAGGTCCAAGTCGAGAAAGAAAGAGCGTATGCACTCCGCCTCTCCAAGAAGAGATGGGTAGCCCTTCTGAACCTATACCAAGAGACGAACCCTTGCTAGAGGCGCAACAAGACCTCTTCGAAGTGAAGATGCGGCAATACTTATCAAGCGCAATGACGGCTATGCTTAGCGAGGTGAAGAAGGACAGAGAAACAGAAAGGAAAGAATGGCAAACATCCCTGCGAACCATGAGCCTTACTCAATTTAACCTTGCTAGAGAAATGAGAGACGGGCTAACACAGCTCAAAGCCAGCTTTGAAGAGTTGGAAGCAACTAGGGGGAATGCAGTGGCACCTCCTCCACAAATACCAAGAGAACCACGAGCGCGAAACATGGAAGGCCCAAAGAAGACTGCCAAAGTAAAAGCACCACCTACTTTCAAAGGAGAGCATGACATTCGAGTTGTGGAAGATTGGTTGTTTCACATGGACCATTACTTCCGTCTGATGAACACTCCTGAGGAAGAAAGAACGGACTTGGCATTAGCATATTTTGAGGGCTACACTACAAACTGGTACCGGATGGCAGGAATGCATTTCCAGACATGGGATGCATTCAAAGTCGCGTTACGAGAGGAGTTCACAATGAAGGATTCACACATGAGATTGAGGACAGAATTATCGAGGCTCAAACAGAAAGGGTCATTGCGAGAGTACCTCAATAAATTCAGGCAGAGTGTATGGGTTATTGAAGATATGTTCGAGGCAGACAAAACTCATTACCTCTTGTATGGAATGCAGTCTTGGACCCGGCGTGCAATAGACAGCTACATGCCCCATGATTTCAATTCAACTATTCGAGCGGCTGAAATGGTTTGTGATTATGAGAGCACATTGGCACCAGCTGCTCCCGCAACCTCAACAAGAGTATTTAGTGGATCCAGACCGAGTCCGAGCTTCTTTTCAAGGGGGGACTCAGCTTCAAATGGCAACCAAGCCTCGAGTAGCGTGAACAAATTCCCAACAAAAACAGGGTTTGGCAACCAAGGCAACAATGGAGGGAACATTTTCCAGAGAAGAAATAATGTTGGACCTTCAGCTAGTCACAGCAACATCTCACCAACAGTGGGCAGTTCCATGCGCTGCTTCAACTGTCATCAGCAAGGTCACTCTTGGAGGTCATGCCCCAAACCATTGAATAAGCAAATCATGGCTGCCATTGAAGGATTTGATAGGATGGAGAGAGAGGCAGTTGATCAAGAAGATGGTGAACAAGATGACGAAGAGGACCCAGAAATGGATTTGACGGAGTCTGACCTGAATGCCTTACAATAGATAGGGGCACTTGCGGCGTATCGTGAACATCTTATGGCGACTCCTGCGAGAGGATCAAAGTTATTGTACATAAAAAGCTGTATTCAAGACAGGATCAGTTACTTCATGGTAGACCTGGGGGCGTCACATAACTACTTGTCAGAAAAACTGACAGGGGAATTGGACATCCAATGTGAAGAAAATGTGACTCCTATTTGTGTGGAGATCGCGAAAGGTACAATGACCACTTGTAGATTGGCAACCAACTTACCAATCTCCCTGGGAACCTGGAAGAATCGACTAACATTCACAATTTTGAAGATGGATGCCTTCGATGCTATTTTGGGATTAAGCTGGTTTAACGAACATGTGGTGGCCTTCTTGGCAAAAGGGGTTAACCTTGTGTTATCATATAATGGCAGGAGACCTTGTGTCGTCAGAGCTATGCCAAGGGACCAACTAGAAAAGAACGACACAAATGAACCTGAGCCAACCATTCCTCCCAATCTCATTCACCTCTTTAACGAGGGACAACCAACAGTGACAGACCAACTGACACGGGAACAAATGGAGCCAACATTGCCTACAGTCTCTACATCAAAGGTGAATTCAAGTGCCGATGCAGAGCTCAAGGAGCTCACCTTGTGCGACCAAGCGAAAGCTCACTTATTTAACGAAGGACATCCAACAATGACAAACCAGCTGACGCAAGGTCAAATGGAGCCAACATTGCCTGCAGCTTCTACATCAAAGGTGAATCTAAGTGCCGATGCAGAGCTCAAGGAGCTCAACCTGGGCAACCAAACGAAATATCTAGAGTCCTAGGGGACTCATCCAGACGTGCGACGAAAACGACATATTTGAGACTTAAGGGAGCCGTAAGTACCTTTTTCTTTCATGTTAATAAGGTAAACCGCACTTCTCATCGAGGAGTGAGCTTCAGTCTAATGTTTAAGTGCAGCAGCTTTACACAGGTTTTACGTAAGTGAACTAGATCCACACTTTTCCTGTGTTGGGTGCAAACACAATATCATTACTTCTCTTTACAATTGGTTTCCTTTGGCCGGTGAATCAAGCCCGTGCCCTTGTATATGTGAATAAAGTCTGGCCGGTGAATTAAGCCCGTGCCATGAGTCTTAGATTCTAGTTTGGCTCTGATGAGGACATCAGCTTTCTCAAACGAGGGGAGAATGTTGTAAAGCTGACTCGGGTGCACCCAACGTGCCCTGTAAGACTCAAAGGGGTGACACTCTCTAAGGTCCCAGAGCAAGTTAGAACGTCAAGGACTGAGTCTCCAACTTGTGGTGAGCCAGTCAAGTAGTCACAAGTCATGAGCTAGCTCTGGAGCTCGAGTCATGGCCTAGTCAGGAAAGCAAGTTGATTCGGCCGCCGAGACGGCTCCCGGGACCCATGTCCGGGAGCCAAACTGATTCTGCCAGGCTTAATCAGCAAAATAAAAACTAAGTCCTAAAAAGCGTGCTTTACTAGAAAGCACTATGTTTCAAACCAGAGGGGGTACGTCGAATCATAGCAGAACTATAGGGAGAGTCCGGCAGACAGAAACTTGGGCAGCTCAACCAGCGCTAGGCTTTTTCGATCAGGCATCCCGCAATGGTAATATCAATTTCAGGTGCACCGAGATCACCTAAATCAATAGATGGAACACCAGCATCTGGCAAAGAAACTTTTTTCTTCTTTTTTGGTGCAGAAAGACCTTTCAGTTGATTTTTGTAATAAGTGTTATCTGCCAGCAGCTGCTCAAAAGTAATATTTGGACGAAGAGATCTAATATTAGTCACGATATCATAGTCCTTCGACTTCGATTTTGAGATTGGCTTATCAATAACAGCACTAGACAATTTAGTCTTCGTGATTTCGTCATCCTCTTCCTCGAAAGTGACCATCTTCTCTGCAGCAACTGACTGAAGTTCAGCAGTGATAATTTCTTTCGCCTCTGCTGAGATATCTTTTGAAAATAACTTTGCAGCATCGCGGTCATGGTTGGGGTCATCTTTAAGATCTTCCTTAGTCGTAGATTTGTTCGTCGTTTTAGTAAAAGATTTCTTCTTTGAGTACTTTCGGCACTTCGTCGAAGATTTCAGGTCAGGTTTCGAGGAGTTTTTGCTTCTCATTGTGACTTTGAATAATTTCTCCACGTCACTTGGCCAGGACTGATCTTCAGTCTTCGCCAATTTTTCTTCAATAACATCAATTCTCTGCACAACAGCATCAGTCGAAGCTTTCGCTTTCGAGTCTACAGCAGCTAGTGTTGCTACATACTGATATTTGGGTCGCGGTTGAGGGTAGTCAAGATACTTGTGGCCAGGCTCTCTGCAATTCGAGCATAACGGTACATAATCAATCGGCTTTCGCGGCTGAGGACAGTCAGGTGAAAAATGTCCAGGCTGTCCACAATTATAGCAATTGTCCGACACTGGTTTAGTCGCGGTTTGAGACTTCGCTAGTCCAACAAATTCAAGAGGATTATGTCTTCTTGGTGCGAACTTTGGTCTGTCTTGTTGGGTTGATGTTGCAGTACCCTGAACATAGTTAGTAGTCGCATCATTTTGAAAAATAAAAAGCACCTCCTGGGCAGGATCTTCAACATATTTGATATTCACAGTGGTGTAGTCTTCCTTACGGTGTCCTGAAGTTCTCCATTTCACCAAAAACCTAGAATTTCTAGTCTAGATGCAATGTACTATGCACCATGTTCAACCATTTAACATAACACACTAAACCCGACACCCTAACAAATGCCACAGTTAAAGAAGACGTTTTCAGCCTTTTATCTGCAACTTCAGAGATCTACACTTTCAAATCGTTAAACTTTTTATTAAGATCAGCCATATTACTCTTCCGAAGCTTTTCAACTTTAGAAGTTGATGACTTATCCTCGACAACTTTTGTGTTGTCCTTTCGTTTAGTTCGTCGTCTATTCTTTCTCTCTCCTTTGTCAGCTTCTGATTTTGATGAATTGCTGCTTTCAAATTTTGAACTTGAAGAATTGGTACTTGAATCAGAATCTGAATCATCCTCGCTGTCACTAGAATCAGTCTTCGACTTTCGAGATTTCTTAGTTGATCGTCACTTTCGTGCTAGTTTCGAGGTCTCAAAATTTTTGGCACTAGCTATTATTGCTGCTAAGGAGGTCATGTCCCCTTGTCTGCAATACCGATCAATTTTTTGTGGTAAACCAGCCAAAAACCATTCGATCTGCATATCAACGGGATATACACCGGTTAGTTTTCCTATGAGATTTTTAACCTTTCGTGTATATTTGTGAAGGGATTCTTTACTCTTCTTCTGAACATGGTTCAGACGTTCGCAAATTCTCGATTTGTAACCGATTTCTCTGAACTGGTTCAGAAATGCATCTTTCAGCAGGTACCAGGTTCCTACACGGCCTGGTTCAACTTGACTGTACCAGATGCGTGCCTACTTTCTTAGCAGACCAGGAAAGATCCGTAGTTTGTCTACGTTAGTACCTTCATTATTTGCATTAGCTATTGACTCAAATTGTGAGACATAGCTATCTGCATCGTCGGAAGAAGTCCCTTCAAAATAATCGTATTTAATTTTTGATATAGAAGTGAAACGTGCAGCAGACCCTCCATACCAAAGCTAATTAGGAGTTCAAGTAACTGGGCAGTGATTTCGTCTAGATTTTTTTGACTAGTACTCTCACTTTGTCTTCGTAAAAATTCCTCTCTAAACTTATGGTATGGTATCGTTCTAATCTGGATTCTCTATTTGACATACACAAGAGATGGAGATGGATTTGTCAGATTTTTTATAACTTTTCTTAACTATCCCCGGCAACGGCGCCAAAAATTGATATATGTCATACTATACCAACAAGGTTAATATAGATTTTGTAGCAAATAGTGTCGTTCCCACAGAGGACAGTGTTGAAAGTTATGTTTTTGGTACAATTTATGACAAGTAGTGTCGATTGTTATTTTGGTTGTCGACTGACATTAAAAAATAACCAGTATTACTTATATTTGGGTGTGTGGTGTTTTCAGAACAACAATCTGGCCTCTATCAAATCGAATGAAACGCGTTCTACAGATGAGATATTATCAGAGTAGTACAACAGTACTACACTCTGGCTGATTAAGGTATCAACAGAGAGTTGAGAAATGTTCGATGTATTCACGATTGTACAGACAATTAATTAATCGCGTTCACGAACTCTTCGTTTCTAGACAGAAGTCCTCAACAACTAAAGTCCAAATTAATGGTTAAAAAACACGAATGGTTTCAGAGCACGTTAGAAACTTATGTCAGTGACAATCAGGAAAATAGATCAAAGACTCAATTCTTCAGACAGGGACTGTCATCTCATATGTATACATACAGTTTTATTCAATGATCGTGCTAGACTGTACCAAAGATAGTCATTATTCGAGTGCCGAAAAGAAAGTATTCGCGACAGACGAATAAGATGATTTTAAGACAGTTCTTTAGAGCATGCTTTATGGATACACAGAAACGATTGTAATGCACTAGAGAGTTTGTATGCTTAGAGAGTAATTCATGTAATGTGTTAGAGATTGTTAGCAGACTCAAGATCACTCACACTCAGCAGTGCGAAGAACAAAGATAAGAGAGAATAACTCACAGAACTCTATTCACTTCTTCAATCTCTTTCTTACATATGCATAAACTCTTCTCTCTCGATGCTCGAGACTGAAGTGTGAGATCAATATATGTTCTACGGGACGAACAAACACACCTCTTAAACAATAGGTGCGTCGCTCCCGCGAAAGGGTCTAGTTAACAATTAGACTATGTATACGTTCAATTATACCATGAAAGGTATATTTAACTATGAGTTAAAGTTACTCTAGTTTAACATGTCTTTTCGTATCTAGCCGTTTCGTGTGGACGACCTAGTAAAGGTTATCCAAGGCAATGTCTTTCCTATAAAAGGTCTTGTCCTTAATTACAAGGCAAGTACTTAGGAGATATATTCTCAAAAAATGACTTAGGCCTCTTTATAATTTATACTTAACCAACTCATATCTTCATTTTCGAGTATATCATGCCATATTTATGTTGATATTCAATTTTTAACAATAAGGTGGCATCACAAGATGGAAACCATTCAAGCATTTGAGAGATGCAATATTAAATTCAAACTTATAGCATTGCATAACACTTTACTAGTGTGAAGATCTATGATCCAAACTTGGTGAGGGTCAACAACTATACTTCCCACACGTGTGGAAACCTCTTTTACCTAGATTTAACTTAAAATATTCATAAGATCCAAACAATTTGATTCTACATCATCTTGATGAGTTTTTTGGTGCCAATTCAAGGAAAAGCATCAAAGTTTTGTTTTCCATCAATTAGATTTGACTTAGTGTCATGAGATCTAATTAATTGAGGCTGAGTTCAAGCCCTTTAAATGTGTTTTACATGTCTTGAAGAATTGTCAAGAAGAGGGAAAGAGATTTAGTCATGGTTTTCGTCCAAATCTAGTGAAAATTGATAGGATTCGATAGTTTTTTGATAGAATCTCATCTTATCTCCATTCTTTGTGAGGGAGTGTGAGAGTCGTGACTAGAAGTCCAAAGAAAGGGCTAGAAGTCAAATTTGAGGTAATCAAAACAAGTGAAACCTTTGTGAGTTTCTAGATTCAAATCAATTCCAATTTTCTTGAGCATTGTTTTGTATAGACCTTCCTAGTAAGTATTCTTTGTGAAAAATTCAACTAGTTTAGTTGTTTGATCTTGGCAATTTTGAGGCCAAATTTAAATCTCAACTTAGAGATAGATTTTTTTATGTCAATAAAGGCCTAAATAGTGTTTGTACTATTTTTGGCAAGTACATAAATGGATGAGTTCGAGTTTAGACCCATTCTAATTGGCTGATTTTAATACATTGCATCTAGACTAGAATTTCTGGGTCATTTGGTGAGATACCAAGAAATTACCATTTAGGAAAAGTTTAGGGCAAGTGGCTAAATGACATTTGAGTAGCTATAAATAGCTATAGCAGCGCGGAGAACATATTACTGTATTCTCTTTTGGTGTGGAGAATTCAACTCTTATGATTCTATGTCCATCTCATGCATATTTCTCTTGATACCTTAGTTTTCTATGTGTAGAATGTTGATTTTCTTGTAGATCTTGCTTCCACACGTGTGAAAGATAGTAGGTTGTTGTCGATAAGGGACAATACCTTACTGTAGTTAAGTGTTTATGATCATATCATTATGCATTTCTAAGTTCTAGCATGCATAACGTAGTGATTTCTATCTTCTAGCTATTTCTTGATGTGCAACCAAATTTGGCTAAGATCTTGTTGATCCATTAAGCATGTTTTGGATAGGATTTGTTCACATTCTTTTGAATCAAGATCAAGGGATCTTGCTACTTGAATCTTTGTGAATTCCAAGTGAGTTGCAAGTGAGCAGATTCTAAAAAAGAATTTAGGGAGGGCCGAGAAGTACAATCTAGTACAATTCATTAGAAAGATGGGGTCCATTGGTGGATTCTTTCTTGAACCTAGTGAGAGGTTAAATTCTACAAACTACTCAATATGAAAAGTGTGAAAATTCACACGTGTGAGAATGCCCTAATTTGTGATTAAGATCTCCTAAACTTCGCTTTTGCATTTTAGATCAACTCTAGAATAAAATCCAAGATCAATGTCAAATTCTAAGGCAAAGAGGCAAATCTACATGCATACATTTATCACCAAAGTGGTTTTGCACGTGTGGAAAAAAACTAAGAAAGAAAATTGCTTGCTCTCGGATAGAGAGAGAAAGTGCCAATCAAGCCTCAGATAGAGTGTAATACACACAAAATTGATTGATCTCAAATTGCTCTCAAAAACTCAATATAGATTATGAGGGAAATCAAAGTACATGTAGTAACTCGAGGTGGCCCAAAAAAGCGCAGTTCCTATTGGAACCCCTATTTATGACCTCTCTAATCCTATTCAATGAGTGAGTCATCATCCCTTGATTTTGATTGGACCCTTCCAACAAATCTCTCACTTATGATTGGACCCTTGACTCTTTTCCAACATATTGACTTGATCACTCATCAAATCTAACTTGGACACTTGTAAGTGTGAGAAATATCAACTAGTTTAGTCATATTTTGGTTAATTGACACTTTAGGCCAATTTACATTATAAACTTAGAGATAGATATTTCAAAATTATATTAGTCTAAATGTTTTTGAATTATCACTTTTGGAAAGTGAGGGAAAGTAAGTAGGCAAGTTTGAACCCATTCAAATTTGTATGATTGGTACATTGAATCTAGTCCATATTATGAGTAGGGTTTTGGATCTAGAAGTTTCTATGGAGAAAAACCACATTCAAAATAGGGCATAGACCTGTTATAAATAGCGTACAAGCATGGGAGAACAGGATTCTCTCTCTCTTATCTCATTTCATGCTTATACATGAGTTCTCTTGGGTTCATCTATCCATTGGTGCACTATAGTGTTAATATCTTGCAGTTTTGTGTGTAGAATGTAATTGTGTCCACACGTGTGAAATATAGTACCTTACTATTATTGTACGAACATCAATTTCATTATTTCATATATTTGATGTTCGATCAAGATCTTGTTGAGTTTTCATCTCTTTCATCAAGTAGATGTTGATTTTCTGCATTGCCAATGGTGCTAATTGTATTGTCTTCCATAACCAAAGATCAAGAGATGATTTCGAATCTTAGTGATTAACAAAATATTCACAATAAGCAACCTAACTAGCTCGATGTACATCATAATTGACTTTTGGCCTAATAATGACAAAACATGTGTACTTGACTATTTTACCTTTAAAGCCAAAAATGGCCCTATCTACTAATGACACCAAGAAGCTTGATAAACAAACTTTGTAAACCCCTAAAGTCAAGATAACTTTTTTTATATTGTCACACTCTTAAAAATATATCTCTTCTAAAAAAGCATGGATCTTGGAATCAATCCAATATTAGATCTATGTTTGATGAAGGAACTCTTGAGTAGTGGCTTGGTGAGTAGATCGGCATTACATGAAGAAATTGTGAGTCTCAACAAAAGTATATGTGTTCACAGTATTAAATTTTCTTTCACAAATCATTTTGATGAGTTGAATTAATTTTGCGCTTAAAAGTTTGATGTTTATAATCCTTAAAATGTTTCCCTCAGCATAACATTTTGTACAAAATAAAAAAGATTGTCAATTTTTTTATGTCAAAACTTTTTGAATTTATTGTGCAACTGAATTTATAAAATAAATATTAGAAATTTCATTTTAATTTTGGCATAATATATATCAGCTTGAAAATTGGATTGTACCATGTTTAACACGGCCACCGAGTATAATGGCTAGAATGAATAATGCATGAGTACATAAGTGAATAACACCTAAGGTTGAAAATTTGAAGACATACCAAAGTCAATTTTATTGAAAGAAGGATAATAAAAGGATGAAGCGAAAAGTCAAGCAATGAAGTTAGACGAGGAAATTTGCCCTAGGATTGAATATCAAGAGACTAAGTTCCCTACTTTGCCTATCATAAGAAAAGGTACTATTGCAAGTGCAAGGGATTCAATATAATAATGTACTATCAAAATACAAGGGGATGCAAACTTGTGATCGAAGAGTCACAACATTCAATAACGGTCATTGAATTGAATAGAATAAGAGAAAAATCAAAAATAAACGAATAAAATGTATGTCAAGGAGTTCCGGAAAGAGTCGTGCGTAGGGGGAGTGAGTATCTTACTATTGTACTATGAATAAGCTTAACGTAATTTTTTTCTCTTAGAAGATGGAAGTTTTTCCAAACATTAATCATGAATAAGAATTTGCCATGAAATCCTAAGTAGTGAATTTTCAAATAAAGGATGATAGTTTTGAAGGGAAAATGAGCATCATCAACATAAAAATTTGGTCTCACCCCCCCCCCCTACTTTGCTTTTATAAAAGCAAATGTCAAACTTTGTCCCTTATCGTCAAAATCCTGTAATGTGCATATGGAAATAGATTCTAGATGCTTTGGGCTTTTTTTTTTTAATACACAGGTTCTTCGTAATTTAGAGGAAACTCATCATAGAATTTGTGAATGCTAACTTTTGACACTTCTTAACAATAACAATAAATCTTCTTGCTTTATAACAAATTCATTGTAACTGATCTTTTGCTATACTAAATTGAACCTTTTAAACATCAACTTGACACAAACACCAGTAGGTTTAACATCCAAATAATTGGAATATTACCAATATCGATGGGGTAATATCAAATATAAACTGTGTTGGGACAACATTTCAAGCCCCTGAAGGTGTAGAACATAATTTTATGTATGATCAATACTAGGGTATCAAGATGACAATATCTTTACAAGATGCATGTATTGAATTTTTCATACGATATTAAATAGATAGAATAGTGACCTAATATAGTTAGTTAATGTATATCAACTGATTTATATAGTGCATGCTGAGGTAAATAGGTCGGGCTGATATCGTTCAGAAGAATATATCTCAGAACATTTACGTATTGTACGTTCCATATAGTACGTTCCGGAACGCACGGGCTTGGAAAAAAAATTTATTAATGCTTGGCATCAAGCAGTTTTTAGCTATGATGGGCTTTGAAAGAAAACCTATAAAATGGAGACAATTCTTTTAGCTTCTTATATTGAAAAAGCTTCAGAGTACCAACTATCAATCAGCCATGGCTCATTGTTGGTTATTCAATGTCAAAAAATCCCTTCCTAACTGAGATTTATTGGTAAGCCATAACGCTGCAATGTTTAGTGTACTCTTTCCAGAACGCCCATGTCATAAGCATGCTTAGGACAATTCAAGACCACTTTTGTCTGTCAATTATTCATGGCATTGACTAATGCTAACTGGAACAACAAAGCAATCCCACTACAAGACATCTACAAGGTGTCATGACAGAAATGTTCCTCCAAAGGGCTTATTTCTGTTTCCAAGAAAGAAAGGTATGATGCTTGCAAGGGTTTCAATGTCTATCAATTGCGCATGACGTTTCCACTGCAAGTCTTCTGCACAAGCATGTCTATTGCAAAGCTTGGTACGGACAACAAACTACTGCAATCACATACGTGCAATTGGTCAGCATTGTCCCGAATCCAGACAACCAGAAATTGCAAAACAAATGACCTTGTAAAGAAATTAATCGGAAAAAATAAACCAGTGCAAATTCCATTGAAATACAGTAAAATCTGCTTGACTAGAAAGGTCTGCTATAGATGTTCCGCATTGTCCAGAATCCAGACAACCAGAACTTGCAAACCAAAGAGTTTTTTTTTGTTAAAAATTACGATTTTCTTTTTAATTTTTCCTGGCCAGGTTCTGAAACAGAACGCGTTCCAGAATACACTCCGCTCCGGAACGGGCAACTATGGTTTGAATTCATTGCAAATCGCTGTTTTCGTTTACACACAAATATCGCCCCAAAAAAAAATTTACATTCGCAATTCGTTCCAGCGAAGCTCGATTCGCGAATCCCAATACCCAGCGAATCGCGATTCGCTGTAACTATGGTTCAGATCAAAGTTGCAGTCTGCGTTCCGGAACGCGATCCGGGATTTCCCATTAGGGTTTCCCGGAACGCAGATTTTTTTTTTTTTTGTATAGTTGCCAATATGGGTATCATGTGAAAGGATATCAAAAAATCAATTGCTATGCAGATCTGTTGCTTGGTTTCAGATGGCTGCGGGCTACATTGAGTAGAAATCTGGACATCAGTAGATGGTTTAAGAAAACTGGCTGCATTTTCATATGGTTTCAGAAATTTGGACTGTGTAGTCTGCCGACTGTTTCGGGTGTGAAACACCAAAAAGTGTGTTTTCACTCAGGGAGTTGGAAGGCCAAATCATGAAGAGGCCTTACCGTCGGGGCCGGGGTCTACCGGCAGCCCACGGACCCCCCGTTTCTCGGGGGGCTACCACCCCCCGAACCCCCTATTTCAGCTATTCCAAAAGAAGTATACAATTCCTGCCAATCTAAGGCAGGCTCCTTCTAACTCTTTCTATCATTTTCTAACAAAAAACGGAATCAGTAGATCTGCAAACCATTGCCATAGAACACCATTCAAAACTGATTTAGTTAGTATTAAACTCAAAAAAAAAAAAAAAATTGGCCAACTATATCCTATTTGAGTGACGGTGTTGTCACCCCTTATTCATCTGTGTCCACCGCAGATCCACTTACGCAGAAGAATCCAGTGGGACCCACACCTGTTCACAATCTCAAGTCTTCAATAGATGAAGGATAAACTTTAACAAGCTGGTAGTCATATTTGATGTGAAAAGAGTAAGGACATAGGTGTTAGAGCACCTTCAACTTCTAGATTGTACTATCAACAATAGAGCAGCAATAGTGATTGGACCATGCTCTTATGCATTTGTGATAGCCATAGATACTTTCAACCCATTTGGAATAGAACATGCAAAAAGAGCATTTTTTAAGTCATTTATTATGAATGGCCAAAAGGCAACCAAGACTTGGAAGTTTTTCTTGAAAAAGTTGTTCACCCAAAAAATGTTTGCAAATTACCCAAGAGGAAGTGCAGCCAAGAACAAACATCTTTCACATCAACAATTTCAGTAAACCTTTTCGTTTTAAAATCGACATCTTGATTTTTATTCTTAAGCCAACAAACTCAAAATGCAAAACACTCTCAACTTTCAAAGCTTTCTATGAGTGTCCTTTAGTTAATTGCTATAAACATTTTGAATTGGCTTATCTGCTTATGAGACATCAAATCTTCCAAATTCATTTTAATGTACATTGTTGTGAAATCATAAACTTCAAGTAAAAGGTTGGGTTTCTCTTCTATAGTACGAGAAGCGTTGGAAACCTTTATTACTTCTATAATACCAACAAAATTATTTGAAGTCCAAATACAATTCATAGGAACATATGCATCCTTAAGTAGCTTTATCCAAAGTTTATTAACAGAAGGAAGCAAGGCTTTAAAACAACTACTTAGCCACTTAGAAAGGTAAATTAGCATAGTTTTACAAGTTGCTACCGTAAATGTAGGTCTTTTGAAACTTTATGAAATTTTGGACGCAACACAAAAAAGAAGATTTGGGTCACAATGAAGGTTATAAGAAAGACAAAATAAGATTTTTTGTTGCACTCATGCTAGAAAACCCTTTCATTATAAGTTCCCACTAGAGAATGGACTACATTCAATAAAAATTCCAAGTTGAAAATTTTGCAAACATTAAAAAAAATTGTTTGAGAATTTATCTAGATACATATGAAATGAAAAAACGTAGTTATAGATTTTAACGAAAGATGCAGGCCCCGATCCGGAACACGATCCGGAACGTGTTCCGGATCGTGATCCGGGATTTCCCATTAGGGTTTCCCGGAACGCAAATTTTTTTTGTTTTTTTTTTTTCAAACCTGCCAATATGGGTATCATGTGAAAGGATTTCAAAGGAGCAGTTCTATTGCTTGATTTCAGATAGTTAATCCCCAATATCTGCTAGTCACTTCAATCAGATACTGAAGCAAATTGTTTTTGCAGATATGGATTTACAGATATAACATTGGCTAATCATTTCATTTGTATTCAGTATTTCTAATGCTATTCATTGGTCATTTATTGCAACTAGCTGTGGGGATCCCTCCACAATAAAAAAAAAAATTGCAATGTTTTTTGCAATGCGGGGGACAGTTTCTGGTCCCGGATCGTTTTTCCAGCGGATCGCGATCCGCTGCAACTCAGATTTTAACATGCAGGTATCAACTAAAAAAGGACAAAATTTAGTGCCATTCAAAAAAGACTCTTTCAAAAACGATGCGGGAAGGATTGATGTAACTGCAATGACAATACAACCCAAAGAAGGATCAAAAAACTTAGAATGAACGGAGTTCCCACAAGAACAAGGGCTCTACTAAGGATAGACAACTTTTCTTTTTGTTAATTTCCAACCAATATGAGCATAATGAAAGGCTTTTTACCCTATAGTTTTGAGGTATGTCAAAAACACTGGATGTTTCCTTTTTCTTCACTCGAGGAAAAGCATTTATAAGTTCATGCTTTCTAAGAATAGAGCTCAAACTAATTTTTTCAAGATTAGGCAAAGCAAAAATTGTGATGAGATGACCTTTGCGAGAGGTAAAAATTTTAGATTTAACATGAACTTTGGATTTCAAAAAGAAGGTTAAAAGAAAAGTTGATAAAAGTGAGAGCATATACCAAGATCTTGAAAAGATATGTATACTAAAGTATAGAGCAACAACAAAAGATTATTAGGATTGTATCTATCAAACATGTTAAGGGAGACCATACCCAAAGACATAACACGATCCAAATGAAGCACCCTCCTTATGTAGTCTCTATAAGCAAACATTCTAGGGACAACACTACCAGGGGTAAAAAGTTAGGAGGATTCAAAAGTAGCACGAGGAGGAGAAGGAATCATCATAGCTTGTGGAATATAGCAATCTAGAGTGGGTTTGTTGTCTCAAGAGACACATACAAGATGCGAGGAGTAAGTGTAGTTTGTTTGATATTGAAAACTCGTTCTTGATTAGTGTTATCACTTGTATGAGATGAGACAATCACTAGCGCTATCATCATGCATTGTGCACACACAAATAGTTCTCTTGGGTAGTGTTATACCCAAGGAGGTCCAACTATGAATAATTATAATAATAGACAAATAGTCTCAACACCATTAGTCTCAATCTGAGGATGTACAATCATTAAAAGCAATGTGGTAAAATATTATTGTTTGTTAACAAAAAACAAAATTCTTTCAACTTACCTAGAAAGAATGTATTTGAAATGACTGTTGTCTTGCATGAAGCAATCATACGCATTAGCAATCTCAAACAAGATCCTGCAAGAACACTAAGCATTGGCTGCAAATAAAAATCCAATTAATTCAAATGCACACAATGGGATGAAATTGAAAAAAAAATTAAACTTGATAGTATTCTATAGGCATCACGACCTTTGACAATTAATCAAAGTCAAATGCTTGCAATGAGATATATAACTACTTGAACACACACATTTTTTTTGTCGACAGCTGTTACATTCATTTATAATTCATCTTATATCAGCAGTACATCTATACCCATAAACATCTACAACGAGTTGGTTATCTTGAGTCCCTGTCGGTAGCAATTTATCGTTATCGTTATCGGTCCCACTTACAACTATACTTCAATATTGTAGGGAGCACAAGAAGAGCTGAATGAACTGATCACGGTATATCAGCTACATATGTTAGTGGCTCAAGTTTGATCTCATGCAAAAGCTGTAATTGCTCTCGATATACATGAGCCTCATCATAGTGATTTCATGGTTCACGTATAGCACTTGGGACAATGGCAAGATTGCAGATACATGTAATGGCCTATCTAAACATGATCCTGACCTATGGAGTTTTCATGTCAATCCGAATATCCCTCTGCCTCATCTACACATGCCTGTGCTGAATGACCCTCCTTTTGTGCCTTATTTGTTGTACATTCTTGTGTGTCATGCCACATATACTGGTCATATATCTCATTTGAAATATCGTGTGAGCCATTTGAACACGTCTTCATTGCACCTAGAAGATGTGCGAACAATCAAAGTCTAGTGACTCTGCTATGAAAGGGTGTCTATGAGACCTGTGGGCCACTGTGCATTAGTCATAGCAGCCTTGATGTCCCTCTAAAATGCTATCCGATTTGTAGTAGCGACATATGTTCAAGAGATTTTGTATCTCCTTTGCCAAGTGGAAGCTCTACATTTAAGTGAATAGTTGCTAAATGAACTTTCTGGATATCACGTGTCGGTACATCTCAAAATAAATCACTTTCAAGCTTTGCCATCCAATTTTTGGGTTCCTTGCCATCAAACGATTTTAAGTAAATAGTGGGCTATTCTTTATACTTTGATTTGATTCAAGGAACTACCATGCTCAATAATCAAGTGCATAGATCCTCACAGTTGGAACTGGTTGAAGGTCAGTCAGATAGCATGGTGCTTGCAAAGGATATAAGAGATGCTGCTAGTGGAGCAAGTGATCAAAATCAGATAGTGATAGATAGCCTATGAAAATGCTACGCATTGTCTCTCCGACTAAAAACCACTCAGTGATAGTCTTAGAGAGTGCTCAACATTTTCCCTCCAACACATACAGCTCATAGCAAATTGTCTTTGTTGTTGTAGGAAATATCTTAAAAGAAGTAAAAACCAGCTGAAGAGCATGTAACTAATAGCAATATAGCAGAATATACCTCTGGTAATTCTAACAAACAAAGCGTGCAGCATGCAGGACAAACAAAAATGTCTCCTTGACAAAAACGCTATTGGACCAGTTGACCACTCTTGCTAGTATATGTTATACATTTGCAAAGCAAGTTCTTGTCCGTATGGCAGTTCTAGTCTATCAGACTAACTTAGAATGAGTTTGAGCCAATACCTGCTAGTGGTGATAGCCATTCATAGTCCTTACGGATAGCTTGGGATCTTTGTACGCCACCAAATCCAATTAGTCCTACTATATGATCATACTGCTAGCTTGGAATCCATTTGGCCCAATAAATGTTGAGGCTACTTGGCTCCATTGGTTCATGTGCCCCTTATAACCTAAAAGCATTGCTATGCTCTAAACTTACATTGTTCATATGATTGACATTTGTTATCATGGCATGAATCTTGGCATACCTGTGCCAACTTTATGATTAGAGTTTCACTTGCATTGTCACTTACGAGATGTTTATTGATAGAAATGCAAAGCAACAAAACAAAACTGAAAACCATTAAATGACAATTATCCTCCAAAAAGGTATCAAAAACATATGACAGTAGTAAGTACGTTGCCTTGCAGACAATCCTAATAAGGAAAATTGCCTCCCCGAGTTCATTCTTGAAGTACCTGACAATTTCTATCATCACAAGCTACCAATGATCAAATCAAAGTTGGCAACGTCAAGCATGGGATGTAGAAGAGGCAAATCATCAGTCGTTGTGCATTTGCTACAATGAAACGAAGTAGTCATTTGTATTTGCATGATACTTTGTGTGCCAAACCTGGTGGTTTGATGGTTTGCTTGAGTGTGAGTCAAGTATAGGGGCAGCAGGGATATGCATAACATTTTTTGGACACTCTAGATGCTGCTGCAATTCATTTCTTTACTCCTATCATATTTGAGCCTAAGCGAGAGCATTAGAAATCAGTTTGATCTTATTCATTAGTATACGCTTCAAATGTGCTACTGTAGACCCATTCTTTTTATATAAAGCTTATGATTAAAATTTCTAGTAGTCTCCCATTAGGTTTGAGTGCCCAAGTTAATGTTCCCTTCCTAAAGACATAGGTGGGTCCTTCACATTGTAAGTAGATGAAGTATGGTTTTAGGAGTGCAGATGTCATCTTCAAAGTGCCATAAAACAAACCACTATCTTACTTCATAAGGACATAAATTACCATGGCTGATTAGTTTTTTATAGAACACGAAATCATCTAAACTTTTGCCTAAGATTACCCTCTAGATATACTCTCAAAAAAAAAGCTCTCAGCCAAAGGCAAGTGACATGACTACAATTGTAAGTTTTTGATTACGCAACACATTTAGGTCTGGGCATCAACTGTTGCAACCTAAATCATGGATCTATTTACCTCCTGTTCCACCTAGAAAGTGCTCCTATTAAATTAGGACTTTCATTTGAGGCACTGAGAGATGGTAAAACTAACACATTAAAAAAATTTCACAAGCATTCTCTTCAAGAAACAATAGAAATGTATTGATTCAAGTAATAAAAATTGATAATGGAACTCAATTACATACACTATTGAAAATTTTCAAAGGTTCAGCAATGCATTATCCCGCATCACCACTGACCACTTGAATTGTGTTTGTAAGAAAAAAATTATTGCTTTGAGGACGAAACTTGTATGAAAATACTAGTAATATATCATATGTAGCTTACTACTTATGGGAGCAACAATGTCAATCTAAAGCACACCTGCAGTAAGAAGAAGGGTTAGAGATAACTTACATAATTTTGTTGGATCTTAACATTGTGGCAACAAAGCAAATGGATTCAGCAATGATAATTGTCCTGAATCTCCGTTGAAAATTGCCACTATTGAAGGTTCATAGTTTTGATCTGTAACAGATGATCTATTTGAGGTCCACAAAGCTGAAATAGGTTGTAACAATCGACAACTTCCCTGGTAGCGTATCACTGACACACGTGGACCATTACGTAATCTCCATATCTGTAAATGTACTAAAGTTAATGTAAGGTCATGATGATAAGCATTGCTTTTTCAAGGACCAACTTATTTAGACTTCAAGATAACATGTAGATACCATGTGGAATGGTCAAAAGGTCATCAAGAAAGAATGGTCACCTCATCTAGGATGAAAAGGATCTACCAATATCAAGTATAGACAATACATTTTTGTCTAATGAGCTACAAGAACTCTATTATATAATGGTAGATCTCAGTACTTGATGCCACAAGTATAGAAGAAAGAGGTTACTAACAAATTTCAACATCAGCCCACTAATAGGTACCATAAACACCCTGGACCACTCATACCAACACAAAGATTCCAAGTTGTAGGAAGAAAACACGAAAGCCAAAAAGCTTCAACAAAAACTGGAACAACAACATTCCAAGCAAAAGTATCAACCAAGAATGTCATGCAGTGGTACAAATTTGAGCATGTATAAGCAGTGGAAGTTGTACGTAAGAACCATGAATGCTAGTCAAAACAAATGCAAACTATTGCACAAATGTCAACAAAAGAAAATCGGCATTGAAAAATCCAGCCTCTACATGCCTTGCAAAGTGCTCAAATACCATGTTATGAACTAAATCACAGATCTAGGACTAGATTGAGAACAAATAGGCTATAAAATATGGTAAAAATACCATCCTCAACCTACAAATAATGAAAGAACATCAAATACAGTCAATAGTTGATGCCCTACAAGGAAGAGCAATGAGTCTCTACAAAGAATTCATGAATGATCCAAATCATAAGCTACTACGTGCGTGATTCAGCTTCCTATTGATACTTTATTCAAACTAGCGCCATATCCCTAATTTGAAAAAGAAGTCCAAAATAAGGGCAACATTTCCCTAAGAAAGAAGCACCTCTTCATAAAGCCAGAATTAAATAATAATGATATAAGCCTTACAAATCATATAATTGTGGGTCCTGCCCCCATAATGTCAAATAAACCTCAAAAGTACTGTAGAAAACCCTAAATATATTATTTATCGATAACAATAAGCCCTGACATATTGTATATCCATGAATAATCCTGGACTTTCTTACCATTTTCATAGAGAATACTATTTGGATAGCACCTCACAATCATGCGCCTACTCTTGCCAAGCTATAAAGTCGGAAACAAACATTTTGTCTAAGGCCCTCTACGAAATGAACCACTTGCAATACCATAGGAATATCCTCAAGTATCCTAAGAAATAACTCTACATAATGACCGATATACCCTTGATCACTCAAGTGCTTTGCTTGAGACTCAGCCAAGACTTATAGTTCTATTCTTCTTGAAATTTTTACTTGTGACTTCCTTTCTTTCAGCAAGCTAAAAATTAGGCACTAGCTCTCCAAATCACTAAATCCATCTTCTCTCATTTCTGACACTCCTAGAAATCTAAAATGTAGGCTCATACCCTTTTAGTGGGCTGGAAATTGGGCGCAAATCTTCTTGAGAATCTTGAAAGTAGGTACTGGATCTTCCTGATGACAATTCTTGGTTCAAGCACTCAAATCTCCACCTTCTCCAAGAAATCAATTGCTCTTATGCCAAACATCACACGTTCAAGATAGCCAATATCTTGATGGATAAGAATTGCTGGGAGGTCATGACAGGTACAGAACCTGTACCAACATCTGATCCTGAATTGAAGGACTACATGAACAGGAGACATAAAGCTCATAGGATAATCAATCTTTCTGTCAAGGACAATATTATTCCTCACATTTGCAATGCAAGGGATGCAGCTGATGCTTGGACAATTCTGAAGTCTATGTTTGAAACAGTGGATTCAGCCAAGCTGGTGTATTTGCAAAACAGGTTATATACTCTCAAGATGGAAGCAGGTGCAACAATTGGTGATCATATTACAAAGGTCAAGGACCTATTGGATCAGCTTGCTTCAGTTGGAGAGAAAGTAAGTGACAGGAGTATTGTTCCCATAGTCTTGAACAGCTTGTCATTCAACTATCAAGACTATGTGATGTCCCTTTCTGCTAGGGAGAAACTCCCAACCTTTGGGGAGTTATGTGGTCTTCTTTTACAGGAGGAGATGAGAAGGAAGAATCTTTCTGAAAGGGAAGATAATCCAGAGCTTGCATTTGCTTCTAAGAAGAAGCAAAACTTTCAGAAGAAAGGCAAAGGCAAAAAGAAGAACTCAAAGCAAAGCTTGGAGCAGTAGGTGTCCAAGTTACAGGTTGGAGAGGAGTCAAGCACCAATTCCTCATCTACACCCAAGAGGAAGGGCAACTGCAACTATTGTGGTAAGTATGGGCATTTTGCTTTTGAATGCAGGAAGAAGCAAAGTGATCAGAAGAAGGGAAAGAACCAGCAGAGTCACTTTGTTGACAAAGTTGCAGAGGAGGAGCAATCTGGTGTGCTTGAGCTATTCACCGCAGCCCTATCATCTGAATCCACATTTGGTGGATGGTACATTGATTTCTGGAGCCTCAAAGCACATGACACCTCATAGAGATTGGTTCAGCACCTATGAGGAGACAGAAGATAGCCAGCATGTTTGCCTTGGAGATAATTCTACACGTATGGTGAGGGGCAAAGGTACAGTTGCAATACAGCTATCATCAGGTGAGGTGAAGGAAATTAAAAGTGTGTTGCATGTACCAGGGTTGGCTAAGAACTTGTTATCTGTTGGTGCCATTACCAAACAGAACATGGTGGTAGAGTTTAATGATTCTAAATGTTTGGTAAAAGACAAAGAGAAGAACTTCAAAGTGGTAGCCAAGGGAATGCAAGAAGGAGGTCTTTACAAGCTTTTCACAACCATTCCTAGCCAAGAGGCCTTGTCTGCAAGAGATACTAATCGGGACAAGCTTTGGCATGAGAGATATGGTCATTTGAGTTACAAAAGTTTGCAAGTTTTGAACAGGCACAAAATGGTAGTAGATCTTCCTAGCATTAAGTCTTCTTCAGATACATGTGAGGCTTGTGCATTAGGGAAGCAACAGAGGAAAAAGTTTCCAAAGGAGAAAGCTACCAGGGCCAAGGGCATTCTTGAACTTGTGCATTCAGATTTATGTGGTCCCATGCAGGTCAAATCAGCAGGGGGGGCATACTATCTCATGACCTTCGTAGATGATTTCTCTCGGAAGGTATGGGTCTATTTTCTGAAACTGAAATCTGAAGCGTTCAAATACTTCAAACAGTGGAAAGCTATGGTAGAAAACCACACAGGAAAGAGGTTAAAGACTCTCAGGTCAGATAAGGGTGGTGAGTATATTTCTGATGAGTTCAAAGATCTTTGCAAAGCATGTGGGATAAAGAGACAGTTTACTGCTCCACATACACCGCAGCAAAACGGCGTGGCTGAGCGGAAAAACAGGTCTATAGTTGAGTGTGCGAGGAGCATGCTCAAGGCAAAGGGGTTGCCAAATTCCTTTTGGGCACAAGCGGTAGCAACTGCTGTTTTTCTATTGAATAGAAGTCCAACCAAAGCAGTTGAAGGAATCACGCCAGAAGAGGCATATAGTGGCAAGAAGCCCAAAGTGGGCAGCCTTCGAGTATTTGGGTGTACAGCATATGCACATATACCAAAGGACTTGCGGAAGAAACTTGATGCAAAATCCGTAAAGTGTGTCTTTCTTGGGTATAGTGAAGGTGAGAAAGCTTATGTGCTATATGATCTCGAAAACAGGAGGAAGATCCTAAGTCGAGATGTCATCTTTGATGAAGAGCATGCACCCAAGATACAGGAGCAGGAGAAGGAAGGAATTACTGAGTTCATACCCTTGATTGATTCCACGGATGAGGATCCTAGTCAAGAGTCCCGTAAGCCTCAAGTGCAGGAGCAACAACAGGAAATCGAACCTACTAGTTCGAGACCTCTTTTTGGCCAAGTACCAGAAGCAGAAGTTGGGGACAAACGGAAGACTAAAACAGTACCATGGGATACGTGGTCACCATCCACATCACCCACTGCTAGGAAGAAGCTACCTAGGTGGTATTGGGAAACAATCAAAGAAGGTCAAATGATTGAAGAAGGAGAGAGCAGTGAACAGGGTGTCAGAAGATCTCTTAGGTCTCATGAGAGACAAGAGACTAACTTTGCTCTTATGTCCACTATTCTGAATGCAGATGAGCCACAATTCTTTCACGAAGCCGTGAGAGAAAAGGTATGGCAACATGCCATGCAGGAGGAGTACGACTCCATTGTCAAGAATGACACATGGGAGCTCACTACATTGCCAGAAGGGAAGCAACCAATAGGTTGCAAGTGGGTCTATAAGACCAAGTTTCATGCCAATGGAACAGTGGACAAGTACAAGGCAAGGTTGGTGGCGAAAGGCTATGCTCAGCAAGAGGGGCTAGACTATGATGAGACATTCGCACCTGTTGCTAAAATGACATCTATCAGGACCGTTTTGGCTATAGCCTCATATTTTGATTGGGATGTCCATCAAATGGATGTCAAGAGTGCCTTTCTTAATGGGCACCTACAGGAGGAGGTTTACATGGAACAACCGCAGGGATTTGAAATAACTGGCAAGGAGAATCTGGTTTGCAGGCTTAGGAAAGCCTTGTATGGGCTCAAACAGGCGCCAAGGGCTTGGTATAGCCGAATTGATGAGTACTTTGCAAGGCAAGGGTTTGAGAAGAGTAAGTCTGATTGCAATCTTTATGTCTTCAGGGAAGGAGAAGACTTTGTGGTTGTTGTGCTCTATGTGGATGATCTACTCATCACGGGAAGCAATAAGAAGCTTATTGCTTGTGTTAAGAAGAATCTTTCTAATGAGTTTGAAATGAAAGATTTGGGTTTGCTACACTATTGCCTAGGAGTTGAAGTTTGGAAAGGAAAGCGTTGTCTTTTTATCTCACAGGCAAAGTATGCACAGAAATTATTGAAGAAGTTTAACATGCAAGAAAGCAAACCAATCAGCACACCCATGGATGCAAGCAACAAGCCATCAAAAGATGATGGTCCAGCATTTGCAGATGAGACGCTCTATCGTCAGTTAGTGGGCAGCCTGATTTACCTTACTACCACCAGGCCAGATATTGCTTATGCGGTTGGAATCGCAAGTCAATACATGTGTAAGCCTACCGAAGCACATTGGAAGGCAGCCAAGCGGATCCTACGATATGTGAGAGGGACAGTGACTTATGGGATTGGATACACGGATGACGGGAATCTTCAGCTGGAAGGCTATTCAGATTCTGATTGGGCAGGTGATAGAGACGATCGGAGATCGACGACAGGCTATTGCTTCAGCCTAGGTTCAGGGGCTATATCGTGGTGCAGTAAGAAGCAGCCTACAATTGCTCTATCGTCTACCGAAGCTGAGTACAGGGCGACTACGAGGTCTGCCTGTGAAGCCATTTGGTTACGCCGTCTACTTGAGGACATGCAGATTGCTCAAGTAAGACCTACATTGTTACATTGTGATAACCAAAGCTGCATTCAGCTTGCAAGGAATCCAGTCTATCATGCACGGACAAAACATATAGAGGTGGACCAGCATTTTATACGAGAGAAAGTGCACAGTGGGGAGATCGAGCTAGTTTATTGCGACACCAACAACCAGACAGCTGATATTTTTACTAAACCACTTAGTAAAGATAAGTTTGAAAAGTTCAGAACTTTGTTGGGTGTCAGTTTGAATAAAATTGCCATTAAGGGGGGGTGTTGAAGAGTAATGCCTATTTTACCCCTTTTGGCTAAGCATTAGTTAAGTTGTACATAACTCATGGGGCATGTTTTTAATTAAATACATGACCCCCCCTTTTGTTAAGTTATGTAAATTAGTGCAAGTGGCCCACTTGGCCAAGTAGCTCACTCCCATGGTTGACACCTAGACTTTCCATGCATGTAAAGGAGGTGCTTGCCTCACAAGGGATTTGGAGGACCCACGCCCTCCTCTCTCTCACTAGCAATTCATTTCTTCTTGAGACTTTTGAGTTTGTGAGATGCTCATGCAATTCTCCTTGTGTGTGATATTTCCATAGCCAAGTTTTCTCAAGCTTTCATAGTTGATCTAGCATCTGAGTTAAGATACTCCATAGCTAGGTCTTGTAATTCTTTAGTACTGGGCCCTGCACCTGTACCATGCCCAACCCATGATGTACTACGCCCTGCAGCTATACCATGCCCTGCCCGTGATGTACTAGGCCCAATATCCATGGTAGGCCCTGCCTGTCTGCCTGTGAGCCCTCCTGCATGCCTACCTGTAGCTGCTCCTGCTGTCTGTCCCTGTCTAGAACCCTATGATGCAGTACCGGGCCCGTACATGGTAGACAACCTCTGCAGATCCTCATCAGAAATCCTGGGGCAATCAGATATGCCCAATGTCCGCCCATCTGGCCCTCTGACCCGCAGCAAGTGAGCCCTAACCCTGGTGAGTGATCCCGTGAAGTGACCACCGCAATGCAAGCATCTCCATCTGCGGGTGCCTGAGCCATGGTGTGTGCCCACATCCCCGTCGGTAAGCTCAACCTCGGCCCAAAGGCCTCGGTCCCGCACTGGCATCGTATCAACACGACCCTAAACCTGCAAACAACAAATAATCAGGCAAACGTTCAGCAGAAAAAAAAAATACATTGCATTGAACAACATTACCGAGCTCAAATAGAGCTCAAAATACCAGAGCATACATCAGAACGATTCCAGTTCACACATTATATCAAGTGCCAAAGAAGAACATGAGATTAGGGCGTGGGATAGAATAATTTCTGTATGAGGGATAACAGGCGACTGACGTTAGCGTCGGAGTCCGTGCAGGCATAAAGGAGTGCAGTGTGGGCCTAAACCGCCCCCCTAGCAGATGTTTGCACGATGGTCCACGTCTAAACCCTAAAAAGTATGGAATCAGGGCATGAAAATTGAAATTTGTGATACGAACGTAGACGGGCGGAACGGAGGTCATAGGAGTCTGTGCAAGCATGTGGAAATGCATTCTAGGCTCAGACATCACCTCACTCGGTTTCCAACAAGCCATTCTGTGGAAATGGCCAAAATACACAAGCATTTGGAATGTGGTGTTCAAATCTCGCTAGGCGTGTCATGACGGCTGAAACTGATGCTGTAAAAATCACTGTGGGCGTGAAGAAAGGTGGTCTAGAGCCAGACTACGCTCGATTTGGTTGCCTACAGCTCAATGTCAACAATTGCAAAAAATCAAGCCTACACTTACCAAATATCGAAATTTGATCGTTTCGCTCTCCACGAAGCTCAGACCCACCCGGCACCGTGCACACCAACTCCGTATCGTCGAGTAGATGCCTGCCAAGTATTCACTTGCGAAGATTGGACGCCCACGGCTCTCAGAAAAAAAAATTTGCCTCCTCCACTACTGGCGCGGTTCTGTGCGCGAGGAGGCGGCCGAAAATCGGGTTTTTGTTTTTTTTTTTTTTTTTGCGATTCTGTCCACGATTCGCTGCAGCGAATCGCGATTCGCAGAATCGCGATTCGCTGCAACTATGGTTCCTACAACCCAAAAATATCTTTAAATCATTTTCAATATATATCTCAAAGGAAAATATTTTCATCATCGAATTCTAATCCATAGCAATAACATTGCATGAATGCTTTGAAAAGTAAAACATACAATTTATGACAATGAGTAGTCAAGCTTTATTCCCATTCATCAAGTTCATTACAGAGGTTAACAAATCAGAAGGCTGTGATATGACAACAAGCTATTGCATATAAGTCTTGTGTCACTTAATGTACTCGAGTCAAAATCATATTACCAACAAACGCATTTGCAAATTCGTAGTGTGAACTTTTATTAACAAAAGTAATATTTGTGGAAACTTGAACAGTGTATAATGTACTCAAACTTTAAAGTAGAAGGCATGTTTTTTAACTATCTTTTCCTAGAACCACCCTAAAATTTTCCAACTTAATGTAGCATGAAATTTTGGTTTATTGCTTGAAAACATTTGCAAACTTTTGGACTTTTGGACTCGTTTGAAGATTGCAGCTGTTTGGTGGCAGCTATGGTCAGAGTCTGAGAGTTGGACAAAATAATTTTTAAGCGGGGCATGTTGGAGTTTAGTGATTATTTTTTCATTGTGAGTCCATTACTTGTATTTGCATCACGTTCATTTCAAAAGATAAACGTCATGCCAAAGCCCAATGTCATAGATGATGTCCTTAACTGTAGTGAGCCTGAACTCGAGAAATACATGCTATATCCAACATGATAGCACTACTAATAGTCCTGAGGTGCTAGTTCAGAATTATTGCTAAAAAACATTTCAAACTAAGATTAAACAACAGTACCAAGTGGTCCTTTAATAAGTGGCATGTTGGTAAAGACTTTTTTTCCTCTACCTGAGCTCGTGAGTTCAACTCCAATCACTGGCACAAATGAAGACATACAAGAGAAAAAACAGCTACTGAGGTGATGAAGCTTTTCTTGAAAGTTCCTAAGAAGTGATGAAACTTCAACTGCGCAGGTTTATAAGGTCCTATGGAGGTCTAGGCAACAAGTGTCACTTACATGACTAATTTCCATACATGATAAGAATGGATTCATCTATGCTAGGGTATGAACACTGCCCTAGCCAATGTATAGGATGCTTACTCGTATAATGTTAAGAGAGGGTTCTACGAGAAAAACCTAGGTGCTTATGAAAGAGTCGGTTAAGTCAAGGTCTTGTGAGAGAGTCCAAAACATGTGGAAAGTGTGGCTGCCCCTTGCCAACAAGGTATATTGTACTTGTATTATGATTGTGATCAATAGTGTTGTATTTCCTTGTGCATTGATCGAAAATATGATTGTGTTGTTGTCCAATCATGCAATGAGGAATGCTAATTCTATATGTCTTAGTGATTTTCATCAAGAGTGATGGTTTTACTCCATGATATCAGAAAGTGGGCATGTATGTCAGTGCCCTAATTTCTAGCAAATGGGATACCTCAACAACTCCTCTGCGTGGAGCATGAATGGCAAGGCAAAGGCAGAAATTTTTCTTGACCGAGTGCTGCATTTCTTGAGTAGCTTTTCCTGATAATGGAAGACCGGTATTTCCATCTAGAGGTGCTTCCAGGAACATGCAATAGGCATCACGGTAACCCTGCAACCACGAATCTAATTTTTTCTCAAATACTGCATTTCAGCTTATTAAATCCAATGAATTTTTATTTCTCACGAACTGCACATGAACTGATACTGGCACAGCCAACTAATAAATAACATCAATGCAGCAAATATAGTCTTTACTAATCAATTCTACTCTGATTGTTACCTTCCATAAACGCACAACCACAAGAGCACGCACATCCAATAGAAGGACACGACCAAGAGAATCGGTGATAGCAGCCAAAGAACCACTGGGGGACACTGCAAGTCTTTCTCCCCTCCTAGGCGGGTCTTTCAGAGTGGTAATAAGTGAGGCTGCAAGACAGAATGCCAAAAATATAGCAGCTTGAATCCAAAATAATGGCAGCTACAACCTGACAGAAGTACTCTTGATTTGACACTTCAAATCAAGCACAATTATAGTCCCAAAAAAGTGTATTAAAATTTAAGTAGGATCTCCTCAGCATTTTACACAGTCAAACTAATATGTATGTCACTCCATTTGTCTGATCAAATTATGTCAAAGAATCCCAGCAGTATTGAAAAAGATACACTATGGAGGAATTTATAGCTTCATAAAGCTCCAACCATTAGAATGTGCGTACAAACTGTACACAACAAAAACTATGCTTTGATCCTCATTACAAATCTGTTCCCCACCATACATTTTCTACTGTCTGAAAGTAGAGCATTCAATGATTTTAAACATATCTGAAATGAACAGCATTTATATGTTTCGCACAAGAATGAATTGGAAGCCTAACAGTGTTACCTATGAACCAAAACTTCACTACATGCTCCAACAGAAAATCCAATCTTACCTCTTCCAAAATCCTGGGGTTTGATATCCACTGGCCTTGTAGGCGGCGTGTGCTCAGTACGCCAAAATGTCTTTGCCAGAGAGGACAAGGTGGACACTGTAGCTGGTACAACCTTGGAAAACAAAATTTCCCTCAAAGAGTTGCTTTTATCCTCGGAAAGTCTGCAGCGGCAAGAAAGAATAGAGGATTTAAAGTCCTTATCAAAACTAATAAAACATCCTACCACTACAACTATGTTATTCACTCCAATGGAGGATTTAAAGTCCTCATTGAACCTAAGAACAGACTATGTCATATTAGTTCCAATAGAGGATTTAAAGTCCAGGTGAAGTAGCAAAATAACATACATAGAAACATCCATTCGTCTGAAATGAGAATAATACAAAAAAGGTTGCTACACAGACATAAAACTCCTTGCTTTACATCAAAACAAGCACAAAATTTAACAGAGTTTCCTGTTCTGACCTTTCAATATTTCAATTCCCCAAGGTCCCTGAAATTCCCAAAAACAATTCTGCCCTCTGTTACTCATGCAAATATTTAAATCTCAAGTTCTCAAAAGTAAGCAAGCAAAACTAGTTAAGTGATTTATAGACATTGCAGAAGGTGTACTCTTAAGTTCTTCGAAGTAAGCATCGCGAGCGAAGACAGTTGAGTGATTTATGGACATTAAAGCAAGTTGTGTATTGCAATGCAATCTCTTTTATCAACTTGTGCCTATAGATGAAGTACCATACTTGGCAAATGCACTTTTCAAAAATGCACAAATCAAAACAACCCTAGCTAGCTATAATTATCTAACTTAGCTAAGAGCTAATCTAAACTGCATCAGACACTAAAAACATGAGGCCTACATTACTATAGTTTGACTAATAAATCACAATTCAATATGGGCAAGATCACAATAAAGCATGGTGGACAAAAAAATAAATTTTGTATCTCAGAAGAGTAGACGACAATGCTGAGGTGGAGGGCTAAGCTTAGGCCTCATCTTTTATGAATGATAATCTCACACTTCTATAGGTGAAGAAGAGTGAGATTTTTCACAGCCATCATTTGCAGTTGTAAGACAAGACAAGCATAGGATTGGGACATTTAATTCAAATTGCTAGGGTTTGAAATTAGACTAGAACAAGATGTCTTTATACTTGTAGATTATTGTACAGTAACAACCTCCTTGTTACGAGCCTGTAACCAATGTCGAACCCTAGAGAACGGAGGTCAAATACCATAGTCAGAGGCATGTCCAGCGTACACGTCCGACCGGGCAAGACAGTGTGAGTAGCGTGCCCCAGCATGAACCATAGCCATGGCGGGCCTAACACAGCCTAGGGACCTTGTCAGCAGGATAGGGCCCCATGTTGGGTGCCGACGTGCAGTGGGCTACATCAGTGCCACGTGGCCGACATTTGGCAGTACGCATGCTACCAGTCCTCACACTAGGAGGGACTTACTCCATATAGGGAGTTGGCAAGGCTGGGTGGATCAGTTAGTATTTGCCCTACTATGGTATCTAGATCTCTAACACTTGTATCAGAGCCTCGTTCTAGAGAGAGAATAGCTCGTTCTAGAGAGAGAAAGTGGAGAAATCTTCAATTTTGCTTGTTTCTTGAGGAGTTTGGTGGGGGAAAAGGTGGAGACAGCTTCTTAAGGTGTTATAGAACCTCTAGTGTTGCTGTTCCAGCCCAAAAAAATTGATTGATTTGCTGTTTTTGGATCAGACTTTTCAAAAACGTTCTACAGGTCCATCGCTGCCTAGAAAAGGGGAAAAATCAGCACTTTAGTTGATCATAACTTCTCTCACAGGTGTCAGAGCATTCTGAGATTTTGGTAGTAGCTGACAGAGCTAAGTACTCTACCTTTTGTTTTTCCAATTTCAGTCAATCTTTCTTCTTGTTCTAGTCAGAATCTAAGGTACATCTTTTTCCGTTCCAAAAATGACCACTCCTCAGGGACTTGATCAACCCTCGGAGAGAGGCATCGACGAATTGGAAACAGAAGCCTTGGAGTTCAATAAAGGGAAAGAACCTATGGAAGTGGAAAAGCAAGAGCAATTCGTCAAGGATCTCAACGATTTGGTTACCATCTCCAGCTGGGAACAGAAGTGGACGAGTTGAAACTGGCTTTAGCCAATTTCTAGTCTCGTATGGAAGACTCGTTTGCCGAGCTCAAAGGTTTAATTCTGAGTTCCGCGAAAGGAAGCCTCCCTTCCACTTCTCAACTGTCCCCTTCACCACTTCCATCAATATCGGGTGAGCCCAATCGGTCTCATCCCAGTTTGTTTAAAGATTTAAAACCTCCTACTTTTAATGGGGAAGAGAAGGATAGAAACGCCCTTCCTCAACAAATGGAAGAACATTCATGCTTTTAAACAGACCCCTGACCATTTGCAAGCAATCGAAGCTAGCCTTTCCCTAGGAACCATGGCCTAAAAGTGGTGGTTAAACCTCCAGGAGACCAGGCAGACCCCCCGATCATGGAAGGCTTTTGAAGAGGCCTTCCTACGAGAGTTTCTACCTGAAAATGAACTTGATAGAGCCTGGGTTAGAGCAAGCTCTAAGATATGCCCAAATCTATGCTGATTCAGTGGGCAGGAAGAAAGCGAAACAACAATCTTCTTTTGAGCAGCCTTCTCAGAAAGGTTTCCAATTTTAAAATGATGCTCCTCTAAAACATCCATCACTCATCCAGCCCTTGAAACTAGAGGATTTCAAGAAAGCCAAACAAGAACGTTTGTGCTTTGTATGTATCGACAAGGGTCACACAGTCAGACAGTGTCCCAAGGGGCCATTTATTAAAAATGATAAAAAAGGATAGAAATACCAACATCCTACAAACTTCTTTCAGCAAGTAGTGAATATGAACCAGATTCCCTTGCAAAGTTAAGGGGTTGGATTAGTTTTAAAGTGTTGAAAGAGAATAGTTTTTCTTTGCAAGATTTCAAGTATTGGGTTTATTGTCCCTTAAAAAGCATTCTTTCGATTTGTTTAAAGTTGAATGCAGCCAGTTTTCTTGCAAGATTGTAATTTGCATGCTTAATATGCTGGATTGGTAGTTTAAGAAGATCAAATGACTTACTCAGGAATAGTATGTCTGAAGTAAACCATTTTACAGACATTAGAATGGTTTATTAGCTCAATTATTTTCTATGTCAGCAAAGAAGTTAGGATCAATTTCCTAAACTTTCACAAAATCCAGCCAGTTTTAACAAATAAGGTGTTTCTAAGTACAAAGAGTTGTACATAGGTTGAGAGAAAATATTTTATCTAAATCCATAAGGATCAGTGGGTAAAATAAAAAGACATGGGATTATATCAGTATCCTATGAGTAGACCTTAATATGACCCAGAAGACAAGCCAAGGACATGGTCAATGAAAACTTTCACTACGCTTCGACAACTCAAATGATCCTTAGGGCTGTGTCTAAGGTCATATTTTGGCAATAAGCCAAATCTACAACCATTTGCGCTTATTGTCGAACAACAAATCAGATAACCATCGAGTCATGTCATCTCTTTAGATGGGATTAGCATGCACTTAATATGATAAGACCAGTTTTTACTATGTTAAGGAAGAAACAAGTATATTGTTACTTTGTTGATTTTGAGAGAGCTTTCAATCATGTATCTTGTTGCATGCTTATCCACACACTAAGAAATCTTTATTATTCACCAAATAACATTATGAGAGAGTAGTGAGATGTCTCAGATCACATGTGAGCACTTCAAATGTGGTCATTGGCACTACAGGGAGTGAAGCTAGAATGGCAAATGTTAGGGACCCAACTCCCTTGGGTCCCAAACCCAGACTTGAGACTGGACGATGACTGGGCCTGTAGACTTGACCGGTGACTCGTGAACTTGCATGGTTGCCACGTGTCATGATCCAGGAGTGCACATGGCTTGGAGTCTCTCTCCTTGGAGGTATACAAGGGGAGGAGGACTCATTGGCCATCCATTCTATCTACCTAGGAGGAGGTGGATGGAGAGCGTGTGCACGGCCAGAATGTATTGCTAGCGTGAGGCAGGAGATGGCTAAGAGCCTAGGCGGTGGTATGGGACACCGTCTGGGATGGAGGTCGGAGCCAACTTGATACGGTCACAGGCCAAGGCACGGTGGGTGGACCCGGATTAGGTCCTATGGCGGGGTGGAACGTGAATCGTTCGGTTAACCGGCACCTGGAGGTTTGCAGTAAGTAAGTTTGTAACATATGGTATTAGAGCCACTGCATGCTGAAAGCAGGTGCGGTAATCCGTAGAGTTTCTCTTGTAAGTTTTGGCGCTTCTAAAGGATTTCAAATCGGGTTTGAAACGCATTTTTTATGCATCTTTTTCTATTCTTCCTTCCGCTATTTTTTTTGAAAAATTCAAGTAAAAGTTTTAAAAAAAATGGTTGGGGCCCTAAGGAGGACCTGCCACGTGGCACTGTCCAAGGGGGGACAGGTGGCGGTCCTTCCTATTAGAAAATCCGCTCAGGAATTCTGAATTCCTAGTCGCGATGGGGCCCTCCTCAGCTTTAAACAAAAACGTGATTTCCTTCCATCGTTGTTTGACCAGCGGGAGTGACCAAAAAGCATTAAGAAAACCTGCCACGTGGCATCTTATGGGCCAAGAGACGTGGCAGCTGGTAGCGCCCTCCTATTGCGATGTATGTCAGATCCTCATCTGAGAAAATCGGGGCCCTCCCTGAAAATCTATACAAGTTTTCCTCTTCCTATTGTTGTCTGCCAGCGATGGACAGGTGGAAGGAAAACTAGAGATAAAAGGGGAGAAGGCCAAAAGGCTGAGGTGGAGGCTAGGTGGCAAGGCAAGGCCACTTGGCAGATGGTAGGATGGCATGAAGAGGGACGTATGCCTCTTCCATGCATTTGTTTTGGGTGAAAAGAGGTGGAGATGGTGGTGCATCCTTCTCTTTGCTTTCTCTTATTCCTCTTGGCAGCCATGGACAATACCATTTGGTTTGTGAAGAGACAGCAAGAGTAGTCTTGTATCTACCTTCCTTGAGTAGCTTTTGATTCTCTTCACTACCAGCTAGAGGTCAAGAGGAACCAGCCTCTTACCCTCGAGGATGTTGTTCGCTTCACCATAATCTATGATGATACTCGTACGATGGCTAAGCCTGAGACTGGTGTCTTGCCCGACGTAAAGGGTAAGAGGCCTTTCTTTCCAAAGAAATCGAAAGATAAGGCAAAGGAAGGGGCTTCAGGTTCAGGGAAATCGAAGAAAAGATCTACCTTGGACCAGGAAACCTTCATGAAAGCTAGAATCGACAATCTATGCTTTAATTGCATGGAACCAGGTCATGTCGCAAAGGAATGTCCAAAGAAACGGAAAGCTAAAGGGGCATCTTTTAAGACGCGAGGTAACTCTAGCATATCTAGTGTAGATCTTTCCTTTGCTGATAATTCAATGTGTGAGCATTGTTGTTTTAATACGGCTGTTTTTGGCCCTCATGACCTCATTCGGATGAAGGGAGTTGTGGGTGGCCAAGCCGTAACTGTTTTATTTGACGATGGTTCCACACATAATTTTATTAACGCTAATTTGTTGCAGAAGCTAAAGGTGGAAACAAGGCAAAGTGACCACCGATACACAGTGAAGCTGGCAACTGGAGCAGAAAGCCAAGTTTGGAACCGGATAGTCCCACGTCTACCAATAGAGATTCAAGCCTATAAAGATAAATTAGACTTTCATAATATGAATCTAGATAGGGTAGATGTTATACTTGGTAAAGAATGGTTCTATGAGAGGAACGAGTCTATGAAGAAAAACTATGTATAACACAGTTTGTCGTTCTTACATAACGGCTCACTCATAGAATTGAATGGAAATGTTGATATTTCTACTCCGTATATGCTTTCTACTTTGGAAACTGTTAAATGTATGGATATTGTGGATTGCGATTCTTATTTGTGTTGGTTAAAGGATTTTACTTACCATGAAGAACGTAGTTTGCAATTTTACAATCTCCAAATGGAATTAATGTCTAACAACCTAAAACAAGAAAACTCGACGGAAGGTGAAATTTTTAGGAAACTTAGACAAGAATTTAACGATGAAATATAACAGCCCGTGTGCAGGGCACCATGGCGCTCAAAGGACGCTTGACTTAGTAAAAAGGAACTTTTACTGGCCAAATTTAAAAAGTCAAGTGGAGGCATATGTTCGCAGGTGTGCGCAATGCCAAGTTAACAAAGCTGAAAGACTTAAGGCAGCTGGTTTGTTAATGCCCTTGGAAATTCCCGAAAGAAAGTGGGAAAGTATTTCCATGGACTTTGTGGCTGGGCTACCTCGGACGGGGAAGCAAAATGATGCCATTTGGGTAATAGTTGACAGGTTAACTAAAATGGCACAGTTCATACCAACCAAGCAAACTGTCAAAGCTTCTGAACTTGCACAGCTTTTCGTGGAAAAGTTGTTCAGGTTGTTTGGTTTGCCGAATGACATTGTTAGTGATCGAGATCCAAAGTTCACTAGCAAATTCTGGCAAGCGGTCTTTGAGAAATTAGAGACCACTCTAAGTTTGGGGTCATCAGATCATCCTGAATCAGATGGTCAGACAGAGAGGACAAACCAGTCTATGGAAGATATGCTTCGGGCATATGTTTCCAGAAGACAGTCGGATTGGAAAAGGTACCTTCCAATGATTGAGTTTGCGTGTAATAGCGCAAAGCACTCAGCGACAGGCTTTAGTCCATTTTCTCTGATGTATGGTTTCCAGCCTAGGGCTCCCATTTCAGTGGGCCTCAAAGGCCTCAAGGTTAAAGCAGCAGTATATTTCCTACATGATATGCAAGAAATGTTGCTTGTTGCTCGCGAAAACGTAAAAACGGCTCAAGATAGAGCCCAGTTTTACGCTAATCAGAAGCGACAACCTAGGGTCTATGAGGAGGGGGCTTGGGTATATCTTAGAATTCCAAAAGAGACTGGAAAATGTCCTAAGTTGTCTCCTCGTTACACAGGGCCATTCCGTATAGTAAAGAAACTCCATCGGAATGCGTACCAGCTGGAACTTCCTCAAGGTGTTAAGGTACATCCAGTTTCTCACATTAGTCGTTTAAATAAACAATGACTTGATGCCTCAGGAGGATTTAGTTCAGTTGGAGGACCTATCATCCTTTGTACCTATTGAACCACAGGCCATTGTTGATGTACGTCAACGTGGGCTCAGAAACCGGCAGGTAACTGAGTACTTGGTTCGTTGGAAAGGAATTTCCGAGGACGATGATATGTGGGAGAAGGAACATGACCTTAAACTGAGATTCCCTAGATTCCTTCCTTAGATAAGGAATTTTTTAAGGAAGAGGGAATGTTAGGGACCCAACTCCCTTGGGTCCCAAACCCAGACTTGAGACTGGACGATGACTAGGCCTGTAGACTTGACCGGTGACTCGTGAACCTACATGGTTGTCACGTGTCATGATCCAGGAGTGCACATGGCTTAGAGTCTCTCTCCTTGGAGGTATACAAGGGGAGGAGGACTCCTTGGCCATCCATTCTATCTACCTAGGAGGAGGTGGATGGAGAGCGTGTGCACGGCCAGGATGTATTGTTAGCGTGAGGCAGGAGATGGCTGAGAGCCTAGGCGGTGGTATGGGACGCCGTCTGGGATGGAGGTCGGATCCAGCTTGATTCGGTCATAGGCCAGGGCACGGTGGGTGGACCCGGATTAGGTCCTATGGCGGGGTGGAACGTGAATCGTTCGGTCTCTTGTGGTTAACCGGCACCTGGAGGTTTGCAGTAAGTAAGTTTGTAACAGCAACTCACTCCCACCGTATTTGGCCTTTAGATTGATGAGCTCGAGGCGGTAATAAACTGTAGGATTGAATTCAGTAAGCAACATCATGTACAAATCAGATGAATAGCAAGCACAAGACAACAGCGAATGCAACCGCGTACTCAAAACTAACTCCGAATCATTGATCGTCTCCATGTAATACACTTCTGCAGTGCTTCAACAATACTCTATGATCAATTGACTAATTGACTTGATTCATTTGACTTGAAAAAATGATCAGCTATTTATACTAGTTAGGAATGTCATTTGGGCTTATCCAAATGACGTTTCAAGACAGTTGTCTGGCCGTTGATCGTAATTGGCACTTAGCCATAATGGGTTGTCACTTGTCCAGTTACGTTACACGGTAATTACTTTGCTAACAATGGTTAGAGAAGTCGTTAGCTTCAAAACAAGTGATAACACGATCTGTTATCCTTCAACAAATATTTGTCGACCTTCGATAGTCGCTCTATGATTGTCGTTGCCATTGTCGACCCACCTGTTGCCAATTCTCGTGTATTTCTGCAGACTGTGCGATAACACGAGTAAATATGCAGAAACTAGATAAAGAAATGGATATAGATTAATAGTGGAATTATAAGGATAATAATCTAACACTCCCCCTTAATCCATGAATGCCTTGACCTTTAAATTAAACTTAGCTTTGCACAAAATCTTTTGTGTGCATTCGAAGATAGAGCTAATGAGGTTTGCTTGCAACTGTTCCATGAGATTGGACCATTCTTGAGGAAGAATGTAAATCCAGGTGTGAATATACAAGTGTCTGCATCTCCAGCTCAACTTCCATTTGAAGCGGTGTTGAGTTTGTCGTTGTTGATTGCTCCATAACATATGCATTTGGTCCATCGTAGCTCGAATGTATCTCATAACTCTGATAAGAGCCTTCCAATGTGTAATACCCGAATTAGTCATGTACTAGTTTAAGGAACTAACTGCAAAAGCTATGTCTAGTCTGGTACAGATCATTGCATACATGAGAGAACCTATTATTAATTGGTATGGGTACTCTCACATCTGCTCCTTCTCTTCTTTTGTCTGAGGACATTGGTCCTTCGACAATCTGAGTCCTGGGTCCATTCGTGAGTGAGCTAACTTGCAATTCATCAGATTATAAAATTGGATGGTAGGAGGTTGTTGAACATCAATTGAAGCTGGGAAAAGATGAATCATAGTCTTTTGAAGCTGTCCTAGAAAATAGAGCCAAGAATTCCAGCAATTGGGTTTGTAGGAAGTCAAAAATTGACAAAAATTGACCAATTTTTTACCTTCCCAACAAGCTATCATACCTGTAAATTGATGGGTAGAGGCTTATGTTTCAATTCCATCAAGTTTGTAGCAATTTTGACTTCTAGAAATCAAGAATTCATGGTTCTCAGCCCATACTGCTTCATAGGATCTGTATGAAGGCTCCATGGAACTCTTTGAGACCATTTAAGACTGTTGGGATCATCACTTTAGGCTTGGTTAAGTGTTTGCAAGTTTTTAGACATATTGGCCTAGAAAAAGTGCGCCCTCCTACTGGTTAATTGGCTGTTCTGAACTCGCACGTGTGAATCCTAGGTGGCAGGCTGACATGGCAAGTGTCTTGTTCACTAGGTCTCCCTCTGTACTGAGCTTTACAACACCCAATTTGGTGTCCTGTAGCCAAAGATATGATCATCTGAAGTTTTGCAATTTTGTGAACAAAATTGGTAAAATTTCCAATTATTCTGATTGCATGCATGCATGATAATTTCCTATTTTGAGGTACTGTGCTTGCATGGAATGTCTGCATGTGGATTCTCAGAGTGATTCTGACATGCATGAGTAGTTTAGATCTGTTTTGAGTGGTCATACGCATGTACTCTAACGATTAGATACAAATCTGGATTTTTTTTTTTAATAAAATTCCGTAAATGTAAAAAATTAGTTTAATGTCGCATGTCTTGCATGCCTGAGGGACATTAATCAAGTAAAATTAAGAATCAAACACTGAATCGAATTTTCAATTTCGATTGCTTGATAACTGACAGTGATTTTTTATGAATTTTTAGAAAACGTAAAAATTTTTAAAAAAAATAAAAGTGCGAAAACTCAAAATTTTTAGCTTTTTCCAGTTTCTTGTAATATCTATGAAATTGACTAAAAATAGTAATTTGACCATACTGGAGTCAATTTCAGTCAGTTTTTGGTCAACGGTACTTCACTATGAGTTTATCTGATATTAATTAAATTTAGTAATTTCCAATCGAGATGGCCAAAGAAACTTCAAATCAAGCTGCAAATCCAGGTGCGCCATCTTATATGGTGATTTGTCAGCAGGTGACTACAGCACTCAATGATATGAATAATCGTAATCAGATGAGAGATCAGCAAATGGAGGTTTTGTTGAATCAAGTCAAATTGATGTCTTCACCCAAGTTTTCAACCGGAGGTTTATGCGGGCGAGAAGGAGAAGAAACCTGAGGTCGTCGAGGACTGGCTGGCCAAGTGGAGTAGTTAGTTCAATCTGCACGGTCTTCCTGATGAGAAGAAAATTGAAAGTGTCGTGTTGTTCTTACACGGCAAAACGTCATCGTGGTGGCGAGATTTACCGGTGAAGCCAACTACTTGGGAGTCGTTTGCAAAAGTTTTCAAGAAAGCTTTCGTAATTGCTGATGACGTGGACTACTACCTGAAGTTCGTAAACTGCAAGATGGGTACAAAGAGTTTAGACTCTTATATCCAGGAATTCATGGACCTATGGAATAGCGTTCCATCATTCGATGTGACGTTGGCACTTTGGCAGTTTGTCCTAGGTTTGCCAGCCGACTATCAGAACGAATGTCGGCGAAATGTGCTTCAAAACCTCAAGGATGCGTTTTGGATTGCGAAAGCATATGATTCCACACTTAAATTCAGATTTCTACACTTATTGACTCAAATGATCACTTGCAATCAGGCAACCAGCACCTGCAGTCAGTACTCAGTCTGTAAATTCTCATGGATTTAATTAGCTATACATAGTAGGGAAACTAGCAGTCACCTTCTAGCGTGAATGCAACCTCTGTTCGTAATACATAGTTGCGTGAAGACATCACCTCCCTTAAGTAATTGTCACTGAGCAACCATGCATGTATAGCATGCTGCTAGGAGATCAGAATCAGGCAACAATGATAGGCAGAGAATGTGTCATCTCAACAGCATACTAAGCCCAGAGAGGCGAGGATCCATCGTATAAAAGAGGCTAAAACTTGGCTGATTCTCAGCATAAACTCCCATCTTAAACGAAGCCCCTTTAACATTTTTCCTTTTGTTCAGGCAGTCCTTTGTAACATGTCCTAGCTCCATGCAAATAAAGTATAGGTTGTCACTCCTAGCCTTGGCAAAGATCTTGTCAGACTCCACATCTGAAACTGCACTTAAAACCTAGCTTATCCCGTGCACATCAAGCTGAAACTTCGATCCCGATCGGTTTCCCTGCATGTACAATCATCAGAAGCATGAAACATGGTGGAGCTCGCTGCCTTGTCTCCTCCCAACCTTTACTGCATAGATTATGATGAGGAATGCCTCTCTCTAGGTTCACTTATGCACAATCCTCAAGCACCCCTTAACCTTGACCTTTCCTAACGTCGACACATGGCCAATTCCATGCACAGTCGACACTTGCCACTTGGCAGTACCCTGACACACAGGCAAGTGAGTAGGCTGACATGTCACTCATACACTGGACCATCCCAGTGAGCATGTGACACGTGTCATGTTTGACCGGTCAACCCTAACATGTGTCACTCATTCACTGGACCAAGTATCCTAGTGAGCATATGAACGTCTCCTGTTAACTAGTCAACTCCTACAACCACTCCTAATAAATGACCCAGTAGCCCATGCCAAAGCTAAGCAAGACTCTTTGAGGTCCAATGCCAACTAATTACAGTTTATTTACAATTTACTCAAAAAGGTCACCACAGGCCGGTGACTTAAGCCATTTCAGTAATTACAAAGCGTACATGTGTCTCTAAAAAACTGTAAATAACCGGGACAGGGAGTAAAGGCTCTAACAGATCTCCGAGTTCACCGAGGGTCGTTTCTTTGATCAGTGGTTCCAATGGCATCCTTCACCTTTTCTTTTCCTTTCTCTGAAAACCCTTTGCTTCGGACTGTCCACCTCCTAACCTCTAGCTGGAAATCCTTGGGCAAACCCAAAATAACATGCAACTTAACTAACACAAGATCTATTCTAGTAGCAAAATGAGAATATACCTCCTGAAGGATCTAGCTTACAACCCTAAAGACGTCCCATACTGTTGTCATCAATTTTGTCCTTCTCCTGCCCCTAGCTAGCACCATCCTAGCTATGCACATGTGCCCTACCATCCACCTTCTCCTTGGTAGATAGAATCAACGGTACATGCATGCGGTCCACGAGTCACTAGTCAAGTCAATAGTCTCAGTTCAATGTCTAGTTTCAAGTTAGGTGTGGGACCCAAGGGGTTGGGTGTCTTTAACAAGTTAGCCCTC